>ML675626.1:16132475-16298416 GCA_007922155.1 Mesoclemmys tuberculata
TAGCATAATCTAAAAAAAATTCTGAGGAAGCAACACTTTCGAAAAAATTTGTTGTCCAGTGTAATTTCTCCTCTTAGCATTCCCCACCCTGCCCCTCAGATATATATATATATATATATATATATATATATATATATATATATATCTTACAAAAGGGAATATGAGGCTAATCTATGTCACATTTGGATTGCCACAAGATACACCCCTCACCAAAAACTTTGTAAGCCTAGATCTGTGGTTATTACACCATAGTCCACCAATATAAGTTGTCAAAAGAAAGGAAATTAAACAGTAAAAAAAAAAAAAAAAAAGAAAAAAGAAAAACACACACACAAACTTTCCATACCTCCCCAATACCTCACACCTCAGTTCCCCTTCTCACCCTTGCCTTAATGGAAACCAGTAGGCCCCTTGAACTCCATGTTTGTTGGCATTATGTGGCTGATTAATAGAGAGTTGGTGCATTCTTTGTAGGTGACATCACCCCCAATTCTTGTTTTGTATGGAGAGCATATATAAGTGCAGGTAGGACAGGTGTTGGGTAACAAATGGCAGCTGTAAAATATTTCTTCTGTATGGTGTAGGAAGAGTACTGAATGGATGATCTGCACTGTTAATGGTTCTTCTACACTGGGTCCTGTTTTTAATGTAGAAGTCACTGCACTGATCACAGTGTGTGTGTGTGTAATTTGGTGTATGCTACTGGTATCCGTGACAGAATTAAGACACTATATTGGTTGTTTACCCCCTACCCACCCCAGCCCAGTTCTTATCACTGCCCCACTCCCATTGGCAAGGGATGCAGGGTCAGGTCTCATGAGGTATATTTTTTTCTCTCTATGCAGCATCTTTGAATTCCCTTACCCTTGTCAGAGAAGCTGAATGGACCATGGTTTTATTAGGTCAGCAGACTGTTATTCAACATATTGTCTGAATTATTTAATTATTGCATATGCTGCCGCTGCATTTATTAATTTAGATACTTCAGCAGTAAAGGAAATTTACTACCAGTTATAGCATGATTTGTTTGTGCTTATATTTACAAAACATGCCATGGCAGCACCATTGTCTTATAGATAAATCAGACAAACTGCTGCTGTGACTCATATACTCCAATATATTAAATGCACTGTTGTCTTTTATATCCTGTAGGACAGAGGACAATCTCACATCAGCAGCAGAGATCTTTCAGAATGTCATTGAAAGTCAGCAATCAGGAATCCTCGGAGTACAGAATGTCACCGAGGATACTGTGGTGCATGGGGAAAACACAAAGTAAACTTGATCCCAAGCTAGCATCTGTACTCCAAAGGCTGCAAGAAAAAAAAAGCAAATTCTAAAATTGCAGAGGGTTATGGGGGACCACGTCTCGGTACAGCCCCTAGCACTGTCCTGGGGCGGTTTCTGTCATATAAATACTAAAGAATAAAAATCATTTTATAGTTGAATTTGTTTTCTGGGCAGGGCAGCATTTGGTTTAAGAAAATAGTGATGGCATCTGATTGAAAGGAAGAAGTAGATGTGGTTGTATTTCCAATACACAAAGAGCCACCAGATACTAGCACTATGAATTCCTTATTTTAAATTAAGGAAGACAACAAATCAAGAATGAACAATAAGGTTTCCAAGAGAGAGCACGCTGTCGGTCGCCTTGGTAACAGACTCCATCAGCTCTGCCTCACAAAATGGCAGCTGTCCTTGCAGACTGCTGGAGGTATCAAGGTGAAGCACGCAGAAATCAAAATCATTACGTTGCCACCCCTCTGCCAAGAGGCAGTCGCGTTCAGGGGCTTGAAGGTCAGTTTCTTGATGGAGGAGAAATCAGTGACGTGGAGTCCCCGTGTTTTCTTTGTGCAACTTGGTTTATTGGCATGATAGACACCTGTTCTTGAACAGATGTGGCCGTATGCCCCAAGCAGGCAATCCCTTTTTTCAGGAACCTAAGCCAAAACACTAACACCAAGTTCCCATGAGGCAGCTCTGCTAGTTAAAGCGATTAGGGTGGAGAGCAAACTCCTGCTTCTTGCAACAACTCTCTCGAAAACACATGGAACAACAATGCAGCATTTCTTCAAAGGCTGTACGCAGCCCCCAAATGAAGCCTCCCCCACCCTAGGTGCATAATAGTGTCATCTGGTGACTCCCATCATAACAGGTTGAGAGCTACCTATGCACCTGAGTAACAAAGGGGCAAGGATTTCATTTGAGAGTTGCATTTTTATTTTTTGCGTAAGAAAGGAGGTATAGCTATAACATGCCACTGAGCCAGAGACTGCTGGAGAAGAAGTCTGGGTTTCATTAATTACTGTTCCTGTATCACTGCAGATTTAGCAACCAGTACACAGCCACAACATGAATCAACAAATGAAGATCAGCCATGGGAATGGGCTGATAGACACAAAGAGGCTTGTATGCCTTTAAAAGCCATGATAACAAGTGATACTCGTAGCTTATTTTAATTAACACCAGCAGAATGAACTAATTGTTGATGCCAGTGCAGTTGTCTGGGAGCTGTACTAATCTAAAAGGAGAGCCAAAACTCTGACAAAGTGAACACTGTTGCATATGCTAGCAAGTCGCTCTCACCAGTGGGGCAAAGAGATTCATACGGCAGACTAAAAGGGAAGCATTAGTGAGAGTCAGGATGTCAGCATTTCCGTCTTCATTAGTATGAGCACAGTTTTGCGTTTATTGACAATCACAAGCCAACAGATGCAACCTTTAATAATGCCACATGCCTGCCTCCATACTGAACAGGAAGAATGGTATAAAAGCCAGGCAGTCTAGACTATCAAGTGAATTAAAAAGCAGGAGAAAACAATTCACTGGGTCTTTGTATCGTGACATGTAACCAAACCATCACGGGCAGAAAGTAGTAGAATGCAATAAAGCAGAAACTCTGATCCATTTTGTCGCATCTGACGCCACCCCGAAAGCAACGATAGTGGGTGGAATATATAATGAGATCTTTGATAGGTGTCTGCAAGTACGGTTTTTATTTAGCTGAACTGCTGATCACCGGCAGCCCTTTTCTCCAGGGCTATTGTGTCATACCAGCGCTTCCAGGCTTGAGTTCCTTTAGCCCCACTCAGCAAGTTTGGGGACTTGATGTTTTTCAACTTTCACATTCCCTATTTTTTTCCTTTTGTCATAGGTAATAGTGGGATGCATTTGGAGGAGGAACCTGGACTCAGCACCTCTGTAATGCCCTTTGAGTTCATCAGCTCCATTCAACAAATCATATCACTCCCTCTCCACTTGCTTCCTGTCCCCTTCTACTTCATATCCAGTGCCACATCCTCAAGGCACTCAGATCATGCCTACATCACAGCACCCACTGCCTCCTTCTCCACCTCTTGGGCCACATGCTTTTCCAGCTTGATGCTTCTGAGGTCTCCTCCTCCCATACATGGCACTGCACCTTTTCACATTCCACCCCATACACTGGGAACATCCTTCTGCGTTCAGGTGCCCTCCCTCTCCTCAGATAAACACCTACTCAAAACTCCCCTCCTTCAGCCAGTTCATCAGCACTGAACTCAGTCTAGGCGCTTCCCAGGGACACTCCCACACCAGACATTGATGAAAGGCACATAAATATAGGAGAGATTGCCAGCACAGGTTAAACCTAAACTCAGTATCACAGACGGACAGAATCAGATGCGATAGGATTTACAACTAGTAAGGATTAAATCAAATATGACATAGAAGAAAGACAACATGGGTGAGGTAATATCTTTTATTGGACCTACTTCTGCTGGGGAAAGAGACAAGCTTTTTGATCTTACACAGAGCTCTTCTTCAGAGCTCTCTAATATGTCTTGTCTCTCTAATATGCTAGGTCCAACACAGCTACAACACTGCAAACAGAAGGAAGAGACACGAGAGCTCTAAAATGTTGAAAATAATCATTAAAGCTGAGAAGCTAGCAGGATTATCTCTCTAAAAATATCCATGCAACAGGAAATTTTGATTTATTCATACTCGCAACCTTTTTATATTTGTTTTCCAAGGACATTCAAACATCCGCACATACACATGGAAAAGGGAATTTGGGATCCAATCCAGTATCCACTGAAGTCAGTAGAAAGGCTCTCATTGAATTCAATGAGCGCTGTATCTGTTCTTTGGGCTCAGATTGGCAGGGTGCTGAAAACGCTCACCCCAGTCCTGCAAAGCATTTCAGTTCTAATGCTTAGAATATTTGCTGAAAGCAAGTTTTGAATTTGTATATTGGGTTGTTATATTTGAAATTCACGTTATGTTGGGAAACTTCTCTACCTAAGTTAACCAGGCAGGGAACAGAGTCAAATACCAGCTATACAAGTCAAGTGAACAACTGCAAATTTTCACAATGAATTGTTCACATGCAGACCAAGAATTCTTTGTTGTAAAAGCTCACAAATAATTTAAAATAATGAATTTATTGGAAAATTTAGCAGTCTGTTCACAGACAGAATAAAAATGAAATTCCTCCAATAATTTTTTAATTACAAATGATTTGTTCATGTCTGACAATACTTTACAATACTTCCATTCAAAGACACCAGAATGCTTCACACACATTAATTTAGCCACAGTACTCTGCTGTGACATGGGAGAAGTATTGTTATCTCACATTTGTAGATGGGGAAACCAAGGCACAGAAAAGGTAGCCAGCAAATCTACAATAGATCTTGAGAAAAACCCAAGGACAGTAATTTCTAAAATGGGTAGTGACTTGGGGGCTTAGCATGTAACACCTTTGAGATGACTGTCAGAGGATGGGTTCTCAGTATAGATGAGCAGGAAATGGTTTTCTAATCCTGTGAGATTTTGAATTTCAAAATTTTTCCCTCTCCTGAATCAAGACAAATAGTTGAAATCTCAAAACTTTTCACAAACCGATAATCCAACCCCCCCCACGCCAAAAAAAAAGAAATCCCACACGTATGAAGGTCAATTGAAATTGCATTTTGATTATTTCAAAGTATATCATTTTAATTTTGATTTTTAAAAACCTTTTTTAAGTATAAATTCATTAAAATTTCCAAATGAAAAGTCATTTTGAACCAGAAAATGTTCATTTTCATGTTGACAATTTATTAACTGTTTTGGGGAAAAAATGTTTCAGTTGAAGACTTGTCAAAAACAGATTGTCACTTTGTTTGACAAATTGGCATTTTCTTGTGAAAGAATAACAGGTCAGAAAATTCCCAACCAGTTCTCATGCTTGGCAATAACTGAACAATTAGACTGCTGTAAACATCTCCAATGAAATTCCCGAAATCTCTAGTCCCTTTGGAAAATGTTGAGCCACATCTCCTGATGCCCAGTCCAGGACTTTAACCACAAAACAGTGGTCCAAAAGAAAAAAAGATATGCTACAGAAACACTAATGGACACCATGGCACTAATATGCCACGAAGACTGTGATTTTTCTCTGTCTTTCTCCAGGATCAGAGAGGCACTAGCTGTTTTTCTTCTTTTACACTCAAACCACAATTATTTAATCCACTGCAGCAGACAGCAAAGTAAATTAATAATTCATATGGGAGGGAAAGAAGTCAGAGCAGTCTCACTCGGGTATAGTGCAGCATCATTACTGCACACAATAATTATGTTTTGAATGGTCCTACATTGCCAAAGAAGGTAGAACTGGATCTGCTCTATACCCACACTGCATCTGAACAGTGAACTCCCAAGGAAATGGCTTCCATTTTTTTGTCCAGCCAGTAAGGACCTGAGTGGGAAGCCTAAAAGCGTGGGCTTCTCACTAGTACTGATCAAAAATTTATTTGAAAAACGCTGTTGTTGAAAAATGGTCTTTGTTAAATTAAAGTTTTTGTGAAATTTTGGGGGAAGGATTGAAAGTTTGCATCTTATTAACTGAAAACCAGAAGTGAATTTTCCTCCTTCCCCCCGTTCCCTTTTAATTCTCCTGCTACTTTTTCAGGAGCAGGATGGAAACAAGGCAAAACCCCACCAAAACACCTACAAACTGAAAACACCAATGTTTTTTAAACCATTTGAAATGTTTATCTAAAATCTTCAAACAAAAATGTTCCCTTTTCAAACCTGCAGAATAGAAATGAGTTTCCATGAAAAATAGCAAACAAACTTTTAAAACCAGCTTACAAATGACTAAAGAAATCTCAGCTAAATGGGGTGCTGGTCCCTTTTGAAATACATAGCAATGTCTAGCATTTCAAAAGGTCTTTAAATTACTGGCTGTATTGCTCAGCAAGAATAGAACCAACAGACACCTGCTGAACACACGGTCACCAAAAGGAAAGGGTTCAATAAAGCAAAATCCTTCCTCCATTTTTCCAAGAGTCTGCTAGCGACTCTTGGAAGCAGCGCAATGAATTGATGGGACTGTACCATAGCTATAAGACTTACCCGTCTTCTGCCTGAGCCGTTAGTTCATCCCAGCGCTGCGGGCAGAGAGGAAAATGAAGAGAGACAACGCACCGGGCGTGCTGACTCAGCACGGCAGAGAGGGCAGATGACTAGGGTACTCGATATGATAGCAGCGCAGAAGTAAATAAAAGGCTGTGTTGCTTTACCTGAAAACCACGCCGTTGGCTCAGTGAAGTCGCATTAGGAAGACTAGAAATCCAATTTCATCATGTCACAGTTGCACCCACTACCCGAGTATCTGAAGTAGATTTTTAAAAGTTACAAACACAAAAATATATATATTTTAAAATCCATTAGACACTGTTGGCTCTAACTACCTGAACTCATTCTGAGCAGGTTGATACAGCGACGCTGGCAGTTTTGACTTGTTGAATCATTATGCAGATTCGTGATGGACTGATACCTCGGAATAGCATAACCATGAACACCATTGTGCACGTGGCCCCACTTTTTCCAGACTCTGGTTTAAGTGTGATTTAAGATTATGTGGATGAGTTATTTCCCTTCCTTTTTTCTCCAAAGTATAAACTTTCAATGTGATCTCAAACAGGAGAGTTGCAGGAATGATAATCTAAACTCCAAGGCAAGTTTCCTGTGCAGGTATGACTAGTCAAGCTGCAAATGAAAATCTAAAGCCTGTACTTTTTCAATTTATCTGTGTTCCAGAAAGGAAAGAATTAGCTACCAGAACCATTGAGATCTTCTGGGAGTGGGATGAGGGCGCAGGAATGAAGACTGAGAAAGCAGGTGGAGATTATCAAGACCGCAAAACTGATTAACATTGGATTTGGAGGTGTGAGAATACTGACAGTCATTTTAAGCCTCTTCTCTAAGAAAAACGTAGCGTGGCAGCGCACGAGACAAAGGGGCACGCACACATACTGTGGGGAAAAGAGCGATCACGGTCACTACTTACAAGAATTACCAACCTAACAAGCCTTGTGTGCCACACGATTTTTAAATTTCAGGAGAGATTCCAATTAGTGTGCAATCAACGTAATGCTGGAGTCCTTAACTCAGGCTAGACTCTGAATGTGGCCAATGTGTGTTTTGCAGGTGTGGAGACTGAAAGACCAGGCCCCAGAAATGGTTTTGATGCAATAATAAATAAATAATATTTATCCTCGGAAAAGGACTTTGCTTTTGCTCTTCTTTTTGATACAAATCAAGTGTATCTGTATTTAGCAGAATGCTAGCAGATGAGTGCGTGAATTACCAGATTTTCTTTGATAGTCAGAAGGCCTGAAATGTCTACTGTATTATGAGATGTTCAGCACTAAAGGAGTGGGAAGCTGCAGGATGTAACTTTTAGTTTACAACAAAACGATTTGCAACCCAAAGACAGCAGTTTATATCCTCTATGAAATATCAAGCAAACTAAACGTAAGAATAATCACAGATAAGTCCCCTTATAAAGAGTGGTCTTCTAGCATTAAAGACATGGATGGCCAAATCTTTCTCTTCTTCTATGCCCCCTGAGATTTAATTGCATGAGTAAAATAGTTATGTGTGTTAATGTGGGGTAATCAAATCTCATTTTTCAGGATGCAAGATAGTCATGTGACAGCTCAGCAAGATACTTTTCCAGTCATTTATAGCAAGGCAAAATTGGCGAGGTGCATTATGGTTTTGATTGTCTGTGATGGGTTTTTGTTTGTTTTTGCAGAGGGATGTTGTTTCTCTCTGTCAGGTATTGATCACTGCGTGATGCAGGAAACCAGATTTGATGATAATTGTATAGCTATGGAGAGAAAGAGAGAGAGAGAGAGAATCATTTATAAAATTAATAATACAGCCAGAAGTGTTTTCATTCCAAACCACACAGATTTCAAAGAAGGAAATAGCCATGGTGTCTTTTCTACTATTTGAAGACACTACAGAACAATTCACTTCATCCTGGCTAATTTGAGCAATAAGGTCCAATGTCTGAATTAAAATTCATTGCTCAGTCCAATTAAATGCTTTCAAGATCCTTTAAACATCTCATATGCAAGGCATAAAATCCAGATTGTGTATAGAAGAAAAACAAGGGGATATAAGAAGTTATTTGAAATACATCCTAATGTTTAACTGCTTCCATTTCAAAAGTGCTCAAGTAAAACAAAGCTAAAGTGAAACAATCTTGAGATTTTAGGCAGTTAAAACCTCAGAAGAAAAAATTTGTTTTAATTACCTACTCCAGTTCTAAAAACACATTGTATTTATACAAAAGGGACTTAATTATGTCACATAAATTAACTCCATGTATAAAAGGGAAATCAAATGCTTTAATTAAGGTTTGTGTGGGGAAGCATCCTCATCTAGATGAGCTCAAAAGAATGCACTTCCAAGACTTTCTGAATCATATTTATTCTTCATCTCCACAGACTAACAGCATCTTAGAAACCCTGGGATAATTTGCTGCCTGATGCTTCATGATGCCCTAAAAGTTTTATGAAAGAGAGAAAGCGGGTTTGTTTGTTTGCTTGTTTTGGGTCTTCGTTTCTCAGGGCAGTCTGCACACGCGACGTGGTCACCACCTCGCAGCCATCTTCATTCTGTGCGCTGTTGCCCCATTCCACTCGCCAAAGCAGATCCTTCTCTTGCATCCCACTTGCTATGCGTGGCAGTTTGTTAGGCTCTCTCTTCCAGCACTGTTTTGCATCCAAAGCGCTGTTGAATACAGACTCAGAGAGAGAGCTCTTTAATCTCTTCATGCCTGGTGGTGAAGCTGGCATTGCTTGCACAGAGGTTTTGGAATGGCTCAGATGTTGCCCGCTTCTCATTTTCCTCCGTGAGCTGCTGCCGCCATTTCCAGCCCCATCTAATTTCTCTCTCTGTCTCAGCTTCACTGATACCACGTGTTAAAATGAAGGGCCAAATCAACACTGGCATAGAAATTAGCTTTAGAGAAGACAGGAAATGTCGTGAGTTTCCCCAGGGGGAGAGGTGCCTGTCATTCCACAAAGTGAGTTGGTTTCAGCACTTAGGGATCTCAAGACATCCAGAGAGAGTCAAGAGGGCCATCCCCCTGCAAGTCCAGTGTCTCCACACAGCTATCTAGACCACCCTTTGACCCCAGGCACTGGCACTTTCTCAAGAGCCCTGCTTCTATGCTGTCTTCAGCCTCTTCCCTTGCACTGCCATGGCTGAGCAGCGTGGCAGAACACTGAGTGGACGAACTTGGCGGGGCATAACATGGGAGTGTGGGGCACAATGCTACGGACCCTGCGCTATGGTGTAGCTACAGAAAAGGCTTCCACAGGATCTAGGGAACAGGATACAGTAGCCTCCACTGCTGCCGCCTTCTGTGTTTCTCACTGGCTCACTCCCACGGCCAGGAGTAATGAGATCAACTGGGCATTAGGCTCCGTCTCTGAATCCTGCAGTATGATTGCCTGAGAACCACGCCTGGAGCTTAGCTCATTACTTCACTGTGAGCCAGGGACAGAAGGATCTGCCTGAACAACTGCAACCCTCTCAACTTCCCACACCTTCCCATCTCATGGACCACAGGGGGAGCGCTCCTCACTGTCAGACCAGTCCTACAGAGCTCACTCAGGCCTTGATCCATCGCAACACTCACTGGACCTCTTGGGGACTTTATTTACGTAAATACGATGTAGGGTCGGTTCATGTAGCAATAACACCACCACTAATACTAATCCTGATGTGCTGTTCTCAGACGTCAGATAAATCCAAATTGTTTTCTGTAGAGTGACTGTTTATCCTCCTTTGTTCTTTGTTACTAACGGCTCCAGCGAGAAAACAGGCCAGGCCCTCAGCTGCTGTGAAGGGCACAGCTTCATTAAAGGCAGAGGAGCTGTGCTTTGGAGCTGACCCACTCCAAGCATCAGTTATGACTCATTCATCTGTTGCTGACTTTTGACCATTCTGCCACTGACATCAGAATAAACTCCCTGGTTCTGAGACCACAGCTGGTTGCTCTGAAAATAGTTTTTTCAGCCAGGCTTTATCACTCACTGTTGCTTTAAAAAAAGATGTTTTTAGCTGTCCATACGAAAGCAAAGCAAAACTCCAACACAGCGATAGTGAATAATCAGCATGGCTGATTAAACTAGAGAAGCATATTTATGCACCTGACAAGTCTGGATCTGCAGAAAAACCTGCTGGGAGTGATTTGAAAAGACTTTTCCTAGACCTTCCTTCAAAAGGTGTAGGAGCATGACATTTGGTTTCACTACCGCCTTCACAAAATCATTGATTCTCATGTGAAAACTAGGGACAATAAAGGGCAAGAAAGGCGTGTTTGTTTTAAACCTGTGGATTAAGTGGAGCAATGGAGAAGGTTCGGTTTGAAGGAGTCAGATGCGTGGTTTTGACATTTTATGACTGAATATATTCAGTACCTATGGTGGAAGGGACATTTGCTTGTTTTGCTGCTGATAATCCTATTATAGAAAATCTTCGTAGAACTTGTTCCGAGATTCTCTACATCTTACTAGGTCTTAGATCTGGCACCCTCTCTCCTGAGACGGGGAACTGCTGTGCTGTCATGGCAATCAGGTCCCGCACTGTCTCGAATGTATCTGGCATGGACAGGAGGCCCAGCTCCTCCACCTCACTGTCCTTAGCCAGGGATCCCATGCTCACGGGGCTCGCAAGTGCCCTCTGCAGAGCCACAGTTGATGGTCCCAGACACTCTTGTGCAGAATGTATATGGGGGCACGATGGACCAGCATCCTTTCCCATAGGCTGCACCATCCGCGAGCGCCCTCTGTCAGACCTGTACTTTTTACGGGGCACTGGTGAAAGGGAGTGGTGCCAGCCGGTTTTGGTGCCAGCGAACGTTGGTATCGAGGCTCTCTCTGTGCTGAGGTCTCTGACAGACGCCAGGGCACTGCGCACTGACACAGCATGTGCCGAGCCCAGAGGTTATGGCCGAAGAGCAGCCTCCATGAGAATCTGCTTGAGGCTCGCGCTCCTCTCTTTTTGGCTCCTCGGGTGAAAACCTTACAGATCCTGCAATGGTCTGTTTGGTGCCACTCTCCTAAATACTTTAAGCAAGAGTTGTGCAGGTCACTTTTTGGCATAGACTTAGGACAGGATCTGCAAGGCTTGAAGTCTTGCGCTGAGACATGCCTCGGAGCCCCAGGGAGGAGAGTCCCAGAGACAGGGGAACGCCTTAACTAATACTTAACAATTAACTATTTAACTAGAAAAACAGCGACTAACTCTCTAACTATTTACAGGAACCACAAAGAACTACATGCGGCCAGCTTGCAGGAGAAAGACGACTGAAGCGCTAATGATCGTCACAGGCAGTAAGAAGGAACTGAAGAGGCAGCGAGCTCCTATATACGGTGTCATAGAGGTGCCACTCCAGGGGGCACCTACACTGACGTGATGGATACCGCTGGAGGGAAAAAACCTTCCAACGACTGTGCACGTAGCACGCACGCACCTGCTTGGAAGTGACATGAGCAAGCACTCGAAGAACAATTTTTCCTCTTTCACCAGTGATGGAAGCACACAGCTGACACCGTAGTCTTCTCTACCATGATACTCAGTGGAATAGGTACTGCAGCTGGGGCAAACCCTGCCCCTCCTTGGAAAGCTCTTTGAGTGCCAAGTCAAAAAGTTCTGTTGCCCAAGTGGATTGTGGAACAGGATTCTGGGTGCACATCTCAGCTTCTTTGGTTCCTGGGCAGTGGCAGGAAGCAAGCTACAGGCAGGCCAGGAGAAGAGATAGGGGCAGGATCTGCAGCTGGATGGATCTGCCAACGCTGCCTCATGGGCTAGGGCCATGTAAGGGGCTGTAGAACCTACTCCAATTCTGGGACTGGTGTAGCCTCTGTGGAGACCTGGGAAATATTTGGGGGGGGGGTTATAAATACCATATGCCCCTCAGTGTATCTGTGTAGCATCACCCCGCCTGAAATCACAGAGCTAGGTGAAAAGGGGTTGTTAAAGAAACCAAGCAGAAAAGGTAAAACAAGGGCCTGGATGAGGAGCAGCTCCACAAAGAGCAAACATAATAGCCAGATTTACAGCCAGCGAGAATCCACTGCTTAGCCCAGCACGCGGCCATTTTGCCAGGAGGGAAACAAAGAGATTTGTGAAGGATCTGCCTTACAGAAGGCCTGGGGGGAGTTGTCAGCAGCTGCAAGATGACACAGACTGACCGAGTGTCATGGTCTGCAGCAAGCAGGCTGTAACTTGGGGGGGCCCAGAGAATGGGCAGCACAAAGCTCTGTCTACCTAAGGACTGGAAGGGAAGGCCAAGCACAGGTAAGAGAGCCTGTGCACTGGTTTCCTGTTACTTTAAATCTATTTCTCTGAGCGTTGTGCACCTTTTAGCACTTACTGTGCTAAAATTGTGCCTCATTTTAGAGAGCTGCTTTTTCCACAGGGTCCCAAAGAGAAACTTCCCGATGCCAGGCCCATTAAGGTATTATGGTTGACAAGCAGAGGAGCAAAACCTGGAGACCCAGTCAGAGGGTGCTTGGATCGTGGGATCCTGTCCTAAAGAAAAGTGGAGGCACAGGCACGGACTGGAGAAGTATCTCAGATGGGGCAGCCTACTCGGGAACCGTGACAGCCTCCCAGCTGCATGTGAGGTAACCACGAGTTCCCCAGCACAGAAGTAATGCCTACTTTTCATTTCTGTGCTCTCATCCCATTGGGAAACACAAGCGTCTTTATTTCGTGCTTATCCACTAAGACGCTCCCATATAAAGGAACCATCAATCAGGTTAGTGTCAACTAATTTTCAGACTCTCTTCCCTTTGAGAGCAATACAGAAAGTAATGCATGAGCTGTTGCTAAAATTACCAGTTAAAATTCCTCCTTTTTCCTCTATATGTAAACATATAACAATGGTCTTAGTTAGACCTGTGTGACCTATCTTTGTCTTGGCATATAATGTGCTTACACAGAAGTGTTTTCTCTTATTCAGTGGCTTTACTGATCCTGTGTGGTGTGCTAAAGCACATTGAGACAGACAAGTGGCTGTCACATATTTTGGAAATCTAGACAGCAAGCAGGGTTTCTTTCTGAGAACACTAAGTTTGAAATGATGAAATATCACAGGTTTGGCCTTCAGGACAAAACTGGCTGCCTACACTGCAAACATGATTAAACATGGATTTGAATGTGGTGTGAAACTTTATATAGTTTTGGTTCAAGCAGTGCAGATTCACTACCAGCCATGTTTTCTTTAACTCTAGAGCCGTAGATGCAACCCATTTGCTACAAATATTTGTTTTTCAGACTTTTTTTGCAGCGCAGTTGCTGAACCAGTGTGCTGGAGCGTCCACTCTTCCAGGACGCTGGGAACAAAGACAGAATCTGGGGCTGTGTAGTGTATCCAAAAAAGTGAAATACAGGGAATGGAAAATCTTTTGCATGATGCATTCCTGTCCTACAAGAACTTCGTTTGTATGTCGCGATGGTTTGCGAATGATGCTGCGAGAGCCTTTTGGTGACGACGACTCATGAAACCTACAACGGATCCTCTGTTGAAAGGTGATAGGGTGAGAATAAACTGATTATTGGAAGTCATGAACTCCCCAATTCTAATCTCCGATCACCTATTGGCTCACTGTTCGGCCTTGAGTGAGTTATATCACCCTTCTAACAGTGTCTAACAGGGACTAAACCAGTTTAAAAAGAGGAGCTCAGTCATGTAGGTACCTTTGGAAATGTTACCCTCTGTGCTGAAAGGGATTGTTTGCCCTTAGCCCTGTGGAAAGCATAGTTTGTGCCTAGAATGCCAAATCCTGAGCCTCCCTACATAGGAATGCCAAAAGCAGCCACTCCCGGTATTTCTGCCACAACAGTAGGCTAGGCCTCCATAGAGAGGACTCCTGAAAGCTCATGTACAATACAAGTTCAAAAGGGTCAAACACACACTGGAGGTTTGGTGGTGGGGATTCTCCCACTTTCCCACTCCTGTATGATACGGCACCCAGAGGAGAAGAATAACCATGTCTTTATTGGACTCAGCAGGGCTGTTTCAGCAGGCTTGAGATCAGATTCAGTGATCACAATATCTTTAGCTGACGATTTCTTCCCCACCTTATGATCATAGAATTTCCTCTGAAAGCAAAGATGCATTATGCTCTTTGCTGGAGTGGATTAGCCCTTGCACACAATGGGTGAGATTCCCATTTCATACACCTTGCTGTAAATCTATTCATTCCACTAAGGGTAAGGGAGATCAGAATTCAACCCCACACCTGTCTCAGGAGAGCAGTGTCTGGTGTGTGTGGCCTTTAAACATTAGTTTTCTTAACACTTTCCAGTACAGTCTTTTAATTATCTGGTTTGGATTCTCTTCTCATCTCCCAGCCTGTCTTGATGGTAATAGTATACGCAACGGATTCCAACGTTCCAATCATTTTCATGTTGTGTCTCATAGATGCGGTAGGAAGATTATTGATACTCATTAATTTTTTCATTTCAATCTATTTTTATGGTTTTTTTCCAGCAAACCCTCCATATGAAATTATTTTTCTGAACTGTTTCCAGCCTGCACCTGACGTTACTCTCAGGCTGATCAGGAGATAATACAGATGTCATTTCTCAAGGTTCCCCTGCCATGCTTTGATGAAACCAAAATCGTGGTTTTGATGGTGCCAAATTTTATGAGCCTATTAAGCTGTCTATACTGAGTGATGATTTTTCTTTTACAAGCTTAGGGCTGACATGATTCCACACTCTGCAATATTTAACATTTCAGCTCCACCCAATTGCCTTCCATTTTCCTTAGTTCACTGCATGTTATAGCAGCAGAAACAGAAGTGAAGACACCTCAATGGCCAGGAGGGGTGTCTGGGTTATTGTTTGCAATCTGGTAGAGTGAGGAAAATACTCTCTTCCATTCATCACAACACTGATTGCCATTAATTCCTCTCTTTCTATAGCGCTCATAAAAGTGCCTATTCAAAAAAGCATTTAAGCACATGCTAAGTGCATCCCAATACAGGAATGAAATTAGGCACGTGCTTAACTTTAAGCATCTACTTAAATCCCATTAGTTTCAATAGGACTCAAGTACATGCTTAAGTGCTTTCCTGAAATGGGGCCATAGTATCCTGATTTTAGACCCAGGCTCAGACAGCGTGTCTTACTCTTTCCTTTCAAACACTCCAGATGTCTGGGAAGCTTGAGGATAGTTTAGAATCCAGGTACGTTTTCTTCAAGTGCTGTTGTTTGGTCAGAAATGTATCATTTACTTTTGTATTTATTTTGCGTATTTCCAACCAAAAGGCTCTGATGCCACTTGATAAGTAATTGAACCATTTTTACACTTGCATTCTCATTGCTGACTCTCCAAATAACCACTTTAAGATAGCAGAGAATGTTAAGTTAAGTGGCAATAAATAATTTTCCAGTAGGAAAGAGACGAAGACAATATATTTCTGTTCTACTTTACATTTCCCAGTGCAAGCATGAGCAGTTTCGTTTTATGCATCGCAGAAGCCTCTCAAGCATAAAGTAAGTTGCATTCTAACAAGCTGAAGCATCCAGCCTGATGCGATTTCTGCCCAAATTGTTATTTTCCTCCAGCTGGGTCAGGATTTTCTGGCCTTGGCATAAGGGAGACAATACACACACATTTTACATGTCTACCGTGACATTTTCAATAAGTTTGTTATTGTGAAAATCACTGCCTGTGGCATCTGGTGTGTTGCCATCATCCCTCCCCCCCTCGTTGATTTCCTGTCCAGTTGCAGTCAGTCCACAATGAGACATTTCCCCACTTCATCCATGTAGGAGGCTGGATCTTCCCTAATGAGAGCAGAGCCTGTCAGCCAGCCTGATGTGCTGCGACGTGTGTAGCTTTCCATTTGATGCACAATTCTGTGATGATGGGAGCGCATGGCGTGGCATCACACACCACTCATTCATCCTGGGGTGGAATTGTTTTTCTGGAGAACGCCCATCAAGGAGTACCACGGCAAGCAGGCTGTGATGTAGCTTTGCAGGAAGAAGAGTACCACGAGCCCACCTGTCATTGCTGTGCTGTTCTTATTACCCAGCTAAGAACCTGGCTGACTCACAACATATTTGCTTTTCATGGTCCTGGTTTTACAGCATCCCTTGCTGTATGCTAGACACACCTGCGCCGCTTCCTCCGACTCCACTGCCGTTTCAAATATTTCACAAATGGCCATTCGTGGTTTTCATTTTCATAGGAAATCCCCAAAGGGGCCATTCTTTCCCCTCTACTAGCCTCCCTCCACTGACACCAGGTGTCCATCCTGCTCAGTTGACAGAGCAACAGATCGTGCAGTATGGTCTGGCACACATTTGTTAGACCAAGGTTAAAAAAAAATATCCCAGCCATATTCCTGAATGAACAGACTGATGAAGTTGTTGCTATGCCTCAACTGAATGACTTCTATCTAGGTGCTTTAACTGCCCTCAACACCACAGTGTGCGAGCACACTGCAAACATCAGAGAATTTACCCTCTCATCACCCCTGAGAGAGGAAGGGGACTATTACAAGCCCATTTTACGGGCTAGAAAGTTTCAAACTAAGGCACAGAGAGATTTAATACCTTGTCCAAAGGGCCGTTTGTGGTAGAGCTGGGTACTGAACTCTACCTGCCTGAGGAGGCCCATGCCTTACCCACAAGGCAACATGAGAAGGCTTCAAAACAAAGGACTGGTAATGCTTTGTAATGATGTAAGATGCCAACATGCTTTACAACATCATGCACGATGCCTGTTTTACAGATGGGGAAACCGAGTCACTGAAAGAGGGAGAGGATCTTGTTTTCAAGCTCATGCAGCAAGCCAATGGCAGAATTAGCAACAGTCCCTGGAGCACTTGACTACCAGCTATCCCTGACTCTAGCCACTGAACAGGCTGCCTTGGAACATTTGTTCCCCTTTACCAGACATTTCATGTCTCTTTTTGCACTCAGAGAATTCTGAGTAAGCCGTTGCCATCTGACAACGCAGCAGCAAAGGCAGCATCTGCAGGAGAGAGCCACGTCTCTCTCTCTCACGCCGCACTGATTCATGAATCAGAAGAGTCTTAGGAGAGTGGAGCCTATGGCAACGTGTGAGGTCATTACATTCTTCTCTCTTACCTTTTGTTTTGTCTGTGACTATGGCTAGCCATTTTGGTGAGCCAAGGAGGTGAGACTTCAGTGCGGTGTAGACAGACACACCAAAGGCCTGTGACAGACCAGCGTTACAAGGATAAGACACATCAGTGCTGCCAAACTCAAGCATTGAAAAATCATGAACCAGGCCTCAAAAGCTTTAAAATCACCCCCCCCAAATGATGTTTTCGGAGCCTCGAGCATGCTCTCAAGGCATGTTTTGAAGTTTTCCCAAAAAACTTGAAACTTTTTTTTTTAAAAGCGAATATTTTCATGAAGTAACACGACTTCAGGAATTGGGGCTTCGCGAAACATCCCCAATATCATAAGATCCATGGCCCCACTGTTGTAGCTTGTATCCAACTAAATGAAGTCTCTGCATGCAGTCATGAAGGTGTCCATTGTGTTTAGCCAATACAGACACATGCTATTAGATGCATATTGGATGCAGGCCCTCAGAGTCTACAGTGACTTCAGTCACGCACAGTTTTGCCATGGAATTTGTTTACTAAAAGCTCAGGTTGTGTATGTGGAGCGTGAGGGGGAAGTGTTAGAGGGAATGTGGTCCATGGTAAAAATTCCACCACACATTTCTGGTACTCTAAGCTCCCAGAACAAGCGAACATTTCATTTCTTTGCTGCTGGGACTTGCACATTACCCAAGGGCTCCACAGACTGTTGGCTGGATTATTCTCACACAGCTGGATAAATAGACCAGTGTGTGTATAACTGAGCAGCTAGTTTTAACTCAGGATCTCCCTAGGAGGCTACTCGTACTGTTCTTCCTGTTGTGTTCATCGCAAGTAGAATCAAGATGAAGGAAGTCTTATAAAGATCTTGCTGGATTGTGCATATCCATGACAGGGGGCAATGAACCACAGTTGGAGAGGCCAGGCATTGCCCCATGGTCACTCTTCTGTAAAGTGGGTGGAGGGGGATGGAGGAGACAGGGCCCAATCCCTCGATCAGTGGAGCAGCACACCCGGTGGGTGTGTTTTCCCCACACAACGTGGCTGATCAGCACCTCAGGCTGAGCACGCTGCAAAGCCGTACCTGCGTTAGCGTCACCCGTGCGGCACTCAGCTGCGTGTGCTGCTAGTGAGGGGAACCTGTGCCTTTCAGGCATCGGGCACGAGCTAGTTGGAACCAGTGCCCATGATATGCAGAGGCTCCCGTTATTCAACGGTGATCAGTTGGAACTCAAGACTCTGAAGGAAGCAGAGCTCTCTCTCAAACTCCTTGGCACCACAGCTAGGGCTTTCAGGAGCACATTGTTTACATCCCTGCCAAAAACTGGCATTGAATTCCACGGCGGATGGACCAGGCTTCAGCTTTCTGCTGAGGGAGGTAGGAGCGTGCGACTTTTGGACACCCTTCTGCAAGCTGTGAGCCCGGCATGAACGGAAACCCGTCAGGCCAAGCAGAGAGATGACTAAGGGCACCGTGCAGCCAGCTGCCCTGGGAGTGGGCACTGGAGACAGATCGCCAGATGGCTAAAGGAGGACAGCACTTCTTTGAAAATCGGGCCCACGATATTCCAATGAGGAGGGATGCAGCCAGAAGGATCATGGAAGACAACTGTTCCCTGAACAAAAAGCATCTTCGGTACTCCCATAACCACACCATAGAAACACCTCGCAATCTTTAATGCCTTTATCATCCCCATGCCCCTGGGAGGTGCAATGAGGGAAGTGCTAGGAGCCCCATTTTACAGATAAGCAATAGAGCGAGGGTGATCCACACATGGTCACACAGGAAGCATATCAATGCAGCATGGAACTGAAGTCAGGACTCGTATCCTAACCACTGGATCATTCTTCCAACTCGGAAATGAATTGAATAGAATACCTTATTTAATACAGCTCCTTTCCACGAATCTCAGTGACAGCTAAAGCCTGTAACAGGAGAGTTCTCACTCAACTATCAAGGAGCTCTTCAAACTGTACAGAACCCTTCAAGCAGAAGGGTTTGAAAAAATAGCTTTCGTTTTGTGCACCCAACTACCTGTCTCACAGACAAACTAAGCTGAAGCCCAAGATGTCCTGGAGCTAGTAAAGAAAGTGGCTCCTGAGAGAAGGAAAAATTGTAACTGCAACAGAAAGGCTTCCCTTTGTGAAGAATCCTCTAAACCAGGGATGGTTTGTCATAAGCACCATCTTTTGGGCATCTAAAAGTAACAAACACACAGATGATGTGTGTGGCAAGTCAGCCAAAGCTCACCATACTCACTGTCTATATGTCAGGTACTCGGGTAATATGGGGTTGGACAGAGAGAAAGTTCCATCTGCTTAAAAGTCTGAGAATAAGTTACACTAAAATGCTGCTTTGTTTGGCATTTACCTGTTGTGACTGCATGTCTTATCATTCGCTCATGCCAACCCAGGCTAAGGGTGAGGATACATTTTTTTTTTAACTGGGTTGTTTTGCTTCTCTCTAGACATTAATTGTCAGTGGCTGCCACCTAGCGAGTACATTGCTTGATAATTCCAAGGTTGTAGCCTTGTTGGTCCCAGGATATTAGAGCAAGAAGGGAGGAGTGAGGTAATATCTTTTATCGGACCACCTTCCGTTGGTGGAAGAAGAGCTCTGTGTAGCTTGAAAGTTTGTGACTTTCCCCAACAGTAGGTGGCCTGGTAGAAGAAATTACCTCACCCACCTTGCTTGCTAATACATTGCCATGACTCAGCAGGACGAGTGGCCCAAAGGAATGGCTAAAAGCAAAAGGAGCCCACAAAATGGCTTGGAATTCCAGAAAAGCTGATGTGAGTTAGGAGCATGTACATGTATTAGGAAACAGAGATGTCACAGTGTTCTTTAACCCCAGTTACTTAAAAATCAAGGTCACATCAACAATTTAGTGTCCCAACTAAGTCTAGAGCAAGACGACTTGCAATAATATTAGCACCCTGCCCAAGGAAAGGAGAGGATTCTGGGATTCTCAGGCTCTGCGTTCAGCTCATATTCTGACGGTGCTGAGCAGTATTTGCTACAAAAGGCAGCGCTGCACCGCCAGCTGCTTTGCCAATATGCAGGCAGCCAGGGGACCCAACGCTGTAGTAGTAGAACCGACCTGAAGGAAATGGGTTATGTTGGTGTCCTTTTTGCTAGTGGAGACTTCTCAGCAATGGTTGGACAAGAACTACGGGAAGCGACAGAGATCTTTAGCAGTCCGTCCTGCCTGAAACAGATAGCCAAGCTCAATGCAAACCATTATCCAAGAACTAGGTTGTGGTTGGGCCTATGGAGTAAATGAGGCACTCCACTGATAAAAACGTCAAAACCCCAGCAGGCGGAAATAGAACTGACCGTGCTTTATAGCATGTGGGAACTCTTCCTAGGGTTGACAGAAAGTAACAGCAAGTGAGAAGCAGAGAGCGTTACCTGTATCCCATAGGGACAGAACTGGAACCCCAGGGGCTTAGAGAAATAAATGTCGGCCAATAGGGTGGAATTATGGCAAGCAATGCTTATAATAATGTTTTGGAAATCAGAAGCTGACACTGCCGTGCACACTACGTTGTCCTGTAATAAATAGTAATTAGACAAACAACAAGCTAAAATCAATTCTGTTTCTAAAATGCACAGCACTCTTGCAGAAACAGAAGATAGAAATTGCATAATGAAAAGTAAAGTGGGGGGGCTGCCCCCAATAGCAACTTTCAGTCTAAAGCAATCACTTCAAAGTATTTCCAAGCTACTTCCAGAACAGTTTTATTCAGCACTTGAGTTAAAGAGCAGCACTAACAATTTTTGCTAGTGTGACTCTTCACAACAGATTTCACTATATTCAGTAACGTTTTGCCCACGTAAACTGAAATTCACACTCCTGCAGTTTTGGTACCAGTTGTGCCAATCCTATTTGCCTCAAAAACTCCAAATCCAATATTTAGAAGAATCAGGCTGCAGAAGCCTTAAAAATCTTCCCGTCCTGCCAGGAGAGTCTTTTTGAAAAAGAACTCAATGTTATTTAATGGAATTCCACCTGCAAGACAGATGGAATTGTAATCCACAGTGGCACTTTGTTCCCGTACAAAGCTGGTCCACCTAATAAGTTTATGACTCCACTATTACTTCTGTCCCAATACAGCTCTTTCTTTAGCATCTTGTGCTTATAGATACAGAGATCCCAGCTTCAAGTCCCACCTACAGCATGGTCTGAAACTATTAAGACTCCAAGGCTGCCCACATTACCAAATAAGAGCTCCATTGTGGAGCTACACAATAGGATGATTAAAGGTTTATGATCATTTGGGTGCACCACTCATTTTGGGTAGCTGTTATATAAAAATAGGCAGGCTTAAAGTCAATAGACTTGGACTAATTACAGACAAAATTGTAATAATTTAATCTCAAAAGCTGTGTTACCCAACAAAAACAAACAGTAGCTTTTTTCAGGGGATGGGGAGCATCTGCTACTGTGTTCTTAAATGTCTTGATCTTTCCCTTGCCAGCACTGGAAGATTACCTGACATTTACTTGGCTGGAGCTAATCAGGAATCATTGTTTTCCCTGCCTCTCAGATGCTTCTTCAGAAAAGTATCTAATAAGGGTGAATTCAGTCAGCACAACAAAGGAGACCATTTCCTTATTGAACAATCTGCCCCCTTCCAACCTCCAAATTAATAGCAATGAGCACTATGATTGAAACCACTTGAGAAACTATGCACCAGGTAACTCCTCCATATATAGTAATGGCTGCTGTGTGACATACAGATGATAAGAATCAGTCTTGTGTTGTTCACCTATTTATATTACAAGCACGTCTGGATGAACATGCAGAAAACAAACACTGGACGCTTAAAGCTTCAGCTAGAACTTCAAAATATGCCATAATCTAAACATAGGGAATAATTATGGGTGGAAGGATATCATTAGAAACCTTTCTTGATGCTGTTTTTTGACCTCTGGCCATACCCTATGAGGTGATATACAGATGATTTGCTTTTCTTGTTTTGTATGCAAGTTCCCAAAGTCTTTTCATGTTTGAAATGCATCAGGTAAATAGAAAGGTTGATAGGGAATGTAAATTTAGCATCTGAGAGCCTAACTACCATTAAAACCTCTAACTCATACTGAAACACACGCTAATATGATAAAGGAACAATAGCCAATCTGAAAAACAATAGATAATAAGAGCTATAAAAGAAACAAGAGGCAGAAGAAAATTACCTGTCATAAGTAGCTATTAAAGAGCTCATATTCCAGTAACACAAAAAAACAACCCAGGCTCCCTCAAATTCTGCTCATCAAAGAAAAATTACAATCTCCAGCTGTCTACCACTTAAGAAATACAAAATAAAATGGGGAGAGTATACAGCAAAATGCCTCTTTGGCACTATACTCTCTGCTGAGGAAAAACATTTTTTGACGGGCTGACCTTTGTACTGAGCTGTGTTCGTACTGAAATGTGTTTCACAGCCCATGAAAAAGCTGCTTTTTTGACAGCTGAACTCAGTACACAGAAAATATTTAAGAGAAAATGCATTAAAACCAGTGGGTGGCAGATGCCAATTAGTTTTCTTCTTTTCCTAGAACGGTGCTGATGGAGAAAATTTCTCTCCACTAATCACAGTGTGCCTGAGATTACAACAAAAGACAAGCTAAGCTTTCTATCTGGGTGCTTTTTCATTCAAGCTACATAATGCATTTTCTGTGTATATCTATGTCTCTTGCTCTCTTGCACACACACATCCTGTCTTTTGTCCCTGTCTCACTTTTTCCCCTGTCTCAGTCTGTTTTAAACTTAGTCCTTAAATGTAAAAATTTTTCATGTGTGAATCCAGGGAACTTGTTCAACTGCACCCATGGTTTGGGGGGAGGGGGGGCAGCATTGTTTTGGTCCTTGAAGCTCAGGAGAAAGTTAGATGGGATGCATAAAGAAAATGCTTCCTTTTTATAAAAGGGAAGCGTGGGCCAGGCTCCCAGCTAGTGTGAATCTGCACAGCTTGGTCTGGAGTTTGCCTCACACCTGCTTTGGGGCTGACTCATTTTCTTTCAAGAACTAATCCTTGCCTCACTTTGACACACTGAAACTGCTAATGGGAGAACATTGCCAAAAATAAACAATAGCTGGAGCCCAAACTGTTCAGGTGGCTGACGGCTCTTATTCTGACTTCAGTCAATAATATGTTTATTGCTCCTTTGAAAGTGTTCACCTTACCAGCGATTTAGCAAGGCCAGGAACAAAGAGGAGCCCTCAAAGACTCCTCTCTCTGTGTGGGAGGCAACACAAGGTTATCAATGAAGCTGCTATTCCATCTGTAAAGTGTGATTGGGAAAGAAGATGGCATAACCCCCCTTTGCCCCAGCATCACTGACTACAGGGCTACAGAGAGAAGGTTATTAGCAGCACATGATACAGTTTACCACCAGGAAAGCCATTAAGACTCTGAGCAGATGGTCAGCTGCTGTAAATCAGCGATGATCCACAGAAGTGTTTCCAAAGACATGCACCTTCTCACCCTGTGATGTCATGGACGACTATTATGTCCCTTGAAATCCATGAAGCTCTGTTGTTGTTTTTTTGGGTTTTTTTTAAACACAAAGTGAGGAACAAAGCCAGGGAAGACTGCTAGACTATACAACAGCCTGCCAGAAAGCTTTAAAAATGTGGGGCCCATAGGTAGCTAGTCCCACTCTTCCTTTGCCACCAAAAAGGCAAACAAATACTAAAATCCAGCATCAGGCAAATGTTATTTCCCTCTTGAAGCCTGGAAAATCCCTATAAGATTCAGCAAAATCTTTGTTGTGTCCTCCATACAAAATCCTGGACTATTTCCTTCTAGAGGAGTTCTGTCCAGGTGCAGCTCCCCTTCAGGGCAAACCATAGTAGCATGTGTTATCTGGAGCTGGTGCAAACAAGTCACACCAGCAGAGGAAGGCTTCCAAAGCACAACAAAGATGGGTACAACCTCCATGGGAGCCGTAGCCCAGATTCCCCTGGGACTGGTATAATTTATGGAAGCCTTTCCCCAACTGCCTATGGGGGACACAGCAGACCCAAATCTCCATAACACCAAGTGTTATGGCTACTCCTCTTCCCATTTCCAACATGCTCCCCAGGTACTAGGCCTTGCAAAGAGAGAAGGCAGCAAAAGGTCTCTTGCATCAGCCCTATGCTTCTTCGACACCAAGGGAATTCTTCCCCAGCCCCTTGCAATATTTTTCCACACCCAATATGCAACCTTGAGCTTTAGTGCACGAACTGCTCGTGACCTTTACTACAGCATGTCCACTGAAGTAGGTGCAGGTGCGCTGTCGTGAAAGGATGGACTTTAATTGCACCTTCAGCTGAGGATGGTGGACTCATCAGTTGACTCACTGAGTCAAGGCCAATTTCCGTTGAGATACGGGAACTCTGTCAGGACAAGGCCTGGTTACAGGGTGCCATGTACGTTCTGACAATCCCATGATCAGGGCAGGATAGATGTGTAGTTAGATGGACAAGCCACCAAGCTGTGGAACTCTATTAATGTAACAGTTACCCATGCAGGAGACAGCACTTGGCAGAGGAATACCACACGAGGTTTTTACAGCAGAGTATCCCCAAATCATTCCTCGGCTAGAGGGCTTGGTCTCTCACACACCCTGAGGAACAAAATAGTGGAGGGTTGTCCCCCTTGAAACCACAGGATTCTCCCTGCAAAGGGCTTCTAGCATCACACATGTGATGATCTCCCTGTCCCTACTGCAGCCATACAGCCAGGATTTCCTCTGAAAAAAATCTGCCTCTGGAACCCCCTTACCCCTCTACATTGTTCCTCGTCACAGAGACCATCAGAGAGTAATGACTTTTGGTCACTCCTTACTTGGGCTGGATTGAAACCGGGGACCTAGAAGGGAAAGTCTGTTTCCCTATTACTAACCCCCACAGCATAAGAACAGCCATACGGGGTCAGACCAGTGATCCATCTAGCCCAATAGCCTGTCTTCTGACAGTGGCCAGTGCCAGGTGCTTTAGAGGGGATGAACAGAACAGGCAATCATCAAGTGATCAGCCATCCACTTCCCTAAGAAAACATACCTCAGATACTAGCATTTCCTCTGAAAACAGGCATTTTGAGTGATACCTCCCCATCGGTTTAACTGTTTACTTAACCCATCCTTACTTTATTTCTTTCCTTTTATTCTGTATGAATGGTTGGCTCCGGATGTGTCTGCTTTAACATTCTAGATCAAAGCAAAAGCAAACAGGTTAACTGAAACGCTACAATGCTGATATGAAATGAAGCCAAATTAGTACTTCTCTCCTATCCAACTAATTCATTCTATGCTACTTTGTACTCGTCATGGCCCATCACAGGGTGGAAGAGGTTTGACGGAAAACAAATACCTGTTTGAGGTGATTTTGCATTGCTGCGATGGTATGACTGCTCCTCACTCATGAGAGAAAGGGGGAAACAAAACTGGACTGTTTACCAGCTGGAGGAGTGGGAACTGCTGCAAGCAGCCATCAAATGGCTGCTTCAGGAATGCAGCTGTTTAGTGCTGACAAATTTCAGTAGGCCCGCTGCCAGAAAAACAGTCTGGGAAAGGTTCCTATAAGGGATGGCCCGAGAGTAAGTCAGTTACTCCTAAAAAATGGTGCCTGTTAGGAAGCACCTAAAGTCCCACTTTTAAGGCAGGTGAGGCTTCTGGTTGAAAGACGTCACGCAGAGCTACAAGGCTGGAGCAAGGTGTGAGTTTTTGTGTTGATCAATGGCCAGAATTTCCCAGCACCACACTGGGACTAGAGATTTCAGGGCTGCTCAGCTCCCATGTAGGCACCAAAATAAGCCTGGATAGAGTTTCAAAGAACTCAGCACCCTGGGAACCAAGAACGTCTGAAAATCTGGCTTTTATTTAGATGCCTTGAATGGGAGCTGAGCGTCTTCAAAAAATCTGGCTGCAGTCACGGATGCTGAGCCCTTGAAAAGATGACCCAGAGGGCTTTGAAAATCTGGCTCTATAGTTAAAATCCTGGGGTGCAAGTTTGCCATTAGCTGCTGCCTTTGGTTGTATCCCAGGTGGACATTACATATTTATGTTCAGCATGATGCAAAAAATTAAAGCGGGCTGCATGTGCTGAATGGCTCCTTTTAAAGAGGAAAAAAAAGATGTATGGCCTCTCCACTCAGCCATCTCCAATAGGTCTGTTCAGTGAAGCCCCTGCATGTTTTAAGGCTTCTCTAAATCTCACTAGCCTGGAAACTGGATTGAAATTCACATAAATCTTTTGTGTTATTGATGATCATTTCTGGGTCCAAAGGGGTCAGAAAAGCTATGGGGATAGCATCTATTTCAGGCCCAATAGAACTGAAGATTAGCAAAATGATGAAGAAAAATGTTAACAGAATTGTTTTTTTGTAATTTTTTAAAAGAAATGAATGGCTTGATCAAAGGCTCAGCTTGATTTTTATTTTAATCTCCCAACTCTGCAGACTATTCCCCCCCCAGATCTTCTGTACAGGTCACCATAGCTGCTCTAAAATAAAACCCAGTGCATGGCTATAGACAACGGCCCCTGGGCTGGAATTTCTGATCTTCTGAAAGATTCTGGAAATGCCTCTAGTAAGTCTGGATGTTCCTTAATGTCACAGGTAGCCCCTGGCTCACAGCTTTGCAAACCCTGATCTGCTTTCTTGAATCACCTCTGCTCCCCTGGATACATGAGCTCTTAATTAAGTGATGCTTTTCTGTCCTGCAGAATCACGTGAGACAACAGGAAATTCGGAGGTTGGGGAGACCAGCAGCAGGGATTATTTACCAGAGAAACTCAGAAGAAATCTTAAAAGGGCATCTTGAATATGGAAGGCTGCCTATTCAAGAGGGTACAGTTAAGGTGACCAGTTAGCAAGTGTGAAAAATCAGGATGGGGATGGGTGGTAGTAGGTGCCTATATAAGACCAAGCCCCGGATATCAGGACTGTCCATATAAAATTGGGACATCTGGTCACCTTAGGAACACCCCAGGGGAGGTGGACACGGCAACCCTAGGTGTTAAGATAGTACAATAATGAGCATGGTATAAATGCCTAGCTAGAGCCATTGGATACTTCTGAGCGTGTTGCATTCATTAAATGCAGCGTCTGCTACTAGTCCTCCAGGTCGCCTTTGGTTTTTTTCTTTGCTTCTGGGGCATTTGTGCCCTGTAACGCAATAAGAATAAGACTCAACAAAACCTGATCATGATGCTACACAAGGACACATGTCAAGTGACTGCACATGACCAGGGATGTTTTGTCAGACAGCTTGCTGCGAGGGATCACCTGCATCTATACATTTGGATCAGTCAGAGCCCTAGCAGCGCATTCCTTCTCTTCTTTATTAGCTAGGAGTAATCTCCATACTCTAGTTCCTGGAGAAAGATGCTCGCAGTTTATACTGCTGCTGCTGCAGCAGAGGGACATTCCATAGGACACAAGGGGAGTTTAGAAATCATAAGGGATTTATGGTTTCTCCCAGTGTTGAACCACAAAGGGCTGTTATGGGTAGTGGGTGATATCAAACGGTTAAATGATTGGTGAGAGGTTAATATTTCGCATGTATCACCGTCTCTGGGCCAGCAGGAGCTGGGCACATTACAGTGCACTCAGCCCCAGAGGAATAAACTGCTTTACAATACCTCCCAAGTGACCCCCCACTCTCTGGCCTGGCTGCTAACTCACATAAAGAATAACTACGTATGCAGAGCAATGGAGCATACAATGATTGCTCTGCAGTGTGGACTCCTGTGTGAGCTCTGCCAAACCTGCCTCAATGCCATGCAATGGGATCACATTGGATACACTGCTGGCAGGGCCATCTGCAGCCGTGGAAGGAGGACAAGAATCACCTATCAGAGAGGGATGTAGTCTGAGCATAAACTGAGCACCAGGAATAACTGAATTTGAAGACCAGCTCTGACACCGACTTTCTGTGGCCTCTGACCTGTCACTTAACTTCCCAATCTCTAAAATGGGAATATTTATCTATCTCATGGTGGTATTAAAAATATTCTGTACTATATGCACTGATTAGTGACAAAGTACTATAACCCAGGAAAGGAAAACCACAAAGCAAGTGTCTGCTGTGTTTCTGGTTCATTTAAGTGCATGGCATGTTTATTCCGTGATAAACTAGGGTTTAATTTGGGGAGAAAGCTTGTCCAGTTGTCAGTTTCAAAACAATGAGCTGTCCCACATCTGCAACTTCATTTTACTAATGGAGATTTCTTGGGGTCGCTTTTAGTTAATTTCAATGTACTATCTGTAGAAAAGGGATTCTGTCTCTCTCCAGCTCAGATGCATTTTTAGATTCAATACTCATAAATCATGAGATGCAGACTGCATTCCCTCCCCAATTCTTTGCAAGCAGAGCGAGAGAAAGAAAGAGCGAGCGAGTACAAACATCTTCTGCTGAAGATGACTTCATTGACCTTACCTAATAAATGTTCATTGTTGTAGGATGCGTTTTGTAGGGAACAGGTAGTACTGACATTGCGTGGGATAAACTGACAGAAGAAAGGGGAGTCGGGTAATCTATGAATTTCGTCCTAGATGCACAAGAAAATGTGGGCGTTGCAACTCGGCGCTTTTACCTGTCTTGCCAGCCAGCGGAACCCTCAGCCCTGAGTTACGCTCCCTGTACAAGGCATGGAAAGAAATAGGTGCCTAAGAACGGGAATCACAAAAGCCAGCACGCTGAGCAGGGAGCTGCCTGTCCAAGCCCACAGGAAATGCCTAAGCCCCCTAGCTCTGCTCAGGATTCAAGTCCACAAACCATCTCCTGAAGTTAGGCCCCTCGGCCCTTCCTCATATAAAACCAAGGAAGATGCTCCCCCTCACATTAACTTTCAGCTCAGTGGTTAGGGGGTGGAGGGGATTGAACCTTGGGCTCCCACCTCCTGGTGAGTGATCTAACCAGTGGGCTGCAAGTTATGTGTGGGTGTGGGGGGTGTCACTGCTTCCTCCCCTGGCTATTTTGTGTGGGCTTAGGCACACCCAGAGCATGCCTAATGGATTGGGCCTCACAGGTGATAGGCAGGGGTACACCGTGTATAAAGATCCCACTGGCACCTAGGCCTCAGTTAGGTGCCCAGGTGATTAGACTGAGGGGGCTGTGCACATGCTCCCGGGGAGATTTTTAGAGGCCTAGGGGACTTTAATAGCAGAAATTTAGCCCCTGAGGAATTATAGGCACGTCCAGAGTTGAGCAGCAGCTGAGCAGTGGTTTTGAGGATCTCAGTGGCACCTAAATGTTGCATTTAAGTGCCTACAGTGGCAGTTAGGCACTTAAGTCTTTTTGGGGTCTTGCCCTTGGACAATTGTTTAATCAACTCAACAGCCTGAGAAAATCAGCTAGTGCGCCAGAAATACATTATTAGCATAAAGCTGGGACCCGCTTCTCCTTTCTACCTAAAAATATCCCAGCTCTTGAACAGAACACAGCTAGCCACAGCAGAACAAGGCTTGCATAAACCTTTACGTTCTATTGTCTGCCAAGTGCTCGTTGCAGCTAGGCCAGTCTCTGTTGCTTCTCTTTTAGGAAATCGGACACAGATTATTGATATATCTGATTGTCTGACATTTTTAGGATAATTGTGCATATTACAGGCCACATTCAATGAATCTGTGCAAAGATACACCAGATGAAGTGGTTTTTTGACTAAATGTAGGTAATAACACAAGCTAATTATATCTTATCTCTCTGTAACATTTATTTTTTATTACCGAACGTAGACTTTTGTTCCCAATATCTGATCATTTAAAGTGCAAGTGTGCGGGCGGGGGGGGGACTTCATAATTGGGGGCCCAGTTTTGTAACGCTAGCTCATATTAAGCAGTGCTTAGTCACACGAGTTGTCGTAATATTGAAGTCAATGGGATTATTCACCAAAGTCCTACCACTTGGCATGAGCTGCTGATTTGAGCCCTTATGCCCTGATCCAAATCCCACTGCCGCCAATAGGACTCTTTGGATCAGGTCTTAAGAAATAACAATGACCCTCTAATGTGAACAGATTGGCACAGCCATTCATTGAAAAGAGCAACACATGTTCAACACATACAGCTTCATGAAAGGGCAATAGCTTGTGACACTGCATGGCAGCCCCAGCGGGCACGGTTAGTTAAAATAAACAGCGATGCGTCTGACATATTTGACTTCCAGAGTCACCCTTACAGAGTTTAAGTTTCCCACACATAAATCCATTCTCGACATATGGAAATAAAACCCGGGCTTTGAACATCTCCCAGACTTTGGGGTGTTTGAAATCTGGACACTGATTCTGGCTTGAGCCCCCCCTTTTTAAGTGACATTGAGAATTACTGTACCCGCACTAAGGACTGTAATGAACCAGAAGAATCCAGGTGCCAACATTGCTCCTATCCTGTCTGCCTGCTCCTTCCACTACCAGCTGCCACCTCATCCTGACCTTTAGCCTGATTCTCTACGTTTCACCACACGGTTCCTATATGATCTCGGCTGTTCTTCTAAGCAGATGGTTCTGATTCTGCCTAAGGCAATTCTACATTTTTCTGTGTGTTTTTCCATCTTCATTTCACTCAGATTCATTCCCACAACCACTCTCTTTTGGCTCCTCAATTTTTATTTCTAGTGCTGGAGCCAGAGATTATCTATAAAACACAATTGTTTCAACCACAATCTGTTTATGTTAAATCCTGTTGTTCCTGGAAGATATTCCCCATATGGTTTATATTTTATTATTTGAAATTGGATGCAATATTGGAGAGGGTTTTTTTCCATGCTATGGAAGCTCTGGGGAGCTGGAGATGTTGCAGGGAGAAGTCCAAAACCAGCACAGATGCCCCTAACCTCCAGTAGATATTAAAGAAGCTTTAAGCAGATCCCCTGCTTCTGCAGGAAGACAGAACCTCTTCTCCCAGGGAAAAAGTAAAACAAACCGGAGCTCTAGGCACACCATGAGTCCCCCTGTAACTCCACCCCAAGTGTATTATCCTTCCCACTTGCAATGGTAGTGGCATGGGAAGCCTTTTATCTCTACCCCAAGGTGAAGCAGCAGGGGTCCTTCTCCCTCAGGAATAGCATGGTGGAAAAACAAGGGTCCCTGCTTCTGCAGCCAGCATGTTCTGCATGTGTGGGTGAGACAGGCCCACCTACCCTCTTCTCCTGCCACACACCAACAGCTCCTGTAATGGGCTGTTGTGAGCTGGGCCACCCTACAACAGTAGGTTTGGGAGTTAACACCACATTGAGATCTATAGGGAAGTTCACGCCTCTCAGAGCTATTGTTTCTGGCTGATTGCAGACTCAAGTAGACACGGTGACAGTTGACTACACATGGAGCACATTTGCAAACTTTTCTTCACAACTGCAAACTTAAAAAAAAACCTTGTGTCTCATGCAATCACATGAGCTGGGACTGTGTCCTATGCACAAATCTAGATTGCCTATGCCTTAAGTCGGTACTGCCTTTTTCCCTGACAGAAGAAGTCTGAGAACACTCCACAAAGAGAATCTCACAGCAGTTCCTGTCCCCTACAGAGATTTTTTCCTACTTGGAGTCAGTTTTAGACCTTATTTATATTTCCTTCATGTTCATAATTTTGCTGGCTGCTCAGTTATCAAGTTATCTCTTTTCAGCTTCTTATTTAGACACATCCCTAACATCCCACACGTTCCTGCCCTGTTTGAGAATTTTCATTATTGTTTTTATTTACAGTAACTCTGCAGAGGCCAGAACTGAAATCAGGGTTCGTCAGTGCTCTGAAAAAAACCATAGTAAAAGACAAGCACTGCCCTGAATTTAAGTAGTCAAAGCACAGGAAGGGAAACAGGCAGAGAAAAGTGAAATGACTCACCCCCCCAGGTCCCAGAGCTGGGAATAGAACCAAAGTCTCTGGATTCATAGGTTAGCGTTCTATCTTCTAGACCACATTGCCTTGGAACTGTAGAGGGTTGTTTATGATTTAGGTCAGTTATAAGGCCTAGTTATTTATTTTATTTGTCCTTCTGTCTGTTTGCTAGGTTCCTGGTAGGAGAGGATTGCAATCTGAGTAGCAACACCTCCTACCTGCTCTTCTCTCTTGCTTTGCCTCTGGGTAAGACCTGTGTTACCTTACAGCATGCTAAAAGCAACAAGTCCGTATTTGTACCAGGCCTTTCATACCAATTAGCAACTCAAAGTCTTTTGTGATAACATCTAGTCAGAAGCATAGAAAAGAGTATGCACTGTTGAAAGCCCTCGCTGGGTCAGCATTTTTATTCTCAGTCGAAGCGCCACTTTTTGTAATTGCTTCCCCATCCCCACCACCACCACCACCTTTGGCATTTTCATTAGACAATCAACAGAAAAACAAACAATTTACAACCACCATTGAGCGAAAGTTATAAGCAGCCAGACACCTGCTAATGAGACACTCCAAGCTATGGCTGCGCATTTTTATAGTATTTCTGAACCAAGCACTCAATCAAATGAACTTTTAGGGAATGGAAAGTTTGTTATTCATGGGCACGTGTCTCTAGGTTATTCCTCTTACAGCTCAACAGCAACGGAATCATCTGTACTACAGCATATGAATAACGGTAGATTAAATATCTTTACCAGGCTATATCTAGACTTCTCTAGAGAGGCATCGTTCTATTGAAGCTCCTTGAAATATTGTTATTCAGCTTTCACAGTTCCCCTGTGACATTCCAGGCTCTTCTCCCTCAAAGGGGTCACTCCAGTTTTCTCTTAGAACCCTACATTAAATAGCTGTCAGGGATGGGCTAGGCGTACTTAATTCTGCCTCAGCAAAGGGAGATGGACTAGATGATCTCTTGAGATCCCTTCCAGTCCTACATGTCTATGATTCCATGACTAAAGGGTTGGAATTTCAGCTGGGCAGGAAACAGTTTTCCCATCCCTTGAATATTTTCAAGAGTTCAAAATTTTTATCCCACCTCAAAATGGGACAAAAAGTCAAAATTTTAAAAGTATTCCCGTGTCAAAAATGTTTCAGTTTGGGTCAGTTGAGACTTTCCCCTGCACTCCCAATATTTATGAGAGTTTTTATTTCGATTTCAGTCTTTTTTGGTTCAATCAGCTGAAATTTCTAAACAAAAATTCATTTTAAATCAGGCTCCAGGTTGGTTCAATGGCCACATTCTAAGTAAAAATTCAATGTAATGCCCCAACACTCACCCCCCAGGGACTCTGGAAGAAATGGAAGTTGTAAGGAAAAGATACCATTGATTGAAAAAAGATACATCTGCCAAGAAATTGGCCAGTGCTACCAAATGACCTAAGCATATTAAATCACTCTTTAGGGGCTCAGGCCAAAGCCCACTGAAATCAATAGAAAGATTCAACAGGCTTTGGATCAAGTCCTAAAACCCACTTCTATGCTGCGGATAGTGAATGCAATTGACATGTACAGAACTCCTGGTTTGTTGCTCTTTTTCACCTAACCCCTCTCTACCTCTCTTTCTGTGGACTGTGATCTCCTTGGCAAAGGGACGATCCCTTCTTGAATGTCTGGAAAGTGGCTAGCCCATTGTGGGCACTACCAAAAAAATATTATCTATATACATATCATGAAAAAGAAATAAGAACAAAGAATAAGATGAAGCAGGAGATGCCTACAGCAACAATCATCCAGAAGCAAATATACTGAATACCCAAATAACTGATCTTACCTTCCACCCAGGATCCCAGGTCTTTTCACATTATATTGACTGTAAAGTGGCCTAAATAGTGCATGGTCTTCAAAGGTTTGCCTGGCTTGGCCAGGGCAGAGGATCAAAGTTTTTACATTCATGATCCACAATCCTTCGGATTAGAGTTTACTTGTAACAAATGTGCTCATCCCCACGTGCTTCAACCAGATAGCTTCACGACAAGGCTTTTACTTGGTTAGGGTCAGACTGGGCATACAAAGGAAAGGCCTGCCCTGCACCCACCCGGCCCTGGGGCACATCATACAGTGGTGGTACAGTTGCTGCATGTCCCTGAAGGGGGTTCAGAGCGCAATCCCCTCCACCCTTAGCAGATCTGCTGTCTGGGGCTGGAAGGGTGTGGGTGTGAGGTCATAGCCTGCCTCCCCCCTCCGCGCACACACTATTTGTGCCCCAAGAGATGCCTGTTGGAACTCCCATTCTACCCCCCTGTGCAAGTGGGAGCAGGAGGCTTGGGGCCCTGCAGCATCTCCCCTTGCACACCTGTGCAAAAGCCATTACAACACGGACCCTCACTTCACTGGAGCTCCCGCAGGGAGGAGTCTGGCCCAGCTTCTGTTGGACTATACGTAGGAGGCCAAAGAGGGAACGACCCTACTGTGCTGTTCCTCAATGGCACAGCTCCCTTGTTTCACCCCCCTCTGGCTGAAGCAAGCAGAGTCACTTTTTGACCCAGGAAGAGAAGATCTCAAATCGCAGCTCTGGTCGTTGTGTTTGCTCAGTCACAGCCCCCAATAAACAAGGCCAGTGCTAATTACAGAGACCCAAGAAAATCAACTGCATGCCTCCCTCCCCTCGATGCTATATTGGGAGGGACTGCCATATATATAATAATCCAACATCGAAGCACCCTGCTCTTGTCAAACTTCGCTATTATTCTACCTAGCGAGAGATAAATATGCCACGCTGTAGCTAATAAGTGTCATTCATATCAACATTTACTCCAAGCATGTTTATTTCCCTGTCATGTCGACTTAGCTCAGTTCTGAGCGTCACTGATGAGAGGACCTTTATTTTTAGTGAATTAGGCAGGCAGTAGACAAAGAGTTAGCAATTAAAGCAGATTTTTGTTCGCTTTAATTCCTTTTGACTTCAGCTGTCAGGGGGCCATGTTACCCTCGACAGCAATAGTGTTCTATTTTTGTAGCGTTCACCTGCCAGCCTTGGATTCCTCTTTTACGGATTTGTGAGGCAACCTCTTCCAGCTACGTTTTGGAACAAGAAAGGCCAATGACATAAAATGGCTCCCCCCCCCATCATAACGGTAATGCATACCATGGACCCAGTTCTCAGGTGCACTCCAGCTGCTTTGTGCTTTTCGGCGATGCAACAGAAGCCGGCTAAACTGGGTCCCTGAGCATTGCCCCCATGTAGGAAGTTCTGGGTGGCATGCAATGTACTTCGGCACTTAACTCTCACTGAAATACCTGGGAGTTAGGTGCCTAAATACTTCCAAAGATCTGGCCAGAGTCTCCATAGTGACTGGGTCACTTCCTCTCCAGCCTCTGGCATAGGGTCATGTTTGGAGAAAAGAAGGTGCGGCTGGGGCCACCCTACAACACAGTAATTCCAGTTCCTTGGGGCTGTTTGCAGGCAGACATCAGAGAATGGCTTAAAGCCACCTTTGTATCTATACCATGCTCAGATCCTGCACTGAGGGGACCTTGGCCAGACCAGAGGGAGCTTGTCTACACTAGAAAGTGTGTTGCTTTAACTCTGTGGATACAGCTGAAGAAGCAAAACCCAACTAGTGTGGATGCCTTTGCAGTATTACAGAAGTGCTTATCCCAAAATAGTGTATTCTGATTTGGGAAGCAAAATAACCCTCAGGTTGTACTAGTGTAGCTATATGTAAAACTCACCCCCACCGACCAGCATAGTTTTACCAGACCTGTGTAACATTTCTAGTATGGAGCAGCTCAGAAGCTGGTTTTGCAATCCCATTCAATTACAACATCTTTCATTAAAGGACTTTTGTTGGTAGCTGCCCATCTGCCCCACTCTTTCTGGAGGTCACTGGGAGCCAGAGGAAGTCATGTTCAGATGGCGGAGGTAGAATTGATCTTGGTAATTCCACTAAGATGTCTGTTTATTTGTTCTCTCCACCCCTCTTAGTTTCTGCAAGGGGGTTTCTTATGAAATGTTACCAAGGTCTGAATCTCACTCAGCCAAAGTATTTTCAGATCTGGGTAACCTATTAGTACCTTAAACACTGAGTTCTAGGTAGTCTGTGCGTCTATAGAAATGTGTTAAAATTGTAAGCTATCACATGGAATTTGTAAAGGGGTTTCCAAGTGCTACTTTTAGGAGAGGGGTCTCTGTAAGGCAGTGTGTGATCCTGCCGGGATTTGCCTAGAGCAAGATGGGGTGAATTATGCCCTCTCTGTTATAGGGAGCAGCCTGTTTTCTCTCTCTGGTTCTGGGTTCTTGTACCTTAGGGTTCTGAATTTTAAGGATAATTTTAAGTGTTATCCCTGCAACCATCTAGCAAGAATCTTTTCTGTTTTTACTTAACTTCTCTGTGTATGGTGTGACCATAAGCCTACAATCCTTTAGAACCTCCCTACTGTGAACAGCATTTCATTCTGAAAGGAAAGCTGTAGATGTGCATTGATATCACTAACACCACCACTTAGTACTTATATATTACACTTTTCATTTGAAAATCTGAATATGCTCTGCAACTTTAGAGGGACTGATCCTGCAGTACTACACACGTACAGGAGGGTTGCACAATCAGCCATGAAGGCATGGTCTACACTAGAAAATTACATCAGTTTAGGTCCAGAGTGTGAAAATCCACACCTGAGTGACATTGTTAAGCTGATTTAAGTACCTCTCTAGACAGCACTGTGTCGATGGAAGAATTATTCGCTGGTCCTAGCTACCACCTCTCAGGGAAGTGGATTACCTCTGCCAATGGGTGAACCCCGCCACTGGCAGAGGTAGTGTCTACACTGAAGCGCTACAGCAGGTCAGATGTCGCGTTTTAAGTGTAGACAAGCCAAGTCTCAGAATCTGTCTTTCAGCAAGGCGAGAATTAATACACTAGTTTCCCACTGAGGGCACAAACATTTAAGTCACACAGTGAGTAGGTGGCAGAGCTGGTAATTGATCCTAGAGTATGGGACTGCGAGCCAGGACTCCTAACTACTAGTGCACACGGAGACTCCTGGATTATGCTCGGATGAGCTCATTTTTGCCTGAGAATAGTTACTCTTGCCCTTGAAATACTGTGAGGAAGTATATGAGTGACCATCAACATGAATTGCAAAAGGGTGTGGAGGAAAAGAAACCCTGGTAATATCCAAAGCATTCCTCACCATTTTTCTATGATTTCTTACTGACCTCAACATCAAAAACCTGATTTTCAAAGACTACTGGCAACTCCCATTGGCTGCAATGGGTTTTGTTAGTACTCAGCACTTCTGAAAAAATCAGACCATAAGAATGATGATCTGATTAAATGTCCCCAAAGCAACTGGCACAGAAACTCCAGGGTCCATGAGGCTCTATCCATGGAGTTAATCAGATTGGGAAAGTGGATTAGAAATAATTTTTTGTAATCTCACTCAGGTACCTGCTTTCCACATCCTGCTTCTGAGCTTACTCATCTCTTTTTTCTCTTTCTATCCAATTCCAACTGTTTGCAAAATCTGCTTGCATTGGTGATAACAAAAGAGTTTACACAAACATTTTCCTCCATGCCACAGCAGACAAACCGCGCTCTATTTTAGCCAGTGGAATAGAAAACCATGGAAGCTTTCACATCGCATATTTCTATTCAAGATAACATGTTCTGATGGTCCAACACTTTCCTTTGTCTTTCAAATTTTCATCTACTTAGGCAATAGAGACATCTAGGGACCATAGACAGGTGATTGCAGGTTTATGAAAACCGAGTTCTCCCTAGGCTGAATGGCACAATGTGATTAAATGCCTGGTACAATATATACAAGGATCCTTTAGGATGGAGTTTGAGAAAGAAACCAGTATTATAACCAGTGTGGCAAACTGCCAGTCTCCCCCTGCTGGGTCTTGCACTTTACCTTCTCTTCATGGGCCAAGGCACTCCCAACTACCTCATCTCCCCTGGCTGTAGCAGAGCTGTCTCCTGACCTGGGAGGGAACCTTCTCCTCAAGCTGCTCTAAACCTTCTGGCAGCTTCCTCTGCATTTGTTCCATCTCCCTCCTTTAGGGAAGGCAGGGTTTAAACACCCCTGGCCCCATCCTTCATTGGGTCCAGGTGCCTTTAATTGCCCTGTTGTGCTTTCTCTTCTGCCTGCAAGGCAGAAGGTTTTAACCCTTTTGAGCCCGCATAACAGCCCCGGCACACTCTTTTAAAGCCATCCAACCTGACTTTATCACACCAGGAATGAAAGAATGTATTTTAGACCAGGAAGTGGATTGTGAATGTGCTCCCCCATTTCCCTTCTGCAGCCAGGGAGATGGGAGATCAGTGCTCCCCTCCCTCTGGCTCCAGCAGGGACACTAGCGCCTAGGGACCCAGCCAGAGCGCTTTGCCATGCTCCCTGCTACAGCCAGGAGGAGGGGAGTGCTGATCTCTCGTCCCCTTGGCTGCAACAAGGTACCTGCATCGGTTTTGTAGCCCCATGGCAATGCACTCCGCCTGGGTCCTTAGGCAGCAGCTCCCTTCTGCAGCCAATGGGAGGGGAGTGGCAGGCCACTTTGAAAGCCCCCCTGGGCCACAGGTTGGGAAACACAGGTGTATTCATTTCTTGGTCAGTTCCTCTAGCACCTGATGGGGTTGACAGTAGAGGGATAGTTGAGAAGCTCGGTAAAGTGCTGCACCCATCTTTCAGAGATGCCTCGCTTTTGCTTGATTAAGGTAGATCCATCTGAACTCTTTTGTGGAGCTGGTCCTGTTTCCAATGGGCCATAAACAGCTTCAGGCAATCATAAAAAGTGCATGTTCTTAGTCTCAGCAGAATGCAGCATTTCTCCTCCTTTCTTTTTCCACCACTTATTTTGTAGGACACAAAGCTGTCTTTAAGACTTGGCTTGCAAGTCCTTGAATTTATCAGTCTTCAATGATAGTTCTTTGTCATTTTGCCAAGCCATAAAAGCATCATTCTTTTCCTTGGGGATCTTTTTGATTTTATCATTATTTTCATCAAACTAATCCCGATGCTGTCTTCAGGACCGTGAATTTGGATAGAAGAATTAGATAAAAGCCTGCTTCAACATATGTATGAAACTACATTTGAAAGAGCTTGGAAAACAAAACTGAATATGCAGACTTGTGAAGAGTAAATCAAATTGCAAATTAAAGTAGACTGAAATACAGACAAGATAATGTAGCAGCTAATCTTAGCAGAAGACATTAACATTGCAAGGAAGAGGAGTATGCCAAAGGGTTAACACAGGGTTTGGAGTCAGGATTCCTGGATCCTGTTCCTACCTTTGCTGTTGACTTGCTGTGTGACATTAGGCAAGTCACATATCTGTACGATGGGAGTAATAATTCTTACCTTTGTACCTCACCAGGGTGGGGAGAGACATGGGGTATTGGGAAGGCTGTTCAAAAATAAGAGTTGAGATGCTCAAATTAAAGGTGTTGTAAGCGTAAAGCATTATCCTTATTATACAGTTGCATATTTGACTGGTATATTAGATAAAGAGGATCTGAGCAAAAAAATAATGTTCTAGGATTCAAAATACAGGTGGAGCAAACTGAGCCAGACTATTGTACTAAAGAAATTAGATAGAAGTCAGAGCAGGAGCTGAGTGATTAGACATGCATAGGATTTTTTTTTTCCCCAGAACAGTTTCACACATTTCTAAACTGGTGTTATAGAAATCTTAACATCTATGAGTTCTAAGTTTGATGCATGAAACCTTTGTAAGGATAAAATGATCAGTGGAACAGTTTTCCCTGATAACCAGGCTTCCAGTTTGTTCATTAAGGTCTCTCTCTCTCTCCCCAGCTGTTTAGGAATTTCATCCAGGTCAATTCAGGAGTAACTGGATGAAATTCTGTGCCCTAGGGTTATACAGGTGGTCAGGCTAGATAATCTAATGATCTCTTCTGGCCTTAAAATCTATTAACCCAGAATTACTCAGGGGAACATTATTGTCAAATGACAAGCTCTATTTCTCCACCTGTATTAATGCCAATTTATATGTCTATTTCTGGCCCACAGTTTTCTCTCAGCTGTCAAACTCAGGCAAGAATGCAGCTAGAACAATTTGTTTCAGATCACTTAAAATAGCTTTACTGTATTTAACACATCCAGTCCTCAGTTTGAGAAAAATTAACAAGGTATGGCTGGATGTGTTCAAGGCATTAAAATTCCAGTCAAATACCAGGTTATATAAAGTAAGTGTGACTGACATCTTTTCAAAGCAACAGTATCACATTGTAACAGGTTGTAATTTAGTTATTAATTAGACATCTGCTCATCTGTGTGTTTGCACATGTGCTGCATGAGTAAAAATGAATTCCTGAAAACAGCACTTTTTTTAATTTTTGGAGGCCATTCTAATTAGCGACCCAAGTAACTAGCACGGTGTTATATCTTAACACCATTATGAAAAATGAACAAGAAAATGCCATCTGCTTCCAGTACACAAACATAACAATTTCTTTCCAAACAAGAGCTATTAAAAACCTCTTTTGTTTAAATGTATCACCACTGCCCAGTATCCACTCAATTTCAGAGCCTTAACAGAAATGTGTATGTTCCTTTTCTATAATAGAACTTACACAACAATCCATATAGCCATTAGGGTCATTTCCCTTTACTTATAAAGTTTTAACCCTTTGTGTACAGTGGATTTCATATCAGTCAAGATATAGCATCCCAGCATAACTTAGTTGATTACACACTATGGAATGTAACACGCTTTCTCTGCGCATCACTATGCCCATGGAAAATAGCTATTGTTATCCACACTTACAGTTCAATAATTTAAACTCTTTGTCAATAGTTTATCTTTCATAGACCCTTCAGGTAGCACATAGCAGAGCTGGGAATACAACTCCCAACTCCCAGTACTGTGCTGTATCAGGTCTTGGCAAATCTAAATTACAAGACCACCTTTCAGAAATGGTATGTAGTTTTGTATATTTACATAGAGTTCCCACAAGGAGTTGACAGGTTACCCTTTCGTCCAAACCCCATTCCTATGAATGTCAAAACACTCAATGATTTTGATGGGACCCTATCTATCTCCAATTCCTTTGTACATGATGATAGCAATGGAATTTTTCAGTAAATTCTCCTTTGTTTCTGCTGTTTCACCAAAGATACAGCTTATTTGCATGCCGCTATAAATGCAATGATTTATTTACTGTGGTATCCTCATTTCCCCCCCATTGTCATTGGTCCTGTTTTCTTTATCAGAGGGGTAGACTGGGATTCAAATAAATGACCTTATTCAACAGAGACCCTTTATCCTTCTGGATGCACATTTTGGTATCTCTTTATGATAGAAATACGATTTATAAACAAAATAAAATTAGCTGTTTGTAGTCAGGTGACAAAGAAAAATTTACAATGAAATGTCACTCTGGCATCTAAAATTCAAAAAGTCCAGAATAACAGATTCTATTTCATCTTCACTTACTTTAATATTAATTTCCCAGCTAAAGTGGAGACTAGTCTTTAATGCTGATTTCCCATAGCAGACAGAAGTATAACAGCAGGAATATTATGCCAAATTAGATCATTTGAATAGTGACTCTCAGAATGAAAAAAGGCTGTTTCTGAAGTTTCCTGATATAAATAGCCCATTCCTTTGAACTAAACATTCAGGCTTTGTTTACCAAATCTACTGAGAATTTATCAAGCTCCTGGTCAAATCAGGATGTGATTTATTTGGTTGTGAGATATTTAACATTGGCTAACCTTCTTCATACATCTGAATTGGCTGAATTGGCCTTTTGAAAACACAAGAAACCTTGTCAGTTGAGATTGTAATTTGTAATCCTGAACCAATTGAGTAACTCCTTCACTTTTGCTCGTTGCATTAGCTTTTTGCAGGATACTGCTTTTCCTGGGGAGAAAAGGCAGACAAGAGCAGTTTCAGCGGCCCCTTTAACGGGAGAGCGTCCCAGCCACATCTGTGACTCATCTGTCTCCCAGCTCAGGCTAGGATCCATCAGGCAGGTGATAGCTTGAAAAGTACCTGGTCTTTATGAAAACCAAGAACGGCAAGGAGTTGTGAGAAAGAGAACTGGAAAACTACAGGAGCCCTTGGATCAATGGAAAGAATCCAGTTCATCTCTGACTCTCAGGTCAACCGTGCAATATTATTGTATATCATCATCTTTCATTCATCTTTGTTTGGCTACATAGAAGACAGAAGATAGGGGGCCCACCCCCATGATTCCACCAAAAGGAAGTCTCCCATTTGAGGCTAGTGTTTTGGGATATGGATGAAGCAGAGATGCAGGCCTTTTAGCTGAAGCTTACTCGAATTGAAAGACCAGGTAGCGTGCAGTATATTTGACTCCTCAGAATTCACAAACTAAATAGTCCCATGAAATGTGAAAAGAGAAGCATCTGCCATCCATACCACATGAAGTGCAACAGACAAACTGATGGGGAGAGACGCTCAGCATCTTCTTAACAGCAGAAGCCACCAAAAGCAGAGAAACCCATGGCCTGAAGTTTATTATTCACCTGCCACGCAGTTAAAGAGCTGAATAGACCTACTGTTTACAAAATGAGCAATTAGAAATACCAAAAACTCACCAGTTCAAAACAGCCTAGAAATTCAGCCCTTGTAGAACTCTACGGAAGTCAGCCAGCAGCAGGGCAGGGCGAGCGCTTTAATGCAGTTTGTTTCTCAAAATGATCTTTTTTGCCAAATAATGTATGTCACAGAACGAGAATTTTCCTATGTAAAGTACAACAGACACTTGGCAGCAGACTGCAATCCATTCCCAGTAAAGGATGAAATCCTGTATATGTTCAAGTCAATGAGAGTTCTACTGTTGACTACAAGGGGGTCAGGATTTCACCTAACGTACCTACCGTACATAGGTAAGCAGATGTCTTGGAGTGTAACTTCAGTACTCAAGTAACGTAAGTTTTGCTCTTCATCATACCTTTTAATATCTATATCTAAACTCTCCCTAGTATATTAGTAACCACACTGGGTACGTCTCAGATGTAGCATTCTGAAACTCATTACGACATGTACCCATACTGCCACGATGTGTCATGACCACAGAAGTCGGAGCCAAATGCAGCAGTAAGCAATGGCGTAAGTGGGTCCAGAATTGGGTGTGGTAGTAAAGGAAGGTAACTTGCACTGAGTTGGCTTTCATTGGGTAGGCCAACTGGGACTTGCATAGCAAAGTAGGGGCTTGTATATAGTAAAAAAAGATAAGTAAGGCATAAGAGAAAGTGAAGAGGGCTGCTTTACCTTACACAGTTTTTTTAGTTACACTCTTCATTATACGCACTCTTATCCCCTTTGGTGAGTAAGTTTCATCACTGCAAGTTGAGTGTAAGTCAAAAGCTTTGCCACTTAAACCCATGTATATGCATTTTCTATAAATCTCACGCTTGACGGCTAACATACATCGGTTTTTGTCACTGCTGAATTTGTCTCCTAGAATCTCAAAGGCACTCACAGGAAAGCCATTCAGATTACTACACATATTTCTGGTAACTGGCCCATAAGTCTTCATTTTTAAGAACCTGAATAAGTGGGCCAGTCTTGATAGAACTACTTTGGTTGGCTTCTCGCACAAAGTAATTAAAACATAAGGAATCAGAAAAGTCAGCCCTCGTGTAATTCCATTGAAATTGTTGGTGTCACATCAGGCTTGAGTTTGGTCCAGCAACTTGAAAAGGTTTCTCTCCCCCCCCATCCTTATTCACATCTCACTTAGCTTAATGCTGATCAGAATCAACTCAACAGAAGTACACTGGTGTGAGGTAAGAGTCAGGATCTTTTCTTAGCTACACAGTCAAAAGACAGAAGGACCTCCATCACGATTCCAGGGCAAGGAAGAAATCAAAACACCTACAATAGATGAGACTTGCCACTCACAATTTAGCTTAATCTTTCAAAATCTTGGGTGATTTTCACACATATGCTACCACCTGCTGGCAGAATCTCCCACTGCAAGAGATATACTAGAAAAAAGCAACTTCCCTTCATATCTAGCAAATTAAGTCAGAGTGCTTTTATTTTCTTTTTTACAGTAGATTCTGAAAAAAAAAAAAGATTCCCAGTCAGTAAGAAAGGGTAGTGCACATGATCAAAAGAACAAGACATGTCTAGCAGACAACCATTCATTTTCTGACTGTCCCAGACTTTTTGGGTGTATTAGGTGAGCTATTTAACTATTACACCACTTATGAAATAGGACTAATGATCCTTACCCACCTTTGTAAATTGTGGGAACATGCAAGAATGCATTGTAAATGTGGAAAGACCTTCTATTAGTGGTTTACAAATACTAACCATTCCTCACATAGCCTAGCATGTTCTACTTCCGGAAACACTTTCAGACAATTACCATAACTCAAGGTTGTGGGTTAGTGGGTAACATGCAAGTTTATGAATAGTAATTAGATGCATCTTTCAAGTTTGTTAGTTAGGCCAGCCCATCTCATGCTAGCCTAGGGGAGGAGCACATGTTAGTGGATTTGGAGCCCTCCTGAATAGTCTGCAAAGATTAGCATTTCACTTGTTGGGCGATAGCTAGATGGTCTGAGCACAGCCACTTCTTGTCAGCATCCATCTCTTCCCATTTTGTACAGCCTGCTTTAGAAGTGAAGGTTTTTACAAAACCTTCTAAGGCAGTTCCATACAAAGACATTATGCTGGGTGCTCTAATCCGTGTTAGTTGCTGAAACTTGTTTCAGAAATCATTAATTGGATCTCTAGCCTGCAGCAACTGGCTAATAGAATCACAGCTAGACATTGAGGAAATCTTATGTTAGGCACAGCTAAATGGGGACTATTACTGAAGCAAAAACTATCCTAGAGATGAAATTTGATTTAGTATTTTACAGCTTTCAAGATTCTCTTCATTTTACCTCCTTTTAGCTTTTCCTTGTATTTTAAGTGTATGTTGTATTGTGGCATCTCAATTTGTGGCTATAGATATTTCAGATATAGGATTATAACTTCAAAGCAGTATCAGCTAATAGGAGGATGAGACTGATATTCAAAAACATAGCTTCCACAGAAAGTTATTTCCAGTTGCTTTTGCAGTTTCACCACCCTTTGTCAGGTCAAAAATCCTTTTTCAAAAAAAATGCAAACAATATTGCTCCTTCCCCCATCACTCCACTGCTTGTGCACATGGTAACTTGGAGCTGCTTCCCTTACTAAAAATCTGCTAAATCACAGAGACAGCTGAAAATACGTACAATTTCTGTAATTGCCATCGGGGTTGTGTGTGATCATGAATGGAAAAGGATCCCGTATCAGAATGTGGTCCATAATCGGCAATTCTGAAAACTCGCGCTCTAAAATAAACTTACATAGTGCAGTAACCTCCCCTCTGCCTGCAGGAAAAAAGGCCTTTAACATTCTAGGGCTCACATACCAGCCTTGGTATACCCTTTGGTAGCCATCTGGCCTGACTTTACCACTATCACTCCCCACCCCCCACTCAGCTCTATAGGTTTGGGCTACTTGGGACAGATAACCATGCCCCTGTGACCAGCCGTCTACTCGCCTCTCCCTCCGCGTCTTCTGCCATTGCCCTGTGGCAGGAAACAGGACTTGGGCGGACTCAACACACACGGAGGAAGGACAACCTATGGAGGCCTCGCTATTGATCTCAGGGGTCATTGGGGATCTTCCACGGGGAGTAGGGACCCAAACCCTGGGAAGTCCTGGCCTATGATAACTGGGTAGGGAAGATTCGGGACGATGCCCACCGTTACCCTCATAGTCCACTGCTGAATCCCAATCTGGACCCAAGTGGTTGGATACAAATTGACTGTTCCGTGCACACAGGTTATGCTAGTGAGTTTGGCCTGGGACAGCTGGTCCTGGCTCACCAGTTTCCTTGAGACCAGAGTGACAGTGCTCCCCGAGCCCACTAGAGCAATGGTCACTATGCCGTTCACTTTGACTGGCCGGGTGTACCTATAGGTGGTCTCCGCCACCCCCACTGGGACCAGGCTGCAGGGACCAGCAAACTCACCCATCCCCCGTTGCATGGGTTCCCCTGCATTTTGGCATTGGGCAGCTAGGTGCCCTAGCTCCCCACACAGCATAGCACCTGTACCCTGGTCGACAGCCCCCTATGCTTTGGGCTGCCAGGCTTCAGGCCAGAACCCCCAGCCCCCCTTGGGTCCCCAAACCCCTTTGCAGGCCCAGGCCACTCTCCAGCCCCCCTTCCCCCCAGCATGGGCTTGCCTGCTGCTTCAGGAGTCCGAGCCTTTGGGGCAGGGAATAACCTCTTGTTCCGGCACCCTTCTTCCCTGGTAGTCCGTGAAAGCTCCCTGGCTGCCAACTGTCTCTCGACACGGGCAACCAAGTCATCGTATGAGGCGGGGTCAGTCTGGCTAAGCCCCCCCGCAGTTCTGGCGACAGCCCCCTCATGAACCTGTCCAGGACGAGGGTCTCAGTAACCCAATCTGCGCTGTGGACTTCTGGGCACAGCCATTTCCGTGCCAGGTGACTCAGGTCGAAGAGCTGGGACCTTGGCCCTCCCAGTACCTCCGCTCATGGAACCTTCGGGCCCGCGTGGCTATCGTCACTCCCAACCTTGCAAGGATCTCTGCCTTCAGCTGAAGGTAATCGGAAGCAGCCTCCTCTGTCAGATCGTAGTAGGCCTTCTGTGCCTTCCCACACAGGAATGGGGTGAGAATGCTGCCCATTGATCTTGGGGCCCGGCTCCCGCGAGGCTGTCCTCTTGAAGGCAAGCAGATACGCCTCCACATTGTCATCTTCTGTAGACAGCTGCTGGCCCTCGGGGACGCGACCCCTCAAGGCCACGGGCCATGGCTTTCAGCTGGCTCACTATCTCTCGTAGGGTGGTTCGGTCCTGTGCTGCCTGGCTAATCAAGAGCTGGTTTGTCTCCTGTTGTAGCCGCACTGACTCTTGCTGGGCAGCCATCTGGACCTGCAGAGCCTCCTGCTGGGCCGCTGTGGACTACACCAGGGCTCTCACAACCTCACCCATTTTGGGGCTGGGTTACTTTGCTCCGGATGGTTCTCCACACTCGCGGCCGAATCCCACTCCTGACAGCACCGTGGTACGGTAACCCCCCTTAGTCTTGCCTATTGGCAGCAGTCTCCTCTATCAGTGGGGCCTGCGGTAGCTCTGCCCCCAATCTGGCCAAGTCTTTTGTCCCTTCCCCGCTGCACCTCTCTCACAGAGGGTTTGGGGTGGCCTTACGTCAGGCCTGAGGAGTGTCCTTTGCCCCACCAGGGAGGGGCCCCAGGACCTGGGGAGGTACTTTGCTGGGGCTCCTTCCTGCCAGCTGGGGCCAAGGATTTTCTCTCTCTGCTCCTCTGGATACAGAGAAGCACCATTTAGCTTGGGGGAAGTTTCTCCTCCAGCTGCTTCTAGAAGCTTCCTCCTCCTTTGCTGCCCTCCTCCCTTTAGGGAAGGCAAGGTTTAAGTACACCTGGAGTAGCTGTTCATTGGGTCCAGGTATCTAATTGCCCTGCAGTAACCGCTCCTCTGCCTGCAGGAAAAAGGGCCTTTAACATTCTAGGGCTCACATACCAGCCCTTGTATATCCTTTGGTAGCCATCTGGCCTGACTTTACCACAGTAGGTAAAATCTGTCCTTGGAATGCTTCTCCCAAAGCCAGCTACTTACCTGTATGCCCCTCCCTTGCCTTTGGTGAAGGGACTATTAATGCAAAGGAGCAGGTGTCCTAGGTGGTAGTCGGTAGTATTGCATCATGAAATAAACTGAATATACTCTAATACATAAAATAGCCTTAGCCTAAAAGGAGAAGTCATCCAGAGACCTTAAAACATTCTTCCATTTCAGAAATTTCTACGAGAGGATCACATCAAGAAGGTGCTTGTATAAAATTAAAGCAAGCACCTCGAATGCAGGTAAGACTGGATAGAGCCCTACACATGCCAATGACTGGTTTTTGTTTTTAGCTGCAAACAGAAGAGTTCAAGTCAGTGAGCTTAAAACCAGTGAACCTTGTTCAAGGGAATCCCTATCACCAGTTTTGGCGTAATAGCTACGTTTCAATTATCTGCAATCTGGAGGGTGACATGAAGCAAGGAATTAAAGGAAACAATGGAGTATTTTAAGATGATCCCAAGAGCTTTATGAACATAAATGTTTCGTAAGAAAGCTCACAACGTGAACTGCATCCATCACCACTAAATAGCACAAACCAGTATCCCCATGCTTACAAAAAATTGAGAACTTGTTTTTAGGACTATGTAGTCTTTCAATTTTCTTTCTGGAAACGTTTTCGTATCAGCACCATTATTTCGTATTTATCAGTCCACTGCTACTCTTCGGTTATCCAACTCAAGCACTAAGAAAAAGACTAGTTTTCATTAAGACTCAATTTCAGCTTTTGCAGTGGAAGACCTCCATCTGCTGCATAATTATTTTTAATAGTGATTGCAATTATGCCCAGGACACCAAGATAAAGGAAGTCTCCTTGATATACTAAGGAAAACCATTTAATTATTGACAATGTAAAAAGATGTTTGTTCTCTCTCAACAAATTCGTTCAAGTGTAAGGCATGGTCTACACTAGAAAATTAGGTGTTTAACAATGCCAATCAGGGGACCGAAAAATCGGCACCGGAGACTAGCTACTGCCTCGAAACGGTGGATTGCCTATGCCAGCGAGAGAATCCCTCACGTCAGCATAAGTAATATCTACTTTAAACTGCTATAGCAGCACAGCTGTGCCACTGCAGCTTTTTAAAGCAGACATACCCTAAGATTGAACATGGTTCTGGACACCAGAGAAAGTGAACAAAATGGCAAGCCATGGGACAGATGCTGAAGGTTTTGCAATCAGCAAGGAAGTTTGCTTCATGTTCTCTGGTACTGCCTGAAATCAGCTCATCAGTCCCTTCTCCTGTATGACATTTCAGAAAAGTCCACTGGCTTTTCAGTGGCCAGCACTCTAATCTTGTATCTTGGGGGTACTCAGACTTTGAAGAACATGACAGACAACTGGATGCTAACCCAATTTGTGTTGCTGCTTTTATTTATAGGATGGAAAAATCCTGAGCTCTCCCATTTTGGAATGGGTTCAACAAGCCTGGAACCTCACAACTCTATAAATTTGCATGGCTCCTTGAAGAGGCATATCATGATATTTTTTAAAAAAAAAAACAAGCTTTAACAAAAAGATTAACGGAAAAACCTAGGACCAAATTGATTAATTTACCGTTCTACTTATTTCCTGGATTTGTAGAAACTTTTGTAAGATTAGGATTTAGATTTCAAAGCACACAAAAGCTACTTTGCTAATCCCTAGGAACCATCTTCATAGCAACTTTTAAAACAATATTAGTCTTGAAAGTTGTTGGCAAACCATCGTTCATTACCTAACCTTAAGGTAAAACAATCCACATCATCAACCCTAGGCAGAAGTCATACTTCCAAATCAGAGATGGCCCAATCACAAGATATAATAATGTGAAGCTCAACATTTCAGAGCTTATACAAATGATGTGGAGACCATTTTGGAGTAATGGACTGTAACTAATTTCTTCTTTAACTGGAATTAACAGCTTGGTAGAATTAGAAAACTGTAAGCAAAATGGAGTAGATGCCAAATCTTCTAGCACTGGCTCACTTACAGTATGTCGTCTTCCATGTTTTAAAGTGTGTGGAGAATATCATTAGGTTTTAAGTATTACTACATACTGCATTTGAATCAACAGATGTTCCCAAAGGAAGTGTTCTAAGCCATTAATACTGACTGCAAACAGAGTCCATTTGAACAATTTATTAGTATGCCTGTTTTACAAGTTTTAGAAAAAGAATCCCAGGATTTTGCCTCCTGTGTGTTTTCGCCTTGCTTCCTCATGATCCATGATGCCAGCGGAGGTTGTCAGTACTATGTACCTATTAAGGAAAAAGCATTTTCAGTAGCGTATATATTTCCCTACCACTCATACAAAGCTATAAAAACCATGCAGCCACATTTTTTCTGTAGTATAACAGTCTCAAATTCTTTAGCCAATGATAAGGAAATGTGACACTCATAGACTCATAGGTCAGAAGGGACCAATATGATCATCTAGTCTGACCTCCTGCACAAGGCAGGCCACAAAACCCTACCCATACACATTTATAACAACCCCGAACCCATGACTGAGTTATTGAAATCCTCAAAAGTGAGATTTGAAGACCTCAGCTAAACCCCGAGCATGTGGGCAAGACTCACCAGCCAACACCCAAAAAACACCTTAGACAACAGTTCTAATGTAAAATAGTTACATACACCACACAAATGCGCTATTTTGAAATGCTTGGGAATTTCAACTTGCACAAGTGTCTAATTCAAATTTTGTGGATACTCTACTTTGAGCGAATTTCCTGACATTCCCATGAGCCTTATCTACACTAGGAATTTTCATTTGATTTTCCCACTGTTAGCACTATAGAACTGAACCAGTGGTAGCAGTGTCATAAGCTCTAAATTTGCTTCTGGCCCATGTCACCATTTTCAATCCCAGGTCAATTACCTGCTCATAACAAGTATATAGATGGCATTATACCAAAGATTGCTACCAGAACCTGAAAACTTTATGTTGTAAGACTCCTAAAGCTGCTCACGACGATGCTAATACTTGAATATTAGTATTAAGATGCAGACAGCTGAGATAGGTGTTAGAAATGACTAAAATTATCTAATCTATGGTAATTAGCATGCTTTATACACACAAGTTGATTCTCTGCCAAAATTAGCCTCACAAGAGTGTTTCTATTTAATTGACAAAATATACTGAAGTATATCTACTAGTATTAGAGTAATGTTTAACTACAGTTAACAGTTAATATAAATTGTACATTTTGCAATGTATCATTCCTTGCTTTGGTATGTTTGTTCACTTATTCATAAAACAGTGGGTACTACTACACTGATTGAACGTAATAGCGGAGCCCCTGTAAAAGAAAAGTAATTAATGTGATATCTAGAGAATTTAAAAAAGTATTAAATTGTTGATACTATACCTATACCTAAGTGCTTGCTAATTTGTATTTTTATTACAACTTTCTCTTTCAGTGTCTCTCCACTGCTGAATTAAGACCAACATTTGGAGGGAGAGTAATTTACTATATGAGAGAAATAGTGACGTTGACTAGTCGAAGTCTCGTCACATGCACAAACTGAAAAATAGAAACCATTGTCTAATCCAGTGGGCTGCATGTTAATTTTTAGCAGTAGGTAAACGCTTATATGAAAATTGATTTTTAAGCGTGTTCCCCAAGAAGGGATCAGAAGAGATCTTCGAGACAAAGAGTAATCTCATAAGTGGAACTAGCAAAGTAACTAGGAACACTGCCCATGAAGAGATTTTTATTTGCACCACCTAGTTTTACTTAGAACAATTTCATAGCAGTTCTCATTATGAACTTTAACAATCTAACTCTGTATGACTGACACTTACCCAAACTGACGTGAAGGCAGCAGGTTGTTCTGCCACTTTTCCAGGTCCTTCAACTGAACATCAAATCTGGGACTGATCACACCACACTATAAAACAAAACCCCAACAGAAGCTGAAGAGCTTTAATACAGTACAACGTCTACATGTTTCTTCCATTGTTGCATGCACTGTAGTTGTCTCTCCAACATCCTGGAACTGATACAACTACAAGGTGGATGAGAATCTCTTTTAATGGATCAACTTCTGTTGGTGAGAAAGAAGTTTTCAAGCCACATGGAGCTCTTCTTCATGTCTGGGAAAGACACTGGATAGCCATCTGTAACCCATTAATCACTACCCCTTTGTGTCCTATGACTGCAGAGGTGTTAACAGGCCACTCACTCTACCTTGAATGGTCCCATATAATCTGTTCCCCATTGCATTTTGCTGTGAAGCTGGGAGTACTTTTCCCAGACCTGAAGAAGAGCTGTGTGGCTCAAAAATTTGCCTCTTGCACCAAGAGAAGTTGGTCCAATAAAAGGATATTACCTCACCCACCTTGTCTCTCTCCACAAGTTTCAGCATTTAAAGGCATTCAGTGCTATATCTCTCTCCAAATCATAGATGAGAAGAGGATTAACAGTGCCAATCAAGCATCCAACTTGTTTGATAAGGAAAGATCAAGGTGTCGAAAAATAGCTTTCCCTTATTCCATCAACTTCATCCACAGTGCATACACTCAGGTTGTCAGATGGACTAAGCAGAGGATCCAACTATTCAATGCTGAGCTGCTTTGATACTAACCTCTTCCTTTCCACTAGATAGGGCTGAAACTACATTGTTGCTAGGGCTAAAAAACTCATTAGGCAATAACATTTTGTGGCCAGTTCGGTTCTGAGACAGCACAAGAACATGATACATACTACTTGAAAGAAAGCATTAACTCCACAGAATTCTTAGCATGGAACTGAGACTATCCCCAGGATCTTCACCATTGTGAAGAACAACTGAATATCTACAAAGTTAGTTACCTGCACGCAAACTTTTAAGTATGTCTGAGAAATTAAGAACATGCCTAGAAATTCACCACCTAAATAAGACACTTTCAAGTTTATTATACTAATCTTATGCAACTTATTAAAAAACAGAAGTACATAGTGTAGTTAGAACTGCCAACATGTACTTAGCCAAGATATAGTGTCGTAAGTGTTGAATTGTCAGTAACCAGCAATGCTAAAAATTTGGCATTTAAAATGGGAGCAGACAGCTGCTTTCATTTTCCCCATTTACTTCAGTATTTACATTTATTTTAACAAATCTTTGCTACTTAAGCATGCACAAAAGTATGCTGTTGTTGCACTGTTCAGTGTTTCACTGGACCATGTAACAGAACTGCTCTAGAAAAACGTATTTGGTTATGCCAAACATCATTCAAAAACAGTTGCCAAGTAGCTCAGTGACAGCACAAACCTTATCCTAAAATACAACAGACTCCAAACTGTTAGCAGGTTCCATCTGGTTGAATTCTGAGATTCTACTACTTTTATAATCCTCAACCTATTCCAAACAAGTAATTTCCAGTTGAAAGACATGTTTATGGGAACAGATTTCTGTTTCTTATGGAAGTGCTCCAAAATATGCCTGTGAGGGGTCAACTTTGTCTGCTACCAATTCAGAACATTGACATATTTGGACAGGCAGTATTTTCTGTTAAATTATTGTATTGAGAGATGGTTCTGAACCAATGGAGGAATCTATTATAATAGAATAGATTGCAACAGTAACTGTCAGGTAATATAGCACAGAGGATTTCCAGACAAAGTTAAAGAAATCTTCTTGACAATCCAGTAACACTAGAAATTTAGAAAGGAAGTTATGCAGTACCCTGACATAATTAAAAGACGCACAGCTCAACAGTTTACTGCAGACAAAATCCAGAAGCAGAAAGACTTGGGTTCTACAATTTTTTCTAGTCATTTATCAGTATTTTATCATCACCTGGATACGAGTTTGCATTTCTTAAACACGTTCCAAACAAATCTGTTCCAAATAAAGTCAGCTTAAATGCTTCAGTATTCAATTTCCAGCTGACTGATTATTTCATAATTGAATTGTTGTCTGAAACTGGAATATCAGATTACCCAAATATAGACAGGATGTGTGGACAATACTTAGAGGAAGGCCCCCCAGGAAAAAGCACAGAGAAAGTGGTGCTGGCAAGCAGAGTCCCCTGTATGCTTTCCCACGTTTCATTTACTTTGTCATGGCTGCTGTATCACATTTCTATTCAGCACAATCAAGCATTAGGACTCAAGGAAACTTTCACTTAAACCACATCCAGACTAGCCTCCATTCGCATACCCTTACCAAATAATCCATCATTACACAACCACATTCACAGAGTTCCTTCAGGGATTAGCAATATAGGAAGTGTGTTTATCTCTCAGAATTAAACAGCTTTCTAGAAAGAATGAAGAATTCAAAAGTAAATCAAACCTTACCTTGTTCAGTCTGCCTGTGAGATTAACAACAATTTTCCCAGCTCTATGATCATCAATGATCTCAAATTCACCAATGTAGCCTGTGAATTAAATCAAGCAAAATATTTACTACGCAAATTTGTGCACTTTTTTTTTGAACTTCTGCAGACAAGTAAAAAAATGTAACATTTAAACCTTGTCTAACATGAGAGCTGCAATGGTTTAACAATCACTTCATATACCAATTTTATTAAAATTGGTTCCAATTTTTCTTGTACACTTATTTTGGTGTAAGACTGACTTATTTTGGTTTAGTTTAAGATTCCTAAATGACTTAAACTAAATCAAATAAGCATCCACACAGCCTTTTGCATTTGTTTCACTAAAACTAGTTTTTTTTTATTAAATCACAATTGAAACTATTAGTACCCAACTGTTAAAATTGGTGCAACTTTTTCATGTAGACAAGTCCTCACAGTTCAGCTATTACTGAATACACATCTATTATTCTCCATATTCTGTATTTAATACAATGGTCTCAAATACAGCAACATCTGAGGTAGCACTAACTCTAAGATTTGTCCTATATCTCTCAAAGTACTCTTTTCAACATGGAAGTATAACAAGTTGATTAGCTTACCCTACTAAGAGCAGAGTAACTGATCAGCTCATCTCCCACAAAGAGTCAGACTAAATGCAATTTAATTTCAATACATGTTATCTAAGGAATCACTGACACACTGAACAATGGCCAATTGAATTGTAGATAGCATCCCAAATAATTGCACTGTTGGTTTTACCTTGGCATCATACCCAAGTTTTTCCAATGAATGGTCTCCTTCACAACAAACACCAATCAAAAGACCATGAATAAGTATTTGCCCTTGTTTCCCCACCCCGTGATTTTTTCAAACTTCAGATTGAAACATTGCATGTGATACAAATATTGGCTCCTTTGGAAGGTATTTGAGCTTTTACTACTTTGATGCCTTTTATATAACCTTTTATTGAAATAAACAGATATGCATTTCATTTTCTGATGACTTACCATGCTTCATCATCACAGTTAAAAACCGGACAATTACTTTAGAGCACGGTCTAATGAGAACTTGGCGTTTTCCACGTTTCTCTGCATTGTTGATGCTTTTAAGAGCATCGGCCAGAACATTCATGCGCACCATGATGCCTGTGTGTTGAACAAAGTTAGAGTGTGTTAATTTCTTAGTTTCACATTTAAGAAGGAATACTTTTAGAAAAAGCTAACACTGTTAATTTCAGACTATTACTATTCCAACAAAGCTTCAAGATGCTTTATGCAAATAACAAGCAGATCAAGTTAATTATTTGGGTATGTCCACCACAATTCAAACCCATAACGACAATGTTCAACGGTCTACATTTTATGCCACAAAAAGGTTTATACAACATATACAGCTTACACTTACAGTATTTTACAACATGAGACGTTCAAAGACAAAAAGACTTATGCTCTAGACTTAAAAATACATTTAAAGATGCTGCAAGACATCCTGGCCAGGATTATTCATAAGGGACAAGTGATTTCAGGTGTTCAATATGAGAAAGACCTACTTTCCAGAGACTAATTGTACTTTCTGAAATCAGGCACCCCACAACTGAAGCTGTCACTAGCTACAGTATTTTTGGGCCTGTTGATTATTGAGAGATAAAATCTCATGTAGGACACAGGCCTGTCAAATCTGCACTGGAACACTGAGGAAGATTTTAGGTCCTGTCTAAATTATAAAACCATTTTAAAAAGCTTCGACTATCGTAGCTTTCCACTTTGGGTGGGGGGGAGGGTAGGGAGAGGAAGAGGGTTACTAAATTACACCCAAGTCTTGATAAGGGGTTTCCAGGATTATTTACCCTGCATTACACCTTGCTGAGAACAAGGACAAAAATTCTAAGTAAAAGACTCCTTTAAACACTGCTCAATTCTCCATTTCTGGTGGAAATCCAGCTGCATGCTGAAGACACTGTAGCATTTTCACAAAAGGGACTGGGTACTCAAGCGTGCGTTCTGTCTGATCACCAGTACAACACATCCCGCAGCTAAACAAACCATTGTGCGATCGCCCCATTTGCCTACCCAGCCCCTGCACTGCCAGCGTCTGCGCTACGAAATACTTTGAGGTGCCCTGAGTCCAGAGGGGCTGCATCAAGCCATGTTCCCACACGGGATGAGCTCCTGCCGGGGATGTTTCTCTGCGCGGTGCATATTCAGCCTGAACCCAGAGAAACTGAGCGCTCCCGGCCCAGCCTGCGTTCTCACTGCCCCGAATCGAAGTTTCTCCTCTTCCACGGCCCAGCCTACGTCTGCACTGCCCCCCCCCGCCGCCTCTCCCAGGACCCACGCTCCTGTCCCGTCCCAACTACCATCCCCTCCCCCCGGCCGGGGCCCAGCCTGACCCCCGCCAACAGCTCCTCGACTCGAGCCCCCTCCCCCTTCTCCCTCCGAAGAACTGATCCAGGCTACGAAGGCGCCTCCCCCCTCCCTCCTCAGGCGGCTCCAGCAGCGGCCCTAGCGGGCGTAGGCGAGTCAAAACAGGCTGCGCCGGCCGGGCGGAGTCCGCGGACGGCGGGAAGGCGGGTGAAAACGCGCGCAGGGCCAGGATGGGGACGCTACACGGCAGATAGCGCCCGGGGCCCAGCAAACCCCGAAACTCACCAGTGCAGCAAGATGGCGGAAAAAGGAAGAGACCCGGGGCGCGCGGGCGGTTATGGGAATTCCGGGCGGTGCGAAAGAGCCGTCAGGGATCTCGCGAGACCCGTCCTCCCAGTCCGAGGGCCGCGCTCCCAGGGCTGTTCGACTGTCATTGGCTGAGAGCGGCGCCCGCCACGCTCGTTTGGCCCTTCCGGACTCCGGGCAGTCGATACTTCCGCTCGGTATCCAATAGCAACCGCGACACTTCCGGTCCGGGGAGGAAGCGGCTGATACGAACGGCAAAGGGTGAAGGAACAAACCCAGCGCCGCTCGCCTAGTCACAGCTCGCGGCCTATTTCCGCCGGCAGTGCTCGTCCTTCCGGCTGCTTTTGGGGGGTCCGGGCGCCCACGGTGCGACGGGCGTCTGCCGGCTCCCGGGGGGGGCACTGGTGAACTGCTGGGTGCACCATACAATTCCGATAGGCCACGTTTTACAAGGGGGGTGAAAAATCGGGGAGGGCGCAACACAAGTGATTCGTACTGGAAAAATGCCTTACAGTGAAAGACCTCGAAGAACCCGGTCTCTCTACCAAGGAGGCCAGAGATGCCTTGATCACAGCGTCAGTGCCGTCACCAGAAGATAGCCAGGCGTTAAGAGCATTTTCATCTAGTGGAGAAAAAACGGGGTGCCCCCCCCTTTCTGGACGATATGCTTTGGGCCAACACAAGTTACTTGGAGCATAAGCTTTTTGAGGCAGGGACTTTTTGCTCTCTATTGGGACAGTGCCTACAATGGGCTCCTAAGCACCATAGTTATACAAACAATACTGGTCTTAATGCAGGGGTAAATAGGTGAAATGTAATGGCCGGTAGCATACACGAGGTCAGACTAATCCAGTGGTTCCCAACCAGTGGGCCACAATCCCAGAGGCTACTATGGGCGGGGGAGGGGTCCATGGAAAAGAAAAATATTAACATCTTCACCAAGGAAATGTGCTATAAAAAAAATTTCATGTAGTTTCTAAAAACCTACTACTGTAATTTATTTTACAAGAATGCTTATATAGTATTTTTAATTTGTTATTTTGGTTTGTGGCACCAGTGTGTGAGGGGTTCACATCACACACCCCCTCAGACATACAAGGCAGCTCAGTAGTGAAGGTAGCGGAAAAAATTAAAAATGGATTGGTGGATTAAAAGAGGCACGCTAAAAAGGAAAGAAGCTGCAAATAAAGTGACAGACCCTCAAATTAAATTTTGCAACACAAGCAAACCAAATGAAAAATCCAGTTGAGTGGTTGTGGGTTTTGTTGAAACAGTCATATTTAAGTTTTAAGGAATCAGTTTCTCTGGTTGCTATATTTTCTTATATGTAACTTTCTTGATCTTAGCTCTTTCTTGAGAAATGTAATGTACAACAGCAGCCTTCAAAATCACTAGTCTCCATTTATACGAAAAAAATGTAAGCAGATGCCCTTTGTGACAGGGCAGGGGGCTACCTGCATGAACTACATTACAGGATTTAATCCTCTCAACCTCATTGCAGCAGTAATATTCCATTTGTCACAGTGGCACATTCACTCAGATCATGTGCTTGATACATGGTAGTACAAGTACGTTGAATAGAAGTGACTGTTTAAACCTCATCTTCATTTTTCTTTTTGAAATTGCACACAGCCCACTTCACTAAACATGTAACAGCCATAAATTTATAAACACAAAAACCAAGCAATATATTTCTTAAGACTAAGTGAGAAAATAAGTTTGAGGCCAACAGAAGGGATATATGGGGAGAAAAAAAAAATCCTAAATTGAGCATGAGACCAGTTACAGAGCAGAGTGGGAATAAACACCTTTAAGTGATGGGGGGGAAAGTGGTAGAAGTGAAAAAGTGGTAGTGTGAAGATACCATTACCCCTTTGTGCAAAATGAACATTTCTCTCTGAATTCACATTTGCTGAAATACCACAAATATACTTAGCTTGTTTTTTTTTTCTTGGGTATTTAAAAGGGATGCCTTCATGTTAAGAAAACAGTCAATTTTCCCTACTTCTGTACAGGTACCTAATTACTATTAAGAAACTTTTCCAGTTTTACTTTGCTTAGTTGTTTCAGGCATTCATAAGATGCTATGACACATGCTGTGAGAGGTGGAAGTGCACAAACTCCACAAGAGGGTATAATTAATTTAGCAGCTCTGCCATTCTTGAGATCAAGAAGGTATCACTTATTTGGAATCCTTCATAGAGCTGTCTTTTTCCATTCTCTGCAGGCGAAGCACCACATCTTGGAAGAAAAGAATGAGGTGGCTGTGTCCCCTTCACTCCCTGAACCCCTATTCGAACTCTCAGGCGATGCTATCCTTACCTCCAGCCCTTCTTAAGACTACGGCCAAAAAGCACATGGTATGATGAAATAGTTACATAGAGTGGATTGCTCTACAAAAAGTGAAAAAGCCATTCTCCCAGCTCTTCTACAGAAGGTGATGTAATACGTTAAGTAGTGGGGGGGGAGGGTTGTATCTACTCTTATGATACCAAAATACATCTCTCAAAGGTATTTTTCTTTCCAAATTGCTATTATAGTTAGTAACATGCACAAAAATGAATGCTAGGTAGAGTTACTGCAAAACAATGGAACCTTATTCTCCCCTAAGATGATCTTTCATTATGGTCCTTCACCCAATTTAAGCAACATGAAAGCATTCATAATCAAGATCCAGTGTAATCCCTTACAAATTTAGATTGTGTAGTAAAACTCTTGTATTGTCACAGCTGCCTGGAGCTGCTGCAGGAAATTACTTTTTTTTTTTAAAGGGATCATTTTTATTGAATATGAATGCTCCAGTATTACTTATCCCATTTAACATTTTGATTTTTTTTTTTTAAACACCCCTAAATTTAATCTTCACTATGCTATAGAGTTGTGTATTTAATTCACATTATGAAAACTGGCAGGGGAAAAGCTGGAGGTCTGGCAGCATGAGAGAACAGAGGTTTTTAGCATCTGGGAAGCCATTAGAGATTATCTGGAATTGTGGACTGCTGAGTGTTTCTACAGAGATCTTTAGAAGGGAGCTAGTTAACGTTGGTGTACATTTTTCAAAATGGATTAAGATGGAAAACTTTGTATCACTCAAAGCTACTATTTCAGGCTGCTTACAGGCTTAAACTATTAACCCTACATCATTTTACATTTAAAAGGCCATGAAGTCAAAGGAAAATTCTACATCAGGGAGTATTACTGTTCATTATATGGGACACTCCTCATATCCAGAATACAAAATTAGTTAAGTGTCAGCTTTAAGACATTAATGCTTAGTTTTTCCCAGCGGTTTCTAACTTTGTGGAGTTCAAAACTTGTATTTTGTTGGTGTGGCCTGCTTTGTCACATTCATATATGCTCTTTTCCCCACAGATTTATTTACAGCTCCTGAAAATTGACATAGGTCAGTCATAAGCAGCTGCTGCTACAAAAGCTATGAGAAGCAACAATGGAAGGAATTTCATCTGCTGTGGAGAAAAGACAGTAGTCTCTTCTGCTCTCATGACATTCCAGCTTCTTAGCAGCATAGGCACTACTCAGATTGAATAAGCAGCAATTAGACTGACAAGCTTTACTCCTTAGAAAAATATTAAAAATATACAAGTTTACCAGCTTTCAGACCTTCACTAGAATGAGTGCAGTAATTCAGTAGGAGAGACTCTTCTTTAAGATAGTTGCCCTATGCCCATAATCTGTGAGGTGGAAGTATGGTCAGATTTCTACTCTACACCTTGGCAAAGATCAGACACATTGTGAACATACCCCAGGAATGTGCAAAAGAGCAACTCTTCAATGTGGTTCTTTCAGTCTATATTTTAAACTAAAGGGTAATACCATTTATCTGGTTTACAGTTAAGATAAACATCAAAGATCATTTTAAAACAATGTTCAAAGTGTTCTAAAATACCTTAATATGTTAACACATCTTTCAGCTTTTTACTTGAAGAAACAGAAGTACAGTTTTTAAAACTGAAGTCATAACTAAGACGACAGGCTTATTTACAATAGATAGATACATCTAGTACCTTTAAGGTGATTTTGTATGGACAAGACAACATACATAAAACCATGGCTCCATGACTACAGCAGTTTTCAAAATAATTGACAGTTAGGGTACATAGACCCTAGTCCACTTTCTATATAGTTTCAGTGCAATGAGTTGATGGTTATAATACAGCTAGTGACTAAATTCAAATTTAACTGTTCAGGAGCCCTACTGGGCAGAAATAAACCATGGTTTATTCACCTGACTAAGATACCCAACAGAAAAAAAAATAAATACAATTTTAGCTTGGTCACAGATTTATTTTCAGCCATAATTCTGTCCAAGTGACTGCAGAAAGAGTGGAATTGGAATGAAGAATGTTAATTGGTCTCTTACCACTAGAATCAGTAGTAAAAGTCTCCACACCAATTAACTAGTTCTTAGGGCACATACTTGGCTACTTTCTGTACTCTCAGATCAGTAGCTTCCTGATGATGGGGCAACACTAACTTCATTTCAAAGTGCCAGTTCTTATGTTTTAGTATTTGCTTAAGGGACTTCCCACATGGTGTAGACGTTAAATAAATTCAGTAGAGTTCCACCCATCACATACAATGGGGATTTTCCCATGTACTATCACCAGCAGGCTACAAAACTATGACTTCCAGTGCAAAAGTCAGACAAACTCAATGCTGTTGTGAGAAGGGCATTTCTGCTGAAGAGAGATCCAATTATAAATTAAAGCCAATGAGCAAATAACTGCTTCTATAACATTTAGTATACATGAATTCTAGAAACTGTTCCCAGGGAAACCGTATGCTATAGATTAATTAGCAAGCGATGCTTCATTCATTTTTCTTCTCCTTTTGCTTGAGAAGTTTGTTAATCTCCCTTTTTGCCATTCCAACATACTTTGTAATGATTCCATGTTGGTTTAATCCAGGAAACAGCAACAAGAAACTCACTAAAATGAGATCAGATGGAACATAAGTTACTGACAGTACATGTTTTTTTCATTATCTAATTTCATTTTTCATTATCTAAACCCCACATGCTCACTGAATCCTATATTGCTTTTACTTTCAATGAAAATGGGGATAAAATTAGGTCCATCATAAGACAGTGAATCTCCAACAACTTGGCAGTTAAGTGTGTGAACTTTCAGCTGTGTCACTCCTCTCTTCAGAAGAGGGGAAAATATTCTTGTTTGCATCCACTCTGCAAAGTATAAACACTTACCGATAAGGTAGGTGAGGAAGAGATTATGAACTTGCTGTCCTACCCAAGCAATCCCAGCAAGAGAGCAGAGCATGACCATGAAGTACTAAGAATGAGAGAGAAAACATTGTTACTGAATGAAGTCCTGTCTGGGAGTTCTTACACAATTTTAATTCCCAAATTTAAAAAGGGAAACAAACTTCCACCTAAAATACTTGGAAGCACCCCTCTCCCTTCCCCCAACCACACACACTATTGTTAAAAGTGCCACTTAAAATATTTGGTCCGAGATTACAGAGAAATACTCGTATTTTCAGTTTTCCAGTATATTAACTGTTCCCTTTTGTTTGCAAGGGTCTTTCACAGACATGGGAGAGAAATATTTATGTGTAAATCGCACTACCATAACAACTGATAAAGAAACTGGCAGGTGCAGCATGTGACGCTACTCTTTGGCCAAGACATTCTAAGATGTGCCTATACTGACACCTTAAAGGTTGGTATTCACTGAAAGTCATGTCTATTTAAGATGGTCTCAAAAGCTGGGCTTCCCAAAATTGTTATTGTATTTGCCTTAATGCTCAGGTTAACTAGAGTTTGAGTTCCGAACATGTCCTTTACACTGAGAAGTGGTTTGAACTCTCATTGGGTAGATCCACAAAATTTGAGCTCCCTGCATTACAAACAGCCAGAATGGCCAAATCTAAATATAAACTGCCTTTTAATAAAGAGATAAACTCCTTGTTTCAAGTATGAATAAAGCAGAATCATAATTTAAGTAATTTTTTCAATCTCCTGCCTCCCAGTACATAAAAATCCCCCAGAGAGAGAAGGCAGTGTGAAAAGTACCATTTTAGGCTTTTCCTCCTTCCACGTGAAGAGACGTTTCCACCAGCCAATCATTCTGCGACGAGTTTTTACTAGATTGCTGCAAATTTCATGGAATCTTTGCTGTTGTTCTGTGGTCCTTTTGGAAAAGGAATTTTTTAAAATAAATTTATTACATGAAATATTTTAAGCCTAAGATACCATCCAAAGGCAAATTTAAAGTTCATGATATAAAATGCATTGCTCTTTCAGTAAAAGCAAAGAACACACACATCTTAACAATGATGTTAAAGTTATCTACACTGAAGCATGGTCTTAATTTTGTTTACTTTTACATTTCATTAAATTACTGCTCATTTTATGGAGCATCTTGCATTTATCAATTGCCTACTTTGAATTTGGTTTAGAATTATCTGTACACTGAATCTCTCCTAAGTTGTGTACTATTCTTTCAAGGGCAATTAATTCAAAAAGACTTAAATAATGCTACACTACAGCATGCACAAGAGATGCACACCACTACTTAAGTTTTATCTGTTACCAAATCTGGCTGCATTAAAAAAAATTATGCAAGAATGAGCTCAACAGCCATATGGTTTTACCATGACATTAGCCATTTCTCCCACTTTAGATTTTGTTTTTTTAGTTCAACATATAATTCTCTAAGTTTCCCTTCCAATGGAGTTCAGGTTATTGTTACCTCTTTCTGTAAAAGTTCACTTACCTTATCCAAGTTGAAGTGTTTATTTCCCACCCATGTTTCTGCTCTAGGTCCCTGTATATTACTTTCTTCATCCTTATTTATATTTAAAATTACTCTTCCATTTTAGTACCTATAATTTTCATCCATGTGCTGTAAATTCCCCTTTCTAGATTTTTAGTTAGGCCATCTCCAACACCAATTATTCCCTGTGCAAGTTTGAATTAAGACCCGAAGTGTTAACTTTAAAAAAAAAGATAAAGTTAGCAGTCAGGCAACATCTTAAAGCCGATTAAGGCAATATTCCCATCTTTAAAGATCTCTAAGTGGAAAGAGGTATAGTTGCTGTACCCCACCTTTCCCATCCTCTAAAATAAAGTGAAGCTGGATTTCTTACCAGTGGACTCACGCCAACATTTTTTGGTTAGTAGGTGATAAGCACCTTACTCTTACATGCTATGGTATACACAACTGACCTGATATTAGCCACAACTGCTCATTTTGACAATGTTCATTTTTATAATAGAGAGAGAGGTTTATTTCTCTAGTTTTGATTTTACATACCATTTATTAGAGCCAAAAATTCTGGGAGCAAGAGCAGGAACAAGATAGTCAGCCAGACACAGGAACATGACAAAACAAGAGACACCTGAAAGAACAGAAGGGTCCAGGTAGTAGATCATCCTGTAAAGAAAAGGCAATGTAACAATTGCTTGCTTGTGAATTTCTGAAAATTCAGTTAGTCTACGTCTTTAAATTGGTGCATTTAAAGGGATGTTTTCTGAGTGCAACACAAAATTTAGATTTAAACAAATTTAATAAATGAGGGGAGGGAGAGGAGTGTTTGTTTTTTAAACAACTTTACTATTCCCCTGCAGCACCCTCCATTAAAATATCACTGCACTGAATACAAGTGAAGAGAATGAATACAAAAATGAAACTGACTTCCATTGTCTACTCTAAGCTAAGGGATATGCAATAATAATGGTGTAAATACTGAAAAGTATACCAGTTCTTTTGTTTTCAAGTAGTAACCAAGTGATGATTGTACTCAAGATGACAATCATGTACATGCCAAACTAGTTAACACTAAAACCTGCAGCAAAACTTCGCAGATTGTTTAGCAATACAAAATGTTTATGCACTTTTAGGAAGTTACTCCACTTGTACCTCTGATTCTATGAAGATGTCATCTTAAGAATAGTCACCCTTGATTTTTCTGTTCCCTACCACAATGGATACACAGCATAATCCTGAGGGCAGCAGGTTGAGGATACCTTCCCCCCCAATGTTACATGATGGTGCACCAAGGAGCTTTTACAAAAACACAAGGCATGATAGGTACTAGCTCAAGATGCAAGAAACTGGTAGTACTCTACCCCTACAAAAGTCTGCGTTACTTTCCCAAGTACCGAAGAATAACTGCGTGCACATTTGTTCTCCATGTTCACTAAAGGTAGGACAAGATGTAATCAGCATAATCTGCAGCAAGGAAGATTTATGTTGGGTACTAAGAAAAACTTTAGGATAATTAAGTACTGGAATAGGTTACCAAGGGAGGTTATAAAATTCCAGTCATTGGAAATTTTTAAGAACTAGTTAGACAAACCCATGTCAGAATGGTCTAAGTATACTTGGTCCCACCTCAGCACTGAGGGCTGGACTAGATGACCTCATGGTCCCTCCCAGCTTTGTATTTCTAGGATTCTAGAACTGGATTGGTAGAACTTCCTAGTTCAGATGCAGTTATACTTGTATAAAGATAACTTCTATCAGAATAGCTTTTTACCCCACTATGGGAAATCAAGAAGTGTTTTTATACCAGCCTTAGGAGCCATTTTGCCCACAATGGGGCCTGGCTGCCCCAGACACACAGGTCCTCAGTATTGTTTGGAGAAGCATTATGAGCAGGTTTACAAATAACTCTAGACACTGCCTTCCTCTCCCCACTCCAAGAGACTGCTCTGGACCAGCTTCATGACAGTTACAAAAGTCTCCAGGGGATACAAGTCTTCTAGAAGTATGTTATCTTGTGTACTCAAATGTTAGAACATCTGTAGGCACAGGTCTGACACCCCTGCACTCCATGCCTAACCCCATGGCACAAATAGCATGAATCTATTCATCAGTGAGGTACATCATGCTGCCCCATCTTCTGAGAGTTTGAGACAGTGACATTCTAAGAAAACAAGTAATCTGAAATTGACTGAATGTTAGTGCTATTGTCAAAGCACTTTAGATCTTTGTACTTAAATTACTGGTGACACAAAGGTCTGAAGCACAGCAGCAAGGTTCCTCTGAGGTTTCTGGGATTACATCATCAGTGCTGCCACTAGTCTCTGTTTGTGCAATGTGGCTTGTGCTTCTTCCTGTTACCAATGCTCTCAGAAAGATGAATCTTTAGAGATTGGGGAGTTCCACTTTACTTGCATAAACAGAGATTTCGGAATAAGAATCCTGCACAAGTGCATCTTTAGAAACGTAAAGACTTGCTACGTTTCACTGCATTTTTTGCTATCAGAAGATGTGAACACAACATCCTCTGATCACTTACAGAAAAGCAAACGAAACACCACCCATCAATACAAGTGGAAACCAGGCTCTCTCCCAACGAAGGATTTTGTCAGATACCAGAATTACTTCTCCCCATCCTTGCAACTGTTCCTCCAAACTGGCAGTCTCTGCAGCCTGCATTAAAAAAAAGCTTTATCACTCATTACGAAATCAAATAATTTTTGCATGTAAATTATATTAAATGAGGACCCTTGGCTGTAAAGCTACTCAGATCCAAGTTATTTTTTTGTTAAGATACGACATATGGGTACTTACTTTTTTCACTTAGAAAAACATTTTTATATCACAATTCTCCTCGGTCAGTCCCAAAACAGTAAGGGATAAAACTATACACTCAGTTTTAATCAAAACAGCAAGACTGAGATTTTCCCAGCAGCTGGCTAGAAAATAAGAAATTCTCAACAGTTTTGTTCCAATCTAAAATAAAAGCAAGACCATTCTCCTCCCCCAGTACATATTTCTGAAATAACCAACAGCCTAGTGCTTAGGGCACTCACCTGATGAGGGAGACCCAGTCTGGATCATACAGAGGAGGGACTTGTTGAATATGGGTCTCCCACAACCCAGGAGAGTGCCATAACCAGGGCTACTGGCTATTGGGGGGTAGGAGGGTGGGGAAAAGAGAGGACGCTCCCCTCTGGTTTTGACCAGAAATTCTGTTCTGGACTTAAGAAACCTTCCTGATGAAAGTTGCATCAGAATGCTACATTTCAATTAATGTTTTCCAAAAAAAAAAGTTAATCTAAAAAGTTCACATAACTTATAACATCATTTTTCTCAAGTCTGTAAACAACACAACGAAACCATCACTAGGCCTTTTGTATTATTCAAATTACTAGAAACCAATAAGTATATAATAAAGGATATCCTAATATATTTTGATATACTGTTGAGCTACTGTCAATAGCTTAACTATCTTGTCTAATTTAAGTTCGATGTTCCTGTTAATTCTTATTTGGATTATTGCTGAGTGTGAGCCAAAGTTCACGTTGCTACCTTTAATTTAATGAAAAAAATTCAATAAAATACAAAACATTCTGATTAGTTCTCAGACAAATTTTTAAAAGTGCCATTAATGAGAAAAAGGGTGTGTGTTTATGTATAAGTAAAAGGGCTATGAGGCTCAGAAGGGAGGAGCAGAGAAGTGAGGGAGTCTTGGCTTTACCTGGGCATCAGATAGCTTCTACTTCAGGTGGCCTCTAGCTCCTCAGCAGATGAAGCTCCCTCCCAAGCAGGGTCCTATCAAACCTGCAATCCTGGGCAAACTGCACAGGGCCTCCCACCTAGTGTTAGGAGGTAGCTCAAATTGCAGTTAACCAGTTCTGCCACAGAAGAGCCAGGTTGCTCTCCTTAGTCTCACAACCAGGCTTTTATCCACCAGACAGTTTGGCCCCTGCCACCACTCCTTCCCTACCCCCAAACACACATGTACACACACTTCCTGGGGAAGACAGGAGGAAATCTCCCATGTGCCCTAGGCCTCCCAATCCTGTAGGTCCCAATCTGCAGCCTCTGCCAGGCAGGGAATCCAGAGGGAGCTCATACTCTGCCATGGCTTTATTTGGGACAGCCCTTTTATCTCACCAATCTCTACAGCTGCATGTTTTCCAGCTATTATGAACCAGCCCTGTACTTGTGTCTTTTTGAAGATGAGCTCTGATAGCATATGAAACTTTGCAAGTTCACCTCAACAGCTCAAATTGTGCAGCTTGATAGAAAATAAAAGTTAGCCTAGCAAAAAAATAAAATAAAAAAAATCACCCACTCATGTGCCAGCATACAGTGCCCATCCACTATGTACACCACTAAACCAAGCTATTATGCTGCTATGATTAGCAAGTCTTATTTACCATTATGGTCAAAGCAGGGAAGTGCATTTTGCTTCCCAAGCATTTTCTGAAGTGCTGCAGTGCAGCTGATGACAGTACATGATCACTTTTTTTTTTTTTTTTAAATGGAGCTTTTGGGTTAGCGCTTCCAAGAAGGTCCTATACCACAGTTTGGGAACCCTCTGTTCTAGTACTAATGATGACACTCTAGTTAAAATATCAGACTTCAAGACTAGAGGATTGCTCTGCCATGAGGATATTGACAGTAAATTCAAATTGCCTATTGTTTCAGTTCTCTTTTCAGAAGTGAATGAGAATGATTTTTCCAGATTTTTGTTTTGGGTTGTGTATCTGACAGCACCTATATTAGTCAGTTTCACTACTTCCTCCTATATTTTCAGGAAGTAATTTCCTCTTTTCAACTTACACTATAAAAATTCCAAATGATGCATCTTAACATATAGATATAAAACACACACGCCCAAGGGAGCATCCATAACTATTTCTCAGTTTTGTTTTGTTTCAATTTTAAACTGCATGATTTCCAGTTACCATCTCTTTAAGAGAGGTTCAGAGGAAGCTCTCAAAAGGAGAGCTGTCAACTCAGAAAGTCAGGCAAACTGCAGGGACTCAGTGCCTACCAGAATTGACAGGAGGAAAGGGTAAAACCAGGGAAAGATTTACTTTCTCCTGGTCCACTCCCACTGCCTCCTTTCCACGACACTGCCTCAAAGTCCTAGTCAGGCATTCTCTTTAGCGCTATCACCACAGGAGCATGCCCCCCTCTCGTTCAGTGCTGTAACCGAACTCAGCCTGCCCCTGTTCTCCTGCCATCACCACCCACCATCTTCGCCTCTTCCCCCTCCCTCAGCTTTGCAGCTGCACCGCTAATCCCGCCCTGAGCATTCAGCTGTCCTACTGCCCCCCCCCCGCACCTTCTGCTGTCCTGGGCACGTGCCGCCCCCAGAGCGCCCGAAACGTGAACAGCCCCGCCAGACGGGCTCGGCCATGCCGAGGCAGGTGGCTCCCCCGGGAGTTTAGAGCGACGAAAAGAAGCCTGCGTGCATTGCCCCGCAAACCCCAGGGGGAGACACCTGCCCAGGGCAGGGCCAGTTACAAGAGGCAATTCGCGGACTGCGGCGTTTGCTCCCGCCGAGGAGGAACGCGCGGGGCTAATGCCTGTCCCCTGTACCGGCCAGGCAGGCGCCGGCCCCACACGCACCGCGGACAGCTCCGGGGCGGGCGGAACGGGGCAGGCCCGGCCGCTCGCGCCAGGGTAGGACGAGACCCCGTCACTGCGGGATGGGGGGGGGGGGGGGGGGGCGTTCCCCTGGTGCCCTGCTCGCCTCGCCCCCTTGCGGGGTCCCCGTGCGACCCGCCGCCCCGGCCAGCAGGACCCGCTCACCAGCTGGTTAGCGCTCTGGTTGTCTCCCTCCGCCATTTTGTGCGCGGCCGTGGGGCGCTCACGCTGCGGCAGATGCTGCCGCTTCTCCTTCCTCCTCTCCGGCCGCGCCCCCTCCCCTCGCTGCACTGCAGCCGGCAACCCGCGCGGCACTGCGCAGCCGCCACACACCCGCGTCCGAGTCCTCCAGCTGGGCGGGGCTCCCACCGCCCTTATAGACACGGCCGCCGCGCCCGGGGTGGGAGGAGCTGCCGGCTTCCTGCCAAACTGATTGGCCGACTCAAACGTAACGTCTGGCCAATCCCAGAGCGCCCTCTCCGCCCAACGGCAACGGGAGGCCGCTGGGTGACAGTTGGTGTTTGAATACAAACAGCGGCCAATCCGCGAGCGGCTTCCCCTCTCCTTAGCCTTGCGGGGGAGGCGGTTAAGCAGTCGCGCGCTAGTGTTCCCCTCTCCACCCTCGCTGGGGTGGGGGGGGGAACGTCTCTCCCCTCCCCCCCGCAGCTCTGGCCGTGACCACGGCCCCTGGCTCCCCGCCATGGCTCCTAGGGGGTGCACTGCGCACGGCTGGGGGGGGCCCTGCCCTCGACGTCGGTAAGCCCCGCCCACAGCCAGCCCCCAGGGGGCCTAGACACAAAGAAAAGCAAATGCAGCAGGAGCGGGAGGCCCCCGGGGTGGAATTAAACACCCAGCAGCAGGGGCTGCCTGACCCGTGCTCCTGGGCAGGGCAGCCAGGCTGCGAACGGCCCATGGCTGAGGACTGCAGGGAAGGGCGTGGGGAGGTGTGGAGGGGACCCCCTGCAGAGTGCCACCAGGGCAGGCCCGCTGCTGTTAGCCCATGGATGGGCCATACTGAAGGGGAGGCAGCCCACGGGGGGGGAGGGTCAAGTTCGAGAAGCATGACTCGGTCCAAACATCACGGGATTGGTTGAGTAGTACCAGTTGTGTTATTTCATGAGATTTGATGCTCGACTTAATCACTTGTCTCCAAGGAGGTGGGGGTTTTAGGCAAGAATTTCAACTTTCATTTAAACATTTTTTTTAAGCCTTCGTGATTTTGGAGAGAAGCTTGAAACCAGGATCCGAGTGTATCCTAAAGACTCAGACACCAGAAGGCAAATAAAGAGAGAGACTGGTTACTTACCTTACGGTAACTATGGGTCTTCAAGATGTGTTGTCTACATGAATTTTACTCTTCGTGCACAAAGCTTGGATTCTTTTGGTATGGAGACTGTGCCTATGCCCTAGATCCGTGGTTCTCAACCAGGGGATGACATACTGCTGGGGGGTAAGGGGACGTCTCCCAGGCGTTATGTCGATTTATCTTGGGGCTCCTGCTCTCTGTAACCCCATGGTGCTCATGATTTCCAAGTTGAGGAAACCCTGCCCTACCATAATACAAGAATATTCTACACACAGCCACAACATTTAAACAGTGTGCTCTATTATATCCAGTAGCATAAGCAGTGTATACGAGTATTAGGTGTTTTATGTCAATTCCTAATGCATGCAAGCACAGGGCCGAGGTTGAAAGTGTCATGTGAAGGTGGATAGATTTTTAAAACCAGGAGGTGGAAGCAGCGGTAGTGGTGACCGTGAGCTCAGATGCCACAATAAAACACTTCTTCCACTTAGGGTTATAAGTCAGTCTACTTGAGGCTTTTGTGCTTTAGAGCAAAATGGTCTGCACTTCAGATGAACATGTTCTTTTAGTGGATGTTTGTTAAGCCATTCAGGATCCAGGGGGTCAGATATAACAACAATGCAGTGTCCAGTTGTAGGATCTGACAGTTGTTCTATGAAACTGTTAGGCACAGAAAGCAAAGTGACTAGGGGAGAGGGGGCTGTTTTTCGCCTCTAAGTATGTCCGATATTTCATCAAGGTGCTTTTTCTATAATTAAGGGTCCCTCTTGACTAATGAAATTATATTCTGTAATTAACTCATCTATACCTCATAGGCTTGGTATCTTTGGAGGATACCTTATGACCCTATCTTCTGATGGGTGTCGCCTCAAGTATCAGTCTACACTCACCTCAACAAAACCTAACCACCCTTCTGTTAGGAAAGGGTGGAACTTTGTGACAAACAAGTGCTGGAATGTTGATTAAACAAAATCCAGGTGGTTAACACCTTCTTAGAAACATGTAGGTCTTTCCGCTCTTGTTTTTGTTTAGACTTCCTTTGTTCTCTCTTGTAATTACCAAAAATACTTTGAAAACACTGAATTTAAGAGTGTAAAGAGGGAAACAATCCCACTAGCAAGTGCGCTTTGCCTTCAAGACCGAGAAATCATTTCAGACACAGAACTGTTATCTTGCCCAGCTTTCTTCTGGGACTAGGGATCCAAGCTTTCAGAGAAACTGTCAAGACTTGAAACCACCACCTCTTTCCTGCATTTGTGAGGAATATTGCTTTTGCAGCTAATACATACTGGACTTTGGGGTTGGTGGCTCATTTCATAAGTGTAGTAATTAAAGCCTCTCTGTCATTATCGAATGAGTGTCATGTCAATTCCTGAACACACTGATGTCAGATCCCAGTTGGTCAAATAACACCCATCAGCACAAATCCAGATACCACATCCTCTGGCACCGCCTCCTCAGCTCTACAGACATTTGCCTCAACGCTGGCCTTCCTTCCATCTGCACCTTCTCCATGTCCCCCACCTGTCTCCACCCTGCTCATGCCACCATTCCTAAACTTACGCCCATCCTTTTTCCCCTTCCCTCCTCCTCTTCGTTTCCATCCTTGTTGATGACCCATTGGACCCCTTAGCTGCACATTTCCTCACTCATACCTCTTCATTCACCCACAGCCCTGGTTCAACTCTCCTGCTCATCAGAATGAGTTGAACTTGGTTTTCACCAAGCTCTGCTCTCTCTCTGACCTCTCTGGTGCTGGGGCCCCACTCTGACTCTCAGATGGTCTCTTTCAACATCAGCCCCCCCAACCTCATGCCCTATTACTCAGCCTTTCTGGGACTTCCACTCCATCAGCATTAAATTGTTTGCTCTCAGTCTTCTTCTCCCTTCCTTTGATTCTCTCCGTGCTTCACTGTCCTCCATACCTTGATTCTTTTCCTCTCACCCCACCCCATCATAAGATCTACCTTGCCAACCCCCAGCCCTGACTCGTCTTCAACATCCATGTCTTCTGCTCTTGATTTCATGCTGCAGTCTCTCTCTGGTGGAAACCATGTGACCAAAGCATCTCCTCCATTACAAAATTACAAAATCTCTCCTTTCAGTTCTCCCGTTTTTCTAGCTAAGCAACTCTACTTCTCCAAATTCTCTGCCTTTTTGCCACGTTTGACTCATTCCTCAAACGCTCCTCCCTCCCCGCTTCTATTTGTCTTTGTACAAGACCTTGTTGATTTCAAATGTAAATTGACAGAATGCAATGTGACCTTTCTCCTCCCCTCAGATCACCTTGAATCCCTTAACTCCTCCTCCTCAGTCACACACAAGTTTCTCATCGGCTCTCATCCACTTGCCCTGCCAATTCTTATCTCCTATCTGACCCTGCTCCATAACATCTCACTGTCTTCTGCCTCTTTTCTTTCATAATACAAACATGCTGTAATCTCTCCCATCTTTAAAATAGCCATTTTTGACCCCATTTGCCTCTACATTTCTCTCTCTACTTCAGATCAGTCTTCTTCCATCAAAACAAAAATATCAGCCTGTTTCTCTGACTACTCCTCGTGGATATCTAGTTGTTAGCTCTAACTAAAACAGAGCTCCTAATCTGTTCCCATAATCTTTTATTGATCCTTGTGGACAACGCACCAACCTGCCTGTCATAACCTCTGTGTCATCTTTGACTCAGTCCTCTCTCTAGGTCCTAACATCCAGAATATTTAAAACTTGCAGATACTTCCCGAATAGCATCTTGAAGATTTGGCCTTTCCTATCCATCCACAGAGCTAAGACCCTCATCCAGATTTTCACCACTCCGAATTTTGATTACTCCAATACCTTCTTCTTTGGCTTTGAGAAGCGCAATCTTGGCTTGCTAATACCAAATTCAGAATACTGCTGCAAAGATAGTTTTCCTAGCCTGTTAGTTTGACCAAGTCATCCCCCTCTTTGCATCTCTCCATGGGCTTTGTCTTCTCCAGTGTACCAAATATACAGCTTCTTGTCTTCACTTTTAAGGATCTTCATAACCTATTGTCTCTCATTCACTATCTAAATGATTAGCCCATGATGCCAGCCTTCAACACCCACTTGTTACATTTTCAAACAAGTTTTTTTTCTCCCAAGCTTCTTATTTGCCTTCTGCCATAGAGGTTACAATCTGGTAACTTTTTCAAGATTTACTCAGCAATCAAGAAGAATAGAAACTTCTTTTAAAAAATGAGGACCTCAGATTCTGACAATCACTTGACCCCAGGAGTTGAGACTTTAAAACTCCCATCAAACACTGAGTTGGCAACACTGAAGAAATTTAGGCAAGGCTTTCCTCCCTTTTAGCTTATCTCCAAAAAGAAATAGGCATTAGATTTCTTGAATTCAACTGTGTGCATGAACAAACTATAAAATAGTATAAGTGGATTTTCACCAATTTTCTTAATTATTTTTTAAACAGATTTAACTAAACTTCATTTAGAACAGCCCAAAGATGCCGCCAGTAGTGGCCAAGATCTCTAGTTTCCGGATCTTTATATAAAGCTTTTCATCAGCAGATCTCAAAGTCCTTTACAAAGAAGGTCAGTATCATTATCCCCATTTTACAGTTGGGGAAACTGAAGCACAGAGCAGTTAAGTGACTTGCTGAGGTCACATAGTAGGCCAGGAACAGAATGCAGGTCTTCTGAGTCCCAATCTAGTGCCCTATTCACTAAGTCAGACAGAGGAGAGGCAAATTAGACATTCCCTATGGTAGCTCCCAAGCCATTTAAACATCCCATGCCGCTAAAAAGGAGGTAGATACTTTGCCTGAAACGCTTTGCCGTTTATGCTGGATAGTAATACATAGTCCAAGCGTGGGCAGCTGAGAAAGTTAATTTAAGCTAATCAGCTCTAGATTTAAACATGTAATACTCATGTGCATGTTTAACAATTATCCAAACTGTTTCATTAACATTATTTTTTGATAACAGGTTGCACTGGAAAACTTCTGAATAGCTGTTTCCCACCCAGGAAAAAAAATCTGTACATTGTTGAAGAGAGTTGTTTTCCATGTGTTTTAGAAAAGAGTGTAAGAAAGATAACAGGTCTCACTTTGCTTTACATGTTCAGCTCTTGTCAGCCTGGCTGGGAGAAGATTGGGAAAGCAGGGAAGCAGACGACTGCCAATGCCACCAAAGCCAGATCTCCTAGGAGCAAACAACTTGGGATGGCTAGATGAGGAGTGGGTCTTCAGGATTAAAGTATATCTAATCAATTTGAGCTTTATTTCTCACTTCCCCTTTCAGCATTTAAAAAGAGACAAGGTGGGTGAGTTAATAGCTTTTATTGGACCAATGTCTGTTGGTTAGAGACATGCTTTTGAGCAACACAACGCTCTACTTCAGGTCCAGCGCTCTGTGTGGCTTGAAAGCACCTGCAAAGATTAAAGGAAAAAAATAATTGGTTTAGCAAAGGCAAGTTTGATTCCTGGAAAACATCTTTGTGACTTTGTAATTTTCTTTGAGTTTGACAGCTTTATATTTTTATCAGTTTCCCAAAAGTATATTTAAGGTACTTGTATGGGCCCATTACCATGGTATCTGAGCACTTCACAAACTTGTATTTATCTTCATAACACTCCTGTGAGGTAGGGAAGTATTATCCTCATTTCAGATGGGGAACTGAGGTACCAAGAGACTAAAGGACTTACTCAAGGTCACACAGCCAGAGTAAGGAACTAACTCAGGGTCTCCCATATCCAGGGCTAGCACCTCAACCACTGGACTATACTTCCTCTGTATATATGAGCTTACAGCCCTAATTAATATTAGACTTGGAACTAGTATTGTAGCTGTTTTTCCTGTATTAAAGTTCCACTGCTCCTAATCTGTATTTGTGTTACAACTGAAAACTACAAAGCCACTTGGAATTTAACTTATGAGGAATTAATTCATCAATACCAGAAAATGGTGGCTTAGTGAGCAGTTTACGAAAATAAAACCTGATGGGAACTCGACCCCTTGCTCCCAGTCACCCCGTGTGACTTGTTTCTACACCACACTGCTTTGTGAAAATTTCCCAAGAGACAGTGCACCAGCTAGTGGTGAAACGCACTGGGATACCTACAGTGCACCGACTGACTGTGCATTGACACAAGCACTCATGGGGAGTACTCACAGTGCCAACAAAATAGCTATGTATGCACATGCACGAATGATATATACTAACTGGCAGCTTTATGCCAATGTAACTTGTGTTGATCCATGTTTGAGGTGTAGATATAGCTCCAGTCTCTTTTCTAGGGGTAGACTGCAGCATGATCAGAGTTCGGCCACCTACGCTGGACTTTGTCCTCTTCCCAGTCATTCATTTGAGCTAGAATGTTAACTTAGCCAAATAAACCTCCCAGAAAGGTTCTCTCTCAAAGATAGTGGGGCTTTTGCATCATTTGAACTGACAGCCTGATTTCTTCCCTCGGCATCAGTGGGTTACAAATGGGGTAGAAAACCATTGTAAATGTCTGGTCTTATCCAAGTCTTCTGGCTGGCTCAGTTCCTCATTCAGGAAGCTGTCTTCCACTACGGTCAGCAAGTGGTCCTTTGATTTCCTTCTGTAGCTGCATTTTCAGCTCAAGTCCTTGCTGCAGCTCATCTCAGTCAGAAGTTCCAAACTGGCCAAAGTCTCTTTGATCTTCACTATTTTGTGGAAAAACTTCTGGTCTATGGCATTCAGATTATTGGTCACCTCATCAATCTGTTTTTGTAGCTTGGGTTTGTTGCAGCTGGGTTTCCCAATCTGTCTAGGTACTTGATAGTTGCTGCTCCAACAGAGATCTCATCTCAGCCTGCAAGCCATCTTTGAGCCTTTTCTGGGAAACCTCTGAATTTTGTTTTAGATCTTGTCTTAATTCCTTTTGCAAAGTCTCCAGCTACCATTTTAGGTCTTGTTTTAAATCCTGCTGGCAGTTTTTAATTTCTGCAAGCACCTCCCATTTATTTGGTCCATCTTGGTTCAACAGGATACCAGCTCACAATCAACCAGTCAAACCTCCTGCCCCTATGATGCTAGTTTCTGGGAAGACTGTTAGTTTTGTTTGTTTTTGTTTTAAAAAGGTAGGACCCCTTAACTCTCTCTTACAACTTTCTGAAATGGCAGACTTGTTTATGCATCAGGCTGGATGAGGTTCCAACTCAGCCCATTACATGGTTACCCCCACCTCATAAAACTGTATCACTTTTAAAAAAATGTAAGTAGATGAAATCCACTATTTAAAATGTAAAACAGATTCTACTGCATACAGATTGCATTTTAGGTTTACCTAACTTTATATTGAGACTGCATATTTACCAAGAAAAAAATGTTTACATCCCCAGTTCCACTGAAGCTCCAATACTACAAAAAATTAGCCTGGGAAGTCCTTCTGAAGCCAAAGTTACACATATGTTTAATTCTAAAGGCCTAAATTTGGCACGTGCTGGTTCTTTAAGCTGATTTATTTTGTTCCTCTCCCTACAACTTACAAAAACAAAAATAATTTAGAATACCATAAACGAGGAAATTAAGAATACAAATTGATTTTCTTTTTAAACTTTATTCAGTTAGGCAGTAAAGAACCCGTTTCATTTCTCGATAGCAGAGGTATAATACATGAGCCACAGCTGAGTGCATTAACCCTACCCCCACCCCAGCTTCCAAGAAATTAAACAGCATGGATAATACAGTCTTATTACTATGGTGCTCCAATACAGATTGTTTGTAAAGTTATTTGTAAGTGGAGAAAAAGTAAAAAGGACTAACAGTGTGAGTGTCTTGTTAGGCATATGAATTTTCTTTGCTTTAACAAACACTCTCTTTCTTGCAGTACAGCATGACAGAGGGTTTCGAAAGCATTGATATTTGAATGCATTTGCTTGGGAGTATCAATAAACACACAGCCTGTGACTTCGCTACACCTAGTCAGGCAATCAGAATGCAAAAAAGGCCATAGCTTTGTTGAAATATCTTACACTTAAAGTGTATGTCTGTGAAAGATTGGCAAAAGAGGAGAGTGAACGCAGATCTGCCTAGGACCTACTGAGAAGGCAGAACAGGTAACATTGTAAATATGTAAAATAATGTAAATTTTTCTGTTACTTATGCCTGGTGTTAACTCACGTTATTTGATAATATCTACTCTAGCCAAAGGGCTAAGTTCTCCACTCACATAAGCAAATGCAACTCTATTAATGTCAATGAAAATTGTGTCATCTCATGTCAGTGGTGAACTTGGCTCAAGATCTTTAATTATGATTAAGATTTGATTTTAAAAAATCCTTTTAGGTAGCTGAGTATTTAAAGTGTGTTTTTACTCTGAAAAGTGACTAAAATGGCATAAGTGCTAAAGTTCTAAGTGACTAAAATGGAATTCCAAGTTTATCATTTTTCAATGGCTTTTATATCAAATTTGCTAAGTTTACAAATAGAGACATGGTTTTTACACCTGCTAGTCCTGCAAATTCATCTGGGATCTGATAGTCAAGCTATGTGCTTTTTGTCGTGTCCATCACCACCAGTAATAGATTCTGTATTTGGAACAGAATTATGTTAAATGTATGAGCCACAAAAAGAACCAGCTCACCTCTTCCTTAGTACAGCACAGCCAATATAGTTTAAAAGAGTAAAGTAGCATGAAAATGTATTTTAGTCAATAGGCAGATATGACACAGAGTACACACTGGAAGTAGGTCTGTTAAGTAAGTAGATGCCATTTTTATAGAAACTTTTCTGACCATAATCACACTTTGAGTGCAAAGCTCAATTTAAGAAAATCTTGATGGTAAGAAATTAATTATCAATGCATTATTGTACAACCGTCTACTCAAGTCATATGGCAAAGCAAAAATTACTTTGCACAAATCTTTACAAATGAGTGAATTGGATAGTCCTTCATTTTAGTATTATATGTATAGGTCCTTAAAACTCCAGTAAACTGAAGCACAATAATTTACAAGTGTAAATTAAAGTATTAAAGTGAATTAAAAAAGCATATCACTCTACCTCCACCAGAACATCACTTTATTGTTTGTTTATCTGTCATCAACAATGTAAAACTCTACTAGATACTCTAGCCTGGTTTTTAAAAAGGTAAAGATTACATTGGATTAGCTACGTTTTACCAAAGAAACTACAGCAATCACAGTAGAATGAGATTTGAGGGACAATTCTGAATTACAAAAAAGTGTACACTGCAAGCAAAGGGAAGTGCACATTAAATCAAATGCCTGCTAGATCATTACTTTTAAATGCACAGTGACAATCTTGAGAAACTGTACATGATAGAAATCACAGAAATAATTTTAAAGTAACCAAAATTACATTTTGCATTTGATCATCCAACTCAGAAGTAATCAATGAATGTTCAATACTTTCAGTGCTTTTGGAAAATTTCCTGTTTACCAAACAAAAATTATGTTGTTAATTTGACTAAACTGTGAAATACAAGGATTGAAATAAAAGTATATTGGAAGTACACCTAAACTACAAGAATAAGCCATGGGGGTGGGGAGGGAGGGAGAGAAGGGGAAGACACAAAAGGCTTTTTCTTCTATTTCAGAAGTTCTTCCAACGTAGTGTGTATCTGATACAGCTCTTTGTTTTCAGTCCATTTCTGAAGTTCATATCTTGTAGCCTTTTTTATACCAACTGGTCAACTCAACCAGCACTGTTGCCAACCAACAAGAGTAACAAGAATCTAAATGCATCAAATCTTCCTTTGCTGTGATTTCTTCACGGCCCCACTTTTCTGTTTTTCTTTGAACAGGGGTCGATGTTTCCTGAATTGTTCACAGGGTCAGGTGGAATTGAGTTCCAAATCACTCTGCGGTTTGTAGCATTCCGATTTCTTTTCTGCAGCTAACCCCCGGACACGTTTGCAGTTCTTCTGTAGCAGAAAGACAACCGTGTTGTTCAGGCAGTGAGCTTTCACCCTTGACCCTGGGGGGTTGCAGACCATTGTGTTTAGCATATCCCTGAGTGCAGCTATCCTGTAGGATTCACTTCCCAGTGCACCGAGATTTCCTAGGTTTCCTCAGATTAAGCCCCAGTATGCATCACCACCGACTGTGGTGCAGCTATGGATGCCTGAGGCCGAGTTGATTCTGGTGGATGTCTGACCTTGCTGAACCAGACTGTTCTGCTTTCTTCCTATTCATACCCAGGCTGTCCAACCTTCATACAGCTGAGCCAAGTTATCTAGATTAGTTGCTTCCTTAATCACAAAGTCAACCTATTAAAAAGCCAAATAAATAAATACTATTAAAATTACTAAAAATGCACTTTCAAATCACAATTGTTAAAATTACTTGCTGACTAGGCCTTAATGTTCATAAACTTTTGTAGTGATTTAAAAAAAAAAAAACGTACAATATTCAACTTATTCACACAAATCTACATAAGAACGCCATACTGGGTCAGACCAACAGTCTACCTAGCCCAGTATCCTGTCTTCCGACAGCGGTCAACACCAGGTGCTTCAGAGGGAATGAACAGAACAAGTAATCATTGAATGATCCCTTCCCAGTTGTCCACTCCCAGCTTCTGGCAGTTAGAGGCTAGGAACACCTAGAGCATTAGGTTGCATCCCTGACCATCCTGGTTAAAAGCCATTGATGGACCTATCCCCCATGAAATTATCTAATTCTTTTATGAACCATTATAGTTTGGGGCTTCATAACATCCCCTGGAAATGAGTTCCACAGGCTGATTGTGCATTGTGTGAAGAAATACTTCCTTATGTTTGTTTTAAACCTGTTACCTCAAACAAAATTTCAGGAAAGGAAAGACCAAGTATCCACTTTAAAGCCCCAGTGCCACAAATATTTAAGAACATGCTCAGCTTTTCATATATATATATATATATATATATATATATATATATATAAATTATATGGCCAGAAACATGATCATCTAGCACCTGCATAGCAGGCCATAGGACTTTCTTGAATTCCTGTTTGAACTAGACGGGTTCTATTGATTTCAAATGGGACTTGTGTGTGTAAAATCAGGCATTTACTTGTAACGCTATAATTCACACGGAAATTATACCCTTTATGATACTTAGTAAAGACAGTGGGGTTGCAAACGTGCACAAGGGTGTAACTGACAGCACATTAGTCAACAATTCTGATGCACGAAAAAAGGAATATAATATAGTTCACACTTAGTTGTGTTGGCTCTGCAGGACTAATAAGTGAGAACTTTTGGTTCACTAAAGTAAACATATATGACATAGGCAGCAGTTTGTTCAGTAAAAACCTATATGGAATATTACAGATGCATTTTACACCAGAGCCTGGCTACTCCATGATGCCTCTGCATATAGCCTAAACTTGCACTGGGGGCTTTTGCTCCCACATCATATTGCAAAGGCGCATCCAATCTATGGTTCACTATCACATGCCCCCTCTTCCTGCTCTCCCAAACTAGATCTAGTTTAGCAATATTGCTTCCCATTTTTTCCCTCCCACTGACCCTTTTATCATAAAACAACCAGGACAGCGCAATATTCCAATGTGAATTAATCAGTCCTGACACCACTTACTGTAGTTTTCAGTTTTGCAGTCAAGCTTTAACAACAGATAAAGTAGTAAGTTATTAATTTATTGACAAGTATTGTTAACAAGGACGGTTACTTAAACTTTTACCAGGTTCAACTCACCTGTTCAGCAACAGACATTCTCCTGTTGGGATCCACATCTCGGCCCTCTAACTTGGCTTTGACTCGCTTCCACACACTAACTGCATATGAATTCCTTTCCTGCACAGCTAAAAATGCAAATGCAAACAATCAGATCCATTTAATAGCACGTATAGAAGGATGTTAACACACTTTACAAAAAATGTTACTCCACTACTTACCCTTTCCTGTTTTAGGGTCCCTGACAGCCTTTTTAGGACTACAGGCCACACTTTTGCCTGTTCCTGGAACTGTGCTTGGAGGCGTATCTGCTGACGTAGCAAGATTTTTCTGAACTGGCTTTCTTGCATTCTGCGACATGACCTCTGGCTGGGTCTTCTGCCCTGTATTACTACGCACTGCTGTAAAGATAATAATAATGTTTAATCATTTGAGCAACAGAATGTAGACAACGTTTTACAAAAATGGATTTGTTTTTACACTCAAATGTAAATGGAAAAATTAACATTCTAAATAAAAAGATATATAAATATAAACAGATCGGTAACTTGCTAGTTTTCTAAAACAAGTTCCTGGGAGATGATTAGCAGCCAAGGTATTTCCATTAGTAACCAGTGTATGAACTAATAAGCAAATTCAACCCCATGGTCTTGGGATTTGGCTCATGACACTAAATAGATGTTTAATATAATTTGTAAATTGGCCTTATAGACTGCCCATCCACAAATCCTGTGGAATTACTCAACAGCCGCATTAGCCTGGGCATATTGCTCTCTTCTGCCCTTTGAACCCCTGATTTTGCTATCTTCAACTCCTCTCTCCATCTACCACGACCTCTCCCTCCCCTTCTTTCTTCTGCACCCAGCCTGCAGCTACCTGTCCCTCAAGGCAGCTTCATCTTTACTACTTAAGCTGATTACTGGCCTTTTAGTCTGCCTCCCACTTTTTCTCCATATGCTTCTCTACCCCACAGGCCAGAGGAGAATATGGCACTCCAGAAACTTTTCTTAACAAGGCCACTTGTGTGACAGCCTGATCTAAGTTGCTTGCAGTCACCTCCATATGCCTACAGCAGACACTCTTGTGAATATACATTATTTCTGACTGTGTGCGCAGAGTGGACTAAAGGACGCTGCAGATATGGTTTTCAAGACAAATCAATTTTGGTTTAATGATCTACACCCAAACACTCAGCAATTTTCAAAAAATTATCCTTTGGTGTAAAATCTGTCATCCTTATTTTCAGTCCCAATGAAAATTTAGAAAGTCTGAATGAAAATTCCATCAGCTATTTAAAAGTGGCCTTTTAGACTAATGCTTCAAAACTGAGTTTGGACAACTAATATTTTTAATTAAAATTTGGTGTATACATGTAGTCTGTGAGAAATACCTGTTTCACCAAGTTTCATTTTTTTCTCTTTGAGAAATAGGTGTAGTCAGTGTGCAGAAACAGCATACTGTAGAGATTTGTACTTTATTTTTACACACACGCACACACACCCACCCACACACCATTTTAGTACATACACAAATGCATGGTCCTACAGCAACTCTTCTCTTCTGCTCCCCAGTCTTCCTCATTTCTGTTCCCATTTCACTTCTACAAAAACCAATGTCCCTGCCTCACAAAACTAAATCAGAATATTTTTTTGTTTTGTAAACCATGTATTTATAGGAGGTTAAAAGATTCCCAAATGAGCTTAATTCCTCTCCCTCAACTGTTGTGAGAAATTTATGCAAACTTTTCCTACTGTCAATAAGAGTTAAGAATGTAAACCCCCAACTACTGATGGAGAGCAATTATGGTTTCCTCAGTAACTTCACTTTTAAAAAAGTAAGTCTTGTAGACATTTATAAGTTCAGACTTTTAAAAATTGACCTCAACCCATTAAAAATTAGATTGTTAAATAGCCTCACATCTGAATTCATCAAACATCAAGGTATCTAGACAAAGCAAAGCACCAACTAGCTTATTCTTTGGAGCCCTCCAGATACCTTGTTATAACCAAAACAACAGGTTCTGGTGCATTTACAGTATATTTCATATGGTGCATAAAAGCACAATAAAGGAGTGTTAAAAATGTAATATATTTTCTGGGATTTGTGGTTTGAAGTAGAGGCTACTTTATATTTGGTAGCAATTATTTTTCACTTTTACAGTATATTTTTATTTAAGAAAACTGACATGCTCACAAACTAACATGCTGGTTACATTTGCAGTTAATTTTATAAAGCTATTTATTTATTTATTTTTTGCTAAAATGTTCTCCACTATGTTTGAGATTTGATACTTTCCCAAATGTTACCTGCAGCAAAGGTTGGCTGATATGTAGCAGTTGATGTTGGGCTTGAACACTCATTTGATGTATCCGTGACCAAGGGTGATGCAAAGCTCACTAGATTATTGTAGACACTAGGAAACATAATAAAAGAGATGATTAGCAACCAAGGTATTCCCATTAGTAACCAGCGTATGAACTAATAAGCAAATTCAACCCCACGGTCCTGGGGTTTGGCTCCTGACATCACATTTTTTCTTTTTTTTAAATTTGTAAATTGGCCTTATGCAGCACCCATCCACAAATCCTGTTGAACTACTCAACAGCCGCATTAGCCTGGGCATATTGCTCTCTTCTGCCCTTTGAACCTCTGATTTTAAATATAAATATTTAGCCATTCATATTTAAAATAAGTATTTATACATTCAGATATAATAGGTTACTTGAAAATCCCAAATGTAAATCAATAAAAATGAAGTGAAATTCTGGAAACAGATTTTGACAGACTGGGAAAGAACTAGAATGGTACGTGTGCCTGATTTTATTTGCATATGTAAAGACACAAGAAAACTCCCCACAACCATACAGAAGATATAGTTTTACCTTTGACTCTGTGTTTTCAGTTCTTTCAGGGTGGGAGTTATTTCCTGCAGCATTTCAACATGCTCCTGATTGCGGACCTGACCCATAGCTTGAACTAATGTAAACAAAACTGTCTGAATATTGTCTTGCCATGATTTATATTCACCCAGGAACTGCCTAACACTATTTTCATAGGGAACATCTTCACCATCTGCCAGAGCGGCTTCTTCATCCTATAAACAAGGAAACTAGGTGTTAAAAAGATTCATGTTTGTGCTTTGTTCTGTAGTATAGCTTAGCAGTTGCACTATCTCTACAGCCTTTGATGGTTTTTCCTATGAACGCTGCATACGTACATGACTGTAATTTCAACAGAAGAAAGATAAATCTGAAGAAAATGTAACTTGAAAAGGAAATGTTGGACATGTTACCTATTAACTATCTGTACAAACTGTTTAAAAGGCTGGTGTGTGCGTGTAGTTAAAACAGAAACAGAGACACACATGTACAAGGAAGGCAAGGTTTAGGTCTACTAATATCTGATGAACCTGTATCACACCCATCTGATACCTGCACAACGCTCCAGGACCCCTTTAATCAATATAAGCTTTAGTAAAATTTCTTCGATATCAAAGTGTTAATCAGTTCAACCCTATGCATATGAGCAGGAATCACCATTAATAAGTATTTAATTTTAAGGAATACCATGAGGAAGCCTAACAAATATCCTAGTAATTATTTTTTTCCTTAAACACTAGGTAGGTCTTCAGTAACAAAACAATGGGCATTACCTTTGCCATGGCTTTCAGCAAATGCTTGACATCTCCGAGTTGTCTGTTGTGACCAGTAAGCACAGTTTTAATACTATCAACCAAATTCTGAATTGTTTCACAAATTGTTTCTATCTGTTGTTCTTTCTCTGTTTGCACTGCCCTCTGCGTAGACATGTCCTGGGTCAGTTGTTTGTGAGCTGAGAGAAGCCATTCAGAGCTACCAATAGGATGTTCAAGATTGGTGCCCTGAAAAAAGAACATTTTAAGCTCTACCTAGATATAATAATTTACTATACAGGTGCTTGCATTTTGCGTTTACCACTGAACAGAATTAACCCAATACCCTTTCCTTGCTAGAACAAGCACACAAAATTAGTAAGAATTGAAAATAATGAAAATATGAAGCCATTCATAAGTTTGGTAATTCTGTTGTGTTTTACAATCCACCTCTCCATCACCTTTTAACTCACCACTCTCTGAAGCAAACGTAGCTCCAGGTCAGAGACTGAACTGTTAAACTGTGATGCAAATGAACACATTTGTTGACAACGTTTGATAAGTTCAAATAATGCAGCATCAAGACTCAAGGCTTCAGCTGTTCTAGTGCGCAAACTTTCAAAATGAATTATGTTACTGCAGAGGAAAGTAACCTACAAAACAAAAAAAAGTGAGAGAACCGCCATGATTAAATTGCATATTACATCAAATAAAAACAGAATGAAGCATCAAGGCTTTGTTTGAAAGTCTACTTTTAGACGAGCACTCAAAAGCAGGCAGTGGTAACAACTGTGTCAACTCATGGGCAGTAACATTATATAAATTCTTCTAATTTAAAAGCAATTGGAATAAGCTCTGGAATTCCCAAAAATAGCTGACTGCCCATACTGGCACCAGAGATTTCTAAAAGCCTACAGTACTACCTTCAGTAGGACTGAACAAACTTTCCTAAGTTCTCAAATAAGCCAACACTATTCAATTAAATTGCATATAGTACCTGACTTGCTCTTTGACTTTCTTTCAGGACAAGGTTTCTTCTTTCAGCAATAGTGGCATCAAAATCTTGTAGGACTGGTGCCAAAGCAGGATTGGCACCTCCTGCCCATTTCAAACGCTGCTCAATGCTGGCTTCAAGTGCTGCCAGTTTCTCCTATATTGAGATGATGATTCTGAACTTAAAAAAATTGCAACACACACAAAGACTGTCTTTTTTTTTTTAAACAACCACTCTACCCAACAGACTATCCTTCCTCTTGAAGGATAAGTGTGCCTCAGCCTTCAGGAGAAGGGTGCTTTTTTATAATGAGTATTTAGTCATGGAACAAATTTTCTGCCTCTCATGCACAGAATGCTGTGTCTGCTGAGGCAGAGGGATGAAGTAATGGAATGCTATGCAAAAGGTGGGACAGAAAAAGGCAACAGAGACTTAAAGGGCCAGGTAAACGATTTTAGCTCATATTGGCGTGGTGGGGAAGAGGTAGACACTTTTGGAACATGTGGTCAGAGTTAGTACAATAAGAAATAATTCACATTTACGCATGCTGCAAAAACACACCCAAAAAAGAAAGTACCTGAACGGTTGCAATTGAAGCTTCAATCTGGCTGAGTGTATGAAGTTTCTTTTTCATACTGGCTAAAATTGCAGAACGGGGTGGAGGAGTAATGGACATGGCTTGTGGGCGACTGATAAGGAGATCTTCATGCTGCCACTTTTTCAGAAAAATATTTTTATTGAAGTTTTTTATTTTTTTTCAGAAATGTTAAACTTTTATAAGACATTAATTTGAACATTCTGGTTATATTTTATATTAAGCGTATATTTATAAAGGGTTAAACAATTAATATATAACAAACGTTACAGATATGAGCAGCATGCATCATAGATGGTTATAAAAAAAATCAGTTGAAGGTGATACAGATGATTATTATAAGCTATGGATATAAATAATGTACTGCCCTGTTGGACTAAATTGATTTGTTACTGATTACTAATTAATATTATTATTAGTTAATAATTAATAGGTTAATAATTAATAAATGATATAAATATTTATTTATGTAACCTTAATCTAAAAAAACCTGATTACACTTTATAATTGTTAATCCGTGATGGCTTAAAAACCAAAACAGAATATTTGACACCATCTATGAAACAGTTTAGCAATTAACATTTGAATTGTTACTGTTTATTACTTTTAAAATCAACCCAGATTTACATTTGAAATAAAAAACTATTTCCTACTACACTTTTCTAAAACATACAAGAAATTCTAAAAGGAATACTACACTCACACAAATATCTATGTAACTGAAATCATTAAGGCTTGTCTTCATATGCAGTGGTGCAGCTGCATCGCTTTAGCACTTTGGTGAGGATGCTACTATGCCAACATGAGAGTTTCTCCCATCAGCGTAGTTAATCCACCTCCCCACGAGCTGATCATTATGTCCACAGGAGAAGCTCTCTTATCAACATAGCACTGTCTACTCCAAGGATTAGACTGTCGCTCAGGGATGTGGATTTTTCAAAGGAGGGCATTGCACTAGTTCTTCCTTTCTCAAGGGGGCAGGAAGGAATTTTTCCCTCATCACCAGATTGGCCAAGGTGAAGTGTGGTTTGTTTGGTTTTTTGCCTTACCCACAGCGGATTCACGGGAGTGGGAGGAAGCTTAGTTGGGCGAACATGAAACAGGAATAAGGCTATTATATCACAATTCATTATGTAAACGTGAGGCAGATGTCCAGTGCAAGTACTCTATTGGGAAGGGACATGGTGATCAGATAAAATGGACCGGTACAGGATTTAAAGAAGGTATTTTTTAGAAGACTGGAAATGGGGGTAGGGGAGCTCAGGATGCCTACAACTGGTACAGCAGAGAGCCAACCCCCTGCTCCCCGAATAGCTCTCCCTTAACCCTCATGTGGAGAGGGGTGGGGGAGGTCCAAGCTATGGGCTGGCTGGAAACCATGATGGGTAAAGGAGAGGGGCTGACTGAAGCCCCCTGGATATCCAATGAATGATTATGGAATTACCTGCACCATATACTTGTATCTGCTGGGGACTCCCAGACATTTAAGGATAAATCTGCGGCCTAATTAAACTGCCTCTCTATATAAACCATTGTCCGGCTATGCTGGAAGATTCTTCATCTTCTTCCAGCATAGCTGGACAATGGCTTATATATGGTTACTTCCAAAATTTAAATGGGCACATTTGCACCCTTGAAGGCAGCTAGACTCCACAAGCTACCAGCATGCTACGCTATTCTTCCACATCTGTGTATTAAAAAAGAAGTCAAAACTGAAAATGAAATTAAGACTACTAAAAACCATCAAAATACATTACACACTCTACAAGCATTATGCATTTTACATGCTTGCATGACATAACTGAAGCATATTTTTAAATGAACAATTTTGGAAAGAGTTTACATATGGTTTTACCTGGAACATGGCAATATGCAACTGCACCCTCTGAAGGCTAGTCTTGCAAGAAGAAATACTGGTTTCAAGTCTGCGCACTAAATCGTGTTTCTTCCATGCTGTGTCATATGAACTGGCCAAAACTGTTGCCCTGTTCATGACTAACTGTGAGAACTTGCCAATTTGGATATTGTGTTCTACAGCTTTCTTACACAGGTCATCCACAGAAACTTTGCTTTCTGCTCCAAAATCCTTAGCCTCTACTTGAGCAATGATGTCCACACCCAAAGCACTGATGAAACTGCACAGAGTAAGCCCCAAGGCTTGATTTGGAAGGCCAATTAAAAGCTGTCTCACAAAATCTGCTGTAAATGCCTTTATAGGTTTGGCCATTTGGTCTTCACTAAAACAAGAATTTCTATAAAGGGCTTTCACATTGACAATTTGAACAGGTCCATTTACTGTATTCTGATCTTCAAGTGGGCTTGCTCCTTTAAAAGAAACAATATTTCATATAAACATCTTGTATATCTAGAAACATTTCATTTCTTTTCTACATAGACAGCAATGTTATTAGAGGACAGGGAATTTATATTTATTTTCTAGGCACTGGCATCTTAAAATATAGATTAGTCTCATTCTGTACTCCTGTCACATGTAATTAGGTGGAGAGCAGGGAGGTTTTCCTATTGCTATGAAACAAAAATGATTTGTTTTACATTAACGCACATTTACCTGACAAAGTTTTAGAAAATGTACCACAGAGTCTGAAAAATTCTTTAATTGTCTGTAATCTCTTTAGAAAGAAAATCTCTTCTAGAACTTGTCGATTATTATCATCATCAAAGAAATTAACTTGAGTGCTCCGGGCTTCCCTGATTATGTCAATCTTACGCCAAGCAACAGGTACTTCCATCTTGTTAAGCTGAATGAAAGTAAGGAAAGTGTTATATTCTTGTTTTATGACTGTCTTATGCCTCAAGCATATACTGAAAAATAAAGCATACCTTTTCAATTAACAAGCCAAATGCAGTTTCTACTTGGGCAAACATTCCATCAAATGCAACCAAAAGCATCTGACCAGCTGACATTTTTGGAGTTTCATCAACTGACCCATTTCTTGGCTGAATGAGTTCACCATACTGAGCATGAAGTATTCTAGGAATAAAGATAAGGGGGTTAAAATATTTTTAACATATTATATATCACTAGATTGAAAACAAGTATTCAAAACAAACATTTTTCTTTCAAGTTTTCCAGTCTATTCTAGTAATTACAGAAAAGACATTATTTGTACTCAAACAAGGGTTTTTTCCCCTATGTCCTCTTTTCTCTTGCTATTTAATCCTGTGGTGAAGTTCTAATGCTGAATCCATGATAGAAATCATTTTCGTGACACACTGATGTAATACAGGACTAGGACCAAGCAGAAGCTGGGCTATGATGAAGAAAGATCTACAATAAAAATCTAAAATAGCAGCAAGAACACAGTAATCCCACTGGCAAAACTTTTTGCATGAAAACTTGTCAATAAAAATATCTGTTCAGAACCCAGACAATTAACTTTTGCTCTGCTATTAAATTGCTCCATTTGTTTTAGTGACCTGTGGTTAAACCATTATGCATTAAAATATGCATTCCTTTATTTAGTTTGCAGTGTCTTTTCAGTTAGTCATACATTCAATTTTCTTATTTTTTGGTCTTGCACGAAAAACCCGTTGACCAAAACCAGACAGATTTTACCTTGAAATCAGGTTGAGGTTTTTGCCAGAAATCCAGTAAGATGGGTCTTATGTTCAAGACTAGTCAGGCAGAAACACAGAATAGGTATATTCCCTTGGTGAAACTACTGGAGTGAGACGTATTTACTTGGAAGGAACCAGAGTAAAAACTAGAGCCAGAAACTGAAAGATGACTAAGGAGTTGGCACCAAAAATACCTATTGCCATTGGTGAGCATAGAAAACAATCAAATCGTGGTCTGCTGTAGGAACTGCAAAAGTTAAGAATTCCTCACTCCAACTCACAGCTTTCTCAGCCTCTAGAGAATCTTGCTCTCCTGAAATCTCATCTCTCCATGACATTTTCCTAAGCTTTTATTTCGAAATCTCTAACACAAAAATGACTGGCTTAAAAAAAAAAGTCTTATGTAACCTATAAACTTTGTGAAATACTCTAAACACCACAAGCATTTGAAAGTCTAATTTATGCTGACAATATTAGAAGAGTTTCCATAATCTCACATTTATACTTATTTTACTATTAAAAGCTAATCATCATCCATTGTCATATTTGCTTAAATATGTGGTTGGGTGAAACATTTTAATTAAAACCCAACATATGAAACAAATAATCAAATTAAAGACAACCCAAGAATTGGACATGGTGGGTTAGAATATGGCAAAACATACTAAAGTTGAGCTAAAGGAAACACACACAAAACTATTTACCTTGCAACATCAATGTAATGAGTATGTGTTTCTTCTTCTAGTCCCATAGCTGCATTTCTTAAATAGGCTTGAAGAGATTCAACCAGTGTTTGCAAAGGGACTCCATCAGTTGTTTGTTCAATAAGACTGTCCAATTCATGAAGCATACTTTCTAAAGTGTACTCTCCTTTCATTAAACACCTAAGAGCTTCTGGGAAAATGATCTGCCTGAAGTTTGAGTTCAATTCCTGTCAGAAACATGCAAGAAGAAAAAATAGCTTCTTCCCTTTTTAGATGTCACATGCAATGCTTTATTTTATTATTATGCCACCAACTGTGAAGATTATTTGAAAACAATGGGCTACCGGCTGGCAAAGGGATCAGAAACCTGCTTCAAATATCTTATCGTATACACTGAGAACACGAAGCCCTGTAAATTTGGGTTTAGCTGTTTTAAGTCTAAAAGAATGGCATTTTGCATAAACCAAAGGGTTTTCAAACATTCAGTAAGTAGTGAAGGCAATATCTTAGAGAAAACATCTTGTTGACCACCTTGTCACCTTTTCATGACTTATGCAGACTACTTAGTCTCCCACAGCACCACCCTGAAGGAAATCAGCAATTATTATATTTAAAAGTAACTGAAAAACATTTAAGGTAGTTTTAGCTTATCTGACTTCTGTTTAGCAGCCAGAAATGCAGAGATCTAACACCATGAGACTGACTAGCCCTGCAATGACTAACAGCATGTGCTCTGCAGATGACTTCATTTGGAGAACCACTGGTTCAGGCAATTCAGGCTCAACCACTCATAAAAGAAAACCTGGATTTAACTTTTATTCATTGAATTTATGACTGACTAAGCAAAGGGGGAAAAAATCAGACTTGCCAAATAGTGATGATCTTAGCCAGAGGCCTATTAATGCCACAGACATCAATGTAGGTAAGTGATGCAAGACTATTTTCACTAAGCAGAATGCATCAGAGGGCTAATGCAGGCTGTGCAAAGCATCAACTAGTGCCCTTTATCTCCAAAACAAGACAAGCGTTACCAAAAGAAATGTTAGTTAGCTTAGTTTAGTAAACTTCTCATGTCTCATTGAAGAACTCAAAAGGAAATATGGGCCATATTTGTGTGCAGGATCTTAGCTAATACTTTGCACTTATATAGTACCTTTCTTCAGAGACTCTCAAAGCCCTTTACAAAGATGAGTAAAGAGTGCTTTTGAAAAGAAACTTAGGGGCCCGAACATCCACAAAAATAACAGTCATACCTATTCTAATCAAATGGATGGCTGGTGAAGACCAAGTAATTGGTCCATATGATTCAGAATTACCCCTAAAGTCAAAAGTTTCTATGAGTGAGCACTCTTTTGTAGGTAAAATGAAGATATTCCTCCTCCCAACCCTGGGAATTAAGGCCTGTAAAGTATTCTTTGAGAGTCTGTTTCAAACTGCTTGGTTTTTTTTGGTTTTTTGGTGGTTTTTTTTTTGGGGGGGGGGGAAAGCATAGCTAGAAATAAATAGAAATGAGAAATTCTAAACACTATTTGGAAACCTTTTCATACTCGCACTGATAGCATTACGGAATATTATGAAATGACAGCAAGACACAAAGTTCTTATTTTGATTAATCTGTAACTTCACCTGAAGTGAGATGTAAACTCCATTAGCTAAGTGAACTGCTTCTGATGCTTCATTTGGGTTTGGAATGTCCAAGTCCTGCGGGACCAGATGACATTGCTTCAATAATTGCACAAGGCATGTAACATTCCCACTCATGCTACAAAGCTCCTCCAAGAACCAGGCTCCATCCCTTGAAGTCAGATCAACCAGTTGTTCTCCAGCACTAGAAGCAGCACCTTCCATCATCAGATTACGTCTAAAAGAAGCAATATTTTTGTTAGACAATTAAAAGCATGTGTGCTAATGCATGTTAAGTTTACTTTGTTAACACTTACATTGATAAACTAGCCATAAAAACCATGGAATGGAACAGACCATCTTAAAAAGAAAACAACGTATTTTACAGTATATTCTAGGCAGTATGATAATATCAGTATTAGAATTTGAAACTAACCAATGTAAATGTAATATGGTTTCCTAACAAAAGTCAATAACCCAAGTGCAAAAACAGTTACTTTTCTGCCAAATATAAAGATGAATGTAAAATAATCTGTGATGAACTGAGGAAATGTCTGTTTTATTTCTTACAATTATTATGTGACTGTTTCCCTGTTCATTGTGTATTGCTTCCTGCCTAAATGCACAGAGTGAATCAAAAGAGGCTGTAAAAGGGTTGTTGAGGAGTCAGGTAAGAAAGGTAAAACAATGACACAGATAAGACAGCCTCTTCGGTAACAACGGCTGGGCCATCAAGTATGGTGGTGTGTGTGGGGTCCACCTAGCTGGCTTCACCCAAGCTAGGATGTTTTACTCTTCCAAAGGCTTAAACTAGAGTCTAAGAGAACCTAAAAGATCAGAAAAATTCTAACCAGTTTAAAAGATGTTTCTGGCAGAAAAGTAGGTGAGGAAGTGGTCAGAGAGGCTGGTCAGGATGTGGCAGTGAAAAGGCTGAAAGAGACAGACACTCAGCGCTTGGGGGGAAAAGCTGCAAGCATGACAGAATGTTTCACCCAACTCAGATATAGGGAATAAACCAGACCTCCGTGAGCTATGGATAAAGAGGTTAAAAACTTAAACAAGGAAATATGCATGTAGGTTTCTTATTTTAAATCCACTTCTCTAAGCTCTGGGTATCTTTGAGAAAAATAAATCATGCTTTGTTTGTAATAAGACACACACACACACATGCACGCTCCAAAAGGGAAACCTTGCAGTATCCAACCTTAGCTGGATCTCCTAAATTAGTCACAATTGGTAGCCAGGGGGCTGTAATGCAGACACACAGTTGTAGAGTGATTGGATCACAAGATCCCACTGCAAAGAGAAGTGGAGGCACAGGCCTGTAACTTGAAAGGGTACACTCAGGGGACTGGAAAAGGGTCTCAAAGGGCAGCCAGTTCAGGGACCATCAGAACAACCACCTACAGTATATTTTAGAAAAGATAGCTCACCTTGTAAGCGTGCAAAGAGCAGAGATTATAACACTTGCTAGGCTCAGTGACCCCTCCTCTCCATTTTCATGAAGGAAAACTTTAATGCAACGTTCAATTTCTTTCAGCTGTTCCTCACAAACTGGCACAGTGACTGCTTCTTGTTTCAAACGTTCCACCTGTCTGATTAGTCTGCTGTTTATATCTGCTGCATATCTTTGAAGAGTCATTTCTGTAGCAGTTATGAACTGACATACAGCTGGAGGTGGCTGAGGAGCATACTGTATTTCATACCTGTAAAATGACAGGAACATGACAAGTTCTCCTTTCTGAAGATCTAACAAGCTGCATTCCATTCCCTAGGAAGAGTACTTCATATTTAAAACAAAAACTGTATCATCCAATATTTTGGGCCAAATTCTAAATGTGAACAAAGTGGATGATGGCCACCCTATTTTGGCTCTTCTGTTAAATACTGGGAACTCATTCAATGGCTCCTGGCATGGAGTACACAGAGGCAAAGTAGTCTGCTTACACTCAACTGCCTAGCCCAAGTCCTGAAGTCCATCCACATTCCCCTCAACCACCACTTTTGGCACAAACAGAAATCATGAGAGTTGATCTAAGCCAGGATACAAATGGAAATTAACACTGCTTTTGTTTTGAATGCATCTTCTTTTATTGAGGTGAAGAGTTTAGCTCACTTTCCCTATTAGCCAGAATTTGATCCTTTGTTTCCAGAACATCTCTAATAGATACATTTGCTTAGATCAATAAACTTAATGCTTATTTTAACTCAAAAGAAAAAAGCCTTCCTTCTTCAGTTCATCTTTCAACATTCTTTAGGGAATAAGTTATTTAAAACAGCTCTGATGTAAGTCAATGGACATCCTACCTTTCTGCCTACAGGATATTGATTACAATCAAGCATTAACACTAAAATCTATTTTCAGGATCAATTTGGGGACAACAAACCAGAAGTACAGTTAGTGTTAAAAAACACTAATCAGGCTAAAATACCTGTTTACTCTGCTTTAGTGTTTTTCTACTGCCCATCATTGTAGTATCTGGTAGCAATAACAAAGGCCCTAGTGGACCTCATGGAGTCTCTGGCACTTCTTTTTTATGATCAAAACTCTGCTTAGGATGGGGTACGGTTTTGTTTTAAACCATGATGGTAATTTCCCTAGAGCTATGCACACCATTAATCACAAAATAGAGCAACAATATTAATAATTCCGTTTTGTTGCTACATGGATGAAAATGCCTGACCACACTTAAAAGATAATAGAGGATATCTTTTTAAAACTTCTGTACCACCACCTTAAAAAGAAACAGTCCTTGGAAGGACTCTGTGGTATTTTAATATAAAACAAAACTTTAGCATTTTACATATCTTGTTTAAAATAAAGATATCTTGAAAGTAGCAAGGATTAAATTACTAGGAAAATCTACTGTGCTGTCAACTTACTTCCCGTAGAGATCCTGACAATGCTCTATTGTCATATTACAGATAAGTTCTTCCATCCAGGTCTTCCACTGCTCAATTCGGTGTTTCTGAAACACAGCTTTTGGATACTGAAGAGCTACTGTTGCATAATTATGCAACTGTTCAAGACAGCCACGTAAAACAGAACGCCTCTGCTGAAGAAAAGCACCAACCTCTCCCTCTAACTGTTCACACTGACTGATCAAATGTGCCTGGCCAGCATTCTGCAGAAAGGCTGTTGCTGGTACATAACTTGGGGGACCTTTCAAGAAAGAGATTAAAATTTACTATTTTCCTGTAACTATCGATCACATACATAATGACTGTAATTTAAAATCACGCCTTTATATTTATAAAACCATACAGTATGACAGTATTCAAGTCTCATTTAAAGACACACAACTCATTTGTGAAACAAAACATTTGGTTTTAAATCCTAGTTCGATTATCTTTAATGGATAAGAAATACCAAGAGAGGGACACAATACTATTTATTTCATACCAAGGTCCATTTGGGTGCTAATTTCTTGAAGCAGGCTTGCAAGTTGTGTTGCCTCTAAATTATTAAAAGCAGCTTGGTAATGTGTTATCCACTGCTCAAATTCATTCAGCTTCACTTGGATTGCTTCCTGAACAGCTCTTTGCTGTGATTGCAGCTGGGTGTGTTCAGAATACCTGAGTTAAAGAAGTCATATACTCTCAATCACCATGTGAGAAATATTTAACTACACGTATCAAAGCAACACTAACTCAACTGATCTGAAAACCTATTTAGTAAATTTCACAGTTTACATATAAAAAGAGTTTAAAATTAATACATTAAACACCTTTGTAGACTGTTATTTACACTGTGAGAAAAAGTTCCTTACTACTGCCAATCTCTGGTCCAAACTAAGTTATAAAATTAACCAGTATGCTTATAACATCTAATTAATAAAAAGTTACAATGTGCTAACAGTGCAGTATTAAACAAAGCTTTACCAAGCTTTCAGATCCTCAAATAAAAGCACAGTAGAAGCAGTTATTTTTGTACCTGTGCTGCAATGTACGAGATGGGTGATCCACTCCTTCTGCTCCTTCTAGAAATTCTATCTCTTCTAGTAATTTGCCCTGCAATTTCTCGACATCGGTCAACTGTTCTTGCAAGCTTAGATACTCTTCTAAACTGCTGTCCAGCTTTGGAAGCACAACCAGCATTTCATCTCTGTTCTTAAACCAGTTTACCTATAAATCAAGACATAGAAATTAGAAAACTAGATGTGATACTTATTCAAATGGATAGAGGAGGGAGCATGCCACCAAAGCAGTACTTCACATTTCTGTGCTGCTGCTCAGCTGGAATCCATGGGTAACAGGCTTCCTCCACTCTCATAGGTATAAAGCTTTTAAGATAGATCAGTATTTTGACCAATGTCTCTAGACTTCAGAATTCAACCCTATGGCCAATGCAGGAAAATTACTTTAGCACATACTTAACCTTTATGTGCTTAAAAGATAAGTATGTGCTTAAGTGTCCTTCCTAAATAGTGATACTTTCCTAAATTTGGGCCTGAATTAGCTCAATAAAAGCTGCAAGTGTTATGCTCTTAGCAAATACTATTTCTAACATGCAAAAACTACTTTAAAATACAAAGAATTTATATTCATGACACCTGTAACATTTTAAAAATGTTTTATTTGATAGTAGAATGTGAAATTTTACTGTAGTGACTCGACTTCACCTTTATCTCAGCTACTCTTGAAGAAAAGAGGCTACGAGTGATGTCTCTTTCCATCTCCCTTTTGCTCTGTTTGTTTTCAGCCTGCTGGCCACCACCACCATACACAGCCCCAGCAAATCCTGCTTCCCCTCCTGCTGTCCAGTCCACAAGAGGATCGTAAACAAAAGCCTCAAGCAATGTAAGCAAAGTCTCTCTCCCACGCCGCATAATATGTAGAACCTGTATTTTAACAAGTTGAGTCAGGTTAAACTATTAAATGTAATACAGACATTAATATTTGAATAGTTATCTAAAGTAATCCATAACTGATACATTGAGGTATGTACAATTATAGCAGCAAGTTCAAATAGTTTCTTGAATTACAGCTGCAACAGTTTGCATTCTAACTGTTCTTCGCAAACTCCTACCTAACTCTCTGAAAACATTTACTTTGGGGGCTGAATTTTTCTTATTTATCTCTGTCCAAAGCTGATTTTTCTTTTCTTATTTATGTGTAAAAGGTGCAGAGGTGAGAGGAGAGAGAGAGAAAAAAAAACAGTAGAGAAAGAAGAGGAAACATAATGACAACTAAGCAAAATCCCTTAGCCATTTGAGTTATGGTAGTGTAAAAATTCTCACTTGTGTAATAAATAAATAAAAATCTTACCACTTTTTTTTAAATTACATGTGTGTACACCTTTTTAAAAAAAGCTGAATTGACACATATATCGTCCTCACTGAAGACTATTTCATTTCCTTGGTATGCAGTAAGAAAGAAAAAGTTTCATAGGGGCTGAGCAAAGTCTATGAACATGCTCAGCATGTAAGTTAAGATTTCAGTAAAATCTAATGAACACTGCCTTCATCACATCACCATAAATTCTCCAGAACCCCTTCTACCCCATTTACTATTAGAATTAAATTTTTTTTCAGCTATTAAACTCTCTAATCATCTTATATTTCCCCATAAGATGTAACAGATTCATAGTCCTTAAGGCCAGAAGATGGTATCATTAGATCATCCAGTCTGACCTCCTGTATATCACAGGCCAGTACATTTCAGACAGTTACCCCTGTACTGTGCCCAATAACCTGAGTCTGGCTAAAGCATATCTTCCAGAAAGGCATCTAAGTCTTGATTTGAAGACAAAAAGAAATGAAGAATCCACCACTTCCCTTAGTAGTTTGTTCCAATGGCTAATCACATTCACTGTTAAATGTGTGCCATGTTTCTAATTTGAATTGATTGGCAGGTATGACTACCTATGTGCTTCTTACATTGTATTAATATCACATTTTAACATAGTATTCTCAACATACTACTTTATATTTCTGATCTAGAGAACCTAGTTTTTAGAAGTCAGTTAAACCTGCTGACCATTGTGATCCATGCCAACATCTGGAACTAAATTTTATTCATTTGTACTCTTATACTTAGTGTTTCATATAAATATAAAAAGGTCCACAAAACAATACTCTTATTTCCTTTATATCAAACAACGTTTACAAGTATAAGAGTAGAAAGAGGCTTTGAAAAGGCAGTAAGGAGAAGGGAAGCATTTCCAAAGCAAACGAACAAACAGATGAGAGTTTCCTACACTTCTAGAAGTCACACAGCCTACCTGTTCACAAGAAAGCCTGAAAACCCCTTCTACTCCTGTTACTCCAAGTGCTGTTTCAATATTGTGTGTCATCCGGAATGGAACTTTCTCTGGTACTCTAAGGCTTTTTCCTTCAAGAGAAAGATTCAGATTTTTAATAAGAAAAGTTTATATTTTAACAGTGTATAAACACAAAATGTGTTTTTTTGGTTTTTTTTTACCTTTTTCAAAGCAAACATTGTAATCTATATGGACAACTTCTCCTGTAGTCATGTCGATAAGAACATTATCCAGATGTCTGTCTCCGAGACCAATTATATAGCCAACCATGGACATAACTGCAGTGGATCTTGCGTATGACTTTAAAGAAAATTTCAGAATCATGTTTTAGGAATCTTCTTAAAAAAAGAACATCACTGAATTATTTTGTTATTTTTTTAGGATAAGTCACAGCAGTTCTCCTTTACTTGTTGTCTCAGGACATCTACCAACACAGCACTAATTCCTTTGAGTTAGAACTTCAATTAATAGGCTAATTCAGATACAGGTTATCAGGTTCCCCACTTCTTTTCTGCTTTTACTCCCACTCTCTCACACCCACTTCTGTCTTCTAACTGTCCATATTTAAAGCACACACTTCTGCTAAGTGATGATTCAGTAATACTAGCTCACCTATCCCTAAAAGAGTGCCATTGCTATAAGCATCTGCTGCCCCCCCATCCAAATAAAAAATATGGTTTTAAGTGGGAAAATATATCTATTAGCTTACCTGTGTAACTCTCCACCACTCATCAGGTGTAGTACATGATGACCAAAGTTCTTTAGCTAGAAGATTTGGTGGAGTTGCTTCCATAAGCTCCTCTAAAACAGCCTTCATTACATTTAAAGGCCAGTCACGACGAGATACATCTAGACTAAGCCCAACTGCCTTCAAAGCAGGTCCAATTTTACTGTAGTAAAGTTCACTGGGTCTAGGTACTATTCCAGGATTTTGAGGAGTCTGATAAGAATCCTGAGCCTACAAGAGATAGAATAAATAAGCTACCATTATAATTCAGACTACAATTTTGAGTTGAAAGGTTTTCCCTAAAGTCAGTTCAGATTTTAAAAAGATGGAATCTAAATCATCTCTCCTGATTATGACATGCAGTACTTGGACTAACCATTTCCAATTCAATAGGTGGTTTTTGGGGTTTTTTTTGTTTATTTAAATTTATGACTGATTTTCAAAGCACTCAGTACCGTCCTAACATAACTTCCACTAAAGTCAATGGGAATTTTACAATTGAATTCAGTAGCAGCAGATTTAGGACCACATTTAGCACTTTTGAAAATCCCATTCTAAAGCTGAAGGTAAAGTGACAAAACAGCTATGAATGGGAAATGAATTCAAGTGATTTAGAGCAACTTTAGCTCAACGCATGCAAAAATGCTCCTCCCTTTGAAATATCACACAAGAACAGTATAATTAAAATATGCCTAAGAAATGTTTCTCTCGCTAAAAACACAACATTAGACTGTTTAGTTTTGTCTGGCATCTGGTCAAACCCCATGAGATATGAACATACAGAGCTATTCAGCACATTCAGATAAAAATCAGGAAAAATATTTAAACATTTGCTTTAGATTTAAAAGCAAATTATGATATATTCCACATTTGAGAGGCACTAATTCGTATAAAACATAGTAATTACTTTCTGTGCTTGTAAAGCAGCTTCTCGTTGTTGCCACCGTTTGTAAAGGCCAAATAAAGGAGTCGCTCCATCCACCCACTGAATCAGGCCTGATCTCGTTCCCAATGGTGTCACAGAATAATGCCTAGCGTGAAACCGTGGTGTTTCTTGACGATTAATTGTAGCAAACATGGTATTCACAATTGATAAAAACTGCATGATTCTCTCATCTAGATGTAAATCTTCTAAACCTGTATTAAACAATAAAAAAACCCAAAACATTGTTTAAAATTGAGCTTTTACTACTAAAACTATAAAAGCTCTTTTCTCTTAAATGAATCCCCCAAGGTAGCATTTCTGAAGTGCAAGTTTAATTTTATATTTAAAACAGGTACATATTATCAGGCCCAGAATGGGTTCTTAAGCAATGGGGTATCTGCTAATGGAACAGTCCTTTGGCTGTTCTGACTCCATGGGAAAAGCATGCAAATGGAACGCCTCCACTATAGAGCACTTCCCTACCATTCACAGAAATGTGTGAAGTCTCAGGCTGACGTTCTCTCTTCTAGCTACTGCATGAGTATTGTGAGAGAGTTCAGCTGAGAAGGAACATCAAAACAGGTTGCAGCTGGGACTCTACTGCAACAGCCACAAGGACCCACAGGCCTCTTCTTCTGCAGCTTTATTTGAGTCAAAGAATCTTACAGCATTTGTGGAAAGAAAAGCCGATGGATGATCGACGCTATTATATATGGACACATACGATATTTTTCATCCACTGTTCAGGTATAACAGTAAGGGCTACATGAGAGGTTTAATGGCCAGGCTGATTTTATCACTTAAAATGCTACAATACATATTTACAACTTTAGATTTGATGCTATCTAATTTTAAGTGAGTGTAAACCTGAAAAATATTAATAGAAAACATGTATCTGCCCAATATTTTAGCAACATCTTTTTTTTCCAGTCCTGAGGAAATTTCCAGATCTTACCTTTGAAAAGGTATGGGTAGTTCTTCCCATCTGAACCCAGGAAAAGGAGTTTTTTGGGTTTGGTTTTAGTAGGCAGGATTGTGATAGTGCTGCCCACGCTGTGAATCGTGACTGTATCTCTAGCAGCCACTTCTCCAGGAAGTGCTATTTCAGTGTTCATCATGGCAGCCAACCAAGGACTAATTTCTTCAAGGCGTAGAAGATAACTAGCACGTTTCTGTGCTCTTTGTTGCAAACTTAGCATAACCTTTTAAAGAAATTGTTAAAAAGCTGAGGTTCAAGCTGATGTAATAGAAAACATTTACAAAAACAAATAGATTTTCCACTTTTGGGGGAAAGAAAGGAATTGCTTTCTTAACCCATGCATTCTTCCATTTTATCAACATACTAATCTATATTTATAGACATTGGTGATAAAATCATCTCAAAGACTAACATTATTTTTACCATTTTTATGTAACAAAAGAAAAGGTTACAGCACAATAAGTGAACTCCTTTAAAGGGGCTAGTTTCTGCACTTATTAAGAATCAATATTAGGTCTGTTCTGAGAACAGAAAAAGGACAAAGCAGAGCACTGGAGAGTTACTTGCTACCAAGAAATCTGCACATTTCCTCACTTCTGCTTTGCAGAACAGGTCAACTTCAAGAAAACCAATTTACATATAAAATAGCATCCATCTACCAATCCAGTTCAATTACCAAGTTGGCTCTGGCCATTTGACAGTGGGACAACCTCATTTACAACATCTCTCTTTAGGTATGTCTACATTAAAAATGCTGCAGCGCTTCAGTATAGACACTACCTATGCTCACAGAAGAGCTTCTCCTGTCAGTGTAGGTAATCCAACTACCCCTCAGAGGTGGTAGCTAAATCGACAGAATTTAATAATGAGGCTTTCATACTCCTTCGACCAGTACATTTGGTTGATATTTTTCCATTAGTTAAAACTTGAGTTTGGACTTTCAACAAGTTCCAGGAACTACAATCCTGGAATTGTTTTAGATGGCTTCATTAAAGTTCTCAACCCGAGCACTGTGTATAGACAGTCTTCAGTGTTGGCAGATCTGGACCTGGCAGAACATCTTGGTCACCTACTGTAATATCGGGCCTTTATCTATTGGCTGCCCCTTGTGACAGCAAAGAAACCCTCAGAAGAAAACCATTTCCTACCTTGATCTAGCAGCCCAAGTCTTCCAGTACTGAGATGGCAAAGCCAGTACCTGGAGGAACTAGGAGAGGCTGCAATAAGTGGGAGACTTTTTGAGAAAGGCTGTCAGGTGGTAGAAAGCAGATCATGTGAAGAGAACTGGAGAAGCTGTGGACTGCTGTTAAAACTAACTGGAGCACTGCTGAACTTCCGAGAGAGAGAGAGAGAGAGAGAATGTGATAGGTAAGGAGAGTCTGAGCTCACTGGGCTCATGGGGAGGGAGATGGGGAGAAGTTTGAAGAGATAGGATGGGAAGGACAGGAAATTGCTCCTATAACTTTCCAGGATCCCACAGACTAGAAGGTAGGAGGTTAAAAAAGAAAGGTGGTTCCAGTGGCTGGAAGGTTAGTAGTGCAGGGTGTAAAGACATAAGCCGCATTTGTGGCACAGGCAAAATTCTAGGTTTGGTGATATCAGAGCTCTTTATAAGGCCTGGAAAGGGCATAAAAATGTGCATATGGAATACTACCTAAATTGCAAGGGGTAAAGCCAACCTACAGATGGATGGTATTGGAAAACAGATGCTTACTGATGCAGTAGTAGCTCTCTCAATGTTTCATTCTGCAGTCTACTTAATCCATGAGACGGTATTTATTTCTTCCTAATGCACCTCCGCCTGGTTCCTATATATTTCATTCTGCAGACTATAATTGAGCACCACTACCCTAATTTGGCCCTGTTATGATTTTAATAAAGTTCCCAATATCAGCTTCTGCTCGAGACAAAAATATTTGTCTATGTGATGAGGATATAAAATCTGTCCTTGTTAATCTTCCCAAGTTCAACCAGCTATGATCTAGCCCTAAAATAAATGTGACATAAAAACTAATGAAATAGAGGAAGAGACTTTGGCTGGTTCATTATTCATTCCAAAAACAAGAAAAAATCCGTTTAATCACATGTAAGCAGCAAAAGTTATCAGATTTTATATATAGTTTTCTTTACTGGCAAGTACCTCTTTAAAAGGGATCCAGCTGCTTCCAGGTTTAGCCGGATTAGAAGGATTCTTAAGTTTTTCCAAAGCGTTTTCAATTGCATCTCCATAGTTGTCCTGAAACCATTTTTCATGAGGAGTTTCTGCAGGAGCTGCAGTGATGCTTTGTACATGTTCCAAAGCAAATACAATGGGCTTCATTAGAGCTGTGTGCTTTTCACGCATGATGGCGATCTTTTCCTCTCTACGTAGGAAGGAGAGAAAAAATCATTCTATTTCAGATTTAAAAATAAACTATTTTAAAACAAAAGGAATATTTATAATAGAAGATCATACTGACTGTTACCCAGTTAAATAGAAAGAATGAAACTAAGTTAGCCATCTTTCAGAATAAATAAAATACTAATTTTCTTCTATTTTATAACACCAGCAAGCAATATTTAAAAACCTACAAGTGAATCAACCAAAAGTTAATACCTGGAAGAGAAAGAAGCTACCTTTGTATACCCAAAACACTGAACAATATTTCTATATTATACTAAAAATGTAGAAATAATAGTCCATAAAGAATAGCGACCATCGTTTTAAGCTCCTGTCTTCTTCATAAAAAAAGCACTGCGAAACAAACCTGAATTTATATTTCCAAATCCTTTGGTGTTTCGTTTGTAACATCTTTCAGAAATGAAAGCATAAAACACTGGGAACTTATCAACAGTCAATGTTTCAGACAGGAGACAGATAGAAGTACTTATGCCTAACATTTCAAAAATGGATACATTAGTTTGGGGTAAAAAATTATACAAAATAAAATGTCTTAGAATTGAAAAGATGAATCACAGAAGTGTTAATAGTTAAATTTGGGTATATTTTGCCATCTTCAATCTTGGCTGCCAGTACAGAATTTGGAATCAAACAAAAATATGACAGAGGTAATCATACATTAATAAAAGACAACAAACAATCCCACTAAAAGCAGTCAAGACAGGGATGTCCAACCTCTGGTCCTCAATTCTCTAAATTGTGGTCTTTGTTGCTATGTTGAGAAGAAAATATGAATGTGGTTACATATGGAGAATAGGTTCCCCCTAGCTTTGGCCTCTGATTTTTTAAACAAAAGCTTCTGAATCAGCCTCATCACTATGGGGATAGAGAAACAGCTTATCACTGCTTCCTCTCCAGTCACATGACAGGAACTGCTCTGCTGTGAAGGAAGGCTCAGAGCCACTGCTTCTCCTGACTGCATGCAGCACTGCAAAGGAGGAAGCAATAATAGTTCTGGCCTCTTTATTGCTATTTTCCAGGCTAGAATGCAGTAACTATAAGAGAGCAGGACTGAAGCTCATCTGGTTCTGCCTAAGCCTAGGCAAGTGTCTCAAAAGGTATGGCTTCCTCCTTCACACAGCCATACAGGAAAACCCAGGAAAGGGAAAAAGACAAGCTGAAAACTGAACATCAATAAAAGTTACCTGTACCAGCCTAATGTGATCTGGTCCCCACACCACCATACACCAGATGTAAATAGCTCGAGTACAGCACACCCGCCACTCCTATCTCTACCCTTTACAAACCTCTCCACAGCTGACATGGCCCTGTATTGGGGCTGTGAGAAGGGAAGAATGTGACAGATTTGAATATCGTAGCTCTATGTCCACAGAAGACTGCTCCATACTGGGAGAATCCCAGCAAGGAACATGCTGGTGTATTCTGCTCCTCTTACATCCTGAGTGACGCAAATGGAGTGACCAGAGAATTTGCACCAAAGTACCAGTTGTGGCACCCTGACCTTTGAAACAGACTTAGGGGAAACGGCATGACTGGTCAATTTGTTAATTCTAGTACATGGTGACAATCTGTCTTTTGTCACCAAATGTACTTAGATGTTTTTCATGAAAACCTACTTCCGTAGAGTGTTATTGTTTTGAACTCTCTTGACTTCATCTTCCAGTTGTTGAATCCTTCTGAGGACATACATGTGCTGCTGCAACAGGACTCCCAACCAAAGTTCATCCCAAAGCACTGTAACTCTGCGCAGCTCTGCTACTAGCATCTGAACCTGTATAAAATAAATTAAAATGCCCTTATCTTTAAAGTTCACACAATAAAGAGTTTATCTAATAGTAGCTTGGATGTCGTGAGAGAACATCCTTACAGTAAGATCAAAGTTACAATGAAATCTTTAACAACCCTCCATTGTATGTTTGGTTACAAGTCAGAGCGTGAAGACATTACATTACAAAAACCAATTTATTTTACCTGCAACACCATTGTTGGATTTGCAGTAGACAGTTTCTCCACAATTTTGCTGTAGCAGTCCTGCATCATTGCTTGGTCTTCATTTAATCCGTTTTTTGGTTCATCCTTATTACTCTCTTGAGAAGCTGGGGGACTTCCTCCCTCACATTCACCACCTAATAGTTCTTCACCTTGAATGTTACCTAGTAAAGTAGGGATTGCAGAAGGCAACCTGTTCCCTACATTAGAAAAAGTGAATTAAAATAGTATACATACTGGAGTAGCATCCAAAGGCCAAAAGCAGAATCAGGGCCCCATTGTACTAGGTGCTGCACAAATTTATGGCAGTACAAAAGGCTTTTAGAAATAATATATGAAAAAATGATGTGTCAAAAGTGTCTTCATATAAGATACTATAAATTTAGACAGCTCACAGGTGTAGTGCATAATACTTTTCACCTTAAGGACTGTTGTATCAAAGGATACAGCCAAAGTGATGACACTAATGGGAACAATTTTACTGTAATGGCATTTTATTGTGTAAACCGTAAAAGTTCAAAGATAATGCATTCTAGCTAGTAGCACACATGTACATGCACTGGATGTCTTTCTCAGCAAATTGTGTAAAATATTAAAATGTATCTTTTGAACATTATTTCATTTTGCATTTAACAACTGCGCGGCATTAAATAAAACCACCAAAAGAATCCTTCAATACCTGAAGACTGGGATTCACTGCTAAGTGAAATGGTACCCACTATTGCAGGGTACAATATAAGATGAGGAGAATCTTGAGCTACTCGACACAGTAAATTGCAAATGCTTTGACGAACATATACTTCAGGGTGGTTCAGGCGGGAGAAGAGCTGAGGAATAATACCTTTATAAAATGAAGCAGAAAAAAGGGCTGCATTGATTTTTGTACACTGAGGTCACAGAAAGATGTTTTCAGAGATGTGTAATTTTTGTATAAAGAAAATGAACAGTCACATTCTCCTATTATTTAAACCACAGCAAGATGTGTACCTTTTACTGTATGGGGTACCAGATTATTTCCCCCTATCATTCAAGGAGCAAAGTTAATTACATTTACAGTTTATTAAATTTTACAGTTGAGTACTAGGAATTGAGTCCTGCATATTGAGGCTGTTAGTTTTAAAGGATTGCATCATTAGATTTTTTTTTGGAACATGTGATTTTGTCACAGTGTGGAAGATGGAGAAAGAAGAGGCCCAATTCCACTTAGTGTCACTCGTTTATGATCAGGTCACTGTGTTTTGCTGACTAACACTTGCATTTGAAAGAAGTGGTAGGAATTCACTCATTCCTGGAAGGGCTGAGTACTATTGTAACTCAGGGATATAGTCCAGCCCTCTGGCCCCACTTGATAGTGGTCATTCACCTTTTTATGAGAAACTTAAAATATTCTTCCAAATTTGAAAACTGGTTAGTCTTTGCGGAAGTTTTGGGGAATACCAAAATCTTTTTAGAAATTAAGTTTTGTTAGATGAAGAGCACACAATAATCTGCTTATTAGGTTGGGGTCAGACATTATGTATACAAATTCGGTGAATTTAGTTTGCTTTTATCTAATTGAAAGTCAGAGGTTTGTAAAGGGAAGTTTGATAAATACAAATAAATAGAAAACTGCTTACCCCAAAAAATAATCAAAATTCAGTTTAACAATTCAGCTAAAACCACCTTACCTCTCCATGGAGCAGTAGGGGTTGTTTCTAGTCCATGTTCTAGATATTGTCGAAGTTCTCCAGCATGCTTCACAAGCAACCTCAACAATCTCAAGGTTGCCATCACAATAACATCATCGGTGCTTTGTTCAGAAGTGTTTCTTAGAAGTAGTCTGGGATCATCTTCATCAAGAGGAACCTACAAATTATACAAAGAAATAGCACTCAACGTAAAAACCATACTGTTTTTGTCATGGGTCTCAAGCTTTAAAAAAGTTTAGAAACTACCTTCATCACCAGAGGAAACTAATGCATACCTGACCAGCATTTAGTTTAAGGAAGGTAAAATATGCACTGCAGGACAGTTTATAGAGACTGAAGATTCTGTCTACTACTTTTCTCCACACTTTAATTAACCCCTCTGTTGCATTTTCATCAAGATCTGAAAGCCAGGGGCAACTAGTCAACAATTGACGCCATATAACATCCACCATGTCATCTTCTTCATTGTCTTCATTTTCTGTGATCTGTAGGGTCATATCTTCATCCTAAATGCAGATTATGCAAGAATATTAAGGAGAAAGATAATGAGATAATTGGTTTAAACAAGACCCCAAAACTTTTCCACATGGTACATTAATTGCTGATCCTGGGAAGGGTAGCCAGGAATTTGAAATGTGTACACACGTTTCTTTCAGTTGCCCCATTCCATAGTATAGCCATAATCTCCCAGAGCAGACAATGTCATATATGTATAGTCACTAACATAGCTTATTTCTTTAGGAATTTCTGCATTTTTTGTGTGCAGTCTGATTATGTTAACTTGGGAGAAGTATGATTATAAGGCATTATACAAATATTTTACTCTGTTTCACAATCACGGAGGAAAGTTAAAGTGGCAAATTTAATTAATTGGAACATTTTTCAAGAATGCAAGTTTCCACTTACCTGAATTCCAGCTGGACGACATACTGCCTGTCCAAGAATGCCATAGATTTTCTCTCTGTCTTCCTCTGCAATGTTGTCGGGAAGCAAGCTTTGAACCTCAGACTTCTCTCTTGGCAGAAGACGGACACCTCCCTGACTGTAACATTTAATAAGTCATCACCCCCAAAACCACAATTAATGTAAATATTTACAGAGCTACTTACCTTTGTAATACTGTATATTTAAAGCTTCACCTTATGTGAAATTCACCCCTGTTCAGAGGGCCAATAACCAAAACAGAATACAAGTGGCACGTTGGTTTTGTTTTGGCTCTCGGCACTGCAAGGGGTGAATTTCACTTATTGAGAGCTATGAAATACTCAAGAAATGTGAAATTAATGGGTTTGTTTTTTTAATAAAAAGGATAACATTTACCTGGCATTATCAACTACCTTCCGGCCCCATCTGTAAGCCCAACTAGCCAGTGCTGCCCATGACTTGGCTACCTCAGGTGCCTGTACTGAAGACAGGTGATACAGCTGTCCCAAAATGAAGTCAGGTTCTCCAACTCCAATATTTACTGTGGTGTAAACAGAGCAACACAGATTTACACACAAAAATAAACATCCCTGATTCACATTTATGAGAATCCTAATCTCCAAAATACCAGAATACTGTGCTTCAGAGACAGACTTCTGTATATCACTTTAGAGAGAGCAGAGCTGTAAGAAGGGTAAGGAGAACATAATATAGATTCAAGTCAGGTAGAGAGCATGTGCTGAACAGAGGTCGAAATTAGATATGAAATCCAGATTTAAACAACGAAAAATGTAATTGAGACACTTGGAGAAGTCTACTAAAAACAGCCAAGTTTAATAGCTTCAGAGTATCACAATTGTAAGAGGAAAAAAAGGTTATTTTGAGTAAGTTTAGAAAGAAGATCAGTTACCCCTCAAGGAAAAAATCGTATAATGGTTTCTCAAATGTATTAAAGGTATTTAAATATAGATCTTTTATATTCACAGCGTGGGTGCTCGTTCTTAAATATCTTGTGGATTATAAATAATTAAGTGAGTTTAAAATTATCACAAAAGCATAACAAAGCATATTGCTGTCTTTGGAAAATTCGTTCCAAGTTCCTCTATTTCCCATTAGTATTTAAATTCTATAAAAAAAACCACTGAAATATTAATTTTATGTAAAATATTAGCCTCAGCCTAAAACCACTTTAAAAAAAATAGCAAAGCAGTTGTACCACGTTTCATTTCACAAAAGCAACTTGCTCTGTCCCTTATTGAAACCATCACATCTGAGTAACCATATAGCTCAGCAAAGCATAAACTATAAGGAGAAACTTCTACCTGTAGATTCACTTTCAATCCTAGGATATTCCTCTTCTATTGTATTCACAGCTGGCAGGTCAATCAAATTATACAAGTTTTTAGACAATGTAGAAAGGCCAGTGAGATTCTGTTGCTGTCGTGCTCTATATACTTGCTTCAGTTGTCCTGAAATCTCTTTCCATTCAGCTTGAATCCATTTAGCCAGTGTAAGAATAGACTTCGCTACTGCATATTCAGCTTTGGCAGATTTGCAGAAGGATATGGCACAAGAACTCAGCATTTCCATAGCGTGTGTTGACTGACCTGTATATCAAGACAGTACATTTTTATTCAAAGCACTTCCCTGTAATCTCAAATTCAGCAGATTTCAGATTCAGTTTTAACAAATATGAACAGAAATGAGAGGCTGCCTCTTTCTATCCACTAACATTATTGGAGTATTATAAGAGTCTATTTTACAGGGCCAAATATTTGTAGGAGTTAAACTTATAATATAGAAACAATTATATACTCAGCAATTTGTAATAGATGGGAGTTTTTCCTTCTTTTTCAAATCTAAAACACAACTGAAGGAAAAAGCCATTTTAAAATACTCTTAAACTGAGACATTAGTTACTGGGCTGAAAGCAATTTCTAAGTTTTCTGTACCATTATGATTTTCTGGGAAAAACAACATGGCAAGAAGTACCATAAACCATAGTATCTATGTGAAGTTATCAAAAACACTAACCAGCTGTGTACAACAATTTTGTTTTCTCAATATCAAGTTCAGGACCCCATTTTTCATCTATTTGACCTGCTGCTGACAATTTTTTGAAATGCTGCACTAAATCTTGAGCAGTAGTGGTTTTTCCGAGCTGAACTTCACTGCACTGAGCAAGCAATCGTGTAGCTAGGGACACATTCCCCCGTTTTCGAGCAAATTTTGCTGCTGTTAGACTCAGTTCCATTAGATGACTTCTAACCGAGACAGTTTGTTCTGAAAAAGCAAGCAAAAAAAAAATTTTTTTTTAAACAAAACGGTTTTAAAGCAATAATTGCATTTGGAACACACAATAGATGATTGCCTTAACATACCAACCATATACAGAATGCAATTACCAACAGGAAAAAATCTGTACTCACTCTCAGTTTTTTCTTACTCCATATAAATCCTAACATTCTCTATATTCCTACTAGAGCTTTATCTGGGATGATTATAGGAAGATTTTGAAACAAGAAAGATATCCTTAATAATATTAATTTTGATCACTGCCATTCTTACCAATCAAGAAATTGCATACTTCCCCCAGTTCCCCAACTCTATTTTTGTCTGAAATGTAAATCACATAGCTCTTCTAGGCCTCCTCAAGGTATTAATTCCCCAGTATTACAGAATTTGTTGCCTATGTGTGCCCAAATGTTATCTGGAGGGATAACGTCTCAGAATCTAGCAGATTTATAGCTAGTATTACAGATTTATAATTACCCATGAAAACAGTGTAATTTATTTTCAAGTCTGATGTTTTCCTGACATCATGGATTTCTTTAGATACGAATTTTATGAAAGTGTTCAGGTTAGATGCTATTATGCCATCAGCATACAACGCTATTTTTGTGTGTTCCTACAAGTTTTATTATTGTGATAAATTCATTACTCTTTATCCTTTCTGCAAAGGCCATGACAATGCAAAAAGTAAAGGAGACAATGGATATCCTTGCCTAGTTCCCCTGTGTAATTCAAAGTGGGGAGATTTAACTCCAATAAGTACAGCTGTTTTTGGGCCACAACAACAGCTGGAGCAGTTTTCCATTTAAGGAATTAAGGGTCAATGTCAATACCAGATAGGACTACACAGAAGAGAGTGGAACTTTCTGTCTATCAAAAGCTTTCTCTGCATCAAGTTCTAACGAATTAAATGGACCTCTTTTTGATCTGGCACTATGTTGTAAACCTGTTAAAACTTCCTAAATTACTCAAAAAAAATTAATATGCTGGCTGGAGTCTATGTATACTATTGCTTTCTGTTGAAAGAAATGAGAGCTCCTCAAATATTTCTGATTGGTATGCTAGAGCCCAAAATTGTCCTGATCTTCAGATCATGTTAAACCTCCTTTATTCTCCCAAGCACCATAAGGACCATTACGTGGGAGTTTTTTTTTTTTTGTTTTTTTTTAAATAGAATGACTTAAGAGATTTTAGATTCTCAACAGTGGTCCAAATACCTTATTGCGCAATTTTACTGATACTTTTTTTAAACTCAGAAGACCAATAAAATCCAGAGTATTAGAGGAGTGCTTCACAAAAAACAAAACAAACAAAAAAAAACCCACTGACAACTAGTGTAGAGTCTATTATGTCAAGTGATGTATGAGATGGCTTTGGAGTAGGTGGTTGTGGGCTCTCTCCCCTCTAATATCCCTGCAATTTAACAGATGACTTATGTCAGAGGCCACGTAAATATAGTTACATAAGCAGTACAATATTTTTGCCATTTGTTTACTTTTTCCATTTTAAGATTCTATTTGACAATATAAAAGTGAAAAAACTGTTTGGAGCCAGGCTTTAAAACATTCACCCTTCTTCCACAATACACTCTCATCTGAGGTAGCTACTTTTAATTCAAGTTTAACATTTAAAATTTGAGACTCATGGATTACCAATAGAGAAAAAAATAGGGAGGAAATTTTACCTGTATATACCCTGCTTCTTTACATACCACAAGCACATGGCATGAATTACTTGAATTACAGTAAAGGAGCTTGTTTTTGAAAACACACTCAAGACAGCACAAGATATGTCCAAGAATACAATGGCAGTGTTTAAAAACTTGAAAATGAGTGAACTGCTTTATAGCCTTTGCTTCCTAAATATTTTATAACATATATAAGCTCTTGCTAACTAAAGCATGTTTCTTTCATATTTCAAAGCAAATTATTTGAACAAACTATGAAAATGTAGGTGTTTCTATATATAAGTTATTAATTCTGTACAGACACTTCAGAACACTAAAGTAAAATTTAGATACCTTTAAGTTTTTCCAGCAATTGATTCTGGTACACAGTATATCTTAGGGCATGCATCCATGGTCTTACATCATGCTGTTTGCATGACCGTAAAGCATCACTAAAAAGAGGGATAAGACAGTCCTGCAGAAGGCATAAAAAATTTCATGTTTATCATGGAATAGTATAGAGCCTGTAGTTTTCAATACCTAAAGAACATTTTAAAGAGGAGTAAGCTGTAGTTTACTAATTTTAAGTTTACACAGAAAGCGTAACACCAAAAATGTTTGGTTAGTTGGACAGTTTGAGCACAGATGTTACTGCATGAGAGAGGTTTCTAAAGTGAGGTCTGCCCAGTTCTGCAATGCAGCCCTTATTATATTGTTGGAATATAAACTTATAGATGAACGTGGTGTTAAACAGTCAAATTTTACTAACAGATTCAAAAAAATTATTTTCAGATGCAACTGTTAGAAAACTCAATGTGTTCTCAACTTAAGTTTCAGTAAGACTGAGCCCATCTTTGCAACAGTGTTCGTGTAATAACAGCTCAGGAGAAAGATATTACCTGATGCATGTATTAATACATTACTTTACTAATATTGTTATTTTAAAACACTTGAACACAAAAAATTTACCTCTGATGAAAGCCTGTTTGATACTGTATTTTCCAAAGAAGATGAACAATATAACTGCAGGGTGCTCAATACTGGCAGTGACTGAGACACAGTCAATGTGGAAAGTCTTAAGGGTCCAACGGCTATTCGTGATGTCTGCTTCAGGTATTTTACAATATTTCTGAAATAAAGGTTTAGTGTTAGAGACTAGAACAGTTCATTAGCTACTAAGTGTCCTTGTCTTTTAAATAAACAGATATTATTTATTTAAAAAAAAATCCCTCTGAACAGGCAGCAAAATTCAGCCTCTTCATGTGGAAGAAAGAATTAGGTCTTGCATGACATATAGTTTATCATGCACAGTAAATTCCACATACAGATTCTCTATTTCAAGACATTGTTTACTGCCAACTGGCCAACTGAACAAAGCATTAGATCTCAAATTAAAATCCCGCCTTAGTTATACTTAGTTATACTACTCCTAATCCACAAAACACAATTTCATGTACTCTCAGAAAGACAGCCAAACAAAAGCTTGATACTTAAATACGATGAAGACTAGTTTCTACAAAGTTGTGTTTAATGGATTATCGCTTAACACACACACTAAATGATACAAGCTCATTGTATTCACTCAAAGGTTCTTTAAACTTACTCAGTTATCAATTGCCACTTTTGTTCCTGTTCTGTGTGGTTTATAGCTGTTGCCAGACACACTGAACTTCTCAACAACTGTACTTCAATTGCTTTCTGAAGTTCTCTTGGATCAGGACTTAACATGTTAGGAAGGAGCTTCTTCATGTCTACAAGGATTATATATACATTCCACAACTGGTTAAAAATTACTAACCATTATCATAATTCTTGCAATAAAAGTTTTGAAAAGAAGGAAGTTTGAGAAGAACAACAGAACAAATATTGATAATTAATTAGAAAGTTACATTTCTAAGCCCAAGTTCTTTCCTCAAAAAACCCATACATCCACAAAAAGTTAGAACAGCATTTAGGATATGGTTACCAATTATTTCTAAACTTAGTAAATAAAGTTATAGTGGTTCTGCTGAACTCTGGAATCTGTATCCAGAAAGTCTCCAACTATCACTTCTATATGGATATGGTACATTTTAAGCTTATAAGAAGTGTTTAAGAATTACTATGTTTATTATGAATTTTAATTGTACCTATTTTTTCTTTGGATCCTCCAGTAAGTAGATTGATGTTTTCTCCAGGTAACAGTTCTAGCTGTTCTATACAGTCAGTAAGTTCTCCAGATTCAAAGCTGCTTAAAGATCTGCAATTCAATTTTTAGAGTTTTATTTCCACACCTCTACAGTTCACCTTAATAAGTGAACATCCTACAGCAAAGCAGCAATGAAAAGCCAGAAAGAACACTACTAATAAACCAATTATCTTTTAACATATTTTAACATAGCCTTACAGTATGTCTACACTTTGAGCAAGAGGTGTGATTCCCAGCTTGAAGTGACATACACTAGCTCTCATCGAGCTCGCGTGCTAACAATATAATGTAGCCACAGCAGCACAACCAACAGAAAGGGCTAGCCACCTAGAATGTGTGTCTGTCAAACATCACACAGGCAATCGGGGCAGCTAGCCCACTTGTGCTGCTGTCACTACGTTCCGTTTTTAGTATGCTCGCTCAGTCAGAGCTATCATATGTCTCCTCAAGCTGTGAATTACGTCACCAGATCCAAGCGTAAACACACTTCTATTCAAAGGTCTGAAGTTTTTACACAGCACTTTTAGAAGGTGGCATTCATAGCACATTCACATAACTTTAAAGCAACGATTTCCATCTTAAACATACAATCACAATCAGTAAAATGAAGGTGATGTAGCAGAAAAGAATTCAATTTTTGCCACTCAGGAAAATTTAGCAGCTACCAGCCTACCAAATTTAAAAGATAAACATTTCAAAGTTTCATATTTACAGAAAATCATTTAGTCCAAACACCTAGTGTTTTTCCATTAGGTGTAAGGATGAAGGAATAAAAAGGGGAAGTACTAGCAAATTACAGTGAGTTCCTTTTAGGGGAACAATCTCAAAAAAGAGCTTTCCTTTATGTCTAAGAGGTGGAATCTTGGTTCCATCCAGGTCAATGATAGTTTTACTGCTGACTTCGATGGGGTCAAATAAAGTGGCCACAAAGAATTTTCTTGGCCAGTAATTCAACTGCTTAGTGCACATGACAACAAGAGACCTAGGGCTTGTCTATGCAGTGACACTCAGAAAAATTAATCCAAACTAAATTTTAAAGGGGTTAGTTAAACTCCATTAAACCCCTGTGTGGACCTTTTTATTCATAATTAAAGTGAATGAAGGCTGTTTTAATTCTCAATAGCATCCACAAAGAAGTTTAACTTGATTTAACTAATCCACTTTAAATTTGCATCTTCAGTTAATTGGGGTAAACTTTCTTGATTGTCCTTCGGTAGACAAGCCCCTAGTCTTGGATAGGACCTAGTTTACATAGGAGTACACTGACAGCCTGCAATAGCCAAAATCTAATTTCCTCACCCAACCCTTCTACCCTGCTGATAGCATATGCACTGAGCATTTTATGAGACTAGATTCATCTAGAGCAGTATCAGTCAGCAAGCCAGGAGACAAGACATCAAAGATTGAGCCAACAAGCCCCTTGAATGAGAATGTCATGATTCAAATGTTCAAGTGTTCTGTTACCGTCTGCTGGCAGAAAAGAATTATGAAGTGTCTGGACCAACAAAGAAGAAAAAACCCACGTTCACTATGAAAATGTTTATATTCCCATTACTACTGCAGATTTGTTTGATTAAAAACCTCTCTAACTACCAAGTTTCTCCATTTTGCATGATTCTGCAGTGAAGTCACAGTCTTAAATAGGGTACTAAGCACCATAAAAAGCTCTTTGGGGTGTACAAATTTGGTGCCTAATAATCTGGAAACTATGTAGATTCAACATGGATAAAATTACACCCACCCCACACAATTTATAATGTTCATATCTCTGCAGCTGCAAACAAACTATTTGTGGGCGCCTATCATAGAAAACCACAGCCAATACAAGCCAATGTATCTAAAAAGGATAAGGATATGAAGCATCCATAACTATTTCTAAACAAAATATTTTCATACACATTGCTAGGTCTTGTCCACACTGTGGATTAACCTACATGACAACTTTTAAAGCAAACCATTACGGTTATACAAGGAAGGCCACCAGTTTTATTTGCAGAAAAAAGCACTCTCTCTCCTTAGAAATTCAAGCTTCTTGACAGATTATATTTAAACATTTCTCAAACAATTCACTTTTAGGCCAAGATTGGATGTGAGAAACTTCAGAAAAAAGATTTTTTGTGAAGTTTATTGTAGAAGTACAGGCTTGGGGGGGAAAAAAAAAGGTCTTCAAATGTAATGGCTCCTGAAGCTTTATCTATTGTAATTCCACCTTTATTAACTAGGGAAGTGGTTTTCAACCTGTGGTTTTTGGACCGCTGGGGATCCACAGACTATGTCTAAGATTTTCAAAGGAGTCCACATGTACATTTGAAATTTTTTAAGAGTCTGCAAATGAAAAGAGTTTGAAAACCACTTAACTAAAGTAACAAGTCAAGTGTCTGTTAGGATCATAGGTGTGCTTTTTAAAAATATTTATATATTCAGTTAAAAAAAACCTGAAGAGTATCATGATTCATTAGATATATACAGAGTTGTTGCAGCCGTATCGGCCCCAGGACATTAGACAGACAAGGTGGGTGAGGTAATATCTTTTATTGGACCAACTTTTGTTGGTGAGATACAAGCTTTTGAGCTTGCAGAGATCCTGAAGAAGAGCACTGTGTAAACTTGAAAGCTTCTCTCTCTCTTTCTCGTCAATAGACGTTGGTCTAATAAAAGATATTACCTCACCCATCTTGTCTCTCTAATGATTCATTTTATATCAACCAACATAATCCTCTTTAATTTCTGAAGAAAGTTTTAGAGCCAAAATATTTTAATTCACGAATCTAAAGAATAAAAAGATACAAGTGAAAGATAAGGTATTATGAAAATTACTGAAATTGTGAGAATGGTTGTATTGCCTTACAATGAAAAAACAACTAAAACGAATCCATTATCTTCTGCTTCCAAATCAACAATTTAAGAGGCCTTTCCTAAACACTAGTTTAATTGTAAGAATCATGAAACCCCCCAACAGTTTATTTAGGATGGCGTCAATTCACTACTATCTGTTATAACACTATATGCCAAGGAAAAGTTTTCCTACTAAAACAATTATTGATTTTGCATCACAAAAGAAATATCTTGGAAACCAGATGGCACTGATATGATGAGACTAAGAGACGTTTCCATGTAACAGTTTACTGCAGTCAGAGATATTACTGAATAAATTAATGAGAACCTTACTTTATGTAGTTAAAGTCCGCTTTTAAATTGACTGAGATATTACTTGTGCTTTTTTTCAAGTCATGGACAGCATTCTGCCATTCTTGTACAGCAGACCAATCAGCAATTGCAATGTAACATTCACATGCTTTGTTACCCAAGTAATTTATAACTTCAGGTGAAGCATCACTTGGCTTAGTCAGAACAGTTTTTCTAGCTTCACCTGTGAAAGTAAGAAAATCAATATTTAAGAAAAATAAAAGTCTTACTACTTGACAAAGCATTTGGAAACCATGTTTAAGGCAAAAAGTTTAATCTGTTTTAGATAAAATTAGTTTCACAATATTTACAGCACCTAACTTCTCATCTGTAGCATATTTTACCACCTCAAACTGAAATACTTATGAAAGATGTTTTGGAAGAATTTAGTTAATATTTATAAAGAGACTGGAAGATAGAAAATAATTAAATGTAAAAGAACTAATACACACAAAGTAGTATACAAAGTACCCCTTCCCACTTCTCAAAGTTTTAATAGATTGCTGTGGTCAGGTCTCATATTAAGGCTTCTTTTTATAGCATAATACATTCATTAAGTGTAAAAACAATTGGAAATAATGAAGTATTATTATAGTCTAAATAGTTAGAACTAAACTGCAACTGCTTAAAATACAAAGTACATTTTATTGTGTTATCCTTGCTTTTATCACATCTCTTCACTAGTCCCAAACCTGCTAACATGTAAAGATGTTTAGTACATCTTAGTACATCTCAGCACATGCATAAAATATGAGTAGCCCTGTTAACTTCAACAAGATTACCCAGTTAAGTTAAACTTGGACACAAGTGTTTGCAATGTAAATTACTAAAACCCGTATCTTGCAATTTAGCCAGGCTTTGCTGTTTACTGTATCACCCGTAAACCACACAAATGTTATGTACGTATTCAGCACACGGAGTGTGCGGTAGTTTAAAAAACAATTAAAAATACTTACCATTCAAAGAATGTTTTGGGCTGGCATTATTGCCACTATTTGAATTGGCCAACTTCAGGACAGATTTATCAAACCCACTTATGCAGCAATCCATTCCTGTCATGGAACACAAGTGCTCCTGGTATTCGACAGTTGCTTTTTCAAACCTTAAATGTTTAAGATTTAATGTTTAGTCAACATTTCACAGCAGTGATTTTCTATTTTTTATATGGAGTCGGTATGAAAATTTCCCACAGAAGACAGAATGACTGATCCCTGCAATGCCACAAGAATAAAACAAAGGAAAACCACAGAGGATTTTCTCCCTGTACTAAAACTTGGCAAACAAAAGTGGTGGTGGGGAGGGAGGGGGGGAGCTACTGAAGGTGGGTGATTAGTTATTCATCTATTCGTGGAACTGTCTTTATCCTTCAACCCAAAACATTAAACTGTGATCTTTAAAAAATAAAGCTGAATAATAAGATAGAAAACTATAAGGTTGTTGTTTGAAAGACATAATAATTACACATATGAACATATATAGCTCAGCATTTTTTCTCGGGTATTCATACCAACTTCCAATGACTATGAACTGAAGCAAAACTTATTTGCTGGCACTGTTCTAGATGCGTGGCTGTAATATGATTTTTCACAAGAGAAGTCTGCCACAAACTCCCCCTCCCTTACAGGAGCAGAAACACAGCAGTGAGGATGAGCAGAACCCACCCCCCACCTCCCAGTCACTTTACTAACAGCTATGTTAGTGTGGGGAGACAGAACAAAAGCCATAGTTAGTGAAACTAGCAACCAGCTTCATAGCCCCTAGACCCTAGTGATGTCAACAGTTGTCATTTTACAGTTTAAATTCTAGACTTGTTTTCTTGCTGACTGTTTGCTTCCCTGAACCACGTCCTCACCCTTCATTGCCAGCATCATTCTCCCTGCACTCCTATCCCTCAACAGCCAATGACCCTACCCCTCCCATTATTCCTCAGCACCCCGTCACTCCCCCTGCCATCGTCCCCATAACAAAACATTTTTTAAAAGAAAGAAAACCATGGAACAAAAAGGACACATGCTAACTTAATTATACCAAAAAATGTAAATTTGTATATATGCATTTAATAATTGTATCTGACTTTTTCCCCTCTCCCCTCCAGTTTTTGTTTATGCATGTTTTCTTAGATTTGCCCTTTTGCAGCACTTAGCACAATGAGATTACCACCATCATGATAGAGAAACTCTGGGAACTACTGCAAAACAAATGTTAAACCAAACCAAACCAATGTAAACCAACATTCCCTTTTCACAGCTATTCCTTTCAGAAATGTCCCATTAATTTCCTTTTTCACTGTGGCCTATTGTACCAGTCATAACCCAACATCTCATTATCTGAAAGGATGTTGGATAAGAACAGAGTTGCAAGCTTTAACTATTCAAATAGTTGAATAATCTATCAAATATTTTGTTTATTCAGTCACAAGTGTAATAACTGTCTTAACACAGTGAAACTGAATATCCATTAGCTAAATAATATTTAGAAGAAGATTTTAGGACTGTTTTTCTATAAGTCTCAGTAATGTGAACTGTTGCAAGACCAATAGAAAGTATTTCTGAACAACATTCTGTATCTTACAAAGATATACATTATTTTAAGGACCTAACAAAAGAACTAACAAGGTGTCTTCTCTTTTCTTTCTGGGATTCTGTAAATTCCTTGCACAGGGGATGAACATTTCAATGATGTTTCAACATATTCTGATCCACTTTTTAAAATCTGCCACACTGATCTACTGATTCTTATCTGAATCCTAAAACACTAGCTCAGCAGTGATCAATACCCATAACACAAGGGATTTAAAGCCAGGTCTGAAAATTACATATTGATATCCTTAGTGAAATTCAGATTACTACCTCTTACTAGGAAACTGGTAAAAAAAATTCAAATTAAAGAATAATTTGCAGCACAAACCAGGCTAAATAAAATGTAATAATTATGCTACTACACTACAGAGAACTTTTAAAAAATGTGACATAGCACAGCTGATCCTTGAACACTGACAAAATAGTGATGCTCTTATGCATCTGTTTTAAAAAAATTCTAGGACATGTTAACCATTTCTCAAAACATGTGAAGTGAACTTCTTGTTCAGATAAGGAAACCAGAACAGCAGCTTTGATTCATGAAGCAAATTACATTCATTGAGATAAAAAATATTGGCACTTCGTGTATTTAGAAAATAAGCTCACATGTATACCAGTCCTCTAGGCAATTGTGTCAACTTACCGTCCTTCTGCTTGCTGAGCTACAGAATTAATCCAAGTAAGACTCCTCCCAACTACAGCAGAAGACCAGACAGCTATTCCTTGTATAGCTTCAGGGCAATGAAGCTCACATAGTGCTTCCACCAACATCATAATTGTCATTTCTAATTCATTTCCCTAGAAATGAAATTTAAGCTTAATTTAACAGATTTGTTTGAAGAGAAAAGCTACATGCATTGTTAAATGTTTTAAATATGTAACGCAATACTTCATGTTTATATTTAATAAACTATTCTCAGTGGCCATTGTTAGCCCACTCTCTCAAACAGTAGAGCAAAGAATCTGTGAAAACCAGACACTGTACCCTCTGAAAAGCAAATCTAAGTGCTGGCCTATACTTATGTAAAGACATTACTTTTTCACAAATCTCTAAAAATTCATGAGCAGACAATCACTAACTAAGCATAAATCTAGAAAGCCTTCTCCACTAAGAAACACATTTTAAGAAGGCCAAATAATGTTATTGAACAAGATATCAGTATCCTTCGGCTTTTATACAAACTGTTCTAAACACACTAGTCTTTCCAACTCATCGTCCCAACATTTTGTAGGGGAAACATCCCCTACTGGACCACATCCTCTTCCAGAGTTCACCCCAGATCTTGGTCAGAAAAGGGTTGCTTTTTGCAATATAGAAAAGGCTCCACAGACCAAAATTTGAAAAATACTGGTCTAGCAAAAGTATCATAAACTGTTCCACAAGTTTTAAACAGAGGATCTTTACTTAAACAGTGGGAATAACACAGTTCAAAATATTAGCTAGTTCCAGTATCTGTTTACTATTATCTTTGACTAAACGTGAAACAATTTCCAAATTTTAACTATTTTGTTTAGCCTCCTCAAAAAGGAGTAAGTAAAAGTTAAAAACTGTATTCTAGAGCAACAAGTTTTGAACAGACCCATTGGTTTAATAACCTAATCCAGTGGTTCTCAGAGGTCTTCCTCAGGGTACATTAACTCATTTTATTTGCCTAGTATTACAACAAGCTCTAGAGCCCTTAGTAGGACTGGGATCCTGCAGGACTCTCTGCCATAACAGCAGGAGAGGGATAAAAACACAGCAAACAATGCTGGAGTTGGTGGGAGTGGGTACTGTGGGGTGGAACAGGAGCGGAATTTTAAAAAATGGTCCTCCCGTGCTACGAACAACATGAATGCCCCGGCCAGCTGCCGTCATTCTCCAGCTGACCAGTTCTGAAGGCAGCACCAACACCAGCAACAGTGCAGTGCTGCCTTCAGAGCTGGGCAGCCAGAGAGTTTTTAAGGGAGGTGAAACTTGGGATGCATAAGACAAATCAGTCTCCAAGGGGTACAGTCTAGAATGGTTGAGAACTACTGACCTAAATCCATTGGTTTAATGACCTAATCCTTTGGTTTAGGTTTTAATTTACTTACAATACTACAGAAATATTTTTTCTACAGCCTACTAAGTTTTGAAAAATACAATACCTGAAAGATATTATTGGTTTTCATTTCTGTGAGTAAATCAAAACCATGTCTCACTGTCACAGCAGGCTGCCCAGCCAACAATCCAACCCTCATGATAGAAAGTCTAATCCGAGTTAGCCAATCTTGGCAGGTCTGGCGGTTAGTATAGAAGAATGTCCTGATAACCTTTACAACAGGGGAAAAAAAAAAAAAAAAAAGAGATCCTGAGTTTTATAATACAATACTTATTTTTTTTCATAAATCAAAATAGATACATTACAATATTTAATACCTACAACACAGTATAATCTTTGTCCAGAAGGGTTACCCTCTCTAACTAAATTTTCAAGTAGTGTAATTTAAACATAGAATGATTAAAAGAATGTAACACCATGTGTAGGAAGAGGTCTGTCAGCAAGTCCATTAGAAGAAGTTAGATTTAAAAGTGTTTAACTTGTCCTTTCAAATTCTCTTTCCCCCATGCCTAAGATGACCTACTTACGATGGACAATTTCTCAGAAATATTTTTACTTTATTCAACCCTTCGCCAATACCTGCTGTTGAAGGACCACATTTCCATATGAAAGCAGCTGGAAGTTGGGGGAAAAGAAGGGATGAAAAGAGAAATTCTGCCTCATCAGTGACTCCCTGATTCTTGCCAGCCTGGGAGAAAAGGATTCAGCTTGATCCTCAAAATATGATTCACTGCACAGCAGCAGAATACACTAATTCTAGACTGCTTCCAAATTCAGTTTGACCTGACATTGGATAATTACAACATACATTAGAATAGAGATTCTGAGGCAAACACATGCATGGTGTAATATCCTTTTACCAAATATTATGATCAAACAGGTATGAATAGATTTGTTCTCAATAAATAGAAATGGTTTCCTAGGAACCCTTCTAATTACATATCTAGAAAGGCAAAAGAACAAACAAGTAATTATGGCAAAAATTAATTCCAATTATTAAATGATTTACAACTGCAACAGCTTGGCCATTTTACAGATTGTTTAAACAGAAATGGGAAAACAGCAGTGGTCTTTTCAAATTTTTAAAGCTATTTGTTTTTACAAAGGCCAAAGCTTCATAGATTAAGCTGTACATAAGTCAATTTTTATTTCATATCATACAAATGGCAGCTTGAACCCCTCATACATAACTAAATGTATTTCATAATAGAAGTGTTGATAGCAACTTAATACAGCAGTGGAAATGGTATCTTTAATTCACACCCAATAGTTATTTATTTTATCATCTGCAACCTGTTTGATATTGTGTTGTTGTGTAAACAGTTACTCAAGAAAACGGTGTCCTTTTCAGTTGCTTAATAGTAATAACATTAAATCAAAACAGACAAAACGAATTGAAGGCATATATAATGTTTTTAAAAAAGAAATTAGACAAATAAGCAAGGTTAAATGAAAACCAGAACATAAGCTTAAAATGTTGGGAAACAAGGTTGTCTGTAGCTGATCTTTTTCAAAAGTAGACTCCACCAAAAAGAGCTATGCAATCCCAAGTTTTTTTTAAAGTGCAAAAACCATTAGCTTATAATCAGGATAGTACATCATACATTTCTACAGTAAAGTTATTATATGGAATCATTCAGAACTGGCATATGACCCTTGATAAACATCAACTGATATACAGTGAAATATAGTCCCACTTTTGTGGGACTATCTGCAGCACTATCAGCATTGAAAGACACAAACCTTGGGTGGAGAAGTAAGTGCATTAGCACATCCTTCATAAGCATTGTACATCAATTTCTCCAGATTCTCCAAGTACTGTAGAAGGAGAACAAGTCTAAGCTGGTTACTGCTGTGTCCTTCATCATTGTCTGCTGTAGTCCATTGGCCAACATCTTGATCGGGGTTTAACGTGTGGGCTGCAAGACTTCTAATGATACCTATGAACATTTGGCCAGAACATTTGAACACACTGGTTATCAAATAATCAGGTATCTACATCATTATACAGTATAAAAATATCTGTAAAAATTGAGTCTAAAATCATTAACATGCAGTGCAATAAATGAAGAACTAGAGCCTTCAAAACTATTATATAAAACAGTTGATTTCTTGACATTTAAGAACTGTCTAAAAAAGCAGCAAACTGCTGAAAAAGGAAGTAATTTTTTCCAAGTTAAGAAATAGCTAACTGCTCAATTTTTTAAACCAACCATCCCATAAGAAATGATACATTCTTTATATTACCTTCAATTGTCTGGAACGTATCTTGAGCTCTACCTAGAGGGGTTCTTAACTTAGAAAGGACAGTAAACTGAGCTGCTTCCCAAATAGCCCATTGCCAAAGTACAGCATCAGTTTTCAACAGATTGCGAGGAATGATTGATTGGTCACGCTTATCTAATCTCTGGCAGCTGTAGAACAATCTTTCTAACCAATTGTCCTTCCTGAAAAAAATGTTAAAACAAATATAGCAATTCATATCCACATATACAGTTGTAAATATGTTTTAACTTTTAATTGATTATTTTCATAATCAAACCTCTAATGGACCTATGTTTCTTAAGAGTCATGTACACGTGTATACATGCACACAAGATTATTCTGCAGGAATAAATAGAGAGTTCAAGAACATTGCAAAAAGTGACTTAAAGGCAGCAGAAACGGAGACAAATGGGCTTGCTAGCCTAAAGTAATGAAAACAAAATGCAGAAGACAAATCTGAAAAAGAGGCACACACTTTTGGTTGAAAATGAGCAAAGAGAAATAAGATATTAAAAATTCAAAGAGATAAAAATAGGCATTGTGACTAATGACGATGGTGAAGATTTAGCAGCATAAAATACTGCATCCCAAAAATTGGAACAGTAAATAGTTTCAGCTGGTGCCAAAAACTGGAAAAAGGATTTCAGACATCCTCTTCCAGGTGCACAAAATGACAGAGAAGACCCACAAGTTAGAAAGACCACAGTGAAGCCAAGTGCAAGAAGTACAACTCAAAATCCATTCCACCATTGTCTCCTCATTTAAGATGTACCAACACTACCTAAAAAATGCCTCATTGTCAGTTTGCACTGAGTATGCAGTCTCAAAATGCAGATGGTATCAGTATAAATTTAGTGCATCAGACATCAAATACCTAGACGGATACAGGGGCATCCAACAGAAATAGTATAAAGACATCTGTATTGACTATCTCTACATTGAGCTCATGGGGACATCTATAGCTATATGGAGCATGAATAATAGACAGTATAACCTCTGGAAAGAAGGGTGATGGCATCTGCAGTACTTGAGGAAGCAGTGTGATACATACCAGTCAACACTAGCTTGTAGCATTTTTTGTGTGCAGTGGTACTAACTGTATCAAGCTAAGGAAATTCACTATGATGATGAAATCAACTATGGATGAAATCCATTATGGTGATGGTGCAATTAAAACAAGAAAAAGGTTATTCAAATTAATTTATCACACCAACAGACTCAAGGCTATCAAAAAAAAAATCAGCTATTAAACAGACCATAATTTAAAAAACAAAAACTTATTTGTTTACAGCTGAAAGATCTTAATTTTAAGAGTGACTTGGCAGGAATAATGGAGGAACAAATGGTTCCTCAGTTCCTTCGCATCGAGAATCAGAAGTTTAGACTCCAAATGCAGAGGGGATGGAGGGCAGGTCACAGAATACACGTTTGCATCATACCTGGAAAAACAACAGTTAGAGGTAGGTAACCATTTTTACTTGAAGAATATGCAACCATGTATTCCATGTGGGTGACTTGATGTGAGTCTACTTAAAGGAGGACAGCATGTCTACTTTCCCAAAGTTTGCATCTGATCTGGACACAGCCATGACGACAGTGGTTTGTAAAAGTATGCATAGAGGACCAAGTGGGTGCTCTACAAATGTCCAATATGGGAACATCATATTTTGTTTTTGGAAATTTGCGTGTGCGGAGGCTATGCATTCAAAGCCTGCAACTTGCTCACTCTGCTTACAAATGTCGTCACTACAAGGAAGGCAGTTTTCTGACACAGAAGGTGGAAAGAAGTTGTTGCCAGAGGCTCAAACAGAGGTCCCATAAGACCCACTAAAACAGTATTTAGGTCACACAAATGAGCTGGCTCTAAAACTGGTGGGTGGAGATGAGTGACTCCTTCCAAGAATCTCACTGCCATGGAATTTAAGAACATCAATTTCCCCTGGTAGATGGATGAAATGCTGAAATGCCACCAGATGGACTCTCAATGAATCAAGCCTAGGACCAGAACACTGAAGATATTACAGGTACTCCAAGATGTCCTGGACACAAGCCAGCATCGACTGAACTCGTTGGGCTAGCGCCCATGCTGAGAATCACTTCCACTTGGCCAAATAGGCTGCCCTTGTGGCGGGTTTCCTGCTGTTATGCAAGATCTACCTGACTGCCTTTGAACATGCTCCACCTCATCATCTAACAATACAGTATTCATGCTGTGAGATGCACGGAGCTGAGTGTTGGGTGCAAAATATGACCATGATGCCAAGTCAGGAGGCTAGGATGAAGAAGAACTATGAGAGAGAACCAGTAATGTGAGGAGGTTAGAAAACCAACATGGTCTTGGCCATGCTTGAGCAATAAGAATGAGCTTAGCACTATCCAATTTTAGCTTGAGAATGACCTGAGGGATGATCAGAATTGGGTTATGCCATACAGTAGCGCCAGTTCCCAGCTCAGGTGAAAAGCACCAAAGAGCCCAGATTGAGAGAGAGACCCCTCCCGGAAGCAGAACTGCTGGTATTTCTTCGTCTCTTGTGGCAAACTGGTTGACTGAGATGGACTGCACGATTCTGGGCTTCAGAGACCACTCATGCACCATGAGAGGGGTCTATGAAAAGGGATGGGTTAGTGTGGTAAGGCGGAAGGATGGAGAGGACCTGGATGGCATAAATCCAACCTAATCGTGCTTAGGATCCAGTTGCACATTGCAGTCAAAACTTTAGGGGCATGGAAAAGGAGAGGTTACCATTGGATCACGGTCTTTAGCACGCAAGTCAAAATGGGCAAGATAGGCAAGTGCAAACCCATGTGCTCCACATATGGAGCTCTTTGTAGAACTGGGCCTAAAACCAAAGACACCTTTCCCACAAGCACTTCCGATCCTGGTAATTCAAACAGCTCAGTGGAATTTTACCAAACTTTCTAAAATACCAAACTTTCTAAGTTTTACTAAACTTTCTCACTAATTGAAAGATTGAGAGGGTGAACAAAAAGCAAGTGTGGGTTCTACATGATACCTTTGTGATTTTAAAGGTACAAAAAGTTCTTACCCAGTTCTGTGACAGCTCCCATACAAAATAAAACTAATGACATCAGAGAAATCCTGTGGGTGGAACGTATTACTTGGAGCTTTGCTCATGTGACTTCTTACAGCTAAAGAGATTTCTTGTATCTCTGTGTGGTTGTTGTTACTGTAAACAGAAAAACATGTAAGATATCTGATTGTACTTAGACCAAATCTGCTTTTTTAAACTTCAAACACAGATACTGTAGAAGGAAGTTCACAAAAACCAAAATTTAAATTATTCCTGATTTTTACTAACTTTAGGGAAAAAAATGCGACGCTATTTTCAGTTTTAACTAGTTTTTGTACTTACAGCAAAAAATCCCTAGAGTTCATTTGGCCAATCTCATCCCACATGGTTATAGAGAGAAGAGAAGCAAAAACTAAAAAAGTAATGCACTTTACCTCCAATTGCCTTACATTTGTAATAGTCTTTTTCCTCTTCTTTCAACTCAGTTATCTCAACCAAGTAGAACTACATATTTTATTTCAGAGTATGATTTGTTGAACTGCTTTTCTATCTGTTTTATGTAATTAATACCGATGAAGATTTTGAGACTTATTTTTCAGTGGAAATACCTCTAGCTGGTTTGCCTGAAAAGTTACTATACTAAAGGGCTGAGAAACATTTCAGTGAAAGTTTTGAAGTTAAGGATAATTGATATTTTAACTATTGTTTTGACATAGTCATTCCTTTAGAATAGAGCAAGAGCTTTTTTGTTGTATGTGTTATTATTTGGAGATTTTAGGATGATTTGTTTTAAATTTTTTTTGAATCAGTGTGTAGAATTTTTTATTGGCAAGATTTCTTTGTGAAAAACATTTGAGTTTTTGAAGCGCTTCTAAAGAGACAAAAGCTTCCAGAGACGTCCCACCATCAATAACCCTTTGACATAAATATAAATTCTGGACCAAGAAAAGTAGGGGTGTGAGTCTCTCTATAATCAGTCTCTGCCACTCATACCTTGTTAATTTCCCAGGTTTTCTAAGCTTTGTTATATATAGACTTGGACAATACCACAAATTACTTAATTTAAAAAAAAAAGAATTTTGTATAACATTGACACTTGTTTTGCTGAGTTGGAAGAATCAGTTGAACCTTTTAAGAGAGATGGCAATCTCTAGCAGAACAGGATAGATTAAAATATCTCTAAGAATGTAGATGATTTTTAATTATCCAAGAATAAAAGAAAACAGGTCACAAATATATCTTAAAATAGAATCTGAAGATTTATGCAAGGTTTGAGGGACTTTATACTTTGATAAATTTACCAGATACTAGAAGAATTTCTAGATTTCAAGTTCTCTGCCTATTCAAGTTGAATCATCTTGAATTACAGGGTGGTCAAAATTAAAAAATTTAAAAAAAAAATTATATCAACTGAGAGTTGCCATACATTACTTATCAATATTTGTCTCCAGAGAGAGGCTGTTTCAGCCCAAATGAAGAAGTTATGAAGGAAACAATCATCTTCCCAGTCAAAATAAAAGTTATAATTGCTAGAAATAAGTATGTTCTGATTATAAAAATGAGAAATGCTTTTTGGAAGACAGGTCTGTGTCCCAGAGACCAAAATGATGTTACTGTTGAAACACCAGATGACACTAATCTTACAAAAATTCACATTTCATTTCTTTCAAATATTTGTCAATAAGTATCACTTTATACTAAAAATTTACTCTTGCAGCACCCAGTAGAAAGAATGGTCTTGTTACTGCCCTCTTTTATATGATCTTTTAAAAAATATTAACTCTGCATAGCTAAATTATTTAGAAATATTACACAATTGTACTTAAAATTAAAATAGAGGTAGATTGTGAAACAAAACACGTTCCAGATACACAAGTACTTAAAAGAAACTGTTTACCTCAGAACCACATCTAAAGGAATTGACTTTAACAGTTTTCCAAAAGCTTGTCTTACACGGGCACCACTGTGGACTAGTTGAACACGGCACACATCAACACACCTGCATAAATAAATAAATAAAACCAGTTAAAATTAAAATGTGCAACTAGTAACATATTAAGAAAATGTACTGGATTTTTGGGAAAGTACCTTTGTAAAAGGTCATCTGGTAGGGAAGATGACAGGGCATGAAGGCTACTACACGCTTGAAGACAGATATTCACATCTTCAAGAAGGGCTGCGTTAAGGGTACAAATAAAGGATGTCATTTTCATTAAGATGAAAAAAAATCATTTGTTTCCACACAAAGCTATCCTGAACGTTTAAGGACATTACTGCATAAAAAAAATAATTTAGTGTTTTTTTAATTCTGTCTTAGCTGCATGGATTTCATTAATACTAATGGAAGCCCCATGGCAATCAAAGCTGAAATTGCATTCCTGTCATGTATATTTAACATAATTGTGTAATTTTAAAAAAGGTATAACCATCATTAATAATAATCTCTGTCACCTATGTAACACTTTTTGACCTAAAAAAACATTGACAGGTTAATCCTCGTATTGTCTCTATGCAATGGGGATAATATACATTTGTTATTTTACAGTTAGGGGAAACCAAGTTAAAGAAAGTGAATTAATTGCCCAAGGCCACAAGGAGATCAGAGGTTACTAGTAACCCTGTCACCAGCTAGTTTTCCAGTCTCTCTCCATCTAACACAATACCTCAAATTAGGGTAGGATTGCTTATCCCTTGACAAACATATGCAATCTGACTTCCAAATATTTATCATTCTACCGAGAATCTCAATCAATTTCATGACTATAGTCCTGCCTGAAAGCATATTATCTTCTCCAAATAACTGACAGTTTGAGGAAGAAGAGGAAAAGGCAAGGGGATGGTTATGCAGCTGCAACCAGAGGTCAGAAAAAAATTGAAAGCCAGATGATCACGGTTATATCTATCAGTTGTCTTCATCAAAGTCATATCAATACAATTAATGGAAGCTTATAAAGGGAAATCAATAAGAAAAACAATGTTGTTCCATCTTACTGTTTCCTAGAAGTCCTTTACAAAACTTGTGGAAAGATGGGAGAGAGAATAATGGTGCATATGTTTCTGATTTTTTCATTAGAACAGCCACTTCCAAAGCCCAGGTCATCAGTAGTTTCCTAAAAATTCATTAAAGAACAGTCATTCTATACAACTAGATTCCAGGACAACTGGATGCCAGCACATTAAATACCCTGAGCTTTCACATCAATCTGATAATGCAAGCTTGCAAATATTTGCGAAAGGTAACCATTAAATAACTGAAAATTATGTCAGTTGAGTTTTGGATGTTCTACATTCAATGTTTGGCCTAGAAGAGTATCTCACTTTTGATGTTTACATAAACATGAATATGAAAACATGATCCATTAATTTTTTTCAGATGTTTTAGCCTGAATCCTATGAACCAACTATGTTGAGCATGAATAATGATTTTAGTTAGGTTTTATATTAAACCAAAATCCTACACTTTGAAAAGCTTCCCCCTCAGCCCCTCCCGTCCCCCTTTAAACAAAAAAAGGGAAGGCAAACATTTTCTTGGTTCTAAATTAGAACTGAATTCTATTGAAAATAAATCTCAATCGCAGATATGAAGGAATACTATTTACCTGGTATCTTGAATAAGGTTATCCTTCTTAAGTAATAACCCCAAAAGGTTTAGTATGATAGAAAAATGTTTTTTTGTAGCTGTGGTTACAGTGCTAATCACTGCTCCATCAAACAAAGACGGAGAGGAGGAGCTGAGGCTACTGGATATGAAGTGGTCATGCCTGAAGGAAAATCAGAAATATTTTATTTCCTTAAACATACAACAAAACCAGGGAGAAAAAACAGTGTGATACTCAGATGTGTTGCCCAGAAATTAGTTTCAATGTTATAATCGCATGACAGTCTAAAATTAAAATGCTCAAATGAAACATGAATGCTTGGCTAAATAAGAAGGGGTTAAATATAATTATTTTTAAAACATTTTATGCTAGCTATAACCCCAAATTCTTTGAATTACTGAAAATAATGTAATTTCAACATTAAACTAGCAAGAGAAAAAATAAGGTATATAAGCAAGAAAGGAAACTGAAGCGAGATAAGAGGGTCTCATCAAGGTATGTGCCACCACAAAATCACTAAAGTTTGTCACATCTATTAGTATCTGCTCAAAAAAGTTCCAAATCTAGAATAAGATTACTGCCTACATCATTCAGTCATGACCTGCAAAGCTGCATGTAGAAACTTGCTCAATGCTTCTGCGCACTGTACTTCTAGCTTACATTAGTACTACTATTCCTCCCCATCATCAATGCTAGATTCAGCCACAAGACATTCCTAGCAAAATATCTTAAAAAATGAGCAACAAGAGTGGTGGGGTAGTATCTTTTATTGGACCAACTTCTATTGGTGAAAGACAAGCTTTTGCGCTACGCAGAGCTTTTCTTTAATTTGTATTTCTAATATCCTGGAACCAACACGGCCACACCACCACTGCAAACATTAAATGAGTGACCAATCACATATTATTAAATCCAAGATGGCTCAGGAGCAACTTGTGTCTCAGCAATCTGTCCCTCCCCCCCGATTTCGTCTATTTCAAGCCAGATTTTTTACTTAACCCTTGCAGTCACTCATGTTATGACTACTTGTTGATCTGAAATCTAGAAGTTTTTTATTCATAGACATTTTAACCCTAATACAACAATTAAAATCTACTTTAAATTTTGCAGTTGCAATGTACATTTTGGTTAATATCTGCATGAAAAGATGCCGTATAAAATGAAGCATTGTTTAATGCATACTGAAAAGAGTACACTAAATATCAGAGGAACCATGTAACATACCAGGTTAGTTTTTTTCTAAAAAGGAAAATCATTAGTCCACATCATAAACTGCTTGCAAAATTATTTTAGACACACTTACACTAGAAATTATAAAATAAATCTTAGTTCTCAATCTTAAAAATATCTAAAATTATGTTTTGCGCAACATTTTTTTGAAACAGAGAATATGCATGGCCAATTTCAACCTAGAACCACTTGATTCATGGGTGAGCTGTAGTAGCTATGAAAATAAAATCAATACAAATAAGGACTTATATGTAAAAGAAATGGTGGCAAAACATTGATTATATTGCCATCAGTGCTGCTATTATAAAATTCTTCCCTAAACTCAAATACAGTTTACATCTATCTATTTATGCTCTTAAATATTAATGCTTTAATGATCTTCCTACCTGGTACAATGTGAATATAAAGTGTAGAGAACTGCATACTGGACGGCAGGAAAGTGAACTGCTATGTCATCGTGAACAATCATCAGATTCTTACTCAACAGTGCAAACACAGTTGGAGAAAGGGCCCACATCTATAAAAACAATTGTAATAAAAGCAAAAAAAGTCATGGAAAGGATATAGGTATTTGTCATACTTACATGCATCTGGTTTATGAAGAAAAAAATGGTAATAAATTTGCTTTTAACAAAAATCATAATATTGAAATCACAAAAAACCTGCTGAAATTAGGACTTTTACTAGTAATCTTTACTATTACTGTCTATCTAGTATTTCTTAAATGTGAATGCTTTCCTGCCCATAGTTGAGGAAACACACATCAGTCTTTTCTGATGTAAAAGTTTTCTTTAAAGGTGATGCCACGGTACTTTGAGTCAAAGTTTGAGACAGTGCAGCCTTCTACATTTTTTCTCCTACTATTTCCACATACTATATTAAAATACATTTTTTGTCTGTTTAAATTTGCTTGTTTATATTTTAAATGATTTAATGAAAATATAGCCTTTACCAAGGGAAAGATATGTCTGACCACCCTGATTGCTTTCTATGAAGAGGTGACTGGTTCTGTGGATATGGGGAAAGCGGTGGACATGATATACCTTGACTTTAGCAAAGCTTTTGATACAGTCTCACACAGTATACTTATCAGCAAGTTAAAGTAGTATGAATTGGATGAATGGACTATAAAACGGATAGAGAACTGGCTAGATCAAAGGACTCAACGAGTAGTGATCAATGGCTCCATGTCTAGCTAGCAGCCGGTCACAAGCAGAGTGCCCCAAGGGTCGGTCCCGGGGCCGGTTTTGTTCAACATCTTCATTAATGATCTGGAAGATGGGGTAGATTGCACCCTCAGCAAGTTTGCAGATGACACTAAGCTAGGGGGAGTGGTAGATACCCTGGAAGGTAGGGATAGAATACAGAAGGACCTAAACAAATTGGAGGATTGGGCCAAAAGAAATCTGATGAGGTTCAACAAGGATGTGCAGAGTCCTGAACTTACAACAGAAGAATCCCAAGCACAGCTACAGAGTGGGGACTGATGAGCTAGGCAGCAGTTTTGCAGAAAAGGACCTGGGGGTTACATTGGATAAGAAGCTGGATATGAGTCAGCAGTGTGCCCTGGTTGCCAAGAAGGCTAATAGCATATTGGGCTGCATTAGCAGGAGCATTGCCAGCAGACTGAGGGAAGTGATTATTCCCCTCTATTCGGCATTGGTGAGGCCACATTTGGAGTATTGTGTCCAGTTTTGCCGCCCCTCTGCCCCTACTACAAAAAGGATGTGGAGAAGTTGGAAAGAGTCCAGCCAAGGGCAACAAAAATGATTAGGGGGCTGGAGCAGAAGACTTATGAGGAGATGCTGAGGGAACTAGGCTTGTTTAGTCTGCAGAAGAGAAGAATGAGGGGGGATTTGATAGCAGCCTTTAACTACCTGAAAGGGGGTTCCAGGGAGGATGGAGCTAGGCTGTTCTCAATGGTGGCAGATGACACAACAAGGAGCAATGGTCTCAAGTTGCAGTGGGGGAGGTCTAGGTTGGACATTAGGAAAATGCTTTTCACTAGAAGGGTGGTGAAGCACTGGAATGGGTTACCTAGGGAAGTGATGGAATCTCCATCTTTAGAGGTTTTTAAGCTGCGGCTTGACAAAACCCTCTCTGGGATTATTTAGCTGAGGTTAGTCCGCTTTGAGCAGGGGGTTGGACTAGATGACCTCATGAGGTCCTTTCCAACTCTAATATTCTATGATTCTATATTTCTGATCTCGTTTGCAAGTCTTCTCCCAATTTTTTTAAAGCATTGTATACATAATATACCATAAACACTGCCCCAAAAGGTTTATATTCTACCTTGAAAAGGTAAGGAATGCATGACATCAAATGCAAAGTAGCATTATACTGTCAGTGAAGATCACTGCAAGACATGCCAAAACTACTTTTTTCTCTCTCTTTTCTCATCCTGATGATTTCAGAAGCAATACACCATTACCACAGTAAAGTATTGTAATGTGGAAATTACATTTCAGCACACCGTGTATTTTGGACCATTAAGATTAGAAATGTAATTATCTCAACCAATTTTGCACCATTGAAGTGAATATTAAAACTCCTCCCTCAAAAATGATGAGATCAGGAAAGAGACACCTTAAGTACATAGAGGCATGCATGAAATGAAAATTATGTGCATTACATGAGTCCACAGAGACTTGTCTCTATCAATGAAAGCCAAACATTGTATCATTTACTGAGTTAATAATTAAGAAGTATTTTATTTGTATTGCTGTTAAATACTTACCCCAATCAATGAGTTTTTAGCATTTCCAATAGTAGTTAGGGCACTGAGGTCAAATATAACTACGAACTTTGCATTAGCCACATTGAACACATGGTTCTTGAAAGCATCATGCTGAATTTCGGAACAAGCCTCAGGAAGTTGTAGGCTACAAAGAAGACTATTTAGAGCACAAGTCATTTCTCCCAGAATCAACCTATAAGCAGTCTCCAAAACAGGAATGTTCTTCAGGCTCAATACGGCTTGATAGACAGCATGAGCTGCTGCAACAACCTTGAAAATGAAAAGATTCAAAATGTCATTTCACAGTGAGATATTTCTGAAGTGAAGCTTTCTTGTTAGATGAAAGAAAGATTTATGAACATGCAAGGTATGACAGTGTGCCTCTTTTAGTCTTCATTTTACTATCATTAACTGTTCCCTTAATTCTTCTAGGCAAATTAAGTAGATTACCATGTTAGGATACCAAAACCACAGCAACCAACAATAAAATAAACTAAACTATTTACAACAGGTAGGTGAATTTCCATTAAGAATCAACTAAAACTAAAATTAAAACTGAGTTAAGATTAAAATATATGATGAAAACCCTACAGAATGAATTTTGGGTTAGGATGTATTAGCCCACACACAAAAACCCAAACAAAACAAACCACTGGATTTTAGTCCTTTTCTTGTCCACCTTCTTCCAATTTATATTTGTAATATATGATGCATCGGCAAATTATGAAAACAGTTTTAAAAAAGACCTCTCTTCGGTCTAGTATCTGATACCAAAATAGATTTTCCTTACATGCCACAATCAAATGAAGAATAGCCAAACAGGAGTTTGGGCTCCTGTTTTCTCAATGAGTTCCAACATCTATGCATCTTTTTTTGGGGTGGGGGTGGAGGGGGGAGATATTGGGGAAAAATTCCATAAGATAACATACCAGTGCTCATAAAATGGTATCAGAAACGCTGTAGCATATTGGTACCAATCATCTACTCCTTACCTCTTTCTCCTTATGGTAACGGAGTACAAGTAGTTTAGATTCTGGTATAAACAATTTCTCTACAAATGTTGATGGCAATTTTGTATTTATTTGTTCAACAATCTAGAGACAAAACATAAGAGCTGATAATATACATCTTCAATTGCCTGAATTCTTTATTCATACACATGTATTGATTGCACTAATTTACAGAATTTAATAAATAAGAATCCCTTAAAGAAATGTATAGATATTTGACTAAAGTTAAGAAATAAGTTACAGAAATAATTATCTATATCTATATATGTTTTTCATTAACTTACAATTGCTCTCCCAAAATTCAATATTTAAAGGATAGACTATTTTTATGCTAACTTGTCAACCTAAATAAAACTCAAGGACCAATATAGGTTGCTGGACAAAAATTCTATGACAATGGGCTAATACGCCTGTTTAGCTAACAGAAGGCTAAAATAGTTATTTAGTCAACACCATGGTTGTTGAGATCAATACTCTGAATTAATCTGATATCCAATGTCTTTAGCCATGGCTGAGGTGACTACATAAACATACTAAATACCAGTCTTTCTGGCAGTTCATCAAAAATACTGCTACCAATGCTGAGGAAAGGTAAACAGTGAAAGAAAGGACACTATCCAAAGGTCAAAAGAAAATTATTTTGGATAAACTGGAAACTACTCAGGAATGGGACTAAGTAGGAGGAATATCAGCACAAGCTCTACCAGCTTTTGGAAATGATTACGAACATCTGATCGGTTGTTTGTTTGGTTGGTTTTTTTGGGGAGGGAAGAATACAAGACATCTAAATAGGAAAAAAGGGAGCAAATATTGTGATTTTCTGTTAAATCAGTTTGTAATTGAGGTGTCTGAATGAGACAATTTTTTCTAATTAAAAAGATCCATAAAATGAGAAATTGTATGTACCAGTGTCAATAAATTCAAGACCGAGATGATATAATCGGTACCGCAAGTCTGGCAATTCTCCAGTTGATCTAACCCATACGTGATGACCATGTCACAATGTATAGTCATGCTGGGGTCCAGACTACCAAGTAAAACCCCAACACACTCATTGGCAGCTGTTAATACAGCCTCAGAGAAGAACACTTGGTTCGCTGCAGTCACACATCTCATTACTCTGTACAGAACCTGGAAAAGAAGGAAAGCGAATTCAAGTCAGTTTAACCAAAACTAATATTGGGTGTTATTTAAGCACAGGGAAAACCTCACATCCATTTGATGCTACATAGAATCATAGAAATGCAGGGCTAGAAGGGACCTCACTAGGCGATCTAATCCCCCCTTTTCCCCATGATGAAGCAAATCTAGACCTTCCCTGACAGACGTCTGACTAATCTGTTCTTTAAAAACCACCAATGATGGGGATTCCACAACTTCCCTAGGTACCCTGTTTCAGTGCCTAATTATCCTTATAGTTAAAGATTTCCTAGTATCTAACCTAAATCTCCCTTGTTGCAAACTAAGCTGATCACCTCTTGTCCTAGCCTCAATGGACAGAAAACAAATGATCATCCTTCTCCTTACAGCAACCTTTTACATACTTGAAGACTTATGTTTTGTCCCCTCTCCAGGGCTTCTCTCCTAATGATTAACCATGTCCAGGCTTTTTAACCTTTCCTCTCAGGTCATGTTTCCTAAAACTCTTATTTTTGTTGCTCTCCTCTAAACTCTCTCCAATTTGTTCACATCTTTCTTGAAGCATAGTATCCAAAACTGGGCACAGCACTCCATCTGAGGCCTCACGGGGGCTGAGCAGAGTAGAAGAACTGCCTTCCATAGGGCATTCCTGTTATTATCTCAGAACTCAACACTACTCTACACTGGAACAAGTTCTTTGTGCTTCTTTAATATTTATTTTGACAATGTGCATTTATATTTTAATTAAATACAAAAAATGCAATAACCCCAAATGTAAAATAATTCCCAAGACAAACTAAGGAGCACAGAAACACAGAGTTAAAGTAATTATTCTGGATTCTACCTAGCTTGAACTGAAGTCAGTGGTAGAACTTCTGTAGTTTTCAGTGAGAAAAGAATCGGACTTCTTTTCTTAATGTGTTCCACAAGGGTTTCACACTTCACTGCCGATACGCGTCAGGCAAAGACAGTCTTAGATCCCAATAATGCAATGTATAGAGGTGGACCCTTATGCCTGCAAGGAGTCTCAGACTTCTCAATGGGATTCTGTACAGACACAGGCCCAACTGCAGGATCAGGACCTTAACCCTGAATGTTAATGTTTTGAATAAACTGGATCCTTGTTGCTTTGACTGTGATTGTAACCCATTCCTTATTTTTATATCGCACGTGTCAGAACAAAAGTCACCTTCTCATACTGTGCAGTACTACTTAGTCCAAAAGATACTCTAAAACAAAAGAGCTTCTTGCGTATCAGATGTCAACTAGATGACATTTAGAAAAGGACAAAGTACAAAGCTTTAATCGTTTATAATTAAACTCAAATTTTTTAAAGCACCATGATAACTTGCATAAATGGCTATGTGAACAGATCATAACAAATACGTCTATAGCCAGGTCAGACAAACCTTTGCAAAAACACTGACGTTAAATACACGGTGGTTTCTGAAGCATATAGCTATCACAGGCCTCTGCCACAATCACTACTAAATATTAAATCAGACTCTGTTAGCTGACAAACAATTCTAATTCTTGAATAAAGTTGAGCATACTTGTGTGCTGCCAAATTTTGCAAAAATGCGGTTGTTGCATTATTATATACTATCAATTTACCAGCAAATATTTCTTAATAAGAATCACGAAACGGGTACTAAAATCTTACATCAGTTACATATGCTTCAGTAATTGGTGGTCCTCTAATTGGGCTGAAGCGTTCTCCAATACTCCTCACCACAGTGCTGAAAACCCGAAGAAGTGCAGCTAATTTAGGTAGTGATACTGAAGGAGGAGGAATATCTTCATCCACTGATTCCCCGGAGGCCACATGGCTGAGGTCCTAGATATGGAAATTTATGTCATTAAGCAGTAAGCACAAGCAGTTCTAATATAAAGAAAATATAAATAAAATGCAGTTCTGATATCAGATGTATCCCAGGCACATCACAATGAACAAGAAAACACTAAGCAACTCAGATTTTTCTTTAATAAAGGTTACAAGCAACACAAAATGTCTGGAAAGCTGTATTTATATTAGCTCTGTATCTATAGTCACCAAAAAAATGTGTGACAGGATACTAGTGTACGAATTACGGATGCATTATTGTTTTCATTTACAGCAAAATAAAAGCAATTACCACATTTAATAAGATTTAAGAAGCAGCTTTCTTTTTTATGTTGTCGTTTACATATTGTGATGTCTCAATACCATTTCATCTGTTTTAACAGGAAATCACGATGGCAATATTACAAACTAAGGGAAAATGCAAAGAAAAGCTTGTCTCTCTCACCAACAGAAGTTGGTCCAATAAAAGTCATTACCTCCCCCACCTTGCCTCTCTAAGAAAAGAAAATGAAGTATTGTACCCCTATGTTGCAATATGCAGGACTTAAACACATCCCATAGCTACTGCTAATCTGTTACAAAAGATCATTGTTCCTTCCATATTCCCATCCTCAAAATTAAACCTCCTAAAAACAAGGAGGTGAAATCTCTGGATTTCACCCAAGAAGCCTTTTAGTATACAAGAATCTTTATTTTATATTCTACAAGTAGATGTAGCATTTGAGTCCCTTCCCATCGATCAACCCCACACCTTACTCTCAGTAAGTTTACACTCCGTAAACTTAACAAAACAAGGTAATATAAACAGACACACAAGGTGGGTGAGGTAATACCTTTTATAGGATCAACTTATGTTGATGAAACAGAATCTTTCAAGCTTACACAGAGCTCTTCAAACAGGCCTTTATGGCTATATTATATCTTAATTACTTGATAACTGTTAATGTTGCTGCACAATAAACATTGTTTACCTCAGCATATGCCTCCATATCCTCTAGAAACTGACCCAAAAGTGTGGTGGAAAAAGCAAGATCAGCTACCCAAAATGGCTCCAAGCTCTGTAACCATCCTGTAAAAGAAGTCAGACCAAGTGGAACAGATTGCTTGTAACAAAGTAGAGCATGGGTATAAAATTTCAGATACATACTCTGACAGGATGTAAAAGGTTACTCATTCACATATTTTTTAGAAGAAAAGTATTTTTATTTATTTACTTGTACTACAGTAACACAAGGAACCTCAAGGAGATTGGTTGCCATTGAGCTAGGCGTAAGTACATTGTAAGAAAGAGCCTACATTTTAATAGACAAACAGACAAAGGAAACATTACTCCCCTTTAACAAGTAAGCAACTGAGGCATAGAGACATGCCCAAAGTCATGACAGGAAGTCTGTGGCAAAGTCAGGAAATTATTCCGGTCTCTTGAATATCAATCCATCCTTCCTCTTTTCCAACACAATATTATTTTTAAAGGTGCACAAGAAATAGGTTGAGTTTTCAGAAGTTAGCTTAGGGTTGATAACTATAAAAATAATTTAATTTTGTCTAACAGCGTAACAAAGTGATATTTAAATATAGACTGTCTAAAATGTCCTTTAATTAAATTTTCCATGTAGGGTATATGACAATAAGTGTTTTGGTTCTGAATTCTATTAATACATTAAGTCTCCCATATAAAAACAAAATAAAAATTTCTGGTTATGTGAACTCCTTTACCCCATCTGAGGAGGAACTGCATTGGACTTTTAATAATCCATGAACACCACTTACTTGGAGGAGTTGCCACTGAGTGACAGGAGGCATTCTTTTTTCTGGAGATCAGGCAGGTTGCCTCCACAGCACTGTGTATGCAGTGGAAGTGAGAAATACTCAGAAATAAATCAACATCCTCCATAAGATGGGGGCAGAACACTAATAGTAGGTCACCACATGTAACCATTTTATATGCCAAACTTACCAGACACTTGCTGTGTCAGAGAAGGTTTCTGAGTGTGATCTATATGCCACCCAACCAAAATGTCAACTGTGTCCTTGAAAGCAATGAAAAAGGTAAATCACCTATGTGATGTGCTATGTCAATGTTTTATACAGTAAAAGAGGGGTGGGGGGAAAAAGCCAGGAACAAGCTTACCCTAAAATTGGTGCTGAAAATATGCGGGTAACATCGGGACACCAGAAGAATGCACTTGACACATTTGCACAGTAACTCTGGTGTATCCACATTTTCTAGAATGGACTGCAGGCTGGTCATTACAAGCTTAAAAACAGTTACAAATTTAAAAAGCTACTAGTCATTTCAGTTTATTCAAAAAGATTTAAGAGTCATGAATTTTGTTAAATCTATTGTGACCTTGACAAGTCAGGCATAAGAAAGGTTTGCTATAAAACAGATGGCAGCTCATGATAAAATTGTTCAGATTCAAGCAAGAGGTATTAGCAAAACATTTTGATGGATAATGTAAATTTTCTGCCCACCTATAAAACATGGGAATGCCAAGGTATAAAAGGGGGAAAATGCTAGGTTAATGACAAAATTTATTTAAGCTCATTAGGAATTGCAGAGACTAATAAGGCTACCAGAAGAGAGGGTTTGCATGCTGTTAGGGCTTCCAACAAATTACAAAAGACCTGAAAGTTCCCCTAACAATCATCCTAACAATTCCATAGGCTGACTTTGTGGATGGGTCTTCCAAAATACCTGAGGCTCACACAAGACTTTTCTTCACTAGTTTTTTTTATATCTAACTAGGAGATATTTAATATTCATAAAGGCTATGCAATCATTCCTCACTTTGATCCAGGCTACAAGCATTCATGCTTTACCCTAAGGAGCAGCCTTGCTTTCCTAAGGTCTGGCCTACACTTAGAAGTTAGAGCTAAACAGCTACACTTATCAGGGGCTGATCGACACAGCTATGCTGATCTACCCACCCCCCCATGCAGATGCAATTATATTGATGAAGAAATGCTTCCGTCAATGTAGCTATCTTCATTCAGGGAGGTAGTGTTCTTATACGTCTGAAAAAAATCCCTTCCAATGTCAGCGTAGCTATGCCAGCATAACCCTGGACCATAGACATGTTGATTGAAGAGGTTTTTTTTGGTCAATGCAGGAACACTACCACTGAAACTAAGAGAAGGTCAACACTACACAAACTACAATTGCACAGCTGCAGCACTACAGTTAGCTTGACGAAAGAACTATTCAGTTGACTCAGCTGCATCTACGCCAGGGTTAGTTAGAACTAACTACAATGCTCAGGGGTAGAAATTTTTCAGTTTTGAATGACACAGCTATGTCAACTTAAGTTTTAAGTGTAGACCAAGCCTCTGTAATGTAGACACAACCTAAAAGTAAAGCATAAATTCAGCTTGTCTTCTCTAGAGTTTACCTTGACTTAACTGACTGACAATTAACACCTTTTAAAAGACAATTTGAATACATTTTACCCAAACATTTGGGTTTACCTTAGGCTGATCCCTAGGTAAATCACAATTTTTTTTAGCTTGGAGCAACTGTATGGAGAAGGGGAGGGTGGAACTATAGCCACGCCATAAAATATTTGAGAGATGGAAAAGTGTAAGATACCTCAGGCCAAAAACTAACTGACGTGATCACTAAATAAAATGAGCTCCTTGACCATAATTAGCATTTTTGTCTACGGACTTCTTTCACTGAAGGAATCCCTATGAGTGACGATGACAAAAAAAAGCCTGGCATTTCAAAATGAGTGTTGCAACTGTACCAGAGGCGTGGCCCTGGTCTATGCTTAAATCGTTTGTCCGCATAGCTAGCTCAGTAAGGTGTGTGATTTTTCCCCAACCCTGACTGACACAGCTATGTCAGCAATAGCCCTAGCATAGATGCAGTTAACTAGCAAGAGTCCTTTTGCTGATATAGCTTAGGCCTTGTCTACACTACAAAAGGTCTGCCAGTATAGTTTTACCATTATCAAATCACCACACTCTTTTAATATGGCTGCAGTTTACACTGGCAAAAGAATTTTACTGCCACTATAACTGAACAAAATAAGCTATGCTAACAAGAGGACTTTTCTGCCTGTGCAACTGTTTCTAAAGAAGGGCTTTTGCCAGCATAATTACATCAGTCATAATTAACCAACAGAAGACTTTTAAATACAGGCCAAGCCTTACTCCATTTTAGAAATTGGTTTAAGCTATACTGGCAAAAGAACTTATCAGTATAAGCTGCATCTCCACTAGTGGACTTTGCCAAAAGAACTCTACCAGTAAATTATACCAGCAAAACCTTTTAAGCACAGGCAGGTTTCCCTACCAAAAACAACCCAGGGAACTGATGAGATTATGAATACTCCACAAAGAACAAAATAGGATGAAGAGTAAAAAAGGTGCGAATTGAAATACAAAAGCAAACACAAGCTAGTGTTCTGGTGGACCTTCCAGCCACCAAGCCTATTTAAATACTTCACAGCCCTGATTTGGACAGGTGATATTTCAGATGTCCCCATGACTGAAAATAATGTTTCAAGGGGAGAAAAGGTCTGGCAAATTTTGCTGCCAAGTCTTCCAGTTTAATCAAGTAAAAAGGTAAAAAAAATTGCTATAAAAAACAAGAGCAGGCAGCAATATCACAAGGCTAAAATAGTAATTTTAGTTCTAAAATCCTTACAGACCAGATATTAAGCAAGAACAGAATAAAGAAAGGCATTTCATATGTCCTTACTACATAAAGATTTTTCAAACTATAATCCAAACATCAAATTCAAATCACATTTTTAAAGGAATATGAAATTAAACCTGATAAAATATTAAACTTTTTTTATTCCAGATGTAAAATGTGTTTTCATAGGGTTATCATATGCATCTATTATTCTAACACCCTGACTGCTTATTCTTTATTTGTTCGTTTTTAGTAAAAGCAATCATGTGATTCAACCTCTGAATCAATATAATACTGGAAAAGCAATAATGACTCAATTTTAACTTTTATTCTTACCTGCATTACAGATGAAAAGGCTTTCTTTTCTCCCACAGTCTCTAGTGCTTTATAGGTTGCACGCAAGTAAAGAAGTTTAACTTCATCTTTAGTGGATGAGCTAAATTTGCTAAAAATCCATTTAAAGATCTTCTCAGCCTCATAGCTCAAAGCAGCACAAAGAAGGCCAAGACAGCAAGCTCCCTCTTGTCTCAGTTCTTGAAGCAATTTGCTACTGCATTTATACAAAAAATAAATTTAAGTTTTCAGAGGGTGAAAGCAACTAGATCTTTTACACAATGAACAAAAAGTACAAGAATAGAAAAAAATCTTGAATATGTTCAGTAAAAAAAGTTTTGCACAAGCAACCATTTCTAAAACAGAAAAGGCATCTATATATGAACCTATTGTATTACTTTCATTAAATAGCTGCACCTGCCATTTTGAGCCATTATATGAAAATAAGTAATATGAAAAGGATTTTCCCCTAAACAAGTCAATATGGAAATACTAGAGTTAGATTGGCAACACTATTTTAGACCTGCCATCTGATGAACAAATTTCCTCTTGTAAACAGATGAGCTAACTTAAGATACAAGAATATATAGGAGAGAGAGAGAGTTCTGGACCTGGCTATCTCAGACATCACCTCTCCCCTAGGCTCCACTTGCAGCAGTTTCTATCCACTCAGGTTCTCTTCTGGCAGTGCTCTAAAATGTCCTCACTGTGGCCTGTGGCAATGCACAGTCCACGGGAGATCCTCTGCTCTAGAACCCACTTCCTCTGACACTACAGAAGAGCTTATGTCTGTCCAGTTTCCAGAAACCATAAAAAATAGTTTTCATTTAGCTTTGACTTGGATTGTGTTTCTTCACTTGAATGAAGTTTGTCTATTGGCCAATGGGGGAGGCTTGAGAAAATAATAATTTATTTAAGTGTAACATTAATATTTATTTTATTTTAAGTTAATTTATAACACAGGCACCAAGATAGCATTTGGCACAGAATTTCTGTAATCTGTAGGCTCCTATAATTAGATATTCAAGTAAGTAAATATTGGGTTCTCTCACTCTCCAGTCACCCCAGGACAACTTACTTCCTTTAGGTTATAATAAAGCTCCAGTAATGCATGTATAAACATTAAAAACTTGAAGAGTTCAACTACTTAATTCAGCCACTGGAAAACACAGTAAAATAAAATTGACAGATTCAGAAGCTACTGTATTGAAAATGAACTTTCAGGTTAAGTTAAAAAATGCAAATGCTTAAGGTATGAATTATTTTCATTATTTAGGAACCGAGGAATTACCATACCAAATCAAACAGGTGGGCTGAGTAGTTCAGTATCCTATTTAGCAGTGGTACTAGATATTTCAGAGAATGGTGCAAAAAAAACCCATAGCAGATAATAATGGAATAACTTGTTCACAAAAGAAATTCTCTCCTAGCCTCTGACACTTAGTGGTTTGCTTATACCCTGAAGCATGAAGGCTAACCCCTTTGCTGGGCTCCGTGCCTCCCTCATGAGCCAGAGCTGCCCAGTGGCTCCATCCCCTCCCCCCCAAGCCCAGTTTAAATGTTTAAACAGCTGATTCCTGTTTAAATGGTTAGTCTATTATATCCCTACTCAATACAAATGGGGAAACAGGACTAGTCGCTTTGTGAAAGTAGCCTTGGCAACTCGACAGATTAGAAAGTTGATAGTAATACAATACATATGCTGTACCATGTTGGTTAGGCCAAAGAGGCATTCTGCTGCAATGACCACCAAATAAAATATTGTCAATATACCTATGGCTACTAATGGACATTTATATTAAACCTTACTTTAGCTGCATTTTAATTACAGCAGTTGAGAATAAACAGGTGTCAACAATGTTATACTACTTTTCAGTTAAAGGGACATCATAACCCCTTGAAAATAAAAATCACATTTCTACATGAAAAAATCTGTACGTTATTGTTAAAAGTAACATCTAAGATTTAAAAAAAAAGCTATCAGATATCAGTGATATCTAAGGTATCTGTCATTTTTGCACTTCAACTATATTAGTGGGATCTTCTGACGTGCCTAAGAGTTGAAACCTCAACTCCCTTAAGCATTTTTTAAAATCCCACCCTTCTCATACAACTTGTCATGACTATGAAGAAAGAGTTGGAGAAAAAAAAATTTTCAGTTGTGTTTAGTTCATGAAACTGACTCAACACACTTCCTTCCAACAGTCAGTTTCACCCTTGCTGCTAAGATCCTTATAATCAACCCAGAAGCAGAAAAGCACTTAAAAAATATTTCAAGGATTTATTTTAAGTCAGGACACAATATTTGAAATAGTGCTCTATCAGAAAAGAGGTCAGTCAGTTTGCAAAAATTCAAAGTTGATAGTTTCCCTTTAAAACCTTTGGACTGCTTAGTTTATTTAGCTTATTGAAGCTTACCTTTCATTGAGCACATCATGTATGGCAGTCAGGATATTATCCAGTTGTTTCACTAGTACCTGAAATAGTTAAAGGATATATTTTTAAAGCAATCATAATTGCTACTGCAATTTAGGTCCTTCCTACACTCACATTAAAACATTATTAGCAAGTGTTTGCTAGTAGGGTGCTATAATGACTTCCCTGAACATCAAAAACAGTATGAATTATTTGAAATAGATTTGTAATACTATGCTATACATTATGTTTCATACCTGGTTGCATTGGCTAGGAAAGCTTACTAATACACTGCTGTTAAGCACTGTGCCTAAACGTAATTCATGCTAATGTTGTTGCATCACAAACCTGAAGAGAGCCTTATCTCCAGTAATGTCTTCTACAAGCACACATTTTTGTGCTGACCATCGGGTTTATCAGCAGAATAAACTTTTTATTGATTAGTTAAGGCTGTGGGGTATTTAAAAAAAAAAGCAACAATAATTCTCTTTGCAAAGTAAGTAATGAGCCCACTCTCCCGAATAAAAAAAAAGCTAGAGGAATAGTTATTTGCATGGTATGTAGTGCATTGTCAAACAAAAATTAACTGCCATAGTATTAGGCATAAGAACAGCCATACTAGATCAGACCAATGGTCCATCTAGCCCAATATCTTGTCTTCTGACTGTGGCCAATGCCAAGTGCTTCAGAGGGAATGAATAGAACAGGTAATCATCAAGTGAACCATCCCACCTATTCCCAGCTTCTGGCAAACAGAGAATAGGGACACTTCAGAGCATGGTTTTACTATCTAATAGTAATTGATGGACCTATCCTCCATGAACTTGTCTAGTTATTTTTTTTAACCCTGTTATAGCCTTGGCCTTGACAACATCCTCTGGCAAAGAGTTTCACAGGTTGATTGTGCATTGTATGAAGAAATACTTCCTTTTGTTCATTTTAAATCTGCTGCCTATTAGTTTCATTTGGTAACCCCTAGTTCTTATATTATGAGGAGTAAATAACACTTCCTTATTTACTTTCTCCACACAAGTCATGATTTTATAGACCTCTATCATATCCCCCCCCCCCATCTCCTCTTTTCCAGGCTGAAAAGTCCCAGTCTTATTAATCTCTCCTCATATGGAAACTGTTCCATACCCCTAACCATTTTTGTTGTCCTTTTCCATATCTTTTTCAATTCCAATATATCTTTTTTGAGATGGGATAACCAGATCTGCACACTGTATTCAAGATGTGGGTGTACCATGGATTTATAAAGATACAATATGATATTTTCTGTCTTATTATCTCTCCGTTTCCTAATGATTCCCAACATTCTGTAAGTGTTTTTGACAGCCACTGCACATCGTGGATAGTCCTCTGAAAACATCCACTCAATGATTCCAAGATGTCTTTCTTGACTGGTAACAGCTAATTTAGGCCCCATCATTTTATATGTATAGTTGGGATTATGTTTTCCAATTTGCACTACTTTGCATTTATTAATATTATCTAGCAAAAATCATTCCTGACATGTTTAAAAAGGAATATTTCTACTTTTATGTTTTCTTTATTTATAAGACACAATGTTTACCTTCTAATGTGCTTTGGGGAAAAAGTGTGTGGTCACTTCAAAAACCCTTACATTCTGATCAATACTGATCTATTTCAGAAAACAATGGCATAGTAAGATCGTCTGTGTGCTTGACTCTCTCAGAATTCCATGGTGTCATCATAAAACAAGTTGTGCAGACTTTGCTTCCAGAAAAGAAAGTCTGAAAACAAATATAGTACCATGGAACTAGAAGGGGGAAAAAGACTTACACAGTCTTCGTAAGACAGAATGAAAAAAATATGGTAGCATCTGGTGCCTACAAACATTAACGCTCACTAAAAATCTTTGTCTAAAGTATCTTTTAAAGTTTTGGCCCAAGATTATGACAAGAACATTATCCACTCATACTTAAAAGATTTCAATCATGAACAGTATAATTGGAATTGTCTAAGTGAAAGTAAATATTTTCCTTTATGAAAATATTAAAGGTTTGACACTGTGCAGCGGATTTGACAGTGTTCTGATGGGCCACGTGTGAGAAGTATAAGGAATGCCATATAGTAAGTGTTTTAATTGTTTGTCGGTCTACTCTAAAACTTCCTTCACTGTTGAGTTAAGGACAAGTTAGATGGGCATTGCCATTATGTTCTAATAAATAACTAAGCTTAAAACATTAAGGGCCACATAGGCCTCTTTTTCCCCCCTATATTAGACTACAAAAAGACATTTATAAATAAAGGTAAACTAAAATTCACATGTAAAAGTAGTCTGGCTTCCCAGCTGCTTATGCTTAATTTTTATTACAACCAGCATCATCCAATCAGGCATTCATTTCGCTAAGAGTGTTTTTATGCCTTAGTCTTTCAAATATATAGTGGCTCTTCTTTTATGCATGATGGACAATAGGAATCCTTAGTAGAATTTGCATTTTCTGGAGTTTAATCATCATCAACACCTAACAAGATTTCTTCAATAAAAAAAGATACTCAATACGATGCAGAAATCAACACAGCACACTGATTTTCAGGAGACTTTACATTTACTGTTAAATAAGCTAATGGAGAGTAACTGATTTAGGCTTCATTTGCATGAGAAAAGTGCACTGGTTTAAACTTTAAAAAGGAAAGACATTTATATGATCTTCAAAAGAAGCTTCTGATGTTGATAGCAAGACTACTGAACTCAGCACCAACTGTTGCAGAACATGATATTGCCTATGTGGATATTTTATCTCCAATAGATTCTCTCTCTTGCCAATATGTAAATATTAGCAAATTTGCTATTTAAATACTAGATGGGTACACACAACTTTGACTTCCAACTTGCACACTGGACTTGTGCCCCTTATGGTAGCTGACATAATAATAATAATCAACAAGACAAGATCTGAACTCAGTTTATTGCTAGGATAACAACTCATGATCAGAGCCTCCAGCCACGGTTTCATCATGAGGACTGCCTTCTGTGACCTCTCATAGCCTGAGCTCATTCAACAGGCAAACCTGCCTCAATTTCCCCCCTTTAGGCTCCTTAAATAAACTCCATCCAAGCTTTTTTGTCCCATAACACTCCTTCACCTAGAGTCTAACTGAATGGCATGAAACACTAAATAATACTCAGTCTTAGGACTTCTTTTCTTCCCCAAGCTCTTCCTGTCTTGGCAAGCCACTCTCAGCCCTACCTGGCTGGAGCCTCTCTTTCTCCCAGGGAATCTGACTTTCCTGATCCTCAGACTTGTTCTCTGGTTTCCTGACCCAAACCCTTCTACCTGGACAAGGATCTCTTGCAATAGCTTTCTATGCACAACAGCTTTTCTGCAGTCCCTACCACCGCTTTCTCTGATTGTCTCTCCCAGAGTATCCCCCTCTCTCTGCAGCTTTTTGCTGCTCTGATAGAGGACTCACCTGATCCCTGCTAAGGTGTGCCTACTTAACCTAAAATTGGCTGGCTCTAGGCCTTTAAAAGGTACAAACGACCTTGTTATATAGGGTCAAGGATGAAGTAAGTCAGATAGCTTATTTTCTAGAAAACAATTTCCCACAGATGTGAACCTTGTCACAGTTATCCAGGATGTATAGATGTATTCCATTTTTATTAAAAATATTCAAGTTAATTATTTTGAATATAAGAAACCAATTTCAATGGAAGTAAAAATGCACTTGGTGCATAAGACAACATTTCCAGGAGCAGTCAGAAGAAAGAACAGAATGACTGATGTACAATGGATGTCATATTTACATCCACGGCTCAGACACATTTAATGGTTTTGCTTTGAGGCAAATGTCTTAAGTAAACAAATTATAAATCATTTCCTGAATGCCACAGAAAGAGCACATGGCCCAGAAATGGTCACCCTTAAAAAAAAAGTATTAACCTAGCCACACACTTCAATAGACAAATGTTTATAAAAATTGATTTAGAAAAAGAACAAACATATTATACATTTTTAATGTTATGGGGAACAGCATGTTAACATTACTAACCAGTTTGTTTTCTGGTTGCTGAATAAATTCTTTCAACTGCTTTACAGTAGCCAGTCTTCGGTCTCTGTCGTCTTCCCGAGTAATCCTCCGAAGAAGATTTGACAGTCGAGACTCGTCAGAATAAGACAACGATCGCTCTGAAAAATAATATTTTATTCTCTAACACATATGAGGTGTATGAGTATTTAATAAGAAAGCTGAATTAAATTCCTGGGTACATTTTAAAAGCATAGCCATTCCTTGAGAAAAAAAGTTTTATTTTTGTTTTTACTGTAGCCTTCAAATTAGAAAACAAAACAAAACAAAACAAACAACCAGGAAAATGGGTTTAGATACCTGAAAATTTCTTCTCTTCTAGTGGACAGGAGACACCCTATAATGGTTCTTCTGTCTCCTTGTTGCTCTGAGGCAGAAAAAACCTGTGGTTACAGCATTGGGCTAACCCTGCCTTTTTATGAGCCTTTCAGAGCCATAATTTTCAAAACTGAAATAAAGTTAATTTTATGATGGCTAAACAATAAGAACAGGTTAATTGTTTTGTTTTATAAACAGAAGACCTTGCTGCAGAGGCAGGAAAACAGAGCAGTTCAAAACAGAATACCTTTACTGTAATTGTGTTTCCACTTCTCATAGGCGGCCCACCAGTCCTATTCTCCCTGTCTACTAAAAGAATGGAAGTTTTCAGGTGACTAAAACTTTCCTAATCTCAAGTATAGCCAGGCACAAATATCTTAAAATGAAATCTTAGGAGCTGGTGTCCCAAGCAGAAGAGATATTAACTGGAATGGAATGATCATTTGTTTTTAGTATTTCAGAACAGCCGAATACAGATTTTGACATTCATTTTTATTAATTTTCATAAAGAAAAATAAAAAATACAAAGAAGTAAATTATTTATAGCTTGTATGTTACCAAATACTGCACCTTTCAAAGGATACCCAATAAAATGATGCAATTTTACAGAACAAAACACTTTCAGGAGAGGGATAACAATAAAAAACACAGTCAAAAAAGGGAAGGAGAGGACTGGGGGAGATGGAGGGACAGAAAAAAAGCAGAGATCAGACAGAATGGACGTCTGGACTATTTGAGCTGTCTGCATTCTTTATCCAAAGATATGAAACAGGAGCCAAATTTCTTCAAATTCAGGTAAGAGCTCTCTACATCAATGAAATATTTTCTCTTTTGCTGCTAATTCAGACAGGTCTGACTACCACTCCTCTATTCTGGGCATAAGCCTACTCCTCCATTTTTGTAAAATCATGCGCTTTGTAATCATTGCAGCCCCCAAGAGTCAAAGTCTTCATGGTGGAGTTAAACCTTGCATAGTAGGTATATAACCTAAGAAATCATTTTCAGCTGAGGTTTGTGGTTGCAGAAGCATAGCATCAATCTCACCCATGTCCTCTTTCCACAACTGCCTGACTGTTGGGTAGTCCCATAGCATATGCAGAAGGGTTCCTTTTTCTTGATTACAGCACCAACATCCACCACAGGACAAAGCCCCCATCTTGCAAAACCTCCGTGGAGTCCACCATTCCATTTTGAATAGAATCCTTTGCCATGTCAGGCATAGCCTGAGATCCACAGAAGCATTTTTAACATTCTGTAATATGCTCTGCCACTGAGATTCTTTTAAGGGCTGATAATTCACCTTTCCATACTTATACAAAGATCTCCAGACTAATTCCTCTTTCATTAGTATAGCATACATAGTGGACATGGACCTGGGGAATTTATGAGGCATTTTCAAGGTTCCCTGTAGGTCTGGGGCCTCTAGAAGGCCTAGGGCATCCGGACCAAACTGATACTGTGCATAAGCAACTGTTCTCGTTTTAAGTACAGTACAGCTACTCCACTGAGAGTGGTAGGCCATATCATTGTTTTAATGTTGGAGGAGAGACAAATACAGAATTTTTAATCTGTAAAATAGGCATCATACTTATTTCTCCCATGCTCTCTTTGTCTTGTTTAGTAAGATTCAAAGCTCTTCTAGGCAGGGACTATTTCAATTATATGTGTATGTACAGAGCAACGGGTCCCTGATCTCAGGTCAGGGCTTCTTTTGTGCCACTGTAATATAAAAAGAAATATAAGTAAGTTACCAAATTACTGTTACATGCAAGCCTTTCCATCTAAATATTGTGTTGGGGGTGGACGCCACACAAGTTTTGTATTATTTAGTGAATGAGTGATCAATTTACTACCTGACCAGATCTTCATGTGAGATATACTATCCCATGGTCCATGAGGTTTCTATTGATAGGTGAATTGGAGCTCTAAGACAGACGATAAACTACTAGCTTCAGGAACCTTGATAAAACTGCAGTTGTCTAAAATTTGTCAGATTTTAAATGAGGAGAACCTTACCAAATGACATCAAAACTACTGCAGCACTATGCAAAGTTTCGTTTACTTTAGGAATAGAATCTAGTTTTGGTATCTGTTTGCCTAAGTAGAACATACAGAAGTGAGTTTCTCCTGATATCCCTCACTTCAAGTCAGGTCATGCTGAAGTGAAAAGACATGTACAGTGAAACTTTTGGCAGTTTTACACAGAAAACGAAACTACAACATGAAACTTAAAAAAGAGAAAGATTACTGATTTAGACAGACATACTTCATTTCTCCATGAAAAAGTCTTCCAGTTTATAATTCTGTTAAATCATAGGCTGAAAACCAAGTCAGAAGAACAAAATGGACACCCAGCAACATGAATGAAGTTTTGCAAAGCACTAAATACAGAACACCTACAAAAGACTTTGTTTGCAAAATAGGGAAGTTTCTGCAACATGCTAATTACCCCTCAATACGACGACAACCTCCATATGCATAAAACTGAAAAGAAACCACATCCACTTCATGGCAAACTTAAAGAAATTAAAAATAAAATCCTACTGCAACAAAATTATTCTGTATTTCAAAGGAGACAAAGTTTCAATATAACTTGCCAAGAGACTTTTCCAATCAATCAATCATACCAGTGAACTCTGCCCAACTAAAAAGATACCCTCAAACTGTTGAGTTCAAAGACAGATGAAATACATGTAGATGTATACTGGTCACAGATAGCTACTTTTAAATTTCATTCTTTGAAAACTGTAGCTTTTGCACTTAAAAACAAAATCAGAAGTGTGGCTAGCTCAAAAAACAAAATATTAAGATATTCTGCTAATACTGGTAAATATTCTCTCCCATCACCTCCACATTCCATTACTAAAGACATTTGACTCAAAACAGGGTTAGCAATTAGGCATTCATCTGTTTCACCTGTTTACCGCTCATTTGAAGAGATTAGAAAGGTAGGATGTTCTTGTTAAGGAACTAGATTTGGACTCAAGAGGTCTAGGTTTAATTCCTCGCTATGTCACAAAATCTCTATTTGAACAAGTCAGTTTGTTTTCCAATCTGGAAAATGGGGATCATATTCGTCTCTCACAGCCTTTGTCCGTCTTGTCTAAAAGCAGACTAAACTATTTGGGGCAAGGACTGTCTGTTACTATTTGTTTACAAACTGCACAGCACAGTGGGGGTCACAATTTTGGCGAAGACCTTTAGGAACTAACAATTACTTGTAACAGTCAGCTGCTGTTGGAATAACTAAGTAACAACAGTAGTTAGCGTTTACGACTTCACATTTAGTCATAAAACAAATCCTATTTTCATGCAAGCACCCTTCAAATTAAAACATCATAAAAAATAAGGCTGAGGATCTGTTCAACCTCACGTAGGAAGTCTCTGATTCAGCAGGAACAGAACCCACAACTGACTCCTATCTTGCTCTTGTCACTCAGGGTATGACTTCACTGACCGCAGCAAATTTGCCACCATCAGAGCGATCTATCCAGATCGATTGAGCAGCAGTGAAGATCCACTCAACTGATCTGGAAGTCAATTCAATTAAACCACGTCTTCAAAAGGCAAAGCGGAGACAGTGTAGTGGAGACAGCGCGCAGAAGAGGATTTAGGAAGTCGACATAATTTACACAAGCTCTCTGTGTAGCTTGCGTAACTCCCATTGACTGCTGCCAAATTTCCCCGTAAGTATAGATCAGGCCCCAGTAGACCATACTCCTCATTTTAGAGCAGAGATCCACAAACTGTGGGGCTCATTCCCCTAGGAGGGCACAGAGGAATGTTCAGGGCCCAAGCCAACCCCCACTGATAGCGGGGAGGGAGCACCACCCAGCCGTGCTCTGCTTCCCACCTGCAGCAGCCCACACTCCCCAGCTGCTGCAGTCCCTGGCTCCTGTGATCCTGCTCCCCGTCTCGGCCCTGACCGCAGCTCCCACAACCATGATCCACTCCCAGCCTCAGCCTCCGACAGTGGCCTTGAGGGAGGGGCGGGGTGTGGACAGGGGTAAGTGGAAAGCATGGGGTAAAAAGTATGGGGACCACTGCTTTAGAGGATAAATTGAGTTGTCAAATTAGAAAGTTAAATTTTGATTTTTTTTCCCCCATGTAATTATATAACCACAATATCTGTTTTTAAATAAGATTTTTTCCCCCAAACATTTTCCATCTGCAGTCAGTATATTTTTGGGGGGTTTACAATTTTATACTTTAAAATATGTACACAATGCCTAGTCAAAAAAACTTGTTTCTTTCACTCATTGAACACATGACAGAAGTTAGCAAAAAATACTGTTGTTCTTCCTGCAAGCACACAGCATTCTTACCCTGTGATTTCCTCATGTCTTTTGCGGCTAAAGCACGATTCCCATGCTGAACACTGGTAAAATCAGGGTTGGTCACATTGTTAACTCTCAGCTCTTGCCCCAACGACTTCCGACCATAAGTATTTTCCCCAGATCCTCCATTGACATTGTAGCCACCTGTGAAAAAATTGGTTTGAAATCAAGATGTTATTAACTTGCCTATTTAGTATGATGTGATACCTATGTAATAAAGTGTTTCAATTTTATTCATAATTAAAACAGCCTTTTAATTAGTTTAACTTATTATTTGGCTTGATTTTGGACTCACATATGCAAAAGTGCTTTGCTAGGCCCTTTGAGTTTGTTCAGATTAAAGGGACACTGTCAATTTGATTTTTTTTAACTCTAATTTCAAAGAGTTCAATTTTCAAAGTAATATGTATGTTGGATTTTTAAAAATCTCTTTTAAAAGATGGAGGGTCTTTTGCTCTTATTTATGTTTAGAAAGGTCTTTTGGGTGGGTCTGAGAATAACCACGCTTATGCTCATCCCCTGTGCACACACCTACCTGTTCCTTGCTGCCTGTTCACTTTCAGTTCCAGATCTGCTGCTGCTATTAACTGGTAAACATTATTTTATAGACTCTAGGAAATGGTGAGAAAAACTGAGAGGAAGCTCTCTAATCTCAGTTATAATGATGTTAAGGCTTATTTGTAAAAATAGCCAGTTAAAAAATTCCAGGTAGAAATGCAATTTTTCAAGTTGACAATATCCCTTTTAAGCATGTGTCAGTCAATATCCTCACTCACACCTGTTGTACTAACAAGTCAATTATTTGGAAAAACATTTTTAAATATGGAACAGAGAGTCTATTCTAAGTGCACAACATATACTTAAACTGGGAGCACTTCCACTAACAACAGACCCAAAAAAATTGTCATTGCCTTAGTTCAAAAAGATTTATAGAATTGAAAGTGTTTTCCCCTAATGGATCGTGTTCTTAAAAGTCTGCACATTTCCAAGCTATACAAGCCCTGGAAGTTAGATGCTGATTCACCATTCAGCAGCCAACCCAGAAGAAAGGATGGTCTCTTGTAAAAGTACATGACCTTCCCAATGCCCTGTAACTCCTCTTCAGGGTACTGCATAGATCAGGGATGTTCATGCTATCCTAGGGTGATAGCCAAATGCCAGTGCCATCATGAAACAACCAGTTCTTCTGAGAATTTACATAGCGACTAGAAGAAACCTTCTGTGCCATCAACTCTGCTGCAGCACTTTGTGGTTTGAACTTCCCTTTCTCCATTTCTCCACAGGATTGCCAATTTTTACAGGACAAAGAACTGTCTACTGAGAGTTCATAATCATTTGTCTGACTGGCAAGAACTCAATCTTGAAGCTCAGACACAGAGAGAAAGATTCAAACCATCCAGGCAGCTTCTTAACATTTATTCTCTGCCTGATCTATTATAGTCAACTAGGGAAGAACTCATCTTGTGTAAAAAAAATCTAAAACACCAATGGTCGATGAGGCCATCTCACAGCAACACCATTCCTGCAAGCCACACTGCCTCACAGTATATGGAAGATGAAAGAAATAGGACTATCACGCAGACCATCTTCTAGCAGCAATGGCAGTTGCTTGGAACAGGAATCTCTTTTAAGGATGCAAGACTAAGGACATTTAAAAACTGAAGTCCAAATACACTGAGGTGAATTTGAGATGCAGTGGGCCCAAGAAGCAACTATAAAGCTTCTCTCCAAGAGCAGTGCATTGTAGACGTTTGTGGAAATTTCACCATTCCATCAGGACACTACAAAGTTCTGTACAGAGACCTATAACATCATTACAGTTAAAACTATGTATAGTATATTATATAATTAACTGGAAAATTACAGTGAAGGATAATCTTTTATTATATATTTTTATTTGATCTACATTCTCCCATTTTTTCAGTGTGACTAGAAAGCATACATGTCACCTAGGACATTTTGTCAGAGTAAAGCAACACTCCAGTAAAGAAACTGATGAAGTTTCTTTGTTTGGTGAAGGCAGTTTTAAGAGCAACAACAGATGCAAAACCTGCAGATGTAGCGCCACTGGATTTATGGCTCAATCTGTAAACTACTAACCCTCCTTTGTTCTATGACTAGAAAGGTCTTTAACCTCTAACCAACCTGAATTGTCTCTTGCACCATGGGTTAACTCCTTATCTTTCCCACCCTTCTTCTAATTAGTTGCAACACTATCTTCCCAGGATCTGAATAAGAGCTCTGTGTAAGCTCTAAAGCTTGTCTCTTCCACCAACAGAAGTTGGTCCAATAAAAGATATTACTGTACCTACTTTGTCTTTCTAAGGGCTTGCCTACATTACAAAATTAAGTCGACATAAGGCAGTTTGTGTCAACTTGGTTACAGAGATGTATGCGCTGCAATGCTCTGCTTGCTGGTTTAATTCTCCTGCTTCATTGACATGATAAAACCACCTCAACAAGAGGCGTAGTACTTCGGGTGACATAGTTAGTTAGAGTGATGCAGTGTAAGGCCTTGTCTACACTTATAAAATAAGTCAACATAATATAGATCAACTTACAGCCACTGCTGTAATTACAGCTCCTGGTGTCCCTGTGGGATGCCACCTCACTCCCTGGTCCCAGCCAGGGACTTCTCCCCTCCTCTTTCCCTGCTGGGAGCCAAGGGAAGCCATGTGGGGTTTCTCCATTCCCAGCTCTCCTCCTGAACAGGCAGCCATATCAATTTCACAGCTGTGTAACTGACAAGGCTGCCTGGGCTGGGAGCAGGTGGAGAAGCACCCATACTTCTGGCCCCGGCTCCCAGCCAAAAGCAGAGACCAGCAGCCCGGGCAGATGGTTCCTGCTCCTGGCTAACAGAGGGAGCAAGAAGTCCAGGTGCTGGAACCAGCAGCCGGGGTTGAGCTTTTCTGTCAATTACAGTGAAACTGACAAGAATGACAACCCCACAGTTGATGTAAGGGGACACAGTGTCTACATGGACACTGTCACCCTAACTCTGCTGACAAAAATGCTATATCTTTCCATCAAGATGGTTTTATTTTGTCAAAAAAACAGGGCAGTTTTGTCAGCACTGGGTTGACTGCAGTGCCTACACCACTTCTGCTTTGGTTGATAAAACTCTCTAGTGCAGACACTGTGTTGCTTATGTCACCCTATGTGGCCTCCAGGAATTGTCCCACAATGTTCATCATGACTGCTCTGGTCATCACTTTGAACCCCATTGCCCTGCAGCCAGGTACACAGGCATGCACCCCTCCCCTTTTAAATGTTTTGAAATTGCTTTTCCTGTTTGCTCAGCATGGACAACTCACATACTATATGCCCAGCTAACTATGCCGGCTCCCCACAGCAAACAAACTATTGCCTGGAGGTGATAGATCTGCGGGGTCTGTGGGGAGAGGAGGCTGTGAAGTCACAGGTCTGCTCCAGTCACAAGTACTTTGATATCTACAGGCAGATTGCTCATGGCCTGGAGAAGAAGCGGTATGATAGGGACAAGCAGCAGTGCAATGCAAAAATCAAGGAGCTGAGGCATACCAGAAGGCAAGGGAGGCCAATAGTCCCTCTAGTGTGACGCCAAAGACATGCCGTTTCTAGAAGGAACTGCATGCCATCCTTGGCAGCGAGCCCGCCTCCACAAATTTCATGGATCCTTCAGGAGCACTGGAGACAGTGGCCAATGCAGTGAACCCCGAGAACGATGTGGTGGATTAGGAAGCAGAGCTAGAGAAGGATGGGGGAATGCAACACGGACACGTGGTGATGTGGAGAGCCAAGACCTCTTTCTAACTTGAGGGGTCTAGCCAGTCCCAGCACCCCAACTCTAGGGTGCCTAATGCAGGAAAGGGAAGCCCTAGTAAGTACTCACTGTGATTCGATACTGTAGGGAAACATGTGGTAACATTCTGCTTTTTAATGAGGGAGAGGAGGAATTGAAATAACCAGCATAGGTACAGTTTGTATCTGCTTCTCATTCTCCTGTGCAGCTAGGCAGAAGGGGCCCTGCAGAAGTTTGTTTATGCACACTGGGATGTCCCAGGAATCCGCCACAGAGATCTCTAGGAAACTTTCCTGGAGGTAATCAGCAATCTTCTGCTGAAGGTTTCTTGGGTGGAGGCTGCTTTGTTTCTCCCTCCTCACCCCTGTAGGAAACTTCTCGCCAATCAGAAATTGTTTCTGCAGGCACCATAGCAGCACATAGGTGGCCATCATATGGACCTGGTCTGCAGCCACATGCATGCAGAAGTTACATCCCTGCTTCCTCAATTACCCTCAGGAGCGAGAGATCAGTTGCTATCACCCCCGCTTGTGGAAAACGGTGCCAATATTCAGAATAGTAGTCCTAGGCACTGGTAGTGATACCTCACTGAAACCTCCCATCTTTTGTTCCATTTTGCCCCTTCCCCACTGGGCAAAACTCACCATGGTTTGGGCTCCTTCCATGGTAAAGTGAGAAAGCTGTGTTTCTAACTTGTTTGTATCAAGTGTGTGAGTGCACTCACAGTAGTGACTGTCTTTTTTCTTTTTTTTTTTTAATAAAGCATCTGCAGATGTGCCCTTGAGGGTTTCCTTTCCTCCTGCACAGCGGCTGAGCGGCTCCATCTCAAGAGGAGTAAAGAAGATATATTCAGGAGGTGGTGCAATCCTCTGGTGCTTCAGATTGCGAGCAGAGAATATGGAGAGATGCTATCAGTGACAAACCGCGGATGGATAGTCAGAATAGGAAACAGGCAGGAGCAAATGATAAAACTACTCAGGGAGCGAATGAATATTTTGAGGTCCCTGATTGAACCTCAGGCAGAACACATCTGTGCTCGCCTCCCTGAAAGCCCATACAGCCTTCCAAGCTGTGAGAGCCTCAATAACAAATATGCTCTTGATTTTCATGTTCCTGACAAGACGACAGAAATGTTTGCATGGGTGTTATTAAAAATGTATTTACAGAGAGTGAATGAATGTTTATTTGTCTCCTACATATGGTAGTTGCTGCTAAATTTCGTACACTGTGCCAATAGGTGCATTTGCATTGTTACATTTCTGCACGCACAGGAATCATTACAAATTTCATACCATGGTGCAAGAAAACAACGCCTGGCTCAATGCATTACAGAAACATTACTGTGGCTCACTGTCAAAATGCTCCTTTAAAGTCTGCCTGATTCCAATAGCTCTCCTATTGCTGAGCCCCTCTAACAGCCCTGATATCTGGCTGCTCAAAATCAGCAGCCAGCCAATCCACTTCAATGCTCCACCCATGCAGAAACTCCCCCCCCCCATTACATTTGTGAAGTTAAGCAGAGTACAACAGGCTGCTATGACCAGCGGAGTATTTTCCTCACTGAGGTTTAACCTGGCAAAGAGGGAGCACCAGCACTCCTTTAAATTGCTAAAGGCACATTCAACAGCCATTCTGCACCTGCCGAGCCTGTTGTTGAAGCACTCCTTACTGCAGTCAAGGTTGCTAGTGTACAGCTTCATGAGCCACAGAAGCAAGGGGTAGGCTGGGTCTCCCAGGATCTTTATCAGCATTTCCACACCACCAGTGGAAATCTTCTGGTCTCAAAAGAAAGTTCCTGCTTGCAGCTTCCTGTACAGGCCATTGTTCCTGAAGATGCATGCTTCATGCACCTTCCCTGACCAGCCTGCATTAATGTCAGTAAAACAAACCCAGTGATCCACCAGCACTTGCAATACCACAGAAAAGTAGCCCATTCTGTTGATGTATTCCATTGCAAGGTGGACTGGGGCCAAAATGGGGATTTGCATGCCATCTATTCCGCAGTTAGGGAATCCCATTGCCACAAAACTATTCACTATTTCACGCAGATTGCCCAAAGTCACAGTCTTTTGTAGCAGGAGGTTATTAAAGGCCCTGCACACTTGCATCACTGCAAACCCCACCGTGGACTTCCCCACTCCAAACTGATTCACGACTGACTGGTAGCAGTTTTGCGTTGCCAGCTTCCACAGAGCGATCACCACTTGCTTCTTCACCACTAGGGCAGTTGTCATTTTGGTGTCCTTGTGCCAAAGAGCAGTGACAAGTGCCACACAGTTCCAGGAAGGTGGCTTTGCATAGCCAAAAGTTCTGTAGCCGCTGCTATTCATCCCATACCTGCATAACAATGCAATCCTACCACTCAGTATTTGTTTCTTGTGCCCAGAACTGATGGTCCACCACGTGCAGCTGCTCCATGAATGCCAACAACAATCTTGAATTGTTTCTGTCCACGGCACACAGAAGGACAGACAACCTGGTGTTGCCATCAGATTCAAAACTCAAGAAATACTGAAGGACCAGGCATGTTGTGTTCATAACACTCATCACAATACTAAAGAGTAGTGCAGGAACCATGCTTTCCGACAGACAGTGGGCGTGCAGTTCCCAGGTTCTGTTGAAAAGCTGTGCAAAATGTACTAGGAAACCCATGGAACAATGGGATTGAAAAAACGGCATCATCAGATGCTCAGCCCACTCCCATGAGGCACCACAAACCTCTCCCAAAAACACCTAGCAGAAGATGGTCATAAATTGCAGTGGGATAATCCGGTGCACCGCTCGCTCTCACATACAGCACCTACTGGGGCACGCTCCACCATCACAAAGCGTTATGTGGACGTGCAACAGCGGTTTAATTACAGTGGTTGATGAACACCGACATAACTTAAGTCAATTTAACTTTGTAGTGTACACAAGGCCTTATGTCCTGGGACCAACATGGCTACACCATCACTTAACTGTGATGTTTATAATATATTTTATGATTAAAGGACAGTATACCACACTAAAATTCAAAGCTGTAAAAGTACGTAGTTTAACTGGAGGTGTCAGGTAACCTTTGAATTCACACCACACCTAAGCCACATTTACATAGCCACCTTCTAAAATATCCACACTGTCACACAAAGTAAGTTCTTAAAAAATTCATGATTTCAAAAATTCTTGTAAGCCTTAGCCTTTCTAGATATCCCAAAAGCAAGCCCTTTGTGGCCCTATTTACTTCAGAATTCTGCAGAATTTGATACTACACATTTGCTTTCATATTAGTATAAAAGTATTTGATTACAAATATTCCATTTATCACATTTTGAAGATTAGCTACTGCAATGCTGTCCTCCTTAAGTCTGAAAACATATAGCTTGAAATAATTCCCTAAGAAGCATGAGCTATTGCTATTCAATTGCATAGAATGTTATATCTGAAACATGACAACTATATATTAACATTGCACTCCAGTTCATTTTAGCAGAAACATGCAGACATTATGTGCAATGGTGGAACTTAGAGCAGGACACAGGGGTAACTAGTTGCTGTGAAAGGCTGTGAAATTAATTTTCAGCACCCTCACAATCAAACAATGTTACCTGCCTACAACAGGGAGGAAAAGAAGAAATGTACTCTCCCCTCCTTGCCAAAAGTCACCTCCAGGATTCTCACTCAAGAGTGGTAATCAACCTTGAAACATATTAGTCTGTAGCCTCTCAAATCTCGTTACAGGGTCGAAACATTCCACCAATGGCAGTCCAATGACCACTAGTCAGTCAAAACTGGATGAAGAGAAACAATCCATTTGTGACAATTATCTGTTCAGAGAACAAGCTATTAGTTTGACTGTTCCCTGGACAAAAGATGACAATTTATTCTGATCAGGTTAAATAGACATGTCCTAGTTCACACACAAGTACCTGAACCTTTATAGGTAGACTCAGTGGAGATAAGTCTGTAACACAGACGTACTCAAAAAGAACACTAATGCAGAGGCCAGAGCAAAAAATAAAGCTAGAAAGCAATACAGACAACTTCTTGTCATAGTAAAATGCATGTCCCATTAGCAGATAAGATGGGCGCATGAAGGTATGTATCCTTTAAGTCTACTGAAATCAAATACTTCCCAAGGCAGATTACCCAAAGCAATGTATTTAGTCATTTCCATAGTACAGACTTTCACAAAGAAAGCTGCTTTTCTAATCATACCCTTTCCTATTAGAGAATTTTTAGTGCACGCCAGCAGGATGTACAAATGCCAATTACTGCACAACACTGGTAAGATTCAGAATTCAAACCACTCTAGCACGCATTGCTGTGCTGTGTAGACAAGCTGTTTGAACCTAGAGAACTTTCCTAACCAGAAAATAGCTATAAAGTTGAAGTAGATAATGTCACTTTCAGCAATATATAAGGGAACATACTTCCTCTAAGGACCACAAAGCGCTTTACCAACCAATTTCATAATATTCCTGTGGGATAGATAGATATAACACCGATTTTATTAAAATAGGTAAGATGAGGAAGAAAGAAGTTAAACAATTTACTCAAGATTACAGCCAGGGGCAAAGCACAGACTAGATCCCAGAACTAAATTCCAAATCCACTGCTATGATCACTAGAAAAGCAGTGATTCCCAAAACAGATCAGACCAATGGTCCATTTAGTCCGTTAACCTCCACTGATAGCAGCCAGTTCCAGGTATTTCAGAGGAAGGTGCCAGAAACCTATAGCAGACAATTATGGAATAACAGGATCAAAGCAAAGTTTCTTTCTAATCATTCATTTAATACTTGGTTTTCTATTTTTTATTCTATATAATGTAACTCTGGATTTTCTCATTATGCGTATAAAATGTTTAATCTTTTTTTTGGAATCCTGCTAGGTTTTAGACTCAGTGATATCTTGTGGCACGTGTTTTATGTAAATGCAATCTTTTATCAGTTTAAATTTGCTGCCTTTCAGTTTTTTTTAAGATATCCCTAGTGCTTTACACATGAAACAGCAATCCATATACCTTTTTCTTCATTCTGTATGTCAGTGTGGACTCTGATATCATCGTGTCTTTGTCGAGACACCGCAGCTGAATTTGAGGGTTGTAATCCATAGGAGGCAGAGCTGCCTCGGTCTCTGGATGCAGGGTATTTTAAATTGTCTTGATCAGCTGATGCACTGTCAGTTCTATAAAAAGAAAATTATTTTTTTATGTAAGAGTGTACTAAAAGAGGGATTCACATTTATGAATACAACTCACATTGAAAAACAATCCAATAACGTTCTTAAAAAGAAAAAATAAGGTTATACTGTATACCCTAGTTACTTTTAGAAGAAGTAAGCACCTTAAATTTGTGCCTTGTATCGGAACAGAGTAAGCACAGTAACAGAACACAAAGGTAACGTGTTCTAGCAGGTCAAAGCCCTACTGCAAGTACTACCTGGTCAAGTGGTCAGATGTGGATGGACGAAGAGACTGCATGGTAGTTAAGATCTTGATGAATTTGACTTTTGGCAAGAAAAAGGGGATCTCTCTGTCAATATTGCACATGCACACACACCCCCCTAACTGATCAGATGAGATTTAAAGGGAAAGTGTCTGTGGGAGAATTAAAGCTACAAAGTAAGAGATGTTACCCTTTCTAAGGGTCAGAAAATTACCCATGACTTTTCAGGCAATTCCTCTGCAGTATAAAGTGTAAACTGTGATGTTCCAGAATTGGAGATTTTAAAAACCAATCATTTAAAAGTTTAAAAACTTCTTTCCATATTACAGTACATGTGTTTTGGAGAGTACTAAACTACTTTAAAACTATCACACACACACTTACAAATACAGAAACTTTTCAGTTACTTGCATTTAAAAGAATACTTCCTTGATTTGTCTCCCCATACCCTCTTTTACGTTGCAGTACAACTGTGCCACCAAACATCAAGCAAATTGGATATACAAACTTGTATTCTGGCCTTCCTAAACTCATGCCTGTATTTTAAGATGGCATTTTTCCTGGTCATAAGGTAGTATTTCTATTTTGACTAGGTTGTGGCTGGCAGATGAATCTGAATAATGAACCTAACTCTGTTAGTCATCTTTCACATGAAGTCTTGTGTAACACCAATTGTACATCAGTCACATATTTTGACATGACCACATAACTCTCACACACACCCAACTAAACCATTATGCAGTGGTGCCAGCAGACCAGCTCAGTCACAAAGACAAGGTGAGATATCAGAATAAAAATTGTTCAGTTGGAACGAGAAGGTAGATAACTATCCTACAAGGTGTTGGATGCATTTCCACAAGGCAGTGCCAATTAGATACTTTCAAGTTTTTGTTTCTATATGAGAAACTCATGACTAGAGAATAGACAAAGAACACAGAAGATTATGGATCGGAGATGCACTGTGGCTATCATGTAACGAAAGAGAAGCAAATCAACATAGTTGCTCATTGAGCAATTTCCTTGCCCCTGCTTTGATTGTTTTGGTGCTGCACTTTTATATTGGAAAGCTCACCTTCAGAAAGCAACATTCTGAATTCTCTTTCCTCCAAAAAAGGATAGGCCAGTCTATTAAACACTCAAATAGTCACTGCATGTTCACAAAAGTTACTGTACTTATGCTCTAACACACAAGTAAGGAGACAGGCACAAATCTCTTTGGAAAAGGAGTTAATTTCATTGCCAGTCAGTAGTAGAATTATGATGTCCTGACTGCACAAATTTACGATTGAGGGAATACATCATCCTGTGAAGGATCAGAGATCAGTGACCTTACAATATTCAGTATAGTTCTAAGTCAGTAAAAATAACCTATAATCCTAGCTGGGTGGATAGCTTTTCTAGGATAGCCAGAAGGGTTTAAGACTTCTATGGCCTTGTCTACACTGAGGAAATCCACTGGCATGGCCACTCCATAATCATTATTCTGCTATAATTTAGCTATCCAAAAATAACTGCTCTGGAATAAAAGTAATTTATAGCAGATTAATTATTCTGGAATAGACTTGCTCGTCAAGT
>ML675626.1:16303416-16347218 GCA_007922155.1 Mesoclemmys tuberculata
AAGTGTCCCATGCAGACAACCCCTAGTATTTAAGCGCCCAAGATATCAGGATGGATTGATTTAAAATCATGATTTAAATCCCCAGGTGAAAGGCCTCGATTTAAATAATTGATTTTAAGCAACTTTTCCATTGGTACTTCAGTTGTTTCTAAAGAAAGGTGCATTCTTATTGGTTGATGAAACCATTAAAGCATGTTGATTTACAACTAATTAGAGCTATTATACTAGATTTGCTACATTTTGTTGCTACTTAGGAGTGTACACTATAACTATACAGTTACTTAAGCAACTAATAAAAGTTAATAATAATCTGAAAATATTAAAAATTGTACGTTTAATATATTAGAAAATGGTGAATATATTCATTATTTACTAGATAATTAACTTTCTGTTGTTGATGTGTGTCAAGATGCATTAAAATGGTAACTGGAATTTAATTTAACATACAAAACAGCATCTAAAATTTATTTTTTAAACCATACAAGTCCGGAATACCTTATAGTGCTATATTTATAAAGTTTGACACCAAAAGTTCGATGTTTTTCCCCTGACACTTCCATTATATAAAAGAGTAGCCTTTAACAGAAAGTTTGTGATAGCATATCATGGACTCAGCATATTTATTTTCAATTTGAATGTTTAAGGGATTATAAATTTAGGCCTAAATATATTTGGTATTAAATTCAGAATTCATTTTAAACAGGTTCATTTTTAATAAGAAAAAACTTATAATTTAAATAAAATAAATCCTCCCCCCTTCTCTCCCAAAATCAGATTTTTATCCATCCTGCAAGGTAGGCAGTTTTTGCAAAGAAAATGAATTTTTTAAATATGCTCTCTTAGCAGAAATTTTAGAATCTGCAACAGTATAGGTGAACGATTATGACTGAAAAATCTAGTATGTTCATTGATATGAATTAGTCAAAGGAATACTAAACACTGAGAGTCTTCACACATCCTCTGGCAAACTGCCATTCAAATTCAAACCTATATAACCACCCACACCCACCATACTGCCAGCATCAGGATTATGTGCTCCTGGTCAGTTTCACACTGTGCCAACAATGACAAAAATGCTGTGCTGGAGACAGGGTGGCCTCCAAACTGCTTGGTCCACAAGGCACAAATGAAGGGTAGAATGGAATGAGGATAACAAATGAAGTGACAATAGTAACTGACCTTTTGATAATATCTATATGTTGACAATTTAGGATGGAAACTCTTAGGAGCAGAGGAGTTACACACTACCTGAAGTATATTTTACCTTAAGGTAATATATGAATTTGAAAATATGTTATCCAAAATGTAAGTTAATGTGCATTCCTGGAATGTATCCCTATGAGTCCCAGAACTGCTCTATTTTCTCCAAAACATGAGGGGGGAAACTGGCACTGAAATCCAGTTAAAAAAAAAAAAGGCTTGGCAGACTCTGTTCTGGGTTCCTGGTTCCGTTTGCCAAGGCTGTTTTCTGAAAGCAAGTTCCCACTTCCTGTAACTAAAGTCCATAACTCCAGAAAGTGGGAGAAAATGTCCACTGCTGTTCCACTTCCCACATTTCAAGGAGAATGGAGGAGAATGAGAAGGAAAGATTATCCCACTCTCTCCCCCAATTTTTGCTTAGTTTTGTCTCTTGACTTCTGTGAAGTAACTGAGTGAAAATCAGATATTTAGTCAGAATGTTTAAAACAGTGTGTTTGCTGATGCCCATTTATATCCAATTCTAGTTGTTGTGGTCAAAAGAATCGTTCCCATGGCAAGACGACTATGTCTCCTTCTGTATTTGTACAGTGTCTAGCACAATAAGATTCCAAAAGTGATTTGGGCCTCTAGATGCAGTACCAGTGATGATGACAGAATATTCTGAAGAAAGTATATTTTTATTAAAGATCAACTCCACTGACCATTCAGTCAAGACGTGAGAGATCACAATACATTTGCTCCAAGACCTGGAAGAGGTCTTCCAGCAAAACCAGAAAAAAATCCAGGTTTGAAATTCAGGTTTGATAATATTGGTATTAATATTTAAAAAGGAACAAAAAAAGAAAACACCTCCGTCCCACACACACACCATCTTACAGGACATTTCTATATAGAATAAGTAAAGTATTATACTTAAAAATCCACTGCAGGTCAGCTTTAAAGATTAGCCAGATTGATGAGGAAAACTATTCACAACAGTTTCCATAAATGCTCAGAGAACAGTACTAATGTGCAAACAAGGATGAAATATTACACATCAGTCACCCAGATTTCTGTATGGCTTTCAGTGGACAACTGAAGAGACTGATCTCAAGATCAGAAAAGCATGGCAAAATAACGAAGACTAGAAACAGCACTTCAAGGAGGCCAGCAGCAATAAGTATGGTATGAGCCATTATGGGTAAATATTCATCATATGAAGGGATATTCGTGCTTTGTCACCTTAATTTTACTAATGAGATCACTCCCTACTATCTCAGTACTTTCTACTTTCATTTTACACATCAAGCCTTATTGCTCGTCATACAAAATTAAAACATGATCCCTAATACAACAGTAAAACTATTTGAATTTGAAAAAAAAAGTATCTTTGAGCTCTTTATAATTTCTTTATTCTGAGTGGAATAGGAACCTGATACACTGCAATTTTAAAAAAAGGGTTTCTGTACTATGAAAAGCATTTTAGCAGGATCTTTGCAGAATCTGTTGACAACAGGAACCACAATCATCAGTTCCCACTCCAGTAAGTTATCTCTTCAGTTCAATGGCCCCAACCGGGCACCAAAAAGGCAATACAGCATATACACAGTAAATGAAGTTGTACAGGTAACTTTTCTGTACACTACATTACATTCTTACATTACCTCTATACAAGTTTGAATCTTTGACATAATTAGCTAAAAAGCTCTGTAAATTAGAACAGAAAGTCTTGAAATCCATGTGCCACAGCTGAAAAGGAACAGAAACAGTGACACACAAGAACTTTTAACTTGCAGAAAAACAAATGTTTACAGATTGCAAAAAAGAAACTGCTCCATGATCATTACATGAGACCTACAGAATGACATATCAAATAAGAGATGATCAAAATGACTAATATGCTTTGATTCTTTGCTACATAAAATCCACAACACTAAAACATTCAGAATAGTCCGTGACTTTCAGTCTATAAGGGTTGACGACTTCTCGTCTGCTCTCAGCCATCTCCTTCCTTTTTATTCACTAATACGATAGAATTCTCTCCATGGTTCATTCCCCTCCACACCTTGCTCCCATTTCTCTCTTTTGCTTCTCCTTCCTTTTGCAAGATCTCCCCTGTCAACCCACAGCCCCAGCCCACCCACAACATCCACTTTCTTCTGCTCCTGCTCTCACACTGCAGAGCATCGCTGGCAAAAAGCCTGTTATCAGGCTAACTTACTTCACTACAAATCCATTCTCTCTTTCACTTCTGCCATCTTCCTAGCTAAACAACTCTATTTCGCCAACTTAAATGAATGTCATGGCCTCAATCCCAGCCTCCTTTTCAAAACTCTCCCTTCCTCCTGCCTCCACTTCTCTCTCTGCACAGGATGCTGCCAACTTTGAACAAGAAAAAGTTAACATAGGCAAAATATGACAACTTTCCCTCTCCCTAGGCTTCCTTCCTTTCCCCATCCCCTCTCTTCCTTCTCTCCTGTCAGAGACAGAGGTTTCTTGCCTGCTCTTCTCCTCTAACCCCTCCACTTGCCTCAGTGATCCCATCCCATCTCCAGATCTTCTCACATTCATTCTCATCCCCTCTCTTCCTCTTATCCTTAATCTGTCACTCTCCTATAGCTCTTTCCTCTCACAACATAAGCATGCTTTAGTCTTTCCTATCTAAAAATAAATAAATAAACAAACTTGACCACACTTACCTCTCCAACTGTCATCCCTTCTCCTATCTATAAGTTCATTAACACCTTGTTTACAATTGTTTCCTCTTCTCCAACTCCATCCTTGACCTTCTCCAATCTGGCTTCTGTCCCTTGCACACCACTGAATTCACTCATCAAACTTTCTCAATGACCTCTTCCTAATCAAAGTTTAGAACCAATATTCCCTCCTCATGACTCTTGACCTGTTGGCCACCTTCAACATAGTCAATCATGCTTTTTTTAGAAAACCTGTCCTCGCTTGCCTTTCATGATTCTGTCCTCTCCTGATTCCCCTACCTCTTTAACTGCTACTTCAGCATGTCCTTTGCCATATTCTCCTCATCATCTGTCCAACTTTCTGTGGGGGCTTGATCCCTTCTCTTCTCTCTACAACTTATCTTTGGCAACATCATCCACAGACAAATTGATCTACCATCTCTCTCTATGCTCACAGATCTCTCTCTTCACTCCAGATACATCTCCTTCTGTCCAAACTAAAATCCCAAACTCTCTGACATCTCCTTCATGGCTGTCTAGCTGTCAGCTCAAGCCGAATAAAGTAAAATCAGAGCTCTTAATCTTTCCCACCAAACCCTCTCACCCTTTCCCAATCACCATGAAAAACACCACCTTCCTGTCTGTCACTCACGCCTGTAACCTGGGTGTCATTTTCACTTTGGATCTGTCTCTAGGTCCTCACATACAATCTATATCTAAATCTTGCTGATTCTTTCTGTGTAACAACTAAGGTACAGACTTGTCTATCCATTCGCACAGTTAAAACTGTTGTATGGGCTCTCAACTCATGTCTCAATTACTGCAATGTCCTTTTCTCTGCCCTTGAGAAACGCAATGTTGTACGGCTTATATCTATTCAGAATGCTGCTGCAAAGATTATTTTCTCAGGGCTGGTCTACATTCAAAACGTCATCGACATAGCTACATCTCCCAGGGTGCATTTTTCCACTGCAGCACTTTAGTGGGGTTCTTCCATCAGACTAGGTAATCCACCTCCCTGAGAAGTGGTAACTAGGTCAACAAAAGAATTCTTCCACTGACCTAGCACTGTCTACACTGGAGTTAGGTGGGCTTAACTGCACCACTCAATGGTGTGCATTTTTCACACCCCTGAGCAATGTACTTAAGCAGACTCCATTTTCTAATGTAGTCCAAACCTTAAACTTAAGACTGTAAGCACTTTGAAGGCAGAGACCATGTTTTTGTTCTATATCTGTACAGCATCTAGCACAAGGGAATCCTAATGCATGACCAGGGCTTGTAAGTGCTACGGTAATACAAATTAGTAATAATAATAATTATTATTCATAACACTAACTTATATTGCCTGAGAAAGAAAAATTCCATTTTCAAAAATTAAATTCCAGTATTGAACTTGCATCTATCAGAGTAGTTTTGGAACTTTTACCAGAGCTTTCATTTCTTACTTCTCCATATACATCTTCAGCTACCGTATGTTTGTCTTCTTCTGTTCATAAAGAGAAGTGTGGTTATTCCCGAAGTAACTTCTGATTATAGGGGAGGACTATTAAAAATTCACCTATCCTTTCTCACCATGCGCTGAAAATGTGAATGTTAAAACCACGTTCTAGTCCTTGCCATTATGATACACCAGTAGACATCAGTTTGCTTAATGCTACTGTGTTGCACAATGCCTTCTTTCCTGTCAGTATGAATGCAATTTAGTGTTGCAGTTAATTCAGCACAATTCTATAGATTAACAGTGGACTGAAACTATCAGTAGCTACACAATGATATGAATTTTTTTTTTTAATTTCCAAAAGCCAAAGCCAAAGAAAGTGGGAACTTAAAAGGGAAACTAAGGAGGCAAAGGTCTGGAAGTTTAGAAAGATAGCAGATCAAATCTGCTAAATCTGATCGAGTCTCCTGATCAAAGTTCTGCCACATACACTCAGGTCTTGTCCATCCACAGCTTTTGTACTGCTATAGCTATATCAATTTAAAAACAGACATCATTAAACCAGTAAAAGCCACTAGTGTGGATGCAGTGATTCAGGAATAAATGATCTTATATCAACATAACTTTTTCCTGTCCAATGCACAGTGTTACAAAAACTGTGTAGACCAGCCCACACACATCTGACAGGTATTGTCACGTTCATATGGGCACAAAATTCAAATTCTGCTTCACCAACTAGATTTTATTAGAGATGTATCTGAGCTTCAAAATTTAGATCCAGATTTTTCATACCTCAAATTTCAGGAGATTTTGATTCTAATGATTTGTTTCAGGTGTCATCTCATTTATTACTTTACAGGTAATTAAACTTCAAAACACAATAATACCCTATTAAAAAGGAAACAGTCAACTTCAAAAAAATAGTATTTCCATCTGAAAGTATTATGCATACTATAAGCCATGAAAGATTAGTGAAAAAAGTTCTATTTTTTCCTTTTTTGCATTGGAAATGACAGAATTTTTACAATTTTGGTGCCTTCGTACAACCAACTCTGCTAGAAGCTGTTTACCAAAAACAGCAGCAACAGAGCTAGAACAGAATAGGTAGTAAGCAACAGACAGGAATATACACAGAAAGAAAGGGAGGAAAAAGAAGAAAAGTAGGTCCGAGCATATTTTGTGTTATCATATAAACAAGGAAACAAAAAATTTCACAGCTACTTTTAAAATTAAAAACAAATCAGGCCATACTATTTTAGCAAACTCTAACAGATTATTTTTAAATTAGTTGACAATATATCTTTGCAATGACTTTTTTGTAGAATTAGCTCACAACTCTTTGTGCACATTTTTATACTCTTTGGAGTGTCTGACTGATAGAGGTAGACAAACTAAGAGGTAAAGCTACTTGCTGTAGGTTCCAGTTGCTCCCAAGGACAGATCTCACTTATTCCTTTACAAAAGCCCCAATTCCATGATACCGTAGATCTGGAGGACCAGGCCGCATTCACACTATGAAACTAACTTGTCCATGACAATGTCTCACCTCCTCTCCGTCACACTTTCTATAATACTGTTGAATAGAGTTTTGTTCTGACTGTGCCAGCAGTTAAACCATTTTCACCTCCTCCAGTTCAATCGTTTTCTGCAGTAAGTTAATTTCCTAGCATAGACAGGGTTTCAGTTTCGGTAAAGAACATTTTCTATGCTGAAAATAAGATGGGACTTGTGGCAAATTACATGTCTTATCAGGAAGCTGTTATCACAGCTGTCACCATATCAGCAGGGACGCAAACTGTATATCCAATCCTTTCCCTTAGGGAGAAAACTCTGGATCAAGTGTTAAAAGTTATTTGACTTCAAATATGGAGCCCAGGAATCTGAACCCTACTCTGCAGGTAGGAGATAAGGGAGGTACCAGACTGTAGGTCACTGGAAGCTCTCTATTGTTGAAGAAGTAGGATGTCAGAACAGGACATATTACAACGATAGTTTGCAAATTTCTATGTTTTTAACTTGCAATTTAATACACCTCAATAACTGAAGAGAGCAGAATTTAGTGAGGTGTGACATTTTGATCATTTGACTGTTGCATGCTTAACATCCTTACATGTAGAATGTCAACTACTTAATCAAAATGAACATTTGTCTCTGTCACGTATATGAAACTAATGTTATACCCTACAATAGCAGGACCTATTTCCCTATCCATCCAATTTCCCCATTCCAATATGTATAAAGATGACTCTCTCTTCAATTTCATAAACTTCATGACACTGACAGCAAACTTTAGAACTACAGTCCCTTTCTCTGCCAACATATGTTTTAGTAAGGTTAGAATACAGCCAAAAGAGGTCCACATGGAAACAATAATGAAGTCAGAATACTTAGATACATCAGGCCAAATTACAGCAGGTTTGGAAAACCTTTAAAAGTTAATATAGTAAACGAAAATAGTTTAGCAACTACACTGGTGACAGGAAGTGTTGGAAATAGTTAAGATGCAAAATACACTTTCAGTACTTGAATAAAAGAAAATAACTACCAACATGGTATTGCTCAAAAAAGTTGCAGTGCAGAACGTGTAGCTGAAATGTAATTACTGCAACACATCACATACAAAAACCACATTAGTTTACTTACAACTCTGGACTACTTCTCCTGATTAAAGAACAAAATGTGTGTGTTTTGGGTACTATTTTATTAGTCCTTGAAGGACAACAAGTATGTTTGTGGCCTCCATTCGCCTTCAATTAATTTCCAATTATAAACAAGAAGCGGGAACAAAAAAGTCACTTACTGAAGCTTCCTCTAAATTCTCTGTCTCAATATAAGCAACGCAAAACTTCTACTTGCCACTAAAGGAAAGTGTCTCCTACTATAAAATTAGTCACTGAGCAACAAAGTTGTTACTTTATCATAACTGGGAGGGGGGGGCAGCCACAGCTTAACTGAAACGTCTTAAAATCTTCAAAAACGACAGATCACCTAGGTAAAAAAACAGAGCCTGGGCGAAACCAGCATAAACCCAACTGAACTAGGACCCGATGAAGTTATGCCTGGTGTGATAAGGAAACATTTTCTTTCTGCAGCCACCCAGAGATAAGGAATTACTTATGCAGCAGGAAATACCCTCCGCTGTCCACACCTCCCTCTTACCCAGCGCACAGCGAAGGCTGGGTCCTTCATACCAGGTGCCCCCCCCGTCTAGGCCACATTAGCCAGGCAGTGGCCACCCACCACACCCCTATCCCGCGTGTAGGCCCAACAGTCAAGGGGGGGGTCACTCGCGCCCCCGCCCCCCACACGGTCACTCGCTTCCCCCGTCTCCCTGTAGGCCCCCCAGTGTCACTCGCTTCCCCCGTCTCCCTGTAGGCCCCAATGGTCCGGGGATGGGTCACCCCCCGTTGCCCTCTAGGCCCCGACGCTCAGGAAGCTGGGCCTTCCCCCTCACGAAGTCGGGGGTCCCTCCTCTCCCCCGCCCGCCTCCGTAGGCCCCGGCCCGGGAACAGGCCAGGCCCCCCCAGAGGCCGCCTAGGCCGCGCCTCCCCCTGCCCGAGCCCAGCCCACCTGGGTTGCCAGTCATTCCAGCTCCGCGGGTGATAGTGCTGCCTGGTGCCGGTGCCGCTCAGCCGAGACCCCGGGGCTCTGCGGCTCATTACCTTGCCCGAGAGGGCATGGCCGGCCGGGCAGCGGCGCGGGGCGGGGGGCGGCGGCGGCTCCTCACGCGCTCCCCTCACGGCTGCTGTCTCACACCGAAGGCGGAGAAGAGGAGACAGACGACGGCGGCGGCGGCTCCGCCTGCGGCTGCTGAGCGCTGGGGCTGCTGCCTAGCCGCACGGCATGCCGGGATCGCGGGCCATGGGGCCGCCGCCCCGGCGCTCGCCCGCCCTCCGCGAGGCACCATGGGACAGCGAGCGAGCGGGGTCGGCCGGTCAACAGCCCTCAGGCCCGCGCGCGCCGGAGAGCGACCGCGGGCTCCCCTCACCCGCCCTCCTCAGCGGGGGGCTCGGCCCTCGAGAGCCTCGCGGCTCCCTCAGGCGGGGTCTCCTCACCCCCCAGCCTGTGGTGTGTGTGGGGGGGCGCCTGCTGGCCCCACTCCCCTGAGCAGCGTTTAATCCTCGGGAGGGGTCTCCTCTCCTCCGGATGGGGGTCGCCCTCTGCGTAGGACAGCGGCTGTCCCCCCCATGGGGGCAGGGGACTTCGCCCCCCAAAAGTGTCTCGCTCTCCCACCTGAGGGGTGCTGCCTCCCCTGCCCAAGCCAGGCTGAGCTCGCTTCTCCCACACGCAGGACACGAGTGCACGGCTTGGCGTGCCCCGGGCTAGTGGGAGCTGGCTGAGCCCCGGGGCTGCTGTCTTTCTTTATTTCCAGCTGCTCAGACGCTAAGATTTTAAAAGAGCTAAAACCGCCTAAGGCCTCTGTCGTGGTACTTTTCTAAGCCACTAGTTTCCACAGGGATCTGACTGAAAATGGGAGGGGGAGACAACCTGCAGGAAGAGGTCTATAATGTGGTCCACGCTTGACAGAAGGTAAAAACCGGTGCTGTGGGATACATTTTCAAGGAAGATACCAAGGCCAGCTCTACACTCAAGTCAACCAGCTCGGTCACGTTGGTGTGAAAAATGCACACCTTGAGCCGCGTAATTAAGCCAACCTAACCCCCAGCGTAGACAGCACCAGGCTCATGGAGGAATTGTGTTGAACTACTCTTGAGGTGGATTAACTGCAATGACTGGAAAACCCAACCTGGCACTCTAGTGAGTGTTTGCGCTGAAGTGCTACAGTGGTGCAACTACAGTAGTTTAAGTGCAGACATAGCCTACAATTCTGACTAGCATTTTTTTCTCCTCCAAGAAATGTATGCTTTGCAATGGCCACCCTGATTCCTGAATATGTGTTCTTGTTACTGAACCTCAAGTTTTCATGAAATCTAATATACTCAAGTCAAAGGTTTAGCAAAGATGCTCATAGGCCTAACTGCTCTTATTTATGACTGTGTCCCAGGTTTAACATCACAAGCGCACCAATAGGGGCCTTGTTAATATCATCCAATAAACTGTAGTTGTTTTGTTAATGACCTGAATCTATGGGCATGTTGCCACCTCTCCTGGCTTTTATTGGACAGCCATGAACGTGTTGTGGTCTTTCATCCCTCAAGCAATGCTTGCTGGACATCCACAGGTTCCAAAATCAGTCCCAGGGTTCAGAAACATCATATTACAAGGCTGAATTGCAACATAATTATATTTTGATGTGACATGACCCACTGTCATTATAATACATCACAACATTCTGACAGTGTCGCAAATAGTAACCTTGAGTAGATGCTGCATGTGTACTGTGTTTCTTCTACTCACTAGCTTTCAAGTGCTTAGCAGTTTAAAAGCAATACTGTAAAATCATTTTGGTTCAGTTGCAACTAAGGTAACTAGATGTCCTGATTTTGTAGGGACAATCCTGATATGCAGGGCTTTTTCTTTTATAGGTGCCTATTCCCCCCCCCAAACCACTATTTCACACTTGCTATCTGGTCACCCTAGTTGCATCTCTTAAATGCTCGAGTTAGTTTTGCAGAAATAAACCATTGTACATGGAGTTATAAATCATTCCATTTGCTGTCTTATTTCTACTTTTGGTATTTAAACTGAGAAAGTTAACCAATAGCATTTGATACTCAGCAAGCTGAATATATTTAAAACAATAGAGTCAAAATCAGATTTTACTGGAGTCGCAGCTATATATAGTGCTGCCTAGTCCTTTCTGTCTAACTCTCAAAGAGAAAATATTATGGATCATATCACCACTCATTGATAACAGAGCAGATCATCTCCACTCATATTCATGATGTCATAAAATCCTTGCAGCAGTTATAGCAGTTGCCTAGGGGAGAAAGGTGATATTAGGGAAATATTTTAGCTGCCTTTTAATGTGATTTAACAGCTGGACACAAGAAAGAGAACCAGCATCATGTGATCAACATCTCTCTGTACACCACCACAGTTTGAGCACTGCTCATTTAGTGGTTAGAGCAAAGAGCGTTGTATAAGAACTGGATTCTTGTCATGAATCTGCTCTTGAGTCTGTGTGGCCTTGTGCAAATAACTTAGCCTCTGAGTTTCATGTTCTATTGTAAAACATAATAATGGTTGGTTAATTACATTTTGAAATCACTACAAACATTAAAGTGCTATATAAGTGCCATGCACTATTCAATATGTAACTGATCTATTTCTGCTTCAAATGACTACATTGTGAAATTTTGATAGTCTTTTAAGTAATAATTAAAGTTTTTATCATAATCCATGAGATATAATAATAATTTTTATCACATAGCACTTTTTCACCTATAGATCTCAAGGTGTTTTACAAAAGTAGATAAAAACATTCAAAACCCATTTTACAGAGGAGATAGCTGACGTACAAGGAAGTTGAGGCCCGCGTTTTCTAATTTGGCTTCTAAGTTTGCTCTCCTCTACCTTTGGGTCCCAGCTTTAGATATCTAGGGCCCAGGATTGATATCAATGGGAGCTACAGCTGTCTGCACTTCTGAAAATCAAGCTTTAGATGTGTAAAGGTGTATATCAAAAAATGGAGGCATGCAAAATTAGAGGCCATTTTTTAAAATGTAGGCTTTTATCACTTGTCCAGTACCACAGAATGAGGCAGTGGGACTGCTGGAAATAGGGCTCTGGTCTTCTGATTTCCAGCCATGTGCTCAGTCCACTAGACCACACTGCCAATTTTCTTTATAATACAGACGTTTGGAGCTGATTGACACTAATTCTTTTGCTGATTTCTAATTTATCCTGATTAATTACTGACTTAATATGTAAAGTAAAAAGAAAAACTATTAATCCAAGTGTTACTTTCAGTTGTAATAAAGAGCAATTTGTATACTTCTACTGTGCTTAAATAAGACAACACATTACAGCTTCCAGTCCTCACCAGTTTGCTGCCTTACTTTTCTAAAAAATCTTAACATGCTAAGGAGTACAAGGCAAGATGAAAGTCATTTTCTTGGCTCCATGGATCCATGTATTCCCTTAACAAAGCCACATATTGAAAGAAAAACAATCACCATTGTGAGGGAGGGAAAGAGATGCTAACCAGTTCCTCGTTTGGAAACAGGACTGAGGCCAAGGAGAAAAACAATATTTGACTAGCGCAGAGAAACACAACCCACCATGATTCTGTAGTTTGAGTATTGCAAGTGGGTGCCTTTTAAAGATTGCAAAGGATTCCTAGAATATGGATTCCCTATGAAGATAACAGTGCTATGCAAAGATGATTGTGCATCATTGTACAAGTTACCTGCATTTCATTCCAAACTGATGTTTACACAACCTTCCTTACATTAACATTTAAACAAACTGAAACAGTGAACCTCATAAGATGACACACATACATTCTTGATTGTTGTCATTGCAAATTTTGTTCATTTAGTGCCAAGAAATCTTACAATAGCATCTTTGAATGATATGGTAAATGTACAGTAAATTGAACACTAATAACAAAAATAGCATCTAGTAATCGCCCCTGTTGATGTGGATAAGAAGAGGAAAAGACATTTTACCTACACACTAATCTGCTCCAATTAACTAACAAATCTTCCACTGATTACTTATTTAAAAAATTACTTGAGTACAGTTGATATAGTATGTGGGAATTTAACCTATGGCATCAAGGTTGTTTAGAGGGCAATTTCCTGCTGTTGTTAAGAGGAGACCAGTGTTCAGTGGAAAGAAAGCCACTGTATCAGCTGTTACCATTTATATTTTCACTTTATAGAATTTAAAAAACCAAAACATTCCATTAAAAATGCGTATTGCAGATTTGCAATGTAAGTTATTCAATATAAGTTGAATTTATGGGTTTTTTGTTACAGAACTTGGGTTCACACCATGGAATACGTGGGGCCTGCCTACAGATACAAATTATACTTCCATATGATCTGTTCTTTAAATGCAGATTACTTCAAATGCTCTACACCAAGGAGCCATATCTAGTAATTACACCAGCATAAAGCTGAATAACTCCATTAAAGTGGTTTCTGAATGACGGCTGGTCTATACTTACCTCCGAGATTTGGCGGCAGTCGACGGGAGATATGCAAATGACGTAAAAAAGGTGCGTAACTCACGTTGACTCCACTGCTTCCATTCTGCACAGTGTCCATCCAGTGTCCATCCAGTGCTGTGCCGACGGGAACAGTGTTCCCGTTGGCATAGAACTACACCACTTTCGGAGGTAGTTTTCATAGACCCATACCTGTACTAATGTACAGTGTGGATGGGGGTCTGGGGCATGCACCAGGTCTCAAGTTTCAATAGTCTTCCATCCCCAGTCTCACACTACAGTGAACCCTTTTTTTCTGACCCTTACCCAATCTATAAAGGTCCAGTCCCCATGTTTTCACCAGTAGTGGTGAGCTATGCTGACTACATCAGAACAGCTTTCTGTTGCACTCTTCACAAATCAATATAGGTGAACATGGATCCTGCTCCGAGAGTAGCCTCCTGGTCCACCGACCACACCCGGGTGCTGATCATAGTGTGGTCACAGTACACCGTCCTCCATGACTTTGCCTGGGGTGACAGAAACATACACTTGTACTGGGAAATGTCACAAAGGCTGGAGCAGGCAGGCATTGAGCAGACTCTGGCCTCATGCAAGGAACTCCTCAAGCACTTGAGGCTCCTGTACATGGGGGGGGGCAAAAGACTGAAACAGTTGCTCCAGGAGGGCCTGTTGTACAAATGCCTTCTCCGATGAATTGGCCTGGGTACTATCAAGGACTTCCGATACAGATCATGAAGTGGCTCACAATCCCCTCCTCACCCCCACTGGCCTCATCATCCAATGGGAGTGAGGGCCAGAGTGAGGAGGCAGCAGGAACCACAGAAGATGCCCTGGAAGACCCAAAGGACAAGACGGATGTGATTTGCACCTCTACCCAAAGAAGCCAGTTAAGGAAGCTCCTGCCGAATTAGCCCGAGGAAGACCACGAGCCGAGGCAGGAACCAGAACCCAAGGCTGGTAAATTACAGTGGACTCTGCCAATATCCCTTCTTGCTCTGTTGCTACATTCCTGATTTTAAGCCCAACTCAGGCTCTGCTCCATCTGAGCAAGAAACAGCCATAAATCAATTATTTCATTGATTTCCAATGAACCACTGTTATGCATTTGGCAGAAAATGACTGAAAACAAATGATTAATTAAAAATCATCGTGCCCATGTCTGTGCATTTCTCGACCTACACATAGGTAGCAATGATCCCAGGGCCACGCAAACTGGAAAAGGAAGGGAGTGGGTTTAGAAAGGTCCCAGTTGGGGATGGGACAATTGTAGGAAACTGACAGTTTGTGTAATCATAGTAACAGCCATCTTTTGTCCCTTGGAAGACTGCACAGTTTCACTGCTTCTACCACCACCACCCTAGCTCTTACCGTCCCCTTACAAATGGGATCCTCACAGAATGGGGGAAAGGGTTGAGGTGGAGGGGGGTTAGGTCCAGGCAGGGGCAGTGAGCGCTTTGGTTGTCTGAGGAAAAGTTAGTCACAGCAATTCTTTTTCCCTGGGACCATTACAACATTTTTACATTCCCTGTCCCTAGCATCTGGCCTCTCCCCACACTGAGCCATGCTGCATAAACTGGGGGAAATAGAGTTGGGAGAAGGATCCGGACAGGCTAATGAATAAACACAATGTGGTGTCCCTTTGCAGTGGAGAGGAAAGGGACTTGTGGTGCTGATCTGAAACTTCAGGGAACCAAATAAAGTTGCAGGGTATGTTCCTTTCCCTGTTTGCAGTGTTGTTGTGGGTGTGCTGGTTCCATGCTATTAGAAAGACAACGTGGGTGAAGTAATATCTTTACTGGACCAACTTCTGTTGGTGAGGGAGACAAGATTATACAGAACACCTATTCAGACTGAAGATAATACATCACCCACATTGTCTCTCTTTCCCTGCCTATTTCACTGCTAGGCAAACGCAGGGGCAGAATTTTCTGGTGATGCCAGCAGAGTGGGCAATTTTAGAAGTTCACATTTCCCTTTGCATGGAAACTAATGCTGACAATAGTCAATTTCCAGTCAAATTGCTTCCCAGCCCTGTAAGCATATTTCAGCAAATTTCTGGTGTAGCAGAAACTTCATCTGGGTCTTGAGGTTCAACAGCAGTGCAAATCCACTTGGTCCACCTTCATAACTCACTGGAACGCTCCACTCATCAATACATAGAGGTGTGAACATTAGCTGAAGCATCTTTCTGGCCTAGATTGCCAGATCTCCTCCCCAGGACTGGAAAGCCCCCTCTCTTTTCCATTCTGGTACCTTGAAAACTGCAATGTTCTCCAATTGTTGGCCAAGAAGAAATTTCAAACTGGTAACACAGCCCCTGGAAGGAACTGCTACCCTCAACTCCTTGAGACATTATGAACATTTTACATTTTTAAAAACAGTCTGTTGTTCATCCTTTTTACAAGACTATGCTAAATTTTGTACAAGTATGCCTCGTGAGATATCATTTGAAAACTCATAATTTGCTGATCATTATTACTCTGGTAAATATGTTTGGTAACATTGTACGTAAAGTTATAGGATTCTAATTGTGTGACTTTACTGAGACATGCTCCAAATTTAAAAACTAGGCACAAACCAGTTCCTCAGAGACAAAAGACAAACTGACACCTCAGTCAGGTGTCAGCATAATCTCTCACCGGGGTAAGCAGCCATTCTTTGGCAGGAAGCATAGGGTGAGTGAGAAATTTACATCTTTACAATGGAACAGCTGGAAGTTCCCATCTCCCAGACTTGCTGTCTTGTGAAGCCCAGCTGGAAATGATTCTCAAAGAGAAAGAAAAGATATAAAAATAATGAACAGAGGTCCCAAATCACCTTTCTCCTCCCTTTTTCTCTGCCCACAGCATCCACAATGCCTGAAGGACAAGAAAAGGAGCATTGGACTAGGGGAAGGGTCCTGGCTGAAAGGCATCCACCCAGTAAGACTGCAAAAGAACATGTGACGGGAAGGATCCTTTTGCGTTAAGTTCCCTTAGCTTGTTAAATTAGCTATCATTTGCATTTTACCTTTTATTTTCTTGTAACCAAATTCTGACTTTTATGCCTCTTTTATGTAATCACTTCAAATCTATCTTTCTGTAGGTAATAAACTTCTTTTATTGTTTTATATAAGCCAGTGTGTTTGGACTGATGTGTTCGGGGAATTCCATCTGAGATAACAAGGTTTGTGCATATCATTTTCTAATAATGAAATGACAGACTTTATATGAGCTTGTGTTGTTTACAAAGGTGCTGGGCAGTACAAGACCCACATTTCTGGGGGAAAGTCTGGGACTGGAAAGTTGCTAGTGTCGCTCTGTTCTGCAGTGTAATGCAAGGGTGGTTGGCTGGATTAAGCACTCTTGCAGTATAGCTGGGGTAATTTACATGCTGGAGGCTGTGTGAGAGCAGACCAGGAGTGGTTACTCTCACAGCGAAGCAGTGTAAAAGGCACCTCAGGTTGGAGAACTGAGGGGACACAACTGTCCAACAGTCCAGATTGTATTCTGGGGAACGTTACAATTTTTCTTACCATCGGTAGCCTCTGCTCCTTCCGCATGGGCTCCAAAAATTGTCTGAGAACTAAGGGTAGTTTAAGTTACATTTCTGGACTGATGAAATGTATTAAAATTGTGGCCTTCTGCAGCAAAGTTATGTTATAAGAACATGGGAGGATTGATTTCTTCTGCAGCAAGAGACTGATGAATGGGCTCATGGAGCAGAAGGCATGCCATAGGGAACAAGAGCACTCTCTAGTGGAGAGACTCATTGAGCCAGTCTATGAACCACCAGCCGCTTCCTCTTCCAGCATGTTCCCATGGTGCTGCTGTGCCAGATGACCCAACCTCACCTCCCAAGTGATGGGGAGAAGCCTGTACCATACACTGGCATCGATAACCTCTCGCAGGGGGACCCCCTAAGTATCTGGGGGGGAACAATGAGCCCACAGGAGTGACCGCCCCCCTCATGCTGGAGACATCCCTCTTTGTCTCCAGGAACAGTCTTGCCCTGTTGTTCCCCCTAGTCATGGAGGAGAGGGCAAGGAGACAAATGCAGAGACATTAATATATCATTGTTCACGGATTCAGTCCAATGATGTTGTGTCAATGTACATGTCTTTTAAAAAATATTTTACTCATACTTCAAACCCTTTTCTGTCTGTCCCAAACCCACAGCATGCACACACCCCATTCAGAAATATCTGAAGGATACATGGGAAGGATGGGGAAAGTGCAGTAACTGTTCTGTACTTACAGAAAGCACTTTTAGTTCTCAGTGCCGCAGAGTTCACAACAGCAAAAATGGGTAGATAACTGACTTTATGGTTCACGTGCAGTAAATTGAAACACAGTTCTAGTAACAATACAGGTATCTGCCATTGCCCAGTGAATAAACAACCCCTCCTGCCCTCCAACTCCACCTTCCCACACCTTGCCCAGTTTCAATCTTAGTAGTAATTAGTGCTCAATAACAACCATTAAATGCAGTGAGCACTGCTGACAAAGAACAGTTTAAAAAAATTGGTGCACTCTCCCCAAAACAAATGTTGATAAGGCCATTAAGATATACTGAGTACTCCCAATAACAGAGGTTTGTAAACAAGTGTGAATAGTGAAGAGGAAAGCATTGCACTGCTTTACCTGGTTGCCACCCTCCACAGCACAAACCCTATCCTAAAGTGCTAACCTAATGGAAATGCCTGTTATAATTGTCTGTAATGTGTAAAGTACATAGCCCCACAAGCATGTGCCAGTGTTCTCTCAAGTGCTTTGCCAGCAGTTGCACAGGTTGTGAAGGTGCTCCTCAGCACAGGTAGATGTTACCCTTTGCCTCCCTACTGTGCCAAGATGTGTGCACATATAAAATCCCTGATTTCCCTTACTCTCTGGTTACCAGGACCAGTGTTCACAAGGGTGGGAGCTGGTGGCCTATACAGAGTTTGTAAACCAGACTTGTCCTGACCCCATTCAGGATGGAAGCACTTCCATTTACCCCCACATACATTATGGAGCGTGCAGCAGGTGACAGCGATACAATTGGTGTTTTCCAGACTGCCACCCACAAATGTGCATAGGCAGCCCCAACAAGATTTCAGTCTTCCAAACATACTCCATGACCATTCCGCAACTACTGAGCCCTGGTCTACAATACACACTTATGTCATCAGTGTAACTACATTGCTCAGGTGTGTGCAAAATCCACACCCCTGAATGACACAGTTATATCGACCTCACTCCTGGTGTAGACAGCACTATATTGATGGGAGAGCTTCTCTCATCAACACAGCTACCACCGCTCAGGGAGGTGGAGTACCTGTGCTGACAGGAGACGCTCTCCTGTCAAGGTAGGCAGCATCTTCACTAAGTGCTACAGCGGTGCAGCTGCTGAGCCACTACAGTGCTGTAGACAAGCCCAGAGTTTGAAACTTTATTCCTTTTTGCCAGGGCCTTCCATGAGCCAAGTTATTTGCAGGTATGCGGGGCACCTAAAATAACTGCTGGCACACCACAAAGAACAATATCGTTTCTGGGGAACAAAGTCCCTTCTTCCCCCTTCAAGCACAATCCCACTCTCTCCTCAACTCCCTGGTGTTATGAACTTTTCCAATGTTTCCCATGTTTTTATTCTTAAATCTGCCTCCATCATCCACTAAGCCTCGCAGAGTGAGTGAAGAGCAAAGAGTAACCTTTTTGCTTCACATACTCACTTGTCCCTTTTGGTGGGTAAAGTATTGGCATATGGGTGCCATCGATGGAAGCCCCATCCCCTCAAATGTCATGTGACCAAGATGTGGTTCAGTCGTGCCTAGTGACTGGAGCAAGAGTCATGCTTCGTGGTTAGAACACAAGTCCGTAGCCAGGAATCAGAGCCCAGGGTCAGATCTGGAGTCAGAAGCAGGTGACAGAGACAAAGCATGACAGCCAGAGTAAGGAGCTAGAAGCCCAGGGTCAGAACAAGAGTCAGGGGTCAGATGCCAGAGCCCAGGGTCAAAGCCAAAGCCAGAGGTCAGGGATCAGAGCTGAAGGTCAGAATTGGTTTACCTGGAGTGAATTAAGGCAGGGGCAAGAATGGGGCCAAGGCAGGAGCCGGGCAGGAACAAGGTTGGGAACACGCAGCTGCAAGAACTATCGCAGCTGTGCGTGAATTCTTTGAGCAGCCACTGAACTGTTGCTGCTGCTAGGCTTAAGGGGCAGTCTACTGACTCTTCCAGCCAATCAGGCCGTGTAACTGCTCAGACAGCCTCCTACAAGCCCGCTGTACCCAGGAGGTTGCCCAGAGACTGACTCTGGTTCCTGACAGAATCCCACTATTATTTCTGGAACTTTTCTTAAGGCAACCACCCTTGGGTAGATCACAGTGTTAACTACCTCACCAACGGGCACAACCACAACCAAGGCAGTGGACTTTCCATGCTCCCCACACCCTTAGTCTGTTTTATATGTTTAAAATATAAGCTCTTTTGGGCAGGGACTGTCCCTTACAATGTATCTATACATTAGCTCAATAAGCCTCCATCCCAGTGGGCCCTCCACATGCTATTGAAATATGAATAATTTTTAAAAGGCTTATTATATAGTGGTTAAAGCAAAAAATCGAGAACCAAGAATACCTCCAAATGATCCACTGATGCACTGTACCAGTCTGAGTCAATGAAGCAATCATAAATGTGTACATGTTCAAAAAATGTTCTGAAGATTTAATTCTTCAGCAGTGCCAAAGACCAAGAGGAACAAAGCAGTGACATTATTTATTGAACAAACATTTAAGGATTATGTCCTAAGACACCCTACTGACTAGAATTTCTTCAAACTGCACCCCTATTTGTAAGCATTTTTTCAGGAGACAATCCCACCCTTGTGAAAATTATGAGAATTTCTTTAGGGACTTTAAATGATTAATAATAAGCAGACTTCCAGAGCAAATTATCTACAAAGTGGCTTCTTTACTTAAAACAAAAGTCAACAAGGGAATAACCCTTTCCACACCCTCAAAAAAAAGGGGGGAAATCCCTTAACAGGAACATCTTTATAAGGGTCACTTTCAGGTGTCACATCTTTTATACTATAACCCATCCCCCTATAATGGCAGCCTTGATACTTTGTTTCTCCTACAACCATCTCCTTCTCTTTTTTCCATGCTACCCCCAATCCAAGAAATGCCCTTCCTGAACTCGTCTGCCAGGTCACTACCCCCTCTCTGTATTCACATGCCTCCTGAAGACCCATTTCCTTCAAGATGGCTGCAAGAAGTTAGGGTCCTGATATAAGTTAATTGAAGTCAATGGAAAGATTCCTATTGACTTCCATGGGCTTTGGGATCTGGTCTGACTGACTAAATCGTCTACATATTTACGTCATTTATCTCATGAGTGAAAATCATCTGTCCTGAAGGAAGGGACGGAATGTTGGTAGAGAGGGGAAGAAGAATTCTGGACTTGAAGCTGGGGACTGCTTTAGGGGTAGCCTAACGAATAGCACCAAGCCCACCGTTTTTTACAGAAAGGTGAGTTAAAAAAGTAAAATCATGTAAGAAAACCAGACTGATTACTATGTGAATTTATTCATTTTGAGTGAAACAATCCATGGCTGGAAAACAAACAGAGCTGAACTCCCTTGTTTGGTCAGTGTGCATACTGTGCAAATAAAGTATGCACTGAACATTGAAAACCTGCTTCGTAACAGTTAGCCACAGAAACAATAGCCCAAGGAGGAGTATAAAATAATTAATGAGTTAAAACAAATAATAGGCCTACAGGCCAATCTCCACACATGGAACAAAGTGGTCATCATATTGGCCACATTCTCCAGCCTGAGGGCAACATCTGGCTATGTCTCCCCAGAAGGTGTAGACCCAGAAAAACCAGTTATTTTGCCACCACTACACACCGCCACTGGATAAGGATATGTGAGTGAGCATGTGAAAGAAGTTGGATGGAATGGAGGTTGCTATGTGCTGTCTAAACTTGGCTGTTGAATGGCCTCTGTAAGCCAGAGCCAGGTGCCATAAATTAGAAAAGTCCCAATGAGAGTTAAAGTTCTCCACACTGAGAATTTGAGCCATTTATATAACTTGATTGAAACTTCATTTATGTAACAGCCATTCACTTTACCTTAGTGAGGAGTGCACAGTTAGTGTATAAATAATAACAATACAATAGAATTGAACAGGATCAAATAATAATTGATCTCTTCTTACAGTACATAATTGGTACAAAGGCTTTTTATTAACTTCAGTCTCCTCATACTATGAAATACCCTCACAATTCATTATTTCATAGTTACAGTTTAGGTCTTAAAAATAAAAATCACAATGTATATGCCTTGAAAGCAAAGCAAGGAAATATAAAACTAACAGATAATGACAGGCTAATATTTTGATGGGAGATAAAAAGCAAAAAGAAGAAACTTTCCAAATCACCCTTTAGGCATTTAATTGTTATGGCCATCCTAGGGCATTGGTCAGCCTGCTTGACCAAAAGAATAAAGTTTATATATATATATGTCTATTTGTTTGCATTAGAAATTCAGGTCTTGTCTACTACTCTTGTTTTTCTTGGAAAATTCTATGGATAACAGGAGTATTAGTAGGATTATGGCATTATGCATACCATGAAGTAAAACCTGATTATTTGGAAAAAGCAGTAATGTTTATGCACCCTGTTTCAAACGCTTTGGACTAGGTTCTTAGCTGGTATAAACTCCATTGACTTCAGCCATTTGCTTGTTTTTTGTTTTGTTCTCTTTAGATAGTGGAGAGTGGTGTTTGTTAATACCTGTTTAACTCAAATGTCTAATAAACCTTTGACTCAGTAATAATAATAATTTGACTGTAGAAGAGCCTAATGTTCATCTGTTGAAGTAAAAAAAGAAAAGTAGGATCAGGTCCTTAACCAAAGTCATCTTTTTTCTTTCTTTTACTAGGCTTTATTTTACATTTTTCTGTCCCAAATGCCATGCAGCTGTCCTCCTCAAGGCCACCCTTTCTGTAGCTAATCTACAGAACAGTATTCTAGCTACAAATGTCCTTTTTAGTGAACAGTCTATCATACAGTTAGGAAGTAATTAATAAGTGACACATTTACTGCTTTTCTGCATGTAAATTACATTAAATGCTTATTTGAGACATTAGATTGTTTTTAGAATATGGCACAGAATCGTAATTTTCCTAGTTTCGTTTATTTCTCCTTCATTCTTGCAGCTACAGAGATCATTCCACATAAATAATATTAACCCTGCAATAATATATCACACACAAGCTGTTTCTTTCAGGATATTGCTTTTTCTCACTGCCTCTGTTCACTGAGTATAACACTGAAGTATTGTTTTGATTCTTCCCCATTAATTCAGATATGCACGTGAAACACCAAGACAATAAGTTGCATTGCATTTGTTCAACACCTAATGTGTCTATTTGTTCAAATCTACTTTCTAGATAAAGTGGAATTCAGTGTGAGATGTTCTGATGCCATCCTCCAGCTCATAGACTCAGACTCATAGACTCAGAAGGGACCAATATGATCATCTAGTCTGACCTCCTGCACAAGGCAGGCCACAAAACCCTACCCATACACATTTATAACAACCCCGAACCCATGACTGAGTTATTGAAATCCTCAAAAGTGAGATTTGAAGACCTCAAGCTGCAGGGAATCCATCAGCAAGCGACCCATGCCCCACGCTGCGGAGGAAGGCGAAAAACCTGACACATTCATACAGCCATAAATCCTGGATGCATGCATGCGTGCACATGCGCTGAAGAACAACTGAGGTGTTAAAACAATGAACAGACAAAATCACAATGAGATAAAAACAACGGGATAAAATCAATCATCAACATAGGTATTCAGTGGGTGTGGAAGAGGCGTGCAGGAGCCTTCCCCTGTCTTCCTGCAAGTCCATACAAGGGCTAGGCAGAATTACAGCCCCTACACTGCTCTGTCCCCTGTTCCTCCAAGTGGGCTGAAAGGAATGGGACTAACACGCAGAGGGGAATAGGCTGCACTCCATAAAGATGTAGTAGTGTGTATAGTTTCAGGAGGTATGCCGCATGTAACAATGCATCTCAGCACCATTCTGAGCTGTGAGTAAAATGGTACAATCTGGGCTATGTAAATAACACTAAATAAATGTCTGTTCAGAACACATGGGAATGTTAAAGCAACCTCACGTGTAGCTAATTAATTTCTTTATCAGTGAATGCAGGGATATTTACATAAGTGACAGGCCATACTTAATTTTTTCTGGTTCTCCAGCTTCTAATTCATTGCAAATGTGATGCCTTGGTAAAATATGTAAATTAGACTTTTTAAAAAATGCCTGCTGTGATTAATTACTTAACTTTTCTTACCTGCAGTAAGAGGTGTTTGATTGTTTTAGGGCCTCTCTTCTGTTTGCATTACAGAAATGCAGATCCTCAGCTGGTGTAAATCGGCATAATTTTATTGAGGTTGGTTGACAGTTTCTTGCCCAGTTTTTGTTTCTCAGCCATACAGTTTCACTCCAGGTTGAAATTTAGAACCCTGAGTCTCAGCTCACAAGCAAACTGAATTCCAGAATGACCTTTTTAACTCTTTTTAAGTTAGGGGAATGCCAGCTGTCTTTAAATTGATACATTTTCTTTGTAATAGTCTGATTCTCCTCTCACTTGCTCTACAGTAGAGTGACTCCATTGACTTCAGTAGACTTACTCCTGCTTTACACCAACCTGAGAGGAGACTCTGGACCCGTTGAGTTTAATAACAAAAGACATGCTCCTGCTCCCACTCCCAAGGACATGGGTGGAAGTTTTGCCATTAATATTTATAGGTATAGGATGAGGCTCAACACTTTTATCACAGCAATAAATAATGCAGAATCTGTACAGGTCAATTATGTACAGTACACAGTGAAGCAGGACAAGTCAACCACAAATAGTCAAACAATAGTAAAGTATTTGTCCACTCTCATCAGACTCCAAGTATGTCCCAACTTCACAGCAACAGGCTGTATACATAAAAACAGTCCCTGTTATTGTCCCTTGAATAGAGACCTTACCTGGATAAAGGCACTATGAGTGAGTGGTCGGGGAAGGCATCCAGAATGAACCAGAACAAGCACCTACAGTGGTTATGGGTACTTAACTACTACATGAGACACTGGTTAGGGGCCTGTTCCTACGAAGTACTGGGATATTACTGTCCCTTTTTCTTCACTTCAGTCATGGAACCATTCCCAAGATCAATTCTTTGGTGTAAAAGGCCCATGCTAGTGCTATTGCATATTCTGTGTGAAGATCTGCTGGACTATGTTACAGCCTGCAGTGCTTTAAATATAAAGGGCTTGATCCTCCAAGTCTGGAACTGGTGTAAGTCACACATGAACAAGAAACCCACAGAATCACACTTAGCATAAAACTGGTATGGCAGATGGAGAATCAAGCCCATCATAAAGTCTGATTCTAGTCTCACAACAGTTTGTAATAGTCTGGGACAGATTCTCCACTCACACCTGTATAAGTCTGGAGTAGCCTCACTGAAATCAATAGTTACACCCATGTGAAATTGGTGTAATTGACAGAAGAATCAGGCCAGTGTAACTCCAACGACTAAAGGAAGCTCATCCTGTTTGATATTAGTGTAAGATCAGACTGAGAACTGAGGCCCCATTCACCCCATGGCTTTCTATCCTGTACCAGCTGAAAGTCCCCCGAAAGCAGTGCACAGAAACGCAAGCTGATGGCAGTTCACTGCAGCTGACACTAGCTGGAGAAGATGCCAATATGAGCAGGGGGAACTGGGGAATGGAGCAAGCCCAGACATTAAGTTAAACAGGGAGAGACAACAGCAAAATGGCTGCTGATGGGCCAGAGCCAGGGCGGCCAGGTGTCATGCCAGGCACAGACATTCACTCACCAGCGGCCCTGTGCCACATTTTCACAGCACTGCAGGATCGCAGCGGGGAAGCAGCAGCCTAGAAGCACAGGCAGCACCAAGAGCGGCAGCCAAAAGGAAAGGCCCAGTACTGACACCTGGCTCCCCCAGCACCCTGCCAGTCGGCCTGCCGCACCACCTCAGGCTCCTCCGCAACCTCCACTGTCGACGTCCAATCTGAGCACATCTTAACCTCCACTTCAACCATCGACATCCCACACAGGCCCCCACCCCACAAAGCACCTCAGTTCCCAGGTTACCTCCAGCCATCCAGCCTAGAGCTGACCCACGCAGCCGTCAGCCCCTGCAGAGATCCCCTCAGCCCCACAGCTTACCCACCAGACATTTGGCTTCCCCCTCAGACAGTTCCCCAGACAGCCACCAGCATCCCTCACCCCTATATCCCCATGCAGCTCCCAACTGCCTACCTAGGGACAGCCAGATACCCAGCACCCCAGACATCCTTCAGCGATTCCAGACTCCCTGCAGCACCCACCCTTCTACCCAGCACACCAGCCACTTTCCAGCCCTCTCCTACCTCCAGACAACTTAACACCACCCTGTGCATGCATACTCAGTGCCACAACTCCTACTGGCCTCAAGCAACCGTCTTTTCTAACAGTCCTGAAGACTCCCTGCCCTCCACCCTCGCCAGAGCTGCCAAATTTGGTGCCGCTCTCTGTCCTTCCCCTGCCATTGCTTGAGCACTGGGTGCTGACCATAAACAGAAGGTTTTGGTCAAAGGCCATATGGTTCAGAAATAGGCAAATTAGCTCATGATATTGTTTGCCAATCTGCTGGGTTCGTAGGTGCTGCTTTGTTCTCCCGTTAATCAGACTCTCGCCCTTGCTGGAGGTTTCACTGGGCTGACCGCTGACACCATGCTTCATGTACTGTATGCTGGGTAATAACATGAGAGGACGTCATGTTTCTAAAAATAAACTGACCCTTTATTCAGAGAACTAGCTATGGAGGTGCTGCCACTGCAGCTAGCATCCCAGCCACCGCACACACACAGACTGAACAGCTGGTGCCTCCTCCAATCTCTTCCCTTCAAGTTTCATGTCAGTTACTACACCCAGGGTCAGTGCCTGGAGAGAACTCTCCACGTGGCTCTCACCCCTCCAGCACTGTGAGTAATGTCGGCCCATAAACATCATTGAAAAACAGCAGAATAATAACTGATGATCTGAAATGAATGGACTTGTTTACACTGTGATTTTTTTGCACTGGCGTAGCTGCACTGTATTGTAGAAGCACTGCACCAATGTAAAAAGTGACACGCATGCATGTGGTTTACCGCAGTTTGAAACTGGGTTAAGTCACTCCCATTCAAGTCACTTTTTACATCTCTGCAGTACATTTACAGTAGGGGTTTGTACCAGCACAGCTCTATCAGTTCAAAAAATTCCCAGTGTAGAAGATCCCTTTAATATGCTTAGCATTCAGTGCAGGTGAGAGAGTAGAAGTAAAACAGCATGCTTCATTCTGAGACAGTGAGCTATGAAATACACATTCATAGTGGGGCACTGGGAGTTTCTAAATGAGTTTCTCATAGTCTCCATGGCAATGGAAAAGCATACCAATAAGAGAAACCACACAGAAGATACAAGCCGGAGATATGTCTCCTTGACAGCAACAGAGACGTGGGACTAAAAGAGCTGCACAGAAAATCTAAAGCTAGATCCCTTGCATCCTCTGCAGGTAAGGTTACTTACATGTCATAAAATGACTACACTAAATACAAGTAATAAACAACATGAGGAAACCTTATTATTGAAGATGAAACTATAAACACTTTAAATGGACTGTAAATATGTGTGTATGTGTGTATATATATATTATTACACATAAAACACCTACCATTGCAAAGTCAAGCACTCAGAAGTTAGGAAATGCTAGAATTAAGATTGCTTCTGCAAACTTAATACAGCCTCTCCTCCCCCATGCAAAAGTATTCAGATACAGTATTTTATTACATGATCACCTACTATTTTTTCCATGGGACCCTGTCTCATTCAGTGCACAGAGTGGATAGTGCTCACTTAATGAGCAGCTATTTGATATTTTCTTTTCTCTACAGTGCTCAGTGTGTGGCCCAATGCTTTCCTTGATACAACCTCTTAATTCCAAAGTCCCTCCAGCCATCTAGATTACTGCTTGACAGTCACCTAAGATGGAGCGCCCACAGGGACATTACTTGAAGAAGAAGAAGAAGAGAGGGTTACTCACTTTGTGCAGTAACCGAAGTTCTTCAAAATGTGTGTCCCTGTGGGTGCTCCACCTTAGGTGTTGGTGCATCCCCACGTTGTCGATCAGAGATCTTTGCTAGCAGAGCTTGATCGGGTCGTGCATGAGTCAAGATGATCTTGCGGTGCTGTTGGCACCCTTTTCAGCACACTTGACCCAGCACCCCCTCTGTTCCTTCTCTATCATGAAGCCTAAAGGTTTGACTCCAAAGTAGAGGGGAGGAGGGTGCATGGTGGAGCAGCATCCACAGGAAGGATGCTTCCCTTGTCTTGGGATAACAGATCCTTGATGAGCGGTAGGGAGATTGGTGTGTGGGGTGACAACTGTGTCAGGTAAGTGAACCATGTTTGCATGGGCCATGATGGAGTTATTATTACCCTCACTTTGTTCTGTCTTTTTTTGTGTAGGGTCTTGTGTATTAGGGGGATAGGCAGAAATGTGTAAAGGAGCTCCCTGCTCCAACTGAGGAGGAATGCATCCCCTCTTGACCCCTTTCCTAGCCCTGCTCTTGAGCAGAATTGGGGACATTTGTGGTTGTGGGTGGTAGCAAACAGATCTATTGTTGGGTGACCCCATTGCTGGAAAATGTCTTCCAGAACTCCGCAGTGCAGCTCCTTCTCGTGGTCAGTGCGAAATCTCCTGCTGAGGGTATCTGCAGTGGTGTTGTGGATTCCAGGTAGGTAAGTTGCTGAAATATTGATACTGTGGTGTATACACCAATTCCATAATTTAACTGCTTTTGTGCAAAGAGAGTTGGATCTCACTCCTCCCTGTCAATTGATATAAAACATGCACGCAATGTTGTCTGTCATTATTTTTATGGATTTGTTCACTATCAAGGGTGGGAAATGGAAGCAAGCGTTGCGGACTATGCATAATTCCAATAGGTTTATATATAGTGTCGTTTCGTGAGTGGACCACTTCCCCTGAACTGTGTATTCTTGCAGATGTGCTCCCCAGCCTATGAGGGAGGAGTCCATTGTTATCATAATTGAAGGTGTTTCCTGTGTGAATGGAACGCCCCATGTTAGATTGCGGGGACGTGTCCATCAGGTGAGCGATTATTTGATCTTGCCCAGCATTGCAACTGTCCTGTGTAGTGAAGTCTGTGGGGTTTGTACACTGTTGAGAGCCATAGTTGTAGGGCCTGCATACAGAGTTGTGCGTGTCATACTACAAAGCTAGTTGCCCCCATATGCCCTAATCTTTGAAGAAGGTGCAAACCATTACAGTCAGGCTGTTCTGTATTGTGGCTCATAGGCTTACTATGGCGTCAAATCTGTGTCGGGATGCTCTGGCTGTAAGCAAGTCCAGATGTGCTCCTATAAACTCTATTTGTTGAATGAGTTCTTTGGTGGATTTCTTGATGTTTATCATCAACCCAAGCTTTTGAAAGAGCGAGATTATCATTTATACCACATGCCTGGCTTGAATTTGGCTGGGTGCCCTTCTCAGACACTCGTCCAAGTAGGGGAATGTGGCAACACTTTTTCTGCATAGATATGCGGCAACCATGGCAAGTATCCTGGAAAAAACCCTTGGGGCAGTGGAAAGGCCAAAGGGTAGTACTATGTACTGATAATGAATGGTTCCTAGAGTGAACCTCAGAAATCTTTTGTGAGTGGGATGAATAGCCACAGGGAAATACTCATCTTGGAGGTTGAGGGCTGCGAACCAGTCCCCCTGTTCCAGCGCCGGAATAATAAGTGACCATCCTGAATCTTTGTACCTGTATGCATTTGTTCAGCTTTCTGAGATCTAGGATTGGTCTTCAACCTCCAGCCTCCTTCTGGGTCAGAAAATACAGGGAATAGAATCCTCTGCCCCTGTGATGGGAGGAAACATTCTATAGCACCTATTTGTAGTAGATGTTCGACTTCTTGTCTCAATAGGTGCTTGTGAGATGGATCCTTGAAGAGGAACGGGAAAGGGGGTGAGTAGGAGGTGTGGAGAGGAAACGAATAACATAACCAGACCGGACAACCTCAAAGACCTGTTTGTCCGTTGTGATGTTTGCCAGCGTGGATAGAAAGAGCATAGGTGATGGTTGAAAAGGATAGTGTTTATCTGTGGCTCTGGTATCTGGGGGAGGTTGGGCAGACCCTTCCCCAAAAGCTCAAAATTGAGGTTTGGAAGTGGAAGCTTGAGATGTTGATGGCTGCTGATTCAATTGTCTACATCATTGGTTTTGTTGTCTGTTACATGACAAATCGTATTTCCTGTGTTATGGATGGGAATGGTGCCTCAAATTGTATGGCTGATATCTAAAAGGCTTCCTTCTTATGGCAGGTGTGTAGATGCCCAAGGTGTGGGGCATGGTACGAGAAACCTTCATGGTGTGCATCACGTCATCCATCTTCTCAGAAAACAACTTTTTATCAAAAGGAATGTCCTTGATGGTGGTCTGAAGTTGCCTGGGCAGAGCTGCTGAATGTAGTCACGAAGCTCTATGCATGACCACCGCTGTTGCCTCTGTTCTGGCAGCTATATCGGCCACATCTAGGGAGGCTTGTAGAGCCATCCTTGTGGCTAGTTGTCCCTCCTTTATGATGGACTGAAATTGCTCCCTCTTGTTTTCAGGGATATGTTCAGTAAACTCTGATAATTTCTCATAATTGTTGTGGTCATAATTCACTAGTACCGCCCCATAATTTGCAATTCACAGCTATAGGGTTGCAGAAGTGTATACTTTCCTGCCAAGAAGGTCAAGTCTCCTATCCTCCTTGTCCTGAGGTGTGGACTTGTGGTATTGCTCCTTATACCTCTGGTTGGCAGCTTCTACAACCAGGGAGTTCGGTGGTGGGTGGGTGAAGAGGTTTTCCATGTCCTTGGAGGGGGACATAGTATTTTTTGTCCACCCTTTTGCAGGTGGGAGAGATGATAGCTGGAGTTTGTCAGATGTTATTGGCAGGCTCCTTCAGGGCGTCATCCATAGGGAGGACAATTTTTGAAGAGGCTGAAGTTTGTAAAATTTTTACTAGCTTATGTTGTGACTCAGCTACTTCCTGGAATGGAATCTCTAATTCATTGGCCACTCTCTTGAATAAATCCTGAAACTGCCAAAAAATCATCGGCAGTACTGGGCAGCAGAGGGATTATCACCTCATCTCGAGAGGAGGACGAACTATGAGGAGGTGATGTTGACTCCTACTGTATGGTCCACTCCATAACCTCTGATAGCTCAGTCTCAGTTGTTGTAGGGACGATCCTGGGTGGTGATCTCGATCTATGCCTATAGAAGTAGATGCCCTGCTGCAGGAGGCAGAATAGGAAGACCACGTGTCCCATCTCGGCCACTGCAAGTGGTGCATACCAGGGGGGTCCAAACCATGGGCATGGTGGCATACTGGATGTGGATGCCATTTGACAATCTGCCCCTTGGGAGAGGGCAATTGAGGGGAAAACACTGCCTGTTCCCCATCATAGTCCTTGTCTCTCGAGAAAGATATGGGCAAGATGGGCTGGACCTGAGGGAAGTGTGCAGGTGAATATCTGTACCCTACAATGGAGATATAGGGGAGGATGTTCGGAATTCTTCCTCCTTCTCCTGGTGTCTGCATTTCTCTATATGCTTCCTTGGCACTGATGTAGCTGGTATCACTGCTGGTACCAGTGCCAGGATCATCTTGGTGCTGGTGGACAGTGCCGCTGGTACAGGGGTGTGCAATTTGGTAACTGGCAGTGCTGAGACTATTGTTGGCACTGGGATCTCTGGCGGTGCTGAGGTCAGAGCCGTTATAGATGTTTCACAGACCGTTGGCTGCAATGATGTTGTGTCTCGGTGTCGGTGCCGTGATTTCTCCTTTTGCTCGTGCTGGAGCGGGAGGGCTCTCTAGGCACTGCAGTCCTTAATGTACCTGGGGAACCAGTAGCCTTTTTGGTACTCAGTCACTTAGGTGCCAGCGGTGATTTTCTTTTCTTGTGTTCAGTGCCAGGTGAGGTTAAATGCTTTTTCCTGGTGGTCTTGTGTTGAGAGACAGGTTTTTCCTGTCCAGGGTCAGAGGCAGGTCTAAGAAATCTCTGATTCAAGATGTGGTCCAGGTTAGACTCTCCTAAATCAAAGGCCATTTTGAAAATGTTGGCCATAATTTTCTGTCAGATACAATGTAAAGTATGGTTATGTCAACATCATTTTTATATTTCCTTCACCTGGGGTTTTGGATCATATCGCTTTCCACAGGACACAGCGTTATTCAATCCTGTCTATCTTCCTATTCACAGTTTTTCTTCTTCCACAAGAAAAGTTGGGATTAGCAGTGTAGTCATCAGAATGCCACACGTCTAGTCCATGCTGCTGAAGGGATTCTCTTTTCCATAATGTTCATGATGTCACTGGTAACACATCCCTCATTATTCTGGATGGCATGTACAGACACTTATGTGCCAAATAAAAAAGAACAATGGAGAAAAATAGTTTGCAGACGTTCTGAGCTGCCAATAAGACAGACTATTACACAGGGTGCCTGCCTGTGAGGCCCATTAATATGTACTACTTGGGGAGAGTTTCAAAATGCATGGAATATGAAAACACGAACACTGCAAGAAGGCAAACCAAGGTGAGGAAACACACCTCCAAAGTAAAAATACCTGCGATCGCTATAGCATCTTTCATCCTCTGGGCCAAATCTTGTACAGGTTGTTCCATTTGCCAACTATGAAGCGATCCCTGTGTTTGTACTTAATCTATCCATTCTCTAATATAGTACTGTGGTTGCTAGACCCATTACTGAAAGGCAGCCACCTCTTGAATGGAAGGCATCAGACTTTAAACATCACACGGCAATACTCCACACCAGATCAGGGTAGAGTGAATGACTTCTCCAGTCAAAACTACCAGGGATTCTATTCAAGCTGCCACAGTAGCCAAATACTTCCCATTGAAGTCAATAGGAGTCATTCAGATAGGGCTCAGTCTAGCCCCCAGTGAAGTCAACGGCCATAGTCCCACTGAATTCCATGCTGCAAAGCCTATAGTGTTGCATACAAGCAGGACCCAGGGAATTATAAACTGGCAGAATTTGATCACTTAGCTGGAAGTCCATGAAAATGGCTTCTTCCTCAACCCCACTTTTTTCCAAGTTTAAATATTTATTTTTTTTAAAAAGGAAGACAAGAAAGATGGGAAGGAGGTGAGGATAAACAAATATACTCTCAACAGGAATTAAAAATCAAGACATGTAATTAAACATACTAACCAATTTTGTTACTATTGGGCACTCAGAATGTAAGTGTCAGACAGCACACCTCTGAAATTCTCAATGTAGTTGGTGAATTTAGTAAACTAAGAAATGAGAGAGTACAAGGGAAAACAAATAGAATTAATGCCATAGGGCCAGATTCTGATCTCAGTTACAAGTGAAAAGATGGCCACCGATGACAATGCTGTTACTGCAAATTTATACTGATGTAACTGAGAGAAGAATCTGCCCCCACCTGCCAGTATGATGCTGGGTGGAATATGAATGACCAGTTATATATTATTGTTATCAATATTGCAAAATTATAATAATTCAGACAAGATATGCCATATCGGGCACCAATGGAAAGGTTATAATATGCTAAGATTGATAAACACATTTATATGTATGCATCGGTGTTGCATTGCATTCTAAATATGTAATACGTATGATATGTATGTAACCAAACACTTGTGCTGTGTTTCTGGGTGATACCCCAGACAGGATGGCAGCAGCACTAAGCCCGTTTAATAGCTCATCAAGGGAACTCAAAGATAGTGAGAGAACCCAGGGGCTACACCTTATGAGTCACCAGGGCATGTAAGAGCTGCCTAGGAACAGGGGACCCTCCTCTAAGGCTTTTCCATGCCATGTGCTGCATGGATGAATTTGGGATAAGCCACATAACAAAGGGACAGAAAAAGGAGCTGCACAATCCCCATATTGTCTTCCTTCTGGCTTCCTACCTCTGGATCAATTCATCTGCACTAAAGCTGTGAAACAAAGGACTGAGACTCATCCAGGTACTGGATGTACACCAAAGGGACTGTACAAGCCTGCAAGCTCCAAAATTCTACTGAGAATCCAATACATATGGACTTTAAAGTCATTTACATGTAGCCAACTACTTTGACCTTTTGATATTCGCTTATCATTTGATTCTTTCCTTTTATAATAAACCTTTAGTTTTAGTTACTAACGGATTAGCTGGCAGCATGGCATTTTGGGTAAGATCCAAACTCATATTGATTTGGCAAGATGGCTAACCCTTTGGGGATCAGGAGAACATTTTTGGTAAAGAGAATAGAGTTTTAATAACTTATCTCTTTACTAGACCCAGTTGCTGATAGGGAGCCAAAGGCTGAAATGCAATAAAGGAGGCTGTGTAACTTCTTGCTTTTAGCTTCCTAGTGTGGGAAATCAGAAGCACTGTTTGTGGCTGGTTGGTGAATATAACTGCAGTGTTAGCCACCAGTTTGAGGAGAATCTGCTCTCCTTTTGCAGCCTGTCCTGATCTTGGCATTTTCAGGAGGGCTACTCTAATCAGGGACGGGTCACAACCAGATATTACAGATCAGAGTTTTTCACTTTGGATTTCAAATGGGTCAGGGATTCAATCAACTGATTTGTTTGTAGAAGTTTTGTATTCTTCCATTGTTAATTTCCTCTGAGTTTTCTGCTTTGGGGCATTACAAATTTTGACACAAAAAGGGAAGAATGTTGTGCAGTTTCCTCTGTTGTGACCTGAGGAAATTGTCCAGTGTTCCCAGCAGAAGGAATTTTGTGCCTAATGGGTGCTGTCATCTTTCTTTAATAATGCATCTGCTATTTCTATATCAATGTAATAGTCATGTGTTTTGCTATAGCTCCTAATTGCATGGCTCGTTCTCTCCTGTATGACATCCTCAGCAAATACTTGGATCTGTGACATGTTTCTTTCTGGAGGGTAGGAGGATGGGGTGGTGTATAATAAAAATCACATGCAATAACTAAAAGGCCAATACTTGGTATTTTGCTCTGATTATTATTAGAGAAAGATCTGAACAAAACCTCTAGTTTTGGCTGCATTCACTCAAACTGGATTCAGATTCAAACTTTGCAAATTACTCATTTTTATAATGAGATAAGCTAAACCCCCAGGAACAAATACTCCTGGAATCTGAAGCTTCAGTCCATCTCTGTTACAACTTTGAAAACCAGCACATCTATAGTTAACAGCACTAGACTATCTTTTTTCTGATAAAGTAATGGGGAAATGCAATAAAAATCAGTAGCTGGGATAAATAAGAACAGCTAAATGCAGAGGCTTTTTATCTCTCAACTCTGGGTTAAAAAACAGAATGGGCAGAAATGAATCAATACCCTTGCTGTCAAACCCAGAAGCAATTTTTTTAAATGACAGCAGTTTGTAGTGGACAAAGACATTTTTCAGTCTCAATTGGCAAGATTGGTCACTGGTGTAAATTCACTAAGATCAGTGGAGTTATTCTGCGGATGAATTGGACCAGTAGTAGTTGAAGTGGCTAGGATGTTTATACCTAGTTCTTTGACAATATCATGACATTCTTTTCCTTCTGACATTGTTACCCTCAGAGCATGAATTCTGAGTCTGCTGACTGACAGACTGGGATGAGGGGAGAACATATGTCTCAGGAGGGGATTCTTGAAAGAATGGGTTTAGCATCAGTTTTAACAAAGTTTCTACATCTACATAATATTCAAGCCTTATATTACTAACATCAAGCCACAGATGGCTGCTGCTTAATTGGAACTCAGTGACGACCCTCACCAATAGGGTACCCATTTAGGGCTTTTTTGCCACAATCTTCCCACTGTTGCCATAGTTGGTTCAGCTCCACTTGTGGTAACACGAGGGGAGAATGCTAATTTGAAAAGGTTCTGATGTTTTAAGCACAATGTCTCTGACCCAACTCAGGTTTATACAACATAGTACTTAAAAAGCCGGTGGCTCCTGTCACCTTAACTATACTAGCTCTCACACCAGTGGAACCGATCCGGCGATAGCAATGGTAGGAAATTTGGGGCATTAAAGCCTAGTGTAGACAAGTTTCAAGTGATGCAATGCTAATATTAGAGAGCACAGAGACGCACATTCCAGAGAGACAGGTTTGAGGTTGATGGTGTGGAGTTTGATTTAAAACAAATATTTACTGGAATCTTTACATCCACATTTTGGCCTGGCCTTCCCTAGTCAGAATAAGTTTAAGCTAGGACTGGACAAATTCATCTTGCATAATTATAAACTCACTGGAATTTTGTTGATCCAGAATGTCAACTCTGACCCTAACGTTGGTGAGTTTGTTTTCAATGAAGAGAAGCTAGTTAAAAAGAAAAGCAAGAACAGTGTGGATTGGGAAAGAAAAAGAAAAGAGTGGTGAAACAACACCAGGGAAAATTCAGGCAGCGTGAAAAAACACAGAGCAGGGAGGAGGAAATGCTATCTTATTAAAAAATAAAACCTATGGATGAATTCCTGGCCCCTTTGAAGGCAACGGAAGTTTTGCCATTGGCTTTAATGGAGCCAGGATTTTACCCTTTCTATCTACATATCAATCTGTTGTATTTCTTGGGCACTCATCACTACGGTTCCTGGCACCAACAAATTACATCAAGCAATATTTTGTCTGAGACGGTATCTTCACTACTCCCTCATTTATTGCTGCGCTCTTTGCTTATGTGAATTATTTCTGTTTGGCCATGTCTATGCTACACACGCTTCAGCAGTAGAATTACAGCACTGTAGCTATGCTGCTATAGCACCGTAGTGTAAATGCTTCCTACAGTGATGGGTTTTTTCCAGTGCTGTAGTTATACACTGCTCCAAGCGATGATGCCTAGGGGGACAGAAGAATGCGTCTGCACTGGGGTTTAAGAAGGCATAACTACATCTCTCAGGAGTGTGTATTTTTCACACCTTGGAGTGATGTAGCTATGTTGTTGCTCTAACTTTTAAGTGTAGACCGTGGCTTCATCTCCAAGGAACAGTATTTATACAGGGCACTAGGTTGCATCACTGTAGTGTTTGGGTGATTCTTATAGCTCTAATAATTGCACAGCCTTCTTCCTTTTACTTTTTATAAATCACATATCCTTTGAAAAGAAAACATAAGCCACATAGATTTTAAACAGGAAAAACCATTTCACAAACTTGAACTGGTTTAGTGAATCCCCCCAACATAGAGTGAGTTTTTTGGGAAACCCGGAACACCACAAGGTTCACTCATTCCCTACCCAAACCACTGTGCCAGAGCCCTAGTTACATATTTTAATTGCAAGAGCTTCTGCTGTTCATCACAGCCATTCCATAAAGAGGAAGGATGACCAGGTGTTTACGGTGCCAGGCTGGGACTCAGGAGAACGGAATTAATTTCCTCTTTAACCCTGAGTAAATCACTTGCTTAGTTCTCCCTCTGTAAAATGGAGATAATAGCTCTCCTTTATCTCACAGGGATGTTGTGAGAATAAATACATTAAAGAGTGTGAGGTGCTCAGATCCTACAGTAATGGGAGCCACAGAAGCATCTAAGATAGATAAATACCTCTCAATCATAGAAATGTAGGATTGGAAGGGACCCCAATAAGTCAACTAGGCCAGTCTCCTGCTCTGAGGCAGGACTATTTTCTAGATCATCTCTGACAAGTGTTTGTCTAACCTCTTGTTAAAAACTTCCAATGATGGAGATTCCACAACCTCCTTAGGTAATTTGTTCCAGTACAGTGAAAGTACTATGGCATCTTAAAGACTAACAAATGTAATTGGGCATAAGCTTTCATGTGCAGAAACCCACTTCGTTGGATATCCACACTGGCACTTATCTCGGTGTAACTTACGTCACTCAGAGGGTGGTTTATTCATACCCCTGAGAGACATAAATTATGTTGACATAAGCTGTTGTGTAGACATAGCCTAATTCTTAACACACACACACACCCCCGTGCTGATTTTAGCCTCAAATCCTACCCCATTTACACTGTTGTTCACTATGTTAGTCATCCAATTACTGCTAATTTTGCTGGTGAAAACTGAAACAAGGCATTTAATTTTTACCCTTTATCTCCTTAGCTAGTTTAATCCTGTTATTTGATTAATATTTTCCGATATTGTCCCTAAATGCTTGTGTTGTTGTTTTTATATTCATCCTTCATAATTTGACCTAGTTTCCGCTTTTTGTATGTCTCTTTTTTGTAAGTAAGGGTGGCATCTTACCATACTTCCTATCTTCCTTATGCATTGGGATAGTTTGTTCTTGTGCTCTCAATAATGTCTCTTTAAAAAACTGTCAATTATCCCGCCAGGTTTCTGTGATGCTAATTATGTTATAATTATGATTGTTCGCTAGTATTTCTAGTTCTTCCTGTTTATTCCTCATGCTTCTTGCATCAGTAAACAGACAGCTAAGATGTTCCTTAGACTTTCCCTCTATAGTCCTTCTTGTCTCTCCTTTGTTCCTCCTCCGATTGCCCATGATCCACACAGATTCTGACCCTTCACCCAGGTCTCTATGTTTTGGACTTACCTGTGGGCTTTTGTCTCCCGCACCCATCGAACCTAGTTTAAAGCAGACATTCTTAATTAGCAAAGAGCAAAAGATCTCTCAGTTTACCTCTACCACTCATACTTGCTCCGAACCCCCTTTATTTTAAAGTTCCTGTTGTATGGGCTTCTGTTTCCCACCCTATATCTCACATCTGAGACTCAGCAGGTTGAAAGATATGATCGTGGCTAGTGTTACAGTAGGTGAACCAATGCAGGTCGAACATCCCTATTTAGTCCACTGTATGTCAGTGTGTTAAAAGATGCAGCCCAGTGTTCCTCAACGATAAGCCTGGTTTATAGCTTTCATTGGGTAGCAATACTGAGAACCTCAGATCTGGCCTACGCTATACAGTTAGGTCAACGTAAGTCCACTTGTGCTGACCTCGTCATGCATGTGTGCAGTCAAATGTGTCTCCTGCCACTGGAAGTGGCCTGTTATGGTGACGAAGTGACACTTGAGCAGCACAAAGCCACAGTCACCCTACCAAGGTTGATGAAGTGTGAGTGTAGACGCTGCATTACTTGTATTGAGTCTAACAGTCCTCCAGTACCTGTCCCACACTGCCTCTGTCACTGCAACATTGACCGCTCCACTCGCAGTTTTGAACGCCAGTAACCAGGGGTCACAGAGACCGGAAGCCTGCCCCCCACCTCCTTTAAAATCCTCGCCTGTTTTCAAAATGCCTTTCCCTGAATGCCCAGCTTGGCCAGCATGCCTAACTGCACCTTTGTCTGTGCAGCCCCCCAACCAATGCGCACACATGCAGAGAACTGCTAGATACGCTGCTGTCTGGAGCAGGCAAAACGTATTGCAACTCCTCAAACCGTGATGAGAAGAAACTGCACAAACACAGCTACAGACATGCCACAGAAGCATCGACATCTGGAGCAGATTACATGGCGGATGCTGACAAAGGGGCACGACAAGGACGAGCAGCAGTGCTGCGGGAAAGCAAAGACACCGCACCAAGTGAAGGAGGATAACAAGAAATCAGGTGCTGCCCTGCAGATCTGCCACTTTTAAAGGGAACTGCATGCCATGCGTGCAGGTGACCCCACTAGCACCCTGCCAACTATTGTGCATACCTCTCAGACACCTGAGCTGGAGAGCCCTGCAGGGAACAGTGAGGTGGCGGAGGAACGGAGAGGCATGGCAGGGGACTCAAACCATGCTGTGAGCCAGGAGCTGTTTGAAACTCCGCAGGAGTCTAGCTGGTCTCGCCAGGCAAGCGCAGATGAGCCTGCTGCTGAAGGAGAAAAGAGCTTGAGTAAGCTTATTCCTTGCAATGCTTTTTTTTTTTTGCTTTTCTTTTCCCTCAAACCTCATCTCCATCCCTGCATCCCCCTATCCCCAGCCTTTGTTCCCCATTGGAAAGTGGCACCAGCCCATGTGCAAGTTAAGGCAAAGGTATTGACTTTTCATTGCTATATTGGTATAATGTTAGAAAATAAAAGGTTAAGGAACACATTCTAAAGAGGGCTGCATGACAGTCTGGTTTCGCAATCCACATCAGCTCCGTGTCCTGTGATCGGGCAGAGACAGAACAAACAGAAGTAGAATCAACATCCACTTTTCGTATCTTTGGCTTGTTGGATGGGTGGGGGCCATGCAGAGTACTCTGTTTATCAGAAAAGGATGTCTCTTTTATCCTCTGGATGTCAATGACACTTTCATGAGACTCTGCAATCCTCTGCCAAAGATTTCTAGGCATGGAAGCCTTGTTTTTTCCACCGTGATAGGACATTTCCCCAAACCATTCTATGAAGACGTCGGCTGGTACCATTGCAGTAAAGGTACATGGGCTGGGCTGGCTTCGGCATGCCAGTAGCAGCTGGATTCTGTGTGCCTTTGCCACCCCCACCAGTGAGCTATCGGCTAAAATCACCGCCTGTGAAAATAATGCCAATATAGTCACTGTCATTTCCCAACACCTGTACCTGGGAGAGGAGGCAAATGGCATAGCCAGCCCACTGACAGCAACTCTGGGCCCCAGGGCAGAACAGTCAATGGCCCCCCTAGAAAGGGATGAGTGAGGACCAAGTGGGCTTCCGCCTGAAGTTTCTACTTATTATGTGCCATGCACGTTCCCAGGTGGCCGAGGGAGATTATGACTAAACCTGGGAAGCTGAATAACAAATATCACCCCCTCAGACACCCGGGAACCAGCATGGCGCATAACAAATAAATTCGGTTCACGGGAGGGGTGGAGAGCACGAGCGGTGGGAGCTTCGGGTTCAGCCACAGTGTAAGTGTCCCAGAGTCTCTAGTCTCAGCTGAGATTGGAAACTAGGGAGGAGTCACAGCAGATAAAACACAAATATTCAACAAACCTTGTGGCCTCCCAAATGAGACGGGGGCTAAATCTGACTCTACTTTGGCTAGAAGGTTCTGATTGGTTGCTATTTGCCCATTCCTTTAAATTGTCTCAGAAGTGGAAATTCTTGTTCCCCATTAAAAATGCTGAAAATAGAAAATGAAACAATTACATTTTAGATGCCATACTGCCGCGCTGCAGCATTTCCTCCTCAACTGATTAACAATGCTGCTCCTTCGACAGGCCAGCAGAGGTCCAGAAAAGAAATGCACAGAGTGGATGGTGCCAGCCCTTCCATTCAGTGCTCAAGCAGAGCAATGCTTTCCGTGATGCACATTTGCTCTGTTTATTTGTAACCTTGTCGTTGCCTGAAGAGAATCCTCCAGGGGAGATACATTCTGCTTGAAGCTCTCTGTGAGATGTTCCTTGCAGTTTCCTTCAGCTACCCCACCAAAGATTGGGGCAGTGGGTCAGCCCCTCTAAGACCATTGTTCCCTCAAGTACGTGGTGAAAACTAGCAGATCTTAAAGCATCTGTGGCAAGGGCTGCAAAGCAGGGGACCACCTGGGCCACGAGTGCCCGGTCACTGTTATCCTGTCATGATGGAGGTGCGGCCAGGCCACATCTGAGCCAGTGGCACTGCAGCCTGGCACAAAGGGCTGCAACACCATTCAGGTTTTCACCAGGTTGCCACACCACTTACTCAGATTTGGAGGGGTGGAAATAGGGACTTCTGGGCCAGGGGGGTCAGGCTGATGGTGGTGGCAGGGCACCTGAGCCGGAAAAAGGAAGATCAAGTGTGTATCAGGGCAAATCAATGGGCCCCCCCATACTTTAAATGGCACTTTGCAGCCCATGATCTGTAGCCCAGGACTTCTGCATGGCTTCCCAGTACCATGTTCCCTCAGAGCAGTGTGACTCGTGTGGGAACTATGCTTCCATGTGGTCCATCCTCCATCCTTGATAGAACTTCTTTGAAACCCTTTCAGTGTGCAGGAGGTGTGTGAATGGGGGGGGAGGGGACTACGGCTGCAAAAGTCCATGATGGCAGGGTTTGGTTTTTGCAGGAAGACAGTTCTGCAGTGTGTGACTTCAATAGGTCTCCAGTGAGCACAGGGTCTCTCTGCATGGAGTCAGCTGCAGGATCAGGGCCTAAGTGAAGGCATCTTTTTGTAAATGCTCTACCATAATGATTGAATAGGAAATAAGTGGGCTCCCTTCAGAGTATAGTCATAATGCAATTCTTATTAACACCAGCAGATGGCCAAATATTACCATGTATTCATAACATTTACACTTTACAGAGACAAAGCAGCACAGTGTGGAACAAAACTCTAAGCATTGCCAGAAATATATATTTAAGGAACGTTATGTACATACTTGGCATTTACTTTTTTATAAACAATGTTGCAAAATGCATGACGAATTATACAACTTCTGTTCCTTCCAGAAAAAAAACCTTACATGCTCACCAAAGTATAGGTCCATATATTGACCTGCAAGATGCTAAAATTAAAGCTAGACTTTTTAAACAGATCAATATTATTTCTCATTTCAAATGTTTCTGATAAGAAAACCTAGAAACAGCGACAGTATCTGACTACACCTACACATAATTAAACCAACATTCTCATTTACTGCCAATAGGTGGCAGAACAGAACGCAAGCTCTTTTAGTGCAGACTCAACAGACTAATGAGATTTGGATTCATAAAATGTTTCATTTAAAAAGGAAATGTGTTGCATTAGTTGAAGTACCTGGCAAATTTTTTTTTACACAAACACTCAATTTCATAGTTTTAGCCTTTTTAAATAAAAGCCTGCAATTTCACTTTAATATTGCATTACTGTATATATTTACTATTTTAATGTTGCAAAACGTTTTAGAATATAGATGCTGATGATAGCTTATATGACTGATGTGTATATAAAGACAAGGAGGAAACATTTTTAAAAGCACGTAAGTCACTGAGCAACCTAAATGACTTAGACATTTTTTCAAAATGTTGCCTAAGGCCATAGCTCCCAGTGCTTATAAAAGAGCCCATTGTATTTTTCACAAGAATAGCACTAACAATGCTGGTGTCCTAGGCTGTTTCCAGTTTGTGAAATTTCATTCTTTCTATCTAAATGCCACTTGCAGTTTCAAGCAGACACAGAATTCTCCATTTTCTGTTTCAAGCTCTTGCGTATTACTGTGTATTATTAATCAGTTTCTGTGTATTATTCCACAGGTGGCTGAATGTCAGTGGTGGATGGAGTAATTTCTGGATATAAAGTGCTTTTTTCCCCTGGGATGAAAGACACTGTATACATGCAAGACATTCTAAGCCCTTTTCAAGCTAGTCGTTGAAATGCCTCTTCTTGTACCTGCTTTTCTGTTGTTAATCCTTCTGAAAGCAAACTTGTAAGAAATGGATGTGGGATTTAAGGCTTTGTAGAAAGAAAAGAACAGCTAAAAAGTATGACTCATCCCATGAAGATAACCAAGGACATAAGCACTGAGACTCAAGAGCCAGAGAAAGGAGTTATTCTCCATAGCAGTTAGCTCCAGCAGACTCTGCTGCATAAGGAACTAAGGCATATTTTGTTGAGCAAGCGTTCCTTAAAATGAGGGAAGAACAACGTCCTCTCTAAGAAAGGGCAAAGAGCATTGGAGACTGTAATGTGCTATTGCCCTGCTTGAGCATGGTCCCTGCTTTGGCACCTTTATGCCACTCTCTGTGAAGGGGCTACTAAACTAGTTTAACCAGCCACTTGAGGCTTTCTTCAGTGTACAGAACGCTGGGCAGTATCAAGATGGCGTAGCTGCTTCAGCACCACTCCCCCTCACCAGCCTCCAGCATTGGGGGTGTGATGGAGACACGGCAGGAATGTTGCTGCACTCTCGCAATTCCTCAGGTGATTTAAAGATGCTTTGGGGGCCGTTACTAGCATCTGGGGTGTAAAGGTGATGGGATTCTGAGTGCTATCAGAGTAAAATATTACATAATATTAATCCCATTCAGAATGGGGGGGGCACACTTTATACTAAGGTTCCATTTCTAAATGGTTAATGCCCACTAAATGGTTAATCAATTGTTATAAAACCCAGCAGGCCAATAGATTGCTGATAACAATCCACAACCCTTTCTAGCAACCTTCTTCCAACCATCTAGAACACACACTGCTCAGGTCTGTAACATGCTAATCATCTCTTGTTAACCATTTATAAACTATTTTTGCATGGTGCCTTAATATGAAGCGTGACTTACTATGCTATTGCTCACAGAATGAATGTTGGAGCTCAGAACTAAATCCCCAATTCAGCTTTGTCTGTGCCAATATTTTTTCTCCATCATCAGTAGGTGGCTTGAAACCAGCATCTTTGTCTCCTGATAAAGTGAGGAGGAAGATAGACTCATAGACTCATAGACTCATAGGTCAGAAGGGACCAA
>ML675626.1:16347618-16472345 GCA_007922155.1 Mesoclemmys tuberculata
CAGGCCTATAATTACCCGGATCACTTTTATTCCCTTTCTTAAAAAAAAAAAGATGTCCATTTGGTAATCTAAGGAGAGAGCTTCTAAAGCACCTAAGCCATTTAAGAGCACGGGTCCCATTAACTTCTCACCTCTGAATGAGATTAATACTCACTGACCGCCAAAAGGGACTTGTGCTCCTAAACCCCTTAGGTGATTGTTGTTTGAAAATCTCCCCAGTATTGATTGTAACAAGACAGTATTTTCTTCAGAGACAGACAACAGGCCCCATGCGATTGAAGCATGAGTTTAAGTACTTTGCTGAATTGGTGCCTTAGTTTAGCCATTACATTCCCACACTAAAACAAATCCAGTTGTGAACCATTAAGTGTGGCTCTGTCCATGTCTCTCATATATCTAATACAAGGACACTTTGTCAGTTGTCTTTCCAGTGATGTGAGAGAAACACAATGCTCTGCGACCTTTTTCCAGTGGCCAGCACTCTGGACCCGTATCCTTCCTGACTGGTAGCTTTGTTCTTCCTCAGGTCAGTCAGGTAGAGCAATTTAGCAGCTATTTGCCTTGTCTCCTCTAGCACAGATTACTGAGTGAGGAGAAAGCAAGCAGCAAATGGCTGTGGACAGCTGGCTCAGGAACCAGTCTTTCTAGTCTCAGTTCAGTGCACAATTTTTCTCCAGTTGTGTGTTTCCCATAGCCTAGCATATGCCATTCAACCTCTTGGTGGTTAAAGGTCATATTATAAACCCAATCATTACCGATCAGGAATGCTTCCTTCTTTTTTTAAAAGATTTTGTTTCACTCCACATCAAGCCATTTCAGCTCAGCTGCAGCTTGCCAACTACCTGGATAAGAACAATTCCATGGATCAACTTTTGATGTATTAAAGCGGATCCATGGAATTGTTATTACCCAGCTATTACCCACGATAATCTCTTCCGATCTTCATGTCTATGAGCCTGTGCAATTCGGTTATGGGGAGAAACTAGAAGATCCCCACTCAGACACAGTCAGAGGAATTCCTTGGCATTTTTCATATATTACGACTGATAAACGAATAGTTGTTCTTTATGATCAGATTATGATAATTCAAAGCTTATAGGTTCAAATTTGTCGAGTCAAGAGGGGGAAAGGTTGAATTCATAGAAGCTCCCAATGTTCCATTTTAAAATAAAAAACGAGAGTCCTGTAGCACTTTAATGGCTAACAAATTTCTGCAGGCATAAGCTTTTGTGGGCTGCAACCCACTTAATCAAATCAGCAGATCTAAGAGATGCACCTTAATATACAACGTGCAGATGCTCTACTCGCTATGCTACCAGGAAGCAGGGAAGGCTGCTGGGGCCAAGAGCTGTCATGGAGGCACAGGGCCTCTGTGCAGATGTTCATGCCCTAGGACCCACGTGGACCTATAGGGATCTTCCAGATTTAGCAGCAGGACCCTCCTGCAACGTATGTGGGCTGCGAAGCCCACCTTCAGTTTAATAATTGGGGAGGAACACCCAGAAAGTATACTTAACAAGATTGTTCCCCTTGACCAGAAGGGTCCCAGTACAGGCCACTATTTTTGTAGCTGCCTGAAGATTTATCCTAGGCATTTACTGATATTTAGTGGGCAATGGAGCTAACTGACAGAGTATGTACCCTCTTACACCAGGTCTGAATTCAGCCCCATGCCTGCAGAGGACATTGTGACCCTGGAGAAGAACCTCACATGAGCAAAATATCCATTATTGTAAAGACTAAACCAACACTGACAACTAGACACCAATTTTCCTGAATAATTGCAGTCAACACTTACAGCATTCAATTCCCCAATAAACCCCTTCTGCCAGATGGAACAAACAACACTCCATCCCCCACCAAACATTCCTGTGCCACATGGGAGGGGAGTTCCATCAACTCCCCTCTCGTAGACTTTACAAACACCTTTGAGGCCTAGACTTTGTGCTCAAAGGTGGAATTTTGCAAAAATCTCTGGATTTGTTTTACCTGGACACTACCTGATCTATTTTGTTTATTAGAGTGTGCCTAATTCTGCACTGACTTACTTTCAATGCTACCCCTCAACCTTCAGTTTTGCTCACTGCACACTATTCAGTCTCTTGCTTCCCCCAGAGTAATATTGTCCGTGCTATGCTGGATTTTAGTTCTTCTTATAGCACAACACAGAAAGGATTACTGAAAGATAGAGCAGGTGCCAGAGTAAGAGGAAAGTTTATTGTGATCAAGGAGAGAATTAAGATATTATCCAAGGGGATTCTCTGTGTGATGCGTGCCCTTTTGCCATCCATGCATGATCTGTTTTATGCAAACCAAGCTTCATAAAATTATGTGATACCCATTTTTGGTTGCTTTGGGTTCAGCAGTAAGTTGGCAAAAATATGACTATTTATAATATTTGTAGCATTGAGAGGCCTCAGTCAGATTTAGATTGAGTGAGACACTGACAAGCACAGGGTAGAAGACAGTCTCTATGCTGACAAGCCTGAAATCTAGGTAATGCGCTATAACGAACGATTCACAGGACCAGACCCAGTTGCATAGCAGGAAAGTTCCAGAAACTTAACTGGCTACTTACACATGCAAACATCTGCATTCACAGCTGCGTTAACTGCATTTACAACGGAGCATCAACCTGGACTTCTGGGCCTTTCAAAATTTACCTCCACTGTTTTATTTTTGTGTGTGGTAACATTTAAATTCTTTCCAGATTTAAAAGAAATTTGACAGAGTATGGAGACTTAAAATAATTGTTATCCAGCCTAATTTATTTATAAAGGTATTTGTGACTCAACAATTTGATTTGAGCAATCTGAGTGGATATAATTTAAGTAGTAAACTTTTCAATTTGGAGAAAAATCACTTTTTTGGGGGGGGAGAGGGTCTTCTGGGAGCCCTCATGATTAAGACTATTACTGACTTTATGACAAATATAATTCCACATGGAGACACTAGCAGCCCTTAAAAACCATTTTTGAAATGTATGATTCTATATATGTCAGAGAAAACAGATTATCTAAAAGTAAAATGGCTCATTAAAGAGTAAACAAAGTGCATTGCCAATCTTTCATGTGCTGCATTTTCTTGGCACGTCCATAAGGATATTTTGATCCTCTGCACTTACTGGTGCCAGTTCCCAAATATACCAAAACCCCACTTCAGCTAAATGATAACAGACCAAATTCTCCTCTTAGCTAGAGCAATGCCATCCCACATAGTTTAGGCAGAAGACTCAGGCTGGCTGAAGTTGCACTAGCATAAATAAGGGGTGCACTTGGTCCAACCAGCCTTCCATATTTCAGAAAGCAATAAAGAATTAGCAAGAACTTTCCTTCCTCAGATCACTAGAATAAGGACACTTTAGGGACCAACAAAGAAACTGATTTATTATGCGTGTGCCTAGTAACTCTTTGTATATATAGCAGAGAACATTGTTGTAATGACTAGCAAATTCATTATATAGCCCCCTGTCACTTTGCTTTTCATTTTTGTATTTCCCCCCATTAGTGTCAATTTAACTGTATTTTGTGTTTCATTTGAAAATGGCAGAATACAATGATGACAGTCCTGCATGCACAATTTGGAATGGTGTAAATAATATTTACTGTTATGGGCCCAATCATACAAAGTGCCCTCAACTTCCCATGGAACTCAGAGACTTGAGTTCCCATTGGACCCAAGGGACACTTGAGTTACAGAGGAATCAGTCCCATGTGTTCCATCTTTATTATATTCAGTACCTAGCAGGATGAGGTACTTAGACTATACATTTTACATCCATAAAGAGTAATTATGGAATTGGGGAAATCTCAATTCTATTTATTTATCTGTATTTAGTCCTATAGCTTAACTGGTAGATGTCTGTGCTGCAATGCCAGCAGGGTGAGGATCCAAACCCTAACGATCCTGCACAATAAGGGACAAGTGGAAGAGAGGAGGGGGTTGTCATGGTTGCACATGTTAAAAATCTGCCCCTGATGGAAATAGGATGCTGGACTCAGTAAACTGTAGCCCAGATCCAGTATGGCGATTCCTATCTTCCTATTTCCGGTTTGTACTGACTGTAGTTATTTTCATTTCCTGCACTTTGGATTGCAGCTGTGCAGCCTAAAAACAAACATACCCGAGACATGGCACATCTGAAAGCCTTTGAATTTTGATCAGGCACTGGTTAGAAAACGCAGCGTCATCCCTGCAGCAGCGCATTAGTAAGTGCCTGCTCCCAGACTAATCCCACAGGCCAAGAAGAAGCTGCTAAGCAAGTAAAACGCAGAGGAGAATCACTTTCAAAATATCCCTAAAACTAGATAAACGATGAGTAAGATGGAATCCATCCTCAAAAGGTCTGATGTGTTGTTATTTATGGATTTTTTGCAACCTTGTGAAAACACTGGATGGTGACAAGGGACAGCCTGGCTCATTTGAGTTTGCTGGGCAGAGCAGGCCAGCCAACATTCAGTAACCGTGAGGATTGCAGGCTGCTGAGGCGGCCATTTGTTGATGTGCCTCAGACAGGTGGCTGAGAGCTTTAGCAGTTTCACATGCTCTAGACACAGCACAGAGGCGGATGGTGTAACACATACTGACCAGTGGGCTATATTACTACCACTAGGAAGGAGAAGAGTGGAAAGAATTGTGCCTCCCCATTAGATCCCCTCTTTCATTCCAGGAGCAATTCACCTGCCTTTTGAGGGAATGAAGGGAGAGGTAAGGCAACTGGGACCCATTTCCTCTTATAACAGGGTGGCTTGCCCCTTAAGGGCTGGGACCAGCCAATGGTGATTACAGAAGGAGTCACACATGGAAAAGAGCAAAGTGATTGCCCTACAAAGAGCAGCAGGAGGCTGCAGCAGAGAGGAAGCTCAGGAAATTGTAGAGAAACTGCACTGTGTGTGATGAGTTCCTTCAAGTAGAGACTAAACTCAGGGAATCCTTGTAACCCTACGCACCCCTGTGCCTTCTGCCAGTCATCACCAAGAGGTCTCTGGGTCATAGGAACACACACTGACATCAGTTCAAACATAACGCAGGATCAGTCCTTTAGCTGACACGGTATAAAAAGCAAACTACACGTCTTGCTGCACATTCTCTGTTGACCAAAGAAAATGTTCTTATATCCTGTTCTTGCATGGTGGATTCCTTCTCATTGATCACACATCACAGAAATTTTATAAAGTGTTTGTCCCCCCTTTATCAGAATCATGGGATCTGATTCTGATTTCGTGCCACTTTTGCACTGAAGTAACTTCACTGGAGTTTTTTTCCTGAATTACACTGGTGTAACTGAGATCAATGGGATTCGGAGTATCAGATCCTCAGCTGGTGCAATTCCAGTTGCTACAGTTACCGCAGCTGAGGGTCTGGCCCAATTTTTCTATCCTTGAAGTAACAAGCTTTTCATAATGGCATATGAACTACAATGTCTTTTAGGCAGTATGCATCCTTCTGTAATCCAGACATATTTTCTCTTCTTTCCCGTAATTTCTTTTTGGATAAATATGTAAATTTGCTCAGATGGAGGAAACTGCAGAGCTCGAAAAACTAACATTTCAGGTTCATTACAGAATAAAAGGTCTGTAAGCAGCTGTGTGGAGGTACATAAATTTCCCAGAGTGCATTGGCAAGGACGTGGGCACATGTACGCCTTCAAAATACCAACACTGTTTTCAGTGGGAGTCAAAAGTAATGGAGCTTTACTGTACAGCACTTAATTCCAATGCTTTTTATGCACAGACACTGCTAGTGAAATAAATACCATATTTAAATGAAATGTGTATGTGTCAACATATCGGTGACTCATGTTACAGATTTCAAAAGAAGAGTTTGAATTGCTCTGAAAGATTATGTTTCAGTCCTTTTTATTGAGCAATAATAGAAATATCCAGGATGAAAACCCCATAGTTTTTGTGATCTCTCTCTGGAACAGATGTCTCAAACATTTAAAAAAGGAAGAGGTCATATCCTTGTTAACAAGTTAGTTTATCACACCAAATACCGGTACCAGAGTAAAAGACTCTGAATACCCTGTGATACTTCTAGAATTGGTCAAAAATCAAATTTTCTGTTCTGTGGGTTATGACGATTTTCTGAAACGAATTTATTTGCTGCATGAGGACATAAAGTAGAAACACTGAAGTTTTTCACAGAATGGCAATGCCCACTTCCTCACCATCGTGCTTCAATCTGGACCTGCAAGGACCACCTCTACGGGTCATCAACTACATTCAACCTTTGATCTTTCTGAGGAGACGCTAATAAATATTGCTGTGGAGTAGCTGGAGAGCCAACAGGAAGTGGGGACTGAGAAGTCTTCTCAGCAGCATTGAGAAGAGCGCCAAGCAGAATGATAAATGAATGCTGGTGATGCACAATCCAAAAAGGAGTGCTTCTGCCATACCAGAAATTGAAAACTAAAGGCAACAGGCACCTCTCAGATCATATGGCTTCTTTGGAGTCCATGTGGGGTTTCAGCCAAAACACATCCACCCAGTCTGGATTGCTGGAACAATTGATATAGTAGGGGTGCCGAGAGCCATTGAACCAAACTGTAAACCCTGTATATAACGGAACCCTCTTCAAGCCAGGGGGTGCAAGAGCACCCCCCCGAACCTATAGTTCCAGCACCTATACACCCAGTAATATTTGAGGAGAGGCGTGGCATTGGGGTCTCAGATAAACATGCTGATGTATTTACGAGTATGCACCCAAAGATTAGTCAGCTCGGGCTGGTTGCTAGGTGACAATGTCCTGTCGACAGGGGATGTTCAGCATTAGATGGGATCTTAGCTGGCACTTAGGATCCTGCTCAGAGAGTTGTATGGGCAGAGACAGAGGCTGTGAGAACTGCTGTGAACTCCCTCCTGCTCTTCTAATTGAATTTCACTCCATTAAAACCAGTTGTTTTTTCAATTAGCTGCATGGTCCCTGGCGTGGATTTCCAAATAAGAAAGGCAGATATTAAGAGCTAGACTGCGCCTTAAAGATGCAGCTGGGGGGGAGGGAAATAGGCACCCAAGGTGCACACGCTCTTTAAATGGGTTCATTGGGCACTCCCCCACTGCGGTTGGCTGGCTCCCCAGGGTAGGCTTTGGGGAAATCCTGCACAGAGGCAGATGGAGTGTATGCATGAAGAGCTCCTTGACCCACTCTCTTCTTCCTTTGTGCCAGCACTGTGCCAGCCCTGGCAATCCAGATGACATTTACTAGGAGGCTAATGAGATCAGAAATTCTTGAAAGTGACTTTTCTATGTGTGGCCAACAATCCACAGCACCTTCCATTCAAGGACCTCAGAGTCAGAAAAGACAAGGGTCAGGTGAGGAGGCAGATAAAGACTGAACAGGAAATATATATATATGTAGGCACTGTTTGCCATATGTAATTGTTTAGTTTGGGTTGAACAAAATGTTTACTTTGACCTAAAGTAATTTTTTTTTAAACTTTCTGATTCAGCAAAAATTTAGAAAAAAAATTCATTTTTGGTTTGACCCAAAAAGATTTTTTTAGTTGCAGCAAACTGAAAAATCAGTTTACCAAACTCTGAAGAACATTGTTAGCCATTGCAAGGGTGGCACAGGTTGCAGGATTTCCATCCTCATCTAGGTGATGCTCTCTGTGAAGTGTAAACCTGCTGTCAGCAGAAGGACATGGAGCCATCTTGCTCCCCACATAGTTTTGGAGCTCCCCCTTTCAGAAAATGACGAGGGGGAGGACAGCACATGCTGAGCAGATGGCAACAAGAACATTGAGAGCTGGTGTTTTTTTGCCCAGGCTCTGTTATGATGTCAATTCGGTAATGTTTGTATGGTCAATCTTATTTAAACTTCAGTGCAAATAAATTGCAGCACATTCAGTCAGATCGCAGCTCTCTGACTCACCCAGTCCTAGCAGACAGACATTAAATTAATTTTAAAATGAATTCGAAGTAAATTCTGTTTCAGCCTCTACAACTAAGATGTCTCCATGTCATACACTAGGGCAAAGCAACACAGGATATCTAATAGGTGGGCTTTAATTAGATTGAAATAAGCCTCATTAGAACTCAGCTCATGAATTATGTAGGTCTGAAACTACACATAAATATTCCTCTGCTCCCCATGGCCTCATTTGTTTGGTGGAGGAGGGGAGATAACTGCCATGCAGGAGTTAAAAATACATTAGTTTCTCTTTCCTAAACTGTAGATAAGATAGATTTCTCCTTCTCCCATGTAGGGCCAAATTCTGCTTTCCACCTGAAGTGACTCCACTGAATTGGATGGACTTCAGATTTACTCTGGTGTCACCAGGAGCAAGATTTAGCTCAGAGACTAACATTCAGATTTAAGTGGTTAAAAGTATTAATTAAATTGCCTTTTCAACCTAAGTTTCTGTTCCATCCAATGCACACGGCTCCAGTTGTTCAGATGGGAATTATACAAGAATGAGGAAATTAGGGACAGGCATATAAAACTCAACAGCCTATTATCAGCCAGCACTTGCTAAATCCACAAGACCACTCTCTGGGATATGTTTGTTTAAGATATTAGTGCCCCTTTGACCAGAGCGGCTAGCCAAAATTCAGGGCTTTGTAGGGCTATTTCCATCGGGAAGAGAAATTGTTGATGCAAATAAGGTACATTCTTTGGTGTAATCTTGTTCATTTACCCCCAAAAATGTACGCAAAGCCCAGTTTCCCTGAACACTACAGACAAACAGCAGGCGGTTTCCTGGCTCAGAAATCCCCAGTGGGGCCAACTCCAGCGAGCTCTGTGCCCAAGAAGCTCGGTTTCAGCTCCCTCTCAATCACAATCCCAACTCCTTCTGCAGGCTTTCTGCCTCTTGCCCCCACATCTTGCAAAACAATATCCTAGCCCTTGTATTAGGCAAAAAAATATCCTAGCCACTGGGGGAAACCTCTCAGTTCACACAGTTTAGCCCTGATCTATCATGCAGCCCATTGTTTGGGGTGTTTGCTCTCTGCCTGCATCAGGTCTTTACTACATACATTTAATTGCTCCTTCCACTGAGTACAATCATGTGCCTGGCATCCTGTGGCTTCAATGAGGTCTAGGCCTGTCTTTGGATCAAGGACCGCGCTCTAGACACTCTTCTAACCCAGGGCACCAGTGACATCTTTCTACATAGCAATCTGATAACAGAGCCATGCCTGAGTCACACAGTTGCGCTGAGCCGGATTTAGATCTGAATATGACCTTCAAAGAGCTGAGGTGTTCAGACTCAGCCCCTTACAGAGACAGGCCTAATCCAAAAAGATTTAGAGCTGGATCTGGATCAACTCCTCCATTTTCCAGGGTGCAGCTAGATTTGCTTGGGGTGTTCCAAGCTGGACACCCAAAAACCAAAATGTCCCCAAATTAGTGAAGGTGCAGGCCTTTACCCACATTTTGGCCATAGGCTGGGGTCAGTGCTGGAACTCCCATTGCTGTAAATCAGACCTGGTGGGGTGGATCAAGGCAAGGCAGCCATTTGTGCACGTGTTCACCTAGGTGCACAGGCAGGCTCTCGGTTGGGGACATCCGATTAATGGTCTAGTGATGCTGACTGCATCCTGGTCCTGTTTTAAAGTTTAGAAATTTATGATGTATGGTCCAACGGGCAAAGCACTGGTATAGACAACAGGAGACCTTGATTCTAATCCCAGCCCTGCCACAGATGTGCAGTGAGACCTAAAGCAGTCACTTTACCTCTCTATGCCGGTTTCCTCACCTGTAAGATACGTAAGTATTAGTAGCTTTTTCTTTGAAATGTAGACATGAAAAGTGCTATTGAAGAGCTAAGTCTCAGCTCGCTAACTCTAAGAATAATATTCTCAAAATCTCAACAACATTCATATCTTTGAATTTTATGTTAAAAGAAACAAGAGAAACGTTTTCCAAGGCCAGTCTCTGAAAACTCATGCGATGACACGAATGGCGACAATTACATCATCCAATACATTTACTGCAAAGGCACGTTTGGGCCCCTGGGCAGATTGCTTTATCTTCAAAGGCTGAAATGGCCATGCAGTGGGGGGGTTATGAAGGGAGCAGTGGCAGTGAGTCGCAGTAACTGTTTTCCAGGTGCTTATAGCATAACAATGCAGCAGGAGTGATTAAAATCTTGACGTTCATTGGTCACAGGAGTTAAATTTACGCCAACATTCCCAACGCTGTGTGAAGGGAACAACGGGATAAACGTAAATCCGATGGTGCAGGAAATGCCAGCGTTTTCCTGGCACCCACTGGTTTCTGCCGTGCACCTCGCACTCCATCTCCACTTCCCCCGTTTAGTGCGCCACCCACTTTGCAGCAGCGCTGTGCAAGTGCAGAAGGGCCAAGCAACCCGATGTCATTCAGTGCAGCAGCCCCTCCTATATGCCAGTCCCCTGCATGAGGGACTGGGGCCTACGAGGTGCTGAATGCCTTCAGCTCCCAGTGAAGCCAGTGGGGTATAAAACTGCACCTGCCCTCGCAGCCTGAGCTCTAGGGGTGGTACAGAAACGGTCTGCTGCCGGGGAGCAGCTTGTCTGTGCCGGAGCAGTGCTATCTTTGGTATTATTTTAAAATCTACCAGTTCTCTATTTTCAGGTGACTCCAACTCTGTGGGTGCAACCAAGAGAATACAGAAGAGCTGAGGAATGTGAAATCCTGCTGCTAAAGGTCACACACATCGCGCTTGCAAAAGTGACCTGAATATTTTCTCTTGCAGCAAATGGAATCAAATCCTTTCTCATCCCAGCCTGTTCATGATGATTTGCCATTTCTGCCGCTACCATGGCCTGACCTTTGTAAGCACACGCATAGCGGGCCTCCATCCACTGCCCACACAATAGCTTTACTGCTGTAAGGAAGATGAGAATCCAGCTAACTGTATTCTCTTTCTTTGGGGTCATTAAAGAGCGAACCCTGGAGAGGTACATAACCACCAGCTAAACTTCCCCAGCCCTTGACCTTTAGCTTCAGCTTGAGGAACCACCTTTAAGAAAGAGAATGCAACTCGGTCTCAGGCCCATTACATCTTTGGCCTTTCTGCTGAGACTGCCCGCAGAGCTCCGCCATGCTGGCAGTTTGCTGTCCATGTCACATAGTCATGACCTGGTGGATGCCTCTGACCCACTGTGGCCCCAGACAGTCAGAGGGTGTCAGGCTGCGCTTACCGCTGGTACCGTGTAGTGACACTTCTCCCCCGTCTCCAGCGACCCCGCCAGTGGCGGCGCTGGTGCAGCGTACTACCCGGCCAGGAGGTGGAGATTCAGCCCTTCGGCCAGGTCACCAGCGGATTCTGCCGCCTTCCGGGGTGGGGAACAACAGAGTCCAACGACATACGTGTAAGTTTAGCGGCTCCCACAAGTGTCTTCAGCCCTTGTCCAGGCCTCTGTGGGCTGTGTGACCTTGCCTCGGGGCTTACACTGTCTCTGTCCTCCTTAGCTCCAGGGAGGGAAGGGGTACGGGCTCCCTTTGCAAAAGGGAGGTTGGTAGAGGAACCTGGGCCCTCCCTCTTCCCCGTGCTCCGGCCCAGAGCCCTAGGAGAGGCAGCAACATCGAACACCTAGGAGTGCTTCAGGCCTGCCTCCCAGGGCTCCTTCCTGCGCTTACCCTCCCAGACCAGGGTATGGTCTAAAGCTTTGCAAATGATCCACCAGAAGGAGTGAAAGGCTCCCTAGTTCTAGGAAAAGGCTAGTCCCTCCTCTAGGGCCTGGGGGAGCTGCAGATAGCAGCCCCCTCTCCCCTGCAGCCAGGACTCCAGATGGACCCTTCCCCAGGAGCTCCCAAGGTAAGTGCATCCTGCTATCCTGTCTGCCCCCTTTCAGCTGCCTGGCTCTCTTTAAACTCCCCCTCCAGCTGGACCAGGTGCGGCAGATGCAGCAAGGCAGAGCCACGTAGGCCCAGAATGGCTCCTTACCCCTGCTGACCCAGCGTGGGGTTTATATACCCCGTCACAGATGGTTAAGAGTCACTTCCAACCCGTGCCGGATTTCAACAAGTAACCTAGAGCTAAGCAGCTTCGTGTCCCACTGTCATCCAAGCCTTTGTTTTTAGTCCCCAGTGAGACTGGAAACACATCATAAGGGGCCCGATCCTACTTCCATGAAAGTCAGTGGAAATGTTGCTATTGATTTCAGTCGCAGCAGGATGAGGCCATCTGGACCAGATTCAGCGCTGTGCTATAGACGGTTTGTGCCAGCTGAACTAGGCTACAACGAAGTGGCCACAGGGCATATCTCCATTGTCCAGAGTGACATAAATATATATATATATATATCATGCATATAAGGCTGTTCCTCCAGTAGAGGAACAATAATTGTTGAGATGTTGAAATCCAAAAAGAGAAGAGAAGAGGAGAGCAGAGGAGAAAGAGACGCCCCTTTCTGAACGAAGGTTGTCATCATTTCAAACCAGAATGCTGAACTGGCACACCCAGGCTGTGTTCCTGCCTTTGCATAGCTACTGGTGGTGACCCATCCTGGGCAGACCCTGGCCGTGGCATAGTTCTTGCTACGTTTCACAGCATACATCATTCAAGCCTCATTTTCCTGGTAGGGTGGACTGAGGCTGGGTTCCGAATCTATCCACGTCCTGCGCAAAAAATAAAGTCACACGACAGACGGGATTTCAGGAAATAAAACATTTACTTGCTTGTTCTAACCGACACCAAAAACACCCTACAGCTGCTTTAATTCTGTAGACACCAGGCAGGCTCATCCCTGGCGGAGATAGAAAACTAGATTGCATGGATCCTGATCCAGGGTCTGATCCAGTACAATAACCTTTACGTTCCTATGCCTCCACCGTTCAGGGCTGGTGCAGACTAGGGCAGCCCTCAGAGCCATCCTAATTTGCACTTCTGTTGCAATGACCCCATAGGAGCTTTGCAGGGGTGCAGAACAGCTGGGGTGGTACAGGCCTGCCTCAACCACACTCCTTTCAGCCCTGGACATGCCGCTCTTTCCTCTTGGCCACTCCGCCCTGTCTCCGCTACTTCCCAGAATGCCCCTTGTGTCCAAGACTGCTGCAGAGGCAACACAGACTGTCAATGTCATATTCAAATTGATTACACCTGTCAATAATTTAGGACCCATCCCCCCACGTGGCATGCTTTACCAGGATAGATGCATAAGGTTAGTTTTTCCATCACTGTGAATCGCCATGGGAAGGTGGATGAGTATGTTTAGTGTGAGTTGGTGACCGTTCATGGCAGCTTTTCAGGGCTGATGTACTGATTCTCCCTTGCAGACGACTGCATTCTTGCTATGTGCTAAGCCCTACATCCAGTCAGTCAGCTCCCAGGGCGAAAAAACTCTCAAGAGGGAGGATCGCTGCAGCAGTGGATCCAACCCATTCCTCGCCCAGTCCTACCAGCTGGCCACTCCCCCCCTGCCGCTTTACAGCACCACACACCCTACAGGCGACCTCCCCACCACCTGCCCCCTGCTGCACAGAGAAGTGGGACCAGTCCTGCTGCACCAAAAGGCCCCCCAGGGATGGGACAGTTGTGCAGAAGGGAAAATGCCACAAGCAAGTCTCTTACCAAAGATGCCCCTCTCAGAACTGCATAGCCATGATCAGGACAAATGGCACAACATCTGTCGTTGGTTAGGTGCCGCTGAGGATGCTGGCTGGGCCACAGCACCTACCGCTCAGGATTGGCCAGCCCAAAGAACATACCAAAGAAAGGACAAACATCTTCTCTGGATTAAAAATGTTGTGTTCTAGTACAAGTAGCATCTACTCTGCACTTTAACAGGTGGGCTGCTGCATGTGCAGAATTAGCAAAGGAGCTGTGTGCAATCAATGTCGAACAGATCATTTCAAAAACATAATAAGATGAAAACTATTCGGAGAGTGGAAGAGACTTCAGAGCTTCCTCACCTCTCCCCGCCCTGGAATTCATTCATTTCCCATGAGATCCTACATTACGTTTGCTCAGTTGTGTCCTTATCCCTCAGTCTTTATGCAGGCAGATGTCCCAGTGAAACCAACACTCCCAGTAGCAATCACAATTCTCATGAGCCTTGTAACAACCGGAAAAGAAATTCCATCCACCAGCAACTTTAAATATTGAATCCTTTAAAACTATTTTTCAGGTGCCTATTTTTTTTCCCTTCAAGAAGCAGCATACTAAAAATACTGTGTCTGAATGAACCCAGCCTGTTCAAACACTCATTGAAGCATGACCTACCCCCTTACTATTATTCATCACTAAAGACTGGAGTTACTATAGTAACTGGGTGACATCACAGCTGCTTTCACTCCCTATTTGTCCAGCACATTTCTCCTTTCTTTCTTCCCTGTGCCTCTCTTTCTTCCTCTCCTTGAACAATGGTTGCCAGAACCATAGCATCTATATGTGAGCACAGATAACTTATTGACATGGCTGATGTGAAACCTTTCAGAGCTTTAAAAATAAATGTCCATTTTTAAGTACAGAAGGGCTCAAACCATCCAAAGCACTGCCAAACTTTTGAAAAGTTCAGACCCAGATCCTATTTCTAGAGCAAGCTGAACCAAAGTCATAGTTCTCAATACCCAGGGGTCTGATTGTCCACACACAGGACAGGAAAAATTCACTTCTATACAGAGGAATAATACTTAAGTCCCACATTAATAATTATGGCCAATTTCTCTGCAAATACACATCCGCTTAACTTTAAGTAGCCCTAATGAATTCAGTGGAACTATTCACATGCTTACATGAAAGATTCCCGTAAGTGTTTGCCGGACCAGGGCCTGGTAAAATATTTTGGGATACATTACTTTGTTTGAATAATGCTATGCAAGCCAAGAGGTCAGTTGTGGAACACTGGTGAGCAGTTACTCATGTGAGATGTCCCAAGTTTGTGAAACACCTTGAATAGATAAAGCACTAAATGAGAGCGAAGTCTGAGAACAAATCCACAGTTGCTGATGAAGGGAGTGTCCGTGAAACTATTCACATGACTAAATGCTACTCAAAATGTGTAAAGGTTGAAAAATCAGACTTCAAAAGTAGCATTGTTTCAAGTGTGATTTTTAATACATTTTTCTGGTTCTTTATATAATTTATACCTTAATGTAAATCATAAGGACTGCATGCTTCACACTTACATAGCAGCTCAAAGAGCTTTACAAGTGTGAGTAGATACAATTCATCCCCATTTTCTAAATGGAAAAGTAATATGCAGAGAGGTATGTAACTTGTCCAAGGTCACCCAATGGATCTGAGCCAGAGCCTGGATTTGAACTCCCATCTCCCGGTTCCTAACCCTCTAATGTTAGACACAAATGCTTTTTCTTCCCCGTCAGCTGTTGATTATTTTCCTCCTAAAAGTACTGCCAGTGTTTCACTTTTTGACAATATTAGCAAACTGAAAAGTTTTTGTTGTCAAGATCTTGGAGAAAAGTTAACCATAAGTAGCAAAAACAGAAGCAGCTAACTAATACATCTAAAATGGCTGCAGCGTTTAAGAATATCTATCAACACCAAACTTCTAGCCTACAAAGGATTTCTGGTGTTTCTCCATCAGCTTGTATATTGCAACCTGCTTATCAGAATTAATTGTGCATAGTTCTTAATTTAGTCCACAAATCTCTATTGGTTTATCATCTTCTCACATTTTCTATTTCCTTTCCTCTTTTAAAAAGCAAACTTTGTAGATAAACCTCTTTGGAACTATGCAGGTGAAAAAGAAATGCTTCTCTAATTGATGTGTATCACCATGCCTGCTGGCACCCTAGAACTGTCAAAACAGAATCCATTTTCTCTTTCGCAAGAAATCAAGTTGGTGATTTTTCATGGCTATAACTATTGATGGATGGATGTGCCAGACCAGTACTATGAGCCATCATGCTTAGCTCAGACAGAAAACGAACAGATATTATGCTTTCTAAAGTTCAATTTTGAAAACACCTGGGACTAGTGGCAGCATTTATCATTCAGCCTTCGGCAAAGCACAAGCAGTAAAAAATAAAATCAGCAGTACAATGCACACTTATTTGTGCACTGCAGATTTGATCACCAAACCCTAAGGAAAGTGCTAACTGAATAGCTCAAGGGATTATTGATGTTATAGGGTGGGACTGTACTGGACCATACACTCATAACATAGTGTGGGACTGTAACATAATGCACACTCAAGATAAGGTTAATAAGCTTGTTTAGAGGGCTTTAAGGACAACAGCAGATTATTTGGGCCAAATCTTGCTTTGTACACACATGCAAGGCCTGTTTGCAGTGAAAATAAAGCATTTCTATTGCATAGGCAGTCTGGGGAGCAGAGAGCCCAGGTAGGGGCTAGAAAGCAAAGAAAAGATCCACACTGGCTCTATACCACCTGATGGAGTGGGTGATGTGTGGAACCAGGGCACAGCTAGTGAGCTACTACCTAGTGTGAACCCACGATCGCCAAACCCCGAATAAGCAGGCAGCAGCAGGCTGTGTTCTCTCTCCCCCCCTCTGACCTACTGGCTACATAGATCTGAATATCCTGACATTTGCTGAAGATTCCTTTCCTTGTCCCCACTGTATTTCACCAAGATCTCTTCAGAGCAGCCCCCTTTCACCAGGACGCTATGGTGTGCCGTTTCCCAGGATCTGTCCCTTGAAATGAGCGAGAAGAGCAGCTCCCAGCTGTGACAAGCTCAGTGCAGCTTCTGCCTGCTTAGGCAGAGGGAAGCTCCCTTTACACTCAGCTGGAAGGGCAGCCAACTGGCAGCATGGCACGGGGCTCCTGCTTTGAATGGCAGCCGCAGGACGTGCACAGCCGTTCTGGCCGCTGGAGAGGAAACGCTGCTAATTGGTTACATCTGCTCTAGTGTCTTGGCACCAGCTGAGCACCCCGCCCCCCCCCCGTTGCTTATCTGCAGGTGTGTTTTTTCTGAAGCAGGGGGCTGCAGATCCAAGAGACTCTACTGGAACGGGGACCATGCCGGCTAGCTAAACGACTGCAGGGTTCCTCGAGGTGCTGTGCTGTTAAGGAAGTTTGTGAAGCGCCTTGACCAGGTATAGCAAAGTCACAATCACTGCGGAAGGGAGCTTCACAGACATCACTCGGCTGCAACCCCCACAGCCGTTTGGACCTTCCTGGCATGACAGCACCCAGGCCCTGCAGCTTTGCAGCACAGCGTCTACCAGCTGAGCACCAGGGGAAGCTTGGCTAATGCCTGCAGCTGGTTGTGCCTGTGTCACACAGGACAGTATTAGTAGGTTACGATTAGACCATTTTTCGGCCAAGTTATGCTGTAGCCTTTCTGTACTAACATCACTTTCTCCCAGGCCGCCTCTACATGCTGAGCTAGGGGTGTGATTCCCAGCCACGCTGTGCTAGCCCGAGTATAAATGTGTAGCTGCTTAGCCGTGGCAAGTACGACTGCTGCCCTGCTATTAATGCTTGCCGTAGCGCTCCTGGTGCTAGTGTGAGCATGACTTTATGAACTGGGAATCACACCCTTAGCCAGTAGTGGAAATGTAGCTGTACACAGTGTTGTCCAGTGGCTAGGGCACTGGAGAGGGAGTCAGCTGAGCTAGATTCTGTCCTTAATTCCGCCACGGACCTGCTGGGTGACCTTGGACAAGGCACTTGAGCTGTGTGGCTCACCGTCCCTATCTGAAGGCTGGGGATAGCGACACAGACTTATCTTTGTAAAGCACTTGGAGATCGAAGCCAGAAGAGTGCTAGTCGGATTGTTCAAACACCAGCATGAACAACATGCACTCTTGTGAGGCACTGGTGAAAGAAAGCCAGCCGTGACAGCCCTCCAATCAGCTAAACTATATAGACTGAGAAATGAGGCACCAGGCAACACAATATTGTGGCAAGGAGGAGTTCACCGTAGCACAACCAGCACTAGTTCTAGGGACACTAGGAAAAACGTGCTGAGAGCTTTCCACTCACAAGTGAATTAACTGCAGGTCACAAGTAACCTGGATAAGGGGCCAGGCACGAGCGTTAAGCAGTAGAATTATCTTTCTCATGGCTCCTTTTACTGTGGTGCTCCTAGCCCAATGTGGCTTTTCAGCCACCGTGCACAATAGGGGGGAGCCACCGAACGCTAGCTCCCAGCGTCTCCGAGAGCAATGTGTCAGAGCCAGGAGCTACGCTCACAGGAGCACAGCGGGAGCATAAACAGCAGAGACCATGGCTGCACCACAGAACAGGATGCAACACAGGCCCTGCCGTGCTGGCATCTGTCTGTTGGCTCAGTCAGAAGGGGGATGTAGCAATGGGGTTCCCCTGCACCCAACCCCCCCTTGAGGAATCTGGTACTGCCAGCAGTGAAAGAGCTCATCATGCGGCTGGCCCATGCAGAGGTGAGGACTCTGCACTTACTTTGGTGCACTCGCACTGGGCCAGCCATAATCTAGCCTTCAGTTTCTATACTATCTGGGTGAGATTGTGCGCTGTACCTCTAGAAGGCAGAGCATCTCCCTATGCAACAGTAAGCCCCTCACACTCTTGGCTTTCTGCGTTGGGTTGGGTCTTTGAAACCTCCAGCATAACTTAGAGCAGCCCCGGGCTGCCTATGGACGGCCGGGCTGCCTATGGACAGCCCAGAATCTTGTAGTGGCATGAGCTGCAAAAAATCTCTCTCCAGTCCTATGCCTGTAAGACCCCTGTTTACTGGTGCAGCCACATACAGGGACCAGAGTGTATGGGGGCTTGGGGGATGAGAAGCTTAGCTTTTTGATTGGACAAATAATTAAATGGATGGGAATTTTTCCTGCATAAAAGCTGCAGCACTCAACAATCAGTGGAGAATAATTTTTAAAATATCAAAAAACTTCACAGCGTGACATTGATTAGCGTAGTGTGCCAAATAAGAGCTGGTAAAGCTTTTCTTATAAGCACAAGCAGCAACATAACTCCTCTACAGCCTTCCTGATTTGCATAACCAAAAGATGGCAGCACTCTACCACTTATGTGCCATAGCATAATGATCATCCTCTTTTTAAGTACATATCACAGGCATTAAGTTCAAATATGCAGATTAATAATAATTGCTGATGGTGGACTAGATGGGAATTTTTCCTGTATAATTTGCTGTAGCAGGTCGGGCTAAAACAATAAAGCTGCCAAATTGTACTTTCCTTTACTTAGATTGTAAGCTCTTTGGGGCGGGGACCATTTTTTTTGTTCAAACACACTGGGAACCTGGGTGCAACACTGATAAATAAATCATAATTTATATCTAAGCATCTTCAACTGCTGTTGAGCAAAAGTTGGCCCATTGTGTTGTGAAGTTGTTTGGTATATTTCAGTGCTTTAATGACTTGCTCTGAAACCTTCTGAAGTCAATGGCAAAACCCCAAAAATTCATTGATTCATAGATGCTTGCTTCAAGAGCAATAGCTGTGGCTGAACTAGAGCTTCTATTGCAGAAAGACATCTATTCCTGTTTTTAAAATTTCCAGTGATGGAGAATCCACCACAATCCTTGCTAAATTGCTCCAGGAGTTAATTATCTTCACTGTTAAAAATGTGTGCCTTGTTTCCACTTCAAATTTGTCGACCTTCAACGTCCAGCCATTGGATCTTGTTATACCTTTGTTGGCTAGATTGAAGAGCACTCTATTGTCAGTTTTCTTGTACGCATGTAGATACTTATAGACTGTGATTAAGTCACAGCTTACCCTCCTCTTTAATAGGCTAAATAAATTGAACTTCTTGAATCTGCACTGTGAGATATGTTTTCCAATCCTTAAATCATTCTTATGGCTCTGTTCTGAATCCTCTCCAAGTTTTCAACATGCTTCTTGAAGTGGGGACACCAGACCCGAACACAGTATTTCCATAGTGGTTGCACCAGTGCCAAACACACATGTAATATAACCTCTACTCCTCTTCAGTAATCCCCTGGCTATACACCCCAGGAGTGCATTAGCCCTTTGAGCTGCCATGTTGCACTACAGCTCATGTTCAGCTGATTATCCACATGACTCCCAAGTCTTTTTGAGAGTCGCTGGTTCCCAGGATAGATTCCCCCCAGCCCTCCTGTAATTATGGCCTTACAGTCTTTGTTCCTAGAGGTATGACTTTATATTAGGCCATATTGAAACATATTGTTTGACTGTGTCCAGTTTATCAAGTCATCCAGATCACTCTGAATCGGAAAACTTGTCTTTTTCATTGTTTACCACTCTCCCAATTTGTGTCATGTGCAAGTTTTGTCAATGATGATTTTATGTAATTGATCAAAATATTAAATATCATAGGGCCAAAAACCAGTCCATATAGGACCCCACTAGAAACACACCCGCTCCATAAGGATTCCCCATTTCCCATTACCTTTAGATACCTATCAGTTTTGAATCCATTTAATGTGTGCCATGTTGATTTTGTATCATTCTATTTTCTTAATCAAAATGTCATGCAGTACTGTGTCAAATGCTTTACAAAAGTCTGAGTATATTACAGGAACACTATTACCTTTATCAACCAAATTTGTAATCTCATAAAAATTATCAAACTAGTTTGACAAGATGTATTTTCCATAAGCCATATTGATTGGCATTATATTAGTCTCTTTTAATTCTTTATTAATTGAGGCCCATATTGATGGTTTCATTATTTTATCCAGGATCTATGTCAGGCTCACAGATATTTAATGACTTAGATCATCCTATTTACCATTTTTGAATACTGGCATAACATTAGCTTTCTTCCATTCCTCTGAAACTTCTCCAATGTTACAAGACTTATTTAAAATTCAATATAATGGCCCTGAGAGCTTCTCAGCCAGCTCTTTTTAAATTCTTGGATGCACATTATCAAGACCTGCTGATATAAATATGTCTAACTTTAGTAGCTGCTGTTTAACATTTTCATTAGTTACCACTGGTATGGAAAATATTTCCATATTATCATATGATATAAATACATCATCTGGCTTTTTCCCTATATACAAAACAGAAATATTTATTGAACACTTCTCTACATAATTATTGATAATTCTGATATTTTCAGCTAGCAGTAGACTAATGCCATTGTAAGGGTTCCTTTTATTCCTGATATATTTAAATATCTCCTTATTTTCCTTAACTCTGTTGGCCATAGATTTCTCCTTGTGTTGTTCTGCTTCCCTTATTAATTTTCTATAATTTATAGCTTCTAATGTATATTCATTGCTCTCAGCTTACCCTTTTTGTCTTTTTATTTTCTCTTTATTATTGCTGCCCTGAGACAGGCAGGTATCCCAAGCTGCCTCTCCTTTTGGGTCTTAACACTGTTTTATCTTCCCCCTTCAATCTGCCATGCAACAAATAAGATCAATCAAGTCCTTCAGGATTATCCCCTTCTTTTGTTGATTGTAGGAATGTGATTTTTTGGACATCTAGAAAATGTTCTTATACATTATCATTCACATTTATTGTCAATTTTCAATCATTCACATTTTTCTGTTTAAGTTCTTCCTTGCAGCTGATTTGGCTTACAATTGTTTTCAGCTTTGTGAAACTGACCCTTTTAAAGCATCGGGTATATATATTACCAGTTGGGACTTTATTGTGCTTGTACATAGCAACTGTAATCAAGTCATGATCACTTGCACCTAAGCAACCATCAACTTTTAATTCAGTGATGAGTTTCCCTTTATCTGTCAAGACAAGGTCCAATACAGAATTCCCCTATGCTGGATGAAACACTTCTGGCATTAGGAAGCTGTAAAATATAATGTTTAGAAATTCCCATAATTTTTTTGTACTGGTGGCATGCCACCTCCAACCTATTTCACTCAGAGGTGGTTGCCCCCCTAAATTTTATAGATAGTTGCTTAAAGAACCAGTCATCCTGTTGTCTAGTGTGATTTGGTGGTCTGTAGTAGACACCATCTAATACCGCATCTTGTGCTTTATCTATAAAACACTAAGCCAAAAGCATTCAAGATTATTTGCTTACAAGCTGTCAGTGACTTGGAAACAGATAACGCCATTTTTGACAGAGTTCTATTCTTCATCCTCTTTTGCCCACTCCATTCTTCTTATATAGCTGATAACCAATGATTTTGACATTCTAATCATGACAATCTTCCCAGCAGGTTTAAGTAATAACGACAAGGTCAAATTTGTGCTCCTAAATAAGCAATTCCAATTCTTCTTGTTTATTACCCAGGCCCCTAGCATCAGTGAATAGGCAATTAAAGAATTTCTTCTCTTCATGTCCCTTGGTGCCTTGATTAATTTTGTTCTTGACATCTTGATTCTGTGCTAAAAGAATGATCATTTGTTCCTCTTTCACCTTACCATTTGTTTTCAAGTTTAATAGCCTACTGACTACTTAAGCCCTAAATTATCAAAAGAACGTAAGCACTTCCACTAGCAGAGATCTACCCAGGATGGATAGTATAAACCCCATGGGTTATACTCAAAGAAGTTATAAATGTTGTTACACATTTTACATAAGTTCCTCAGAAAACAAGAGGAAATGTCAAAGTATCCTAAACTGGACAAATTTGGAATTCATCAGCTGTGGAAAAGAAGACTGGCTTCACTTAGATGCCGTGGGGCTAGTAAAGGTGAAGGTATAGTTAGGAATATTGAAAGAAGGGCGTTCCAGTGTAAATGACCAAGACCTTGTCTACATACAAAAGTTGAACCCATTAACTAATAATCAGTTTAAAACACAAGCTAAACTGATCTGTGTGTGTCAACAGCGAGGTTTGCTCTGGTTTTGCTACATCATTTCAAAGATATTTTAATTAAGCTGGTGTCATTTCTGTTTTTAGACAAGACTTAAGGCAACCCTTTCCTCTCTGAACTTGCACCTACCCCTGGGGCAGTCATTCCTAACATTCCCAGTAGTATGCAATGGCTCACATAGCCTCTCCCTGGTGTTGTGGAAAGATCTTCTAGCAGATCAGAATTGCAGTATGAAAATATGGCTTTTACATTATGTAACCAGTAGCTTTCCATAATGCTACATATATCTGTCTATTTATACCACAATCTGGGCTCCAAAGTGATACATACTGAGCATATGGGAATCATATGCGTAGCAACTTTTGTCCTGAACCTTGTGCAGTTACTTATATTTGTGCAAATTGAACGCAACGGGATGTCAAAATGCTACCATCTGGGTTTACACCCACTTTGCACTGGTCTAGATGACTGCATTATAGGTAATGGAGAATTAGGAAGTACATAAATTAATTCTGGCTAAAACAATTACGTCTTTATAGTCAAGACATAAGAACATTCACGTACAGATCAGCCAATCCCCTCCAAACCCCACCACCACCACCACCACCTTTCACCACCTGATGACTTGGATTACTTTTGCCTACTCAGCAAAGCTGACACTTAGGAAATGAATGATTTCCTACTCCATCACCTATAGGAGAAAAACAGGCCATAGCTAATCCTCTTCAATTACCAGATCATTGACTGATGTACAGTCATGAACTGAGAGAGGCCAGCAGTTTGCTCCGCTTCTATTTTGACTAAGTCAGCTTCATCAAGGTGGATCAGAGGAAAAAGACTCCTGTTTTTAGGAAAAAGAAAGCAATTCCATAGGCAGTAGAAAAAGTGACTAAGGGAAGAAGCAATTATTACAAAAACTATAAACTTTACTTTAAATTAAGCTTTTTAGTTGTAATTGGAATTTCCACAATGGCTACAGGAGCAGCCACCATCTTACTGAAATGTGACACCATTTACTGAAACCATAAACCATTTTTCACATTGACTAAATAAAATGGCCCAATCCTGTAAAAGAGCTAAGCACCCGGAACTGCCATTGAGATCAGAGTGGAGAATACTCAGCATTCTGCAGGAGTGAGTCCTTGATGTTTACTTCTTAAGCACAGTTTTTCAATATTAAAAAAAAAAAGAAACCCAGCCAGCAGGAAAATAAAATTAAAAAAGTGATTTATATTCTCTTTCATGGGACTGCAATAACGCTGATGTGGAAGGATGCTGTCCTTCAGAAAGATGGCTGCAGGGTCAGAAATGCCAGGAGGAATCATTTTTCAGACACAAGTAACTGCTGATTCACAGTGAGAAGGACTTCTGAATGTTTAGACTGCTAGTGTGAACAAAGTGGGTCCATTTTTCTTTTAGATATATTGTTGGGATGCTTGGAAAATGTTTCTCAACATCAGTTTAAGCCATACAGGATCACAGCTGTTCCTAACAGCCACCCTCAGGAACAAAAGCAAATGGAAAATGAAGAGAATCACACATGGTTCAACAACTGAGATCTGTCATTTAAGAGGTGCTGCAACCATCCTTTCAGACGTTCTTTTAGGTAAAGCCAAAAGGCAGAGTTAAGGGCACTGATCTGGAAACACTGTAAATGGCTATTTCTGTCTTGTATTTGTAAAAAATACAGTGGATCATATTAATCCCTGGTATGACTCATTTGTATAGAAAGTGGAAACATGATGTGAGAGTGTTAAAAATACACATTCTTGTGGGCCCCATGGTATCTATTCTGCTGCAAAAATACATTGTCTCTTTTTCCATGTTTCTCTCAGCTCATGAAATTCTTTGATGCCATGACACAATCCATCATGAAGATATGCTACAGAAATGGCTGATTTAATTAGAAAGTTTAACACAAAATAAAAGAAAGCAGGGAATGGGAATAGCTGCCAGGAATTCAGAGTTTGAATGGCAGTGCAGCTATATTGTATTAATTTACCAGGGAAAAAGCTTGACAGCTCCATGCAACACATTGTCCTCTACACGTGGCATGAAAATAGCATATTGTTGACCAGGGAGTATTACTGTGGGTAATGTAGGTAGGTCAATGGGAAGCTAAGCCTGGTATCTGAAGTTGTTTATATTGACTCTTATCTGCAACATGGGATAATGGCACAATAAGAGCATGTTGTGTTAAGATAATCATATCTATAGTACATTAAGGTCCAAGTCAGAACTGAGTGAGTCTAGCCCCTTAGGGGCCTGTTTAGCAGAAATCCTGAGTACTATGCCCATGGTGGAGGATGCTACACAGGCTCTTATGATTCAACTGCTGCAGAGCTGAATTAAATTAAACAAAACTCTTTTCCTTTCCCGTGGAACTCAGGGCTTGTCTACGCAGAGTAGCAATGAGTGCTGTGGGGAGCGAAGGGAGCAATTTCTAAAGCGCATTAATGTGCGGCTCATTTAATTGATCTGTGTAGACCCTCCTGGTGTGTACTTAAGATTCCCTAGCTCACTTATCACAGTACTGTTTTGTACAGCACTCTGTTAAAGTGCACTAGGGCAGTGTCTCTGGACCGGCACCGGTCCCTGAGATCTCCCTGGGACGCTATAGGAAGCCTGAGATCTCCCAGACACAGTACAGAAAGCTGGTCCCTGCTATCAAAAAGGTCGAGAAACTCTACACTAGGGAAGTGTTCGTGCACATCACCAGGATCAACACGGATCAATTAACATGCAACAGATTAGTGTGCTTTTAAATCACATCCCTGGAGAGTGCTTTACCCTGCCATGTAGACAAGCTCTCAGTCTCTGGGCTTAGGACACACGTCACAGTCTTGAGAGCAAGGCTCGGTGAGCCAGTGAACCATACACAGGGCATATTTGGAAGAAGCTTCCAGAATGGAGTGAAGTGGAAAAGATCGAGGGATTAGGGTTAGGGTTAGGGGCCATACTAAGGGAATGCAGCAAACAGCTTCCTCTGGGACTACTGCCAGTTCAGCTGCTCTGCTGCCAGCACTGGTGGGAAACCTGGTGAGAGCTTTATTGTTATTTATATTACAGTAGCACAGAGAGGCCTAAACTGAGATCAATGCCCTGCTGCTTTATCAACACATGGTAAGGGATTCACAGACAATGGCCCTGATCCTGCAAACATTTACTCATGTGCGTAACTTTAAATACATGAATCGTTCCACTGAAGTCACTGGAAGTACTCACGTGCTTAAAGTTTAGGTCAGGTCCTAAATACAGGGAGGATTTGGGATGCATTATCCCCATTTCATGAAGGGAGAATAGTGACAGAGTGACTTGTCCAAGATATCACAGGAAATCTGTGCTCAAGCCAGGAGTTGAACACAAGACTCGTGAGGCCCAGTCCAGTACCATAACAACAAGACCCTCCATCCTCGGTATCAGGTGGGTTGTAGAACTAGGACCATTATTTCAAGTACCTGCTCTGATTTTTTGCTAAGATTTCAACAAAGACAGTGCCTAAATCAACAGAGGATGTATTTCAAACTCTGCTCCAGATTGTGTCTCGCCCTGATTGCTGCATCTATTGTAACGTTTTGTTGGGGACCTGCTTCTGGGAGTTCATACCCAGTAAGAGGAGGATTAATTGTTCATGAATCCTGGAGGGAATATAACCACTTAAGAGACAGGGGTCAATTAGATCTATGTACATCAAAGAGCAGTGATCAGGAATTTTAGGGCCCAATAATTCAACCCTTCCCTTGGCTAGCACCTAGTCACATGTTGTTACGTTTGGATCCTTGGAAGTTACTTGCACTCAGAGAGAAACCAGTGCCGGAACACAGAGACAGGGTTTATTGAACTACAACTAAGGCGAGCGAGAACTAGCTGAGCTATCCCATAATAGTCCAACTCTGTTGCTATGGCAACAAACTAGGCTCTGTGGCTACAGCAACCTAGGCAGGACACAAAATACACAAATACATGCATTGTCCCACCAATTTCCAGTGGGACTAGTTGTGTACGTCTGACCGTGAGGAAGGACTGCAGAACAGGGCCAGAGTTACCATGGGTTAGAGGGGTACATCTGCATTTTGTTAGATACATTAGGCTCCTCTTCTCCTGCAATTTGTATACGTTGTTCCTCTCTTGCTTTGATTCTCTCACTGTGCCTATAAAGCATTTCAGATTTTGTTTCATAAGACCCTAGAGGACAGCTACACCAAGGGAATAATGAAGGGAGTATGTAGCTTTAAGTTGCCTTTTGAATAAACTTTGTTTCATCCAAGTATTTAAGTGCCAGCCTGTTGCCAGAGCCCTGTTTCTGCCTAAGGGACTGATCCTACAATGCATCGCACACAGGTAGGCTGCTGCACCCACGAGGACTCCCAGCTCAATGCACAGCAGTCCCCTTACACACAGCAGGTTGCAGGACTGGGGCTATAGGACATCTATGAATAGTGGAATACCACTGATCACTTGATTCTGGTGGACTCGGCCCCTCCGTGAGACACGTAAGATGCGAATGAGCCCATACCCTAACTCCCCTGAAAGCATTCACGTGAATAAACCTTTACATTTTAAACACCAATGGATTTTTTTTTTGACTAAAATTATTTTGAGAAAGAAGCACCTTTATAAATCGCCATGTCTGATTTGACAAGAGGACCGACGTATGTCATCTCTTTTGCCATTTTTTAATATGAGGGCACTTAGTTCTGCTTCATTCTTTCTAAAGCTTCTCCCAGCAGGCTCTGCTAAGCGTGGACCCTCTCACGCTCAAATCAAATTACAGTGTCAGATGCACTGCTGCAGAGCGCATGGGAGAATCAAGTCTGGAAAGTACCCAGGACAAACACTAAGTAACGACATTTAATTTTCACCATCTTCTATCACCCCCTTATAACAAGTCCCCACTGAATTGTTTCAGCACGAAGGGGCCATTTGTTATGTGAGCAACTTTGACGATTTTGCAAAGGGAATGAGAGAAGAAAGACTTGCTTGGCAGCTACAGAGCTAGGCTGTGCCTGGCCCTGGCCCCTACTTGGGTTTTCTACAATGGCACAAAACCCTTCTAACATAAGCGCGTGAGCTGCAGCCAGGTACAGCGCTGGTCTCTGAACTCTCCTGAGAACAGGAACTACTCCCCTTCTAGGGCCCCGAGATGCCAGCCACTCCAGAAATGTTCAGGAGATAGTAAGGCTAGGATCCTAACCCCGCTCTGCACCAATGAGCGGAGCAAGGCATGAAAACAGAGGGGAACATGCAGTAGTGTTTTAAGGGATGGTGCAAGAGGTGTGTTCCTTCTGTGTGTCTGGGAGGCCTGAGCTATACGAAAGGCTTATGGACTTCATGCTGCCCCCAATCAGATGAAAATAAGTTCATAACATACAGCAATAGGCAGGTGGTTCCCCAGACTGGGGTCTCTCTGATACCAAATCTGACAGCATTTTAAGAGTATTTGAATCCAGCATAAGATCCTGTTTTCAAAGGTCCCCCTCTCTGGTCCTTCATTTGGTTTTAAGCATTGCACTTTACTGTTTGGGTTACATCAGAAAAAGAGTCAAAGGGTGGAAGGTTATCACAGCATAACTGCCTGTGCTCCTCCACCTACGGCTCGTCAGCTGACAGTGACAAGACGACTTAGTCTTCAAGCAGAATATCTCTGTGTGCTGCTCATCTATCAAGTGAAATGGATAACAAGGACCCACGATAACCTTCCAGTTTAGTGTACGTGCTGCCTCACAGAAAATCTTTTTAAAACTCTCCCAAGAGCCAGCATCTCAGCGACTGAACTGGAAAGGTTTTCTTGGTGTTCTTTGTTAAAAGAAAAATTCATCAAATGTTTTCCCTAATATGGAGAAAATTGTCACATGTCAGATGCTCATTAAGCCCCACCTTGTACTTTTCTCCACATTGCTACATTAGCACTGCTCCACCCTTTCTGTACGAAGCTAATGCAAACAGAGATAGACCTGGACTGAAAAGTTCAGATCCAAGCTCTTCAAAGAGAGGAATGTGAAATCTGGGATTTTGGTTTGGACCTCTCTCAAATACATCCAATGGTGGAAAAGCATACACACATAGCATTCTTGTTCAGTGTTTTTCTTCCATATTTCAAACTGCAGATTTCTTTAAATTACAAGGTTTCTTAAAAGCTTCAAAACATGGTGTTGTATTTGGAAGAGTTCATTAACTTTATAAATTAAAGAAAAGCTTCAAGACAAAAGCTAGTGGTGAAACAAGGCCTAAAAGTGAGAAAAGCAGAATATCAAATATCAGAAGATCCTCTAAACTGAACTTTTCAGTCAGTGGAAGTTTAACCCAGTAAAACGAATGGATAAAACCCTAAGAAAGTGAGTGGAGGACTGTGGGAAAATAGAAGCAGTAATAGGTCAGGGATGAAGAGAGGAGAAAGGTCATAAGTGGAATAATGTAGCACACTTGCAAAGTGTGTGACCATGTCTTGCTTTAGCCAACATCTAAGGTAACAGCCTACTACTATTGCTAACTAATGGAGCAACTTTAGTACTGAATAAGTGACAAAAGCCTGTGGTTTTGGTCTGAAGGTCACAAATAAACGCAGAACCCAGAAGAGATTCACAAATAAATGTTAAAGTGCACATATCAAGTGTGCTACTTCTCTCTTAGCCTACACCACATTAATGGGTATTACACACGTTATTAATATACACACGAGTACATGTTGGAAAGTTATATTCACTGAATGTATTATGCTCTCCCCAAAATTCTGTTTACCCATATCAAATAACCCACAAACTTTGCAAAGCTGAAGTCAGCTTCGGCTTTAGAAAATAGGAAGCCAGCCAAAGTCAAGATACATGAATGATACACCCTAGCATAGGTTGGGATGTACCTCTACGTCCAGCTGATTTAAAATGTAATATCTAAAACAGAGATCAGACAAGTACAGAACAAAAGAAAGTTAAGTTAAGTTAAGGGGCTGTTATGAACTGGTGGGCTGGATTTGAGTGACAGGTAAAGAGTTTTGTAACTTGTAAAATCATATAAATACAGGTTTCCGCTAGTAGTATCTTTGAGGCACACCTTGTGTGTAACAAATACACTGAGAGAATATGCTTTCTGGAAGGAAGGTATGTATTTCTCCTTTCATGTTGTACTGCTTAGTCTTTATACAATAAATTTAGCTAAATTCAGTTATTTGGATATTTTAAAGAAAAGGCCATGAGTGCAGTCTAACAACTGGCTATACCTTTTAGGCAATACCATCGAAGAGCAACTCTCTTCAGTAGAGCTGCTAGATGTATTTACGTCTACAAAAGAGTTGGGGTTTCCCAGACCTTTACCCCTTCTGCCATTCTGGCAGCTCATGAAACTTCACTTTGTTAATGCAAGCTGGAGTGAGATCACATATCTGTATGTATGGACTTGGATGCAATGGCTTTTCTTTTCAGTGGCCTGGATTCTGCCTCTCCTCTCTCTTCTCAATAAAACTTTCCCCATCTCCCAGTAGCTAAGTTCTCTTTGCTCTCTGTAGCAGCTACCACAGTTAAGTACTGCCCATTGGCCAGGATCTGCTTCTCGATCTTTCACAAATGCTGGCGGGATTGGTATTCTCTCTGTCCCCCTTCCACTACATCTATTTGCATCAGTCTCCCTCTTCCCCTTCTGATGAGACAACTAATTCATTCAGACACCATTTCTCCATTTCCCCTTTAAGAGTTTCTCCTCGCAGAACAAACGAACAAGGATTTACAGCCAATTTGCTTTTCTAAATGGTCTGCCAACCCAACAAACGTAACACACACAGCGCCAACTAGGAAATATTGGAAACCATTGGAGAGGAATCAAGGACTTATATACGAATGATACACTTAGGAAATAGCATATGACAGCCTGGTCAAATACCATGTACATGTTCTGCAGCCAGCTACGGCAGCATTATAGTCCCAGCTCGGCTTATCTTTCTCCAAAGTTTAAGTACTATTACAATATTCTGGTGTCATCAGAGCAACAAATAACCAGCCTCATTGCCTATAAGCAAATGAATGAATGGTGGCTAAAGGTGAATTAGCCAGAAACTACAGCTCTCCTATTTCCAGTATTATAAACTTTTTATTATTGTCATGTTGTCAGTTTTAGTTAAATGGTTGTCATGGAAAATGGCAAGTTAATATCTGCTTCCTCATTTCATTCACCCTTCTGTCCACCCATGATGTGCTGTAGGGCCAATCAGAATCCGGAGGTTAAAGTCTGAAACTTCATGGACTCTGATGGATCTGCCACCCACTTACATCAAGGAGGGATTTGCTCTGTCACATTCACCAGCATCATTGCTAGGGTACAACCACCACCACTGAACATTTCAGCAGCCTGGCTGCAAGAGAAATGTCTTTTTTGTTGTTTTTGCTCTCTCTTGCAAAATACGTAGCACAATATCTTTGTGTATTTGCTTACATTGGCAGACACTTCATTTTCTTGATAGGTATTTTAGGATGTCTTGTCTGAATTAATGAAAAAATATGGCACTTGGACAATTACATATTCAAAATTCAGCTAACGTAACAATAACAGTGTAATGTCTCCTTTGCCTCAACAGATGTACTGCAGGCATTGAAACTTGTATTGCACAAGTCTGAACCTGATTCTGGAGGTCATTAGCATACAGCGATTTTTATGTTAGCAACAAATAGCTGGCCAGTGGATGAAATAATTTATTTCTATGCAGGCTTTATAGGCTAACAAAATTATGGGTTGAAGAGATAACTACACGGTGTAACCACATGCTCTGCATGCTGTCAGAGTATAGACTGTATGCAGTCTAGGTTCAGGTACATAAATACCACAGAGCACTAACTAGTTACTATTATGGGCAGTAGCTATAATTTACTAGGAGTTTGATTTGATAAGTAATAGGAATTGTCACCTTTAGCTCAAACCACACTGTTGTTGCAATAACTATTTTTGTATTATTCTGTTGTCAAATACAATTTACAGATGTGCATTCAGGTAGCCCAACAGAAACAGCACTACGTAGCAAGGCAATGAGGTCCTGCCGTTAGGGCACTGCTTAGGAGACCAGGGTTCTATTCCTGGCCCTGAAACAGACTGTTGGGTGACCTTGGGCAACTCATTTAATCTCTGTGCATCTTGTTTATTCAGATAACACCACTCTTCAGGGCAGGGACCATCTCTTGTGATGTGTCTGCATAGGGCCGACAACAGTGGGGCACTGTTCTCAACAGAGGCTTTGTTATAGCAGCTAGAGCACTGGACTGCCACTTCGCTCTTTCCCTGGCTCTGCCACTGCCCTGCTGAGTGAACTTCAGCAAATCAATTCGCCACTCGGTGCCTCGGTTTCCCATGTGTAAACTAGGGGCTAATGGTACTTACCTCTTTTGTGAAGTGCTTTGAGATCTACTGATGAAAATTGCTGTATAAGAGCTAGTTGTTATTATTGACACAGATTATGGTAAGTATGTAACCCTGAGTGAGAAACATGTTATGAAAAAGAAAAGGTCCTTTGGGACACAATTTAAATGTTAAGCATTAACCATGGTTAAAAGGTTTCCTTCTCCTCATTTCAGATGACAAGCATTTTGCCTGTGGATTAGTTTAAACCTTACTGGCTCAGCAGGGTTGAGAACGACAGGCCTCCCCAGCAGCTCATCTGTTCTCAGTTAGCGAGTGCACAGAAGAGAATTCCTGTTGAGATTCCAATGTCTGAGTAGATTACAGATAAATATGGGTTCCCCCAGGAACTCAGCTGCCTGGGGACAAAGAATGTGTGTGAAATATAAAATTGTTACTTGCAGTGATGACACGTATTCACAAAGGAAGCAGCTGGTGTCAATCAGTAGATTTCATAACAGCGATTTTAGGCTGTGTTTTTAAATGTGTATTTAGTGACAAGACATTTTATACAGCACTCTGCCACTCTTAAGATGGGAATATCCGTCAATCTGCTATGATGAATTCTGCCCTGATTGAAATACCCTGCAACCACAGGGAAATCAAGGAAGGGGCATGGAATGAAAGTCAAAGCAGAATTTGGTCCTGTCTCTTTTATATAAATCTAGCATAAGGAGGTAGCCCAATAATCAAAATCAATTATTAGAAACAAAATATTAGCTACAAAAATGATGTAAACCTCTAGAATGAAAGTGGCTTTTGACTTTCGATCACAAGTCCACTCTTGTTATTTATCAAGTATGTTGCAGAAGCACTTAGATTAGGGCCCATTGTGATAGGCCCTTAGATAGACCCCATTTTCTCATTGTTCATATGGATTTTTTAATTACTGCAGCTGTATACTGGGCCAATGGTATCAAAATTGCTTTAGGCTAGCAACCTCTACAACCTTTTTTGGGCCAGTTCCAGTTCAAGTTTCTCTATTTTGGTTCAATGCCTTAACTCATTTTATGCATGCCTATGTTAAACTGAAATTCTCACTGATTAGCCCAGTCACTTGAAAGGTGCTGATCTGCCCTCACCCACCTCCACCCCAGCTACTGTGCTCCTTGTGATTTATTGTACCTTTGGTTGTAATGTAATCTCTTACTTGCGGTAGTCTTGTCCAAATCATTCCAATATATTAGGCCCACTCCAAACTCCAGGATTCTCCATTTATATCCTCTTTTCAAGTAGGAAGGTTACCACTTACAACAACTTTTATTCAAAGTTTCAAGCCAGCTTTCTACTCATCACTTTTTCTTACCCTTTATACCATGACTTCATTAGTCAAAGTTGCTTATGGGGGACCAACATAAAAAAATCTGTTGAACACATCAGATGTCAGGCGTATTGCACTTTGTTAATGCCATCAGAGGCAAACGTATTGCTATAACTCCAATTACCCTTCTCTTTTGTACAGTAAATCTATACTGACTGTTTCTCTTCAGTTGGCCTGTAGTTTGTAGAAGCAGATGGCACTGTTTATAAGCTGCGTTAGGATACTTTGGGATGAACAAAGCTGTATAACTGAGGACCACTATCATGAGGATTGTTATTAATGGCAGCATCACTCCCTGATAATATAGACTGTCCATGGCGGGGGATCGTTTTCTTCAGTGGAAATAATGTTTCTAGTATCTTGACCCAACATGTGAATTCCATGTAACTGCCTCTGACTGTCCTCAGTTTTCATTTCTGACTATGGTGCTATTAAAAGTGTGATTATCTCTACAAAAGGAATGATGGTGGAATGCACACCTGGAATTTGAGATTAATCATGCAATCCCTCTGTGCATTTACAGATCAACGAGTCAATTTTTTTCCAGGAGAGTCCAGTCATGTAAACTATTTTTTCCCCCATTAGGTCATGCTAATGAAGAACAAGCTTCTCTTTCTATTCCTATTTGTGTCTATTAGTGAGCACGAAACAATTATACATTACAGTGAGTGTTGTGTGTTGCTTGGTTCCTAAAGCCAATACGTAAGTAAGCCTGGGAAGTGAACTGCCTGAGATGAGTTTCTGGTTTTCATAAGCAAGTTACATGTGAGGGCAAACAGGGCTGTGCTAATAAAAGTATTTTTTCAATGCACAAATGACTCCAAGGAAGAAAATATGTGTAGCAAATGGTTCTATCTACTGGCAAGCTTCTGGAGATTTGCTCCTAAGCAAGGTTTGGTATGTGTCTGGGGTGGGGGAGAGGAAGAGAAACAGGGGACTTTCTAACATGCAACATACGCCTTGGTTTCTGGCTTTTAGCTCCTGACCAGCTCAACTTTTGGTATTTTACATCAATTGTCATGAATGTCCAGTCACCTAAATGATTTCTAAATCTGCTTGCATTGTCTCCCAGTATGGACTCAACTCAGCTGCTGAAACATGCTGAATGCCCCCTCCCCCCCCCCACTTTCCACTGATGTCCCAACCTCAGAGATACAATCCTTCCCTCTCCATGAGTTGCTGGTTCTCCACCCCACTCCTTCCAGAGGCCAGTGGCTAGATGCCATAGTTTGGCACAGAACATTTTATTTAAACGCTAGTCACCTACCTGCCCATATCCAAGTCCATTCAAAGCAGAATGGGCCAGAGTCTGACCTCAGCTGCACAGGCACGAATCTAGAAATAAGTCTATTGACATTAATGGAGTTACTCCTGATTTACACTGATGTCATTGAGATCTAAATCAGGTCCACTGCACAGATGTCTATCACTGACATTGCTTCTCTCTTCTTCCTCTTTCCTGAAGCAATTCAGGGATGATCTACTGTTGTAATACACCTAAGTTCATGGCCATCTTCTTCTGTGGGCTGTATTTGTCATGCATTACCACCAATTCAGTAACAATCAATCCAGCAAATGAGGAATCTCAAATGCAACATTAATATCAAACTATTTAGTCTAGGATGAATCCAATTTAAATTGAGCCATACTAAAAATTCTAGACTAAATCATTTAAAGAAAATTTTTTTAAAAAAGTAGCAAGGATAATAGAGAAAATACAATCTGAAAAGCATTTAATAAGTCATTTTGACAAATGCACCTAATTAAGCACTGCAGTTGTACTTAATTAGCAGTTTTATTGTATATTCATACAATAGTTCAAAACTGCATTAAAAATGGGCAATGGAAATCATACCGACGAAAGAATTGTCAGAGATGTAGTGGTGATAAACCATATTATCGGCATTATTACTTCTTATGATATGATAGCTTGGGCCAGCTCTTTATTTAGTTCAGATTGTGATAACAGCCTTTCCAAGAAATGAGAAACTTAGTCATTCTTACAACTGAAGCACTTTTGAGTATCTATGAGAGAGTGAAAACCAGACAAAGGGGCCAAATCTCAGCTCTGGCCAAGCTTTAGGAACACAGGAATTGCCACAGTGGCCTATCTAGTCCCAGTAGCCTGATCAGCAGCCAGTACCAGGTGATTTGGAGGAAAGCATAAGAACTCTGCAATAGGCAGATAAAGCCCACCTTAAATCTCACCCTGTCTTCCAGTAGCTACAGATTTACCTAAGTCCTGAAGCACAAAGTTCAACATCCCTTCCAGGATTTTTGTCAATGATATTGATAACTCTGGGAGTTCTTTGTATCCATATACACATCCAATCCCCTTCTGAATCTTGTTAAATCCTCAACCTCAAGAGCATCCTGCGGCAGTGAGTCCACAGTTTAATCACTTGTTGGGTGACAAAGTATTTCCTTCGATCGAGCTGGAATTTCACAACTTTTAATCTCATTGAATGTCCCATCGTTCCTGGAGCCGCTGAGGAAGTGGGGGTCGTTTTGCTTTTCTGCTCCCGGTTTCTCCAGGTACCAGCCAGATCTTTGTTGTAAATTAAAGCAATCTAAGTACTGCTCTAATTTACTCTGACTGTCTATGGCTCCAAAAGGCTTTTAAGCAGCCAGGGATGCCTGAGGTGCAGATATAAACCAGTCACACTCATTCTTGCACTGGTCACAGGCAGGAGAGTGTCATGGAAACTGCTATTATAGCTCTACATCATCTGATGATCCCCCATGCAGAAAAAAAATCTGACAGCAGCCAGCTAAACCAGGTTTTGGACAAAACAGTGCAAAATGGTCAGGCCCCAAATCTTCAGAAACAGTAATATTCCCCTTTGGCATTACACCTTCTGGTGGGACAGATCCTCAGCTGGTGTAAATCAGCACAGCACCATAGGCACTAGCCCTCTGACTCTTGCAAACAGATGCACACTTCATATTCTGATAGTGGGCCAGATTCGGATTCCCACTGACGCCATTTTTCAGGGTGGATAAAAATTGGCTTTTTTATTTAAATCAGATTTTTTAAAATTTCCATTAAATACATTTAAAATTAATTTTGAAATTGACAACCTAAGAGAAGGCCTAAACTGACTACAATCAATTAAAGTAATTTAAACTAACTAACTAACTAACTAACTAGTACCACATGTTTGCTGCCAAACTTTAAAGGAAATCAAAGCACCGAACTTGTGGAAGTTACCAGCTAAACACCCGGAACCAGAGCTTGTTCAAGTGCTTAAGCAGCTATGGACACAGCAGCAGCCTCCTCTGCTAGTCCAGAGAGAATGTTTTCTTAATTTCAGTTTATTTAGCTAGCTCATTTCACTGACTAGTTCATTAAAAGTTAAGAGACCAATTAGGAGTTGAAAAGCAAGGAAGTTTTTGGTCCTCTACAAATCTAGGAATAAAAACTAGGCGTCAGAGGATGAGATCTACTAGTTCTAAAATCCTGAACGACCTGGTACCAGAACAATTAGTTCAATTCTAACACAGCGGTTCCCAACCTGTGGCTCAGGGGCCAAATGTGGCCCGCAAGGCTCCCTGCGGCTCCCTGCGGCTGTGGGTGCAGAAGGGAGCCACTGCCTAAGGACCGAGACGGAGCACGTTTCCGCCTGGCTAAAAGACCGGTGCAGGCTCCTTGCTGTAGCCTAGGGAATGGGAAATCAGCGCTGCCCTCCCCCAGCTCCAGCAGAAAGCTAAGCGCTCTGTCTGAGTTCCTAGGTGCTGGGGTCCCTGCTGGAGCCAGAGGGAGGGGAGCACTGATCTTCCATCTCTCTGGCTGCAGAAGGGAGCCACTGCCTAGGGACCCAAGTGGAGTGCACAGGGCTACGGGATGCATGTGGTTTCCCTGCTGCAGCCAGGGAGACAGGAGATCAGTTTTAATGCTTACCAGTCAATGGAAATCAAACTTCCATTTAAAAAAATAACTAAAAAGTACAAATGCACAAAAACAATTACAATAAATGATCAAATCAAGATTTTTCTTGCCGATTTACATCATGATTAAAATCGGTGATTTAAAATTGCTTTGATTTAAATCAACCCACCCTGCCACCTCCTAGTTTACCATGAGGAAGTAGAAAGAGGAAAAAGCCTGTTTATTTTTTTTTTCAAAAACAGACATCGAAATGTTTTCCAACAGTGAACTCTTTGGTTAACTCCAGTGAACTGATGTCTATAAAAGCTCAATATTGATTTAAAAAAAAAAACAACAGATTAGTTTAAAATAACGCAAATGAAAGCATTTCCTGTGCCAGCATAACTCACATTCATTAGTATTAATGGCTCTTAATAAAATAGACTAGAGGGGCAATGGCACTGTGGGCCTGCTGAGATCATCTGGCTCCTGCTGGTAAGCAGACAGAGCTGTGTGCTGAATTTTTTATAAACGATCTCTGGCAGTGACTTGCTGTTTACCGATGTATTAATCCAGAAGCCATGTAATTCCATGTCCTGTGGATAGGAAAAAACCATCACCCAACAGCGCACACTGCTTCTCAGAGAAGCTGTGCTACCTGTTCGATCAGACACATCCTCTAATGCAAGGGTTTTCAACCTTTTTTAGAAACTGCACCCTTACAGTCTCAAGGTTTCACCTGAAGTACTCCTTCATGGTTTTCCCGCTCAACTCCAGTGGCGTGGCATACCCTGGGTCTCCAGTGCCCGGGGCCCAAGCCTGTATTTGGGCCTCCCCCAGGCCTCATCTGACACCCCCGTTCTCCCCACCCCCGCCACGCGCAGGGCAGGAGGGGTCCCTAGCTCCCACAAGGGTGGTGCCTCCCCCCCCAGCTGCTCCAGGGAGGGGGGGTCTGTACCTGTGGGGACCCTGGCCCTCTTGGAAGGTGACTGCCCGCCTACCATACCGTACCCTGCTCTGCTCTGACAGAACTGTGTCTAAGACTTGTTTGCAGTTACTAAAATCTTCTAAGTTTTTTTTTTTTGAAAGTGTGGAGCCAAGGGATCAGTATCTATCATGTAATAAAAAGACCAATCTTTGCAGACCTGCCCAATTTGAAAATTTCCCTCAGAATATACAAAAACAATGATATTCAAAGACACAGATAGGAGATAAGTGACCAGCAGGCCTTTTCCTTTAAAGGCAAAGGCCACCTGACTGGCTTTCATGCCTTTGAAAATGTCTTGCAAGATTCATAGGGGTAAAACTCCCCTCATCCCACAGCTCATCCCAACTTGACGCGTAGGGTCGGATGCACTTAGCATGCTCCGAGCACTTTGTGCTGCTCTAGCAATGCCGAGCAGCTACAATCCTAGTTAAACCAGGGACAAATCAGTGGGGTTTAAGCATCTACTTAAAGTTAAGCATACATTTAAAGGCTTGCTGAATACAAAAGAAATTTTAATGAAACAATTCTAGCTTCTGTTTGTGCACATCACTAAACTATGATACAATTAATCACGCTCCGGTATGCCAGCAAGTCTCTGTTGCTGATAGGACCAGAACTGGATTACAAGGGTGACTGATGTGAACTGGCAGAGCAGTGGGGGGGCCTTTGTAGTAGGCATGCCCACTCTGTGTCTGCTATGATAGAAACTGATACAAATGTCACTGACGTCAAGGAAAAGCCTCATTAGCTCCAAGAGGAATTGGGTTGGGCCAATAACAGTCCCTTACCTGGTTCAATTTTCAGTGGCTTCAGTGGCAAAGAAACAGACCCACAGTTCACAAGCTGATCAGAAAATCATACAGGGAGCCCAGTTTTCAGGCATGGCTGATTAACAGGATGTCCCAGTCCCTCAGACAGAGGCTCACAGCAGCATTTAGGTTTATAAGCACCCATTTTATGTGCTTAGTGGTTAGTCTGAGCATCCAGTTGCACAACGTGGATGTCTTTTTGAGGTCCTCATGTTTGAAAATGAGCCCTAACTAGTCAACCTGCCAGCCTCTCTGGAAAACTTTACTGAAACGTATGACTTGTTTTAAATAGCTCTTCTCAACAAAAATTCATACTTCAGTTCAGCCAGTCAGCCTACTTTTTGCTAACGAGGTGGCATATGTGGCAAACTTCCTATGGTATATAAACAGCCTGCAATTAAAATTTACAGTAAATCTATCTCAAAACAAATCGCTCAGACCTTTAATATGATGTAACGGAACACACCATTGCTGCGGGAAGAAGGGCTAGCACTAGTCAGTCTGTAAGAAAAGTCTCAGCACTAGTTGTTCTGCACTAGTGGACGGCATGTAAAGGAGGGAGCCAGTTGCCATGGATGATGGTGAAGAGAATTTAAGTTTTTTTTAAGCTAATCTGGGGGACATAATATTTTTGGGGGAGATTCTGAACTCAGTTGCAGTGAGATCAACCAGTGCTCTGCTTCCTAGCCTTGGCGAACTATAGAGGCAATGGGTCAAATCCATCCTTTGTGTTACTCCCCTCACCTTAGTGAGTTGCCCTTACATCAGGTCTGAATGGGCCAAGGCCTTGGAGAGTGAAAGTGAAGACATGCCTTGTTCTCCTCCACAGTGGAGGCACTGAGTGGCTCAAAAGGGAGCCCTATCCCCTTTCTTTTGTGTCTGGGCAGATACTGGCAAATGCAACCCAATTTTAACTGCATACTAACTAACTAGTCCTAAACACACACATTTCACATGCTTTATCTTCTGGCTGATAATAATAAACTGAGATTCAGAAGAGCGGCTGCTAGCTCAACAAGTCACAGAATGCCAGGGAAACTTTCCTCTGAAAGCTAATTTGATTAATTATCTCTCCTTCCTCAGAACATTTCACAGTTCCCTTTGGAGACAGCAGATGCCAATTAAGACAACATGATTTGCACACGACCTTGACGGGCCAAGCAACACTTCAGCTTTGCATGGAATATCTTATGATTTCCACCTGTCCCCCGTTGATTTGTTAATTCTGGAGGATGGTTGAGCGTTGAGAGCAATGTCTACAAAAATGAAATTATGAAAATACTGTGAAGCAGGAAGGGAACAACCATCACCAAGCAGGCTGGATTTAGCTCTGAGTCCCTCTTTCTGTAAGGAATAGAAACAGTTGTGCTTCCCGTGTGAGGTGATTATACTGAGATCTGAACTGTAGCCTCTTGGATTTATTTGCTTTGAAGCCAAGCATGTATGCACATCACACTTCAGTAAAGATTTCATCATTACAGAAATCAGCCACTCTCCTGTTTGCCATAAAAATGGTATAACTGTAGGACCCACATGAAGGTGGGGAGAGCAGATTGTTGGTCCTCCAAATGTCTGATCTGGAAGCACAGCAGAGGTGAAAAACATTAGAGAAGCTGGGACTTTGCTCTCACTAGCAAAGTATCCCCAATTTTACTCTGCCCCCAAACAACCTTTTAGTCTGCCAGTCTCTCTGTTATGGCAAGTTACCAGCATGGCCAATGGTAACCTGCAGATTCCTTGAAATCTTTACCCAGAATTCCACAAAAATATGAAAGGGGAGGGGTTCTATCATCAAGCAGATGGGGCTGGAAGTAAGGGCTCAAAAGGGAGGAGCATCCTAGAACGAACATATCGGAGGAAAGCACAGGAAACTGTACTGGGTGTGGATCTGCTGTAGAATGGCTGAGATGAAAGGGGACAGTGGAAGTGGAGTCAGAAGTGTAGAAACCTGCAAGGAACTTGGGAAGAGGAGCACATGTTGTATGAAGAAAGAGTTTGGAGGAGGCTCCAAAAAGTCAGTCTGCGTGCACATGGCTGGAATGCTAGCTGCAGCTTCTCTGTAAATAGTTCTCTAAATAAAGAGCTGGTTTAGTTTTACAAGCATGGAGTCCTATTCGTATTATTACCCAGTATGCAGTACATGAAACAAGAAGTGAGGATGAATCTTTAGAAGAGTGTGACGGGAAGGCCAGCCACAGAGGAATCAGGGCAGGTAGAGAAGGTTATTCTATCAAGGAACATGGCTATAGTAAATGCAGAATAGCCACAGTGGGGAAGTAGAGAACTTGTGGCACAGCAAGCTTCAACCATCAGAGACTTCCAGTGGAACTCCCAAAATAAACTCTGATTTTCACTCGCCCTAGTTATGTGTCGATTTGTTCTTCCCCAGGACGAGTCAGAGAATAAAGGATGTTAAGGTCACTGACCTCAAAATGGAGTTCAGGTTTGTAAGTGCACCTTTGCCTTCAAGGGTGGCTACACTATGCCGAGGCACATGAAGCCATGGCCTCACTGCTACTGGTGCTCATGCTTGCTAAATTAAAGCCAGATCGGGTATGTCTACATATGCTGACATCATACCTCCGTTTACAGTGTAGACAAATCTTTAGCTTTAGATCCCTCTGATTTTCCATAAGACCCAAAAAGTACGTTTTTTGTCCTCTTTCTTTTTGCAAGCTATACTGTTTTGGGAAGGATCTTTTAAACATGATTATGAAGAGCAGATTTGACAAATCACTGCCAAGTAGAAAGCTTAATGCTTGTTTGCTGTACTTAAAACTCTAAGTGCATTCCACATAAAGCAGCTTGTCCAGTGTTTGAATTTTTACATAGGTTATTAAATACCTGTGTCAAGACACTACCATCTGGCAGCATGGTGTATGTTCATGGTGTACGTTCCATTATGGATTGTAAACAAGCCCTCTTTAGCACTGGTGGAAAATTTAGATATATTCCCCAAATGGCATGTTAATGAGATCTTTCACAGAAGGATCCATGACTTAGCAAAAAATTGGGTCACTTACTGCATTTAGCAGCCTGAACAAAAAAAACAACTATTTTGTTTTACTTGCATTACTCTCTCCATTATGCTGGTGTAAATGCACTGCTAGACAATAATAGCAGTGTGTGTGTTTTAGCATTTTAAAGTGAAACACACATAGGTACAGACACATGTACATGCATGTGCACACACATCTTTTACACCTAGTTTGATTACGGAGACTAAAATCTGGCTTGTGAAAATTCTAACGGTATCATCCACAGCAGCCTCTCTTGAGCACCATCTAATTCCCATTCAAGTTAAGAGAGTCTCTGTTGTTTTCAACTGGTGCTGAGATTTAAGATAAAATCCTGACTCAACTGAAGATAAGCCAAAACTCCCATCAACTTCAGCAGAAGCAGGATTTCATTCTGGTTCTCCAAATAAGTAAATTTCCCAATTATTATAACTGGACTTCTACACTCCGGTTGTTATGTACTACTCTTTCTGAATGAAGAGATGAAATGAATTAAATGATGGCAAAAATATTCCCCTCTTTGGAAAAAGAATACAAAGAACAGAAAGGGCCAATTACTGCCATCAGATATTGGGACACAACTCTCAGTATCTTTATTGGGAGGTTGCATGCTCCAAATTAGGGGCAGAATTCGACTTCAAGTATTGCTGCTGCTGCATGATACAGAATAATACCCGGCTAAGCAAGAATTTCCTTTAGATGCAAAACACTCATACAGAAGTCTAAAATAGCAGCAATCCCTTCTCCTACCCTGTCTGTGTGTTGCCTGCTGGTTTTTCTCATCTGAATTTAGATGGTAAGCTTCCAGGGTGTGGGAATCGCTCTATATCTGCACTGTAAAGTTCCTTGTACATTTATGGTTCACTGAGTAATAAATAATAGAATGAGGTAAGTGCTGGTTTACACCAAAATCTGAGATGGAAGCACCAGGGGTAAGTCAATGCAGAGTTTGACACCGTGATGAATCAGCTGAGCCACCCTCTGTTGGGCTATGACGGTTCAGCAGATTCATTGTTCTGTGCAGCATTATTGGAGCTGTGCTGGTCCCAGGATATTAGAGAGACAAGGTGGGCAACGTAATAGCTTCTATTAGACCAGCTTCTGTTGGGGAGAGAGGCAAACCTTTGAGCTTACACGAAGAGCTCTGTGTAGCTCAAAAGCTTGCCTCTCTCACCAACAGAAGGTGGTCTAATAAAAGATACGACCTCATCCACCTTGCCTCTCTGAAGATTCCTCACAATTCTAAAAGTCTGACTTATCTATTTTAAAATGGCAAAATGTGGCTTTCCCTATTACACCACCTTTTCATGTCTTGGTTCTGCAGCCTATACAATATATATGAACACATGGTCTATTGTATCTTCTTAATTATTCATGATGGAGAGCAAATTGCCCAATGTCTTCTGCTACTCTATCCCTATTCCATAGACTGGTTCACAGAAGAATGACCACAGGAAGTGACTGGAACCTTCAGTGTTCTGATTTGGCCCATTAAAGGGAGAGGCCCAAGCTGTAAAGATCAGAACTAGACTTTCCTCCAAAGTCTGATGGGCAGGATTTAGCTGGAGACCATACCTAGTGACATTTTAAAGGTCTTCTGTAGGAAGCTGACAAAATAGGCACTCACTTATCATTACTCCGAAATAGGCTCATAAAATTCTAAGGGTGCAGAGAAACCCTCGTGACTGTGTAGGAATTAGAACAGAAAACGGAACTCTTTTCGACCCCATAATGTGGTTGGGCCAATAGCGAGAACTTTGAGCATGTATGACTTCAGAGTTTCCTCCCCTGGCACCTGGTTGCCAGGGACCTCTAAATATGTAGAGAAGACCCCCATTTTAATACTGGGGCTGAGCTGGTAACATTGCAGGGCTTCCCAGCAACATGGGCTTGGTCCAAATCCCATTGAAGAGAATGGGAATCTTTCCATGGACTTCAGTGGTATTGGATTGTGCCCCACAACTCTGTCCTAGTTCATATATAAGCCATGAGGGTTTGAAAAGCCAGCCATGGTGGTCTTAACCAGCAGAAGTAACTAAATTCTACACCCTGAAGTCATGGCAAAGGAATTTTACATTTGTCATCACTTAATATGCAAATCAAGACATCAGTGCGATATTACCCTTATGACACACACGGTACAACACACTGAAGTGAATCTTGCACAATTCTGTTTCTTTAGAACTTTCCCTAGTGCTGAGGAGTAGAACCTCAGGGATGCATAATGGGAAAACCCTGATTCCCCCCATGGATCATTTAATGAACAAATGCAGAGAAGAAATGTTAGTGTGGCATTGTGGGATGGGGGCTTGTTTGTTTTGCTCTGGGTTTTTTGCAGTGCCACTACTGTACTACGAGAAGTGCTGTGGGGAAGAAAAAAAGCGTGTCAAAGGAAATGTCCTGTAGTTAATCTAAATATATGGAGTTCTTTCAGCTCTTCACTGATGTCTGCAGAAAGTCTTTGATAGTTAATCACCCTGAGTCCAGTTCCTGCTGTGACTGTTTCAGATAGCAGCAGTGGTGGAAAAGTGCCTGTTGATGGGAGGGCCAAATAAGCAAAATAACTGAAGGATGCTGAGGAGTCTTAAATGACTCTAAGTGTTTCCTTTTCCAAGCCCACTACATCTTCATCAGCTCAAAGGAAGCATTGTCCTCCACACTGGAGTCACTCAAATCTATGCATCAGAATTATTTGCATTAACTCTTCAAATTAATAACTGTTGATAAATTACTACCTTATGATCAGAAGTAGCTGCTCTATACATTAGCATAAAATTTTTCTTTATTTCATGATGCTGACAGTTGGCTGCAAGGCATCCATCTAGTCATTAATGTCAGCCCTTCACTGTAATGTCAAAAGGACATTTTATGGTCAGGGAGCCTACAATTACTAAAGACACATTGTGTATTTGTACTGGTACTCCTAAAGTATGCTACTTAGTTGTGCAATCTGACTCCAAACCACCAGAGAGTAAATAGCTATAGCAGGTAACTCAAAGATTCCGTAATTAAGAAAAACTATGGACAAATAAATTACTAAAATGGCCTTTTACAATTTATAGCTGTAAATCTTATTTGTCTTGTTCCACAGTTGCAAAATTGCACTCCCTTTCACTCTCCCAACAAAATAAAATCCATAGTAATTTTCTGTAATAAATAAATTCACTCTTTATTCTTGTTAAGCATTTATTTGGGGCCATAACTTTGCATGACACTTTACAAAGATTAATTAAAAAATTCACTCTTGCCTCAGAGAGCTTCCAATTTAAATAGCACAAACAGAGAACATGAAGGTTACAGACAGAGGAAGAGGGTGAAGACAGAAGGAATGAGGGTTAAGAAAATAATGATATTTTATATATCTAATTCAATAGAGACTGAGTCTGACAAGAGTGGGAGGAGAAGATAGCACCAGTGTGGGATTAATCATGGAAGTACAACAAAAAAAGTAGGATTGAAAGAAAAGAGTTAGGATTCTTGGCCCAGAGGAAAGGTATGCAATAGTGGTACAGTGGGACAAGAGGAGCTTCAAGGCTGGAAAATCATGAGGTATAGAGCCAATGACAAATAAGAGGGTGACAGGACCCAAGCTGTACCACACACTAAGAGCAGGGTATTATTCTGGAAGATGTTTCTGGCTCCCATAAAGTGCATCTTTGAAGTATAGACAATTACAGCCCTGGTTATAGCCAATGGTTGTGCTAAATACCCTTCTTTCGGGTTAAATGGAAGGAACAATTAAATGCCCCCTTTATGTCCTGAGATAGCGGGAAACAAGAGAAGCTACCACCCAAGGCAATGGGGCCTCATGCCAAGGCCTGAGCAAAACTAACCCAGAAAAACTGAGGAGTTTTCTTGGGATTGGTTGCAAACACAGAGGCTAGGGGATCTTTTGGCAACAATCTGTGCATTTGAGAGGCAGGAAAGACAGCAGAGAGATGCAATCATGAGCATGGCCCTGAAATGGAGCATACACATTGCTGCTTGGACATGGAACTCATTAGAGAGGCAAGTGTGGGAATTTCTGAGCAAGAAAACTGCCTGCTACTGTTTGTTCCTTACTGTTTCCCTGAACACAGTACTCTGTGATTCTTTTTAAATAAACAGGATTGCACCAAAGAGTGTATTTGACTCATATCATCAATTTTTCCTCCTAAATGAAATAAAACTGCAAGACCCCAAACATTAACTAAGCACACAGGCCAAAGGGGCGACAGAAAGGTTGAATTTTATGCAGAAAGGGACAAGGAGCAGGTAAAGGGACTTGGAACTCCAGAGGAGTTCACAACAGTGATACTTCTCAGGGCTGTTCGTAATGCAAACCTACGTAGGACTGCACAGCAAAGTGCTTGTTTAAAATGAAATTAAAAATTAATATTTCATCATGCAATTTGAAGTGTCTCCTGTGTTTAAACTTACATTCCAAAGGTTCTTAAAAGTGCATTTTAAAAGCTGCATTTATATAGAGACTCAGAAGCAAAAGCTTAATGATTCCATTAGTTTTCCATAATAGGTTAGAGTTCCATTCTGTATACAAGATAGATTTATCTGCAGCTCTGACATCACATTTTCCTCATTCCCACTTTTATCATCTTTTCTAGATTTGAGAGAGAGGGGAGGAACACTGATGTCAAATGCATTTTAGAAATTAAACTAATCCTCTGCTGCTAACACTGAATTCTGAAAGTGCAGTTGTACTCTGGATAATTAGTGTCTAGAGGTTCCATGTTGATTATGTCTCAATAATGTTCAATTTACAGAAAAAAAAAAGATGTTGATTCCTATCTGCCAGCCCTGAAAACTAATGCTGGACTCTAACAGGGTCTGATTTTCAGATGCATTGAGCACCTGCAATTCTTACTAAAATCAATGGGAGGTGCAGATAGGAACACACGAACGGCCATACTGGATCAGATCAATGGTCTATCTAGCACAGTATCCTGTCTCCTGATGGTAGGCGGATGCTCATCACCTCTGCAAATCAATCTGAATAATTTCTAGTTTATGCATCACCTGCCGTAAAGACTGGAACTTAGTTAATAGGATGCATGAAACAAAATAGAATCCAGCTTCCTCTCCTGCAGCTGCATTGGCTTTATAAAGCTAAACAGAGAGCAGTAGCTTGAATTTAATTTGGTCTGAATTTTCTAAAAACACCTAAGGTTGTTATGTTAAACTATCTTTCCCGGAAAGTAAAAGTCAAATACAGTGTTTACATTGTATGTGAGCCACAGGATGGAGTCAAGGAATCTCTTTCACATTACTCAGCTAAAGTCCCTGTGTAAACTGGTGACATTCCATATTCTTGCAGGGGCTTTGATGTCACCAAGACATGCTTGTAGACTATAAGGTCAGAAGGGACCATTAGGATCATCTAGTCTGACCGCCTGCACAACACAGGCCACAAAACTTCACCCACCCACTCCTGTAATAGACCCCTAACCTAAGGCTGGGTAATTGAAGTCCTCAAATAACGATTTAAAGACTTCAAGGTTCAGAGAATCCACCAGCAAGTGACCAATGCCCTATGCTGCACAGGAAAGCGAAAAACCTCCAGGGTCTACACCAATCTGCCTTGGGGGGAAAATTCCTTCCTGACCCCAAATATGGTGATCAGTTAAACCCTGAGCATGTGGACAAGATTCACTGGCCAGACACCCAGAAAGAACTCTCTGTAGTAACTCAGAACCCACCTCAACGAACGTCCCGTCACAGGCCATTGGACTTATTTTGTCACTAGTAGTCCAAGATCAGTCAATTGCCAAATTAGGCTGTGCCATCATACCATCCCCTCTATAAAAACTTATCAAATTCAGTCTTGAAGCCAGCAAGGTTTCTTGCCCCCACTGCTCTCCTTAGAAAGTGGTGCTGGAAGATTTTAACATTTACACAGGCGACATGTCTGAGAGTTGGTTCAGGGTATTAGGCCTATTCATGGCAGCCACGAAGTTATCCCAAGGAATCATTTGCTCAATTCATACATACATTTACAATCTAGGATAGGGGTTGGGGATTGAAGGGAAATTTTGTCCCTGCCATGGACTGATCATTACCTCATGTGGCATGAGGTGAGGGCTCAGGAATCCTGTCAGGGCAAAGCATCTGTTTGGATTGTCTGCTCTCAGAGGCTAATGGGAATAGACAGTTCTCAGGGGGGCTGTGAAGGAAAAATGTGTCATGCCAAGAAGTCTAGTATTGGTGATTCATTAGGACTGCATAGCAGTCTTTTGTCTGTACTATTGATGACGTGGCCCTGGGCATCCTCTTCCACAACTTCATCCTCAAAGGTCACCTTGGCTTACAAATGGCTTTCAACAGATGAAGCTAAAAGGAAGATGCCAAGAGAGCTAGACAGTACATTAACGGTCTCCTGAAACTCTGGTAGATGATAATCAGTGACAAATATTATTGGTTTTCATGTGCGGGTTTTCTAACATTCTGAGATCTAGCCGTACTGTGAAATGCCAATCATAATATTTTCTGAGGAGTCAGACTTCCACTACTGTTCTCCAAGCCACTACAGAAAACCATGAACACATTCTCCCCATCTGTAGCAAGGGTAGTGAGTCACTTGTGAATCTGATGATTATACAGGATGATTGGCGGGGAATTTGTGGGGTAAAATTAGAAAATTTATTATGTTTAACCTGGTAGCATTACAAAATTCTGTATACTGCCATATGCTGAAAATAAGACATTATATTAGTGTTCCCTTGCAATATAAAGGTTGCTGTGCAAGGCACAACCTTATCCATCAAGCATTTCCCTTTCAAATGTAACAAATACAATAAAGTCATTACGTTTAAAGAGATCTCTCACAAACGGAAAATGAACCACTACAGTATTTAGATAATTCCAGCCAACTGTTGAATAGTGACAAATTGGTACAATATATAGAATTGGATGCCTTTGTTGTTTGTTCTGGTTAAAGTGGGGAAATAGGAGGCCAATTTAGTCTGTACTAGATTTACATGGGAGGGACCTAGTTGCAATGTACATACTGTTTCAGCAAAGTTTCAGTTCAGAATCTGCCACATAATTATAACAAAATCATCCAAATACAAGCACTTATGACAAGGAGCAATACACCAATGCAGCTATTTCCAAAGTTATGAAATGATGTAATCCAGGGCCCATAATGAGTTTTTCAAGAAAAAAACAGAATAAATACGTAGTTGGCATGACAACTAGAAGAATTAGGCCTACATTTTTACAGATCATGAAATATAGCCATATTTCGAGAAAGTAGCAAAAACATTGCATTTCTAAGCTCATGAAAGAACACCATTTAAATATTTCTGATAACTGTCATCCTTGGTTTTGTATCCTTTCTGCAGCAAGGAAAATTATTATTGTGCCTAAAGCCATGGCACTGTATATCTATGGGCTAAATCCTGCCCTAGGATACACATATACTGTTCCACTGACTTCTGCTTGCATGCAGGATTTTGCCCTTTTAAACTTCATTACTCTGCTTGCATTGTATGTTTTTCTTTGTCTATGTTAAAAGACAAAAAGATTTTTTTTTCTATTATTAACACACATTTATCCAACACCATACTTGAACATGACACTTTACAGAATATAGAAAGCAGGTGCAGCCAGATTCTCTCCCTAGGGCTAGCTCTTTGCGCCACTCCAGCCATGCAAAGGGGCCATATTCTGGCTCGGCCTCGTCAGGTGAGGATTCTCCTGGGATACGGGAATCTCCTGTTGGTGCAGAGCCCAGGAGGCTGGCTCCTACTCCACACCTGCAGTTTGAAATGAAGGGGACTTGCTGGGGTCTTTCATTGAGGAAAAGAGGCATGATTGACACTTGCTGTGCTCTACTGAAACTGAGCAAGGAGATAGCCCACTTTGAGAATCATAGCCAGACAGTGGAGATTAGAGCATCCCTAAGACTGCTCTAAACTATGCCTCGGCCATATACTCCTCCTCCTTAATTAGATTATCATGACAGATTCACAGTTATTGTGCTGCTTAGTAACCAATTTCTCTGTTGTATCACCCATATTTCGGATAGTAATATTTCTTGAGTCCACTTATGGAAAAGCAAGAGACGTGGTAACCAGAGACCAGAGCTAGTTTAAAACTGTATTGGAAGAGACATAATTAACCTGTTTAGTGCCAAATATTGCTAGCTAACTTCCTTACAGCACAGTATATCTTATTCAGCAGTATTTTTGGAGGATAATAATATCTATCCACACTTCAATTTGTTCTTGATCAAATTAAATTTTAAAAGCATAGCTTTTTTATGTTGTGCTTTAGAATGTTTTTATCGTATTATGATACCGTGTCCTTAGCACTTGAGCAGTAGGGCATTTAAAATATACAACAATAATAATTATTGCTGCTGTTTTGTTGTAGCTATTGGTTCCAGGATACTAGAGAGACCTGGTGGGTGAGGTAATATCTTTTATTGGACCAACTTCTGTTGGTGAAAGAGACAAGCTTTCAAGCTAAACAGAGTTATTCTTCAGGTCATCTTTCACCAACAGAAGTTGGTCCACTGAAAGATATTCCTTCACCGCCTTGTTTCTCTAATCATAATTATTGTATTTACACACACAAATAAGTATTATCTATAGAGACCTGATCCTCTGTCCATTGTCTTCTGTGTCAAAACTGCTGCTGACTTGCAGCATGGACAGACCCATAATTTAGTGATGGGCATGCACATACCCTGCTTAGACCCTTGCTACCAACTCGAAGATAATAAATCCTTGTAAGGCACTAAACTCACCGCAGAAGTCATCCCGTCATATACAAGGCGAACTTTACCTTCTTTAAAGGAAATCAAATTTTGGGCAGAAGAAATAGGTTGACAGCATCTGTCTGAAATGGAAGGAATGTCTGACGATGATGAAAAGAACAAGGCCGGTAACAAAAGCATGTTGAACCCAATACTGGATCAGAGTCTTTCGTTAACACAGCATTGCACCAATGCTGATCAGGATCTTGTTTCATGCCTAATGAATATTGATAAATATCGAGGGCCAGATCCTCCACTGATGTAAACAGGAGCAGCCCCATTAACTTCGGTGGAATCTCACTCTTCTGCAATAGCGGAGAATCTGGCCCACTACTTCAATCAGCCTCCAATGGTCTGTGTGCTTGTTGGCATATGAAGTTGATAATGTTATTAGCCCAGTCCTATGTGGCTAATGACATTAAGCATTAGCTTTTACTGTAAAGCCATTCTACTTCTTAGTGCATATGACAAACAAAAAGGGGCGATAACTTTCCTCCACTTCGTTACAATTATCAGCAAGTAACTAATGAAAAGAGCATTATCCAAAGCGAAGCAAGGAAGGAGAAAAGATCCTCTGTGACTAAATCTTGAAATAAGGACACATGCCATTGAAACATCCTTTTGAAGTGGTCAAGTGTGAACTCAGCTGTGACAATCAAAACTTATGATGGAAAAGCAAGGGTGTCATCTGCATGGGTTTCTGTTCATGGCTATAAGTCATGTTCGCCAGCAATTTCATACGAAACTGAACTGCAGGACCCAAGGCAGTGAAAGCAATAATCCTGAAGAACTAATTAGTAATAATGAAAATGCTTGTGCCTAAGAAGACTGGGCAAAGCCCTAGTAAGATTTCAAAACCACCTCCATGGCACAACGCATAAACACTCTTCTGGAAACCAGCACTCGTTTCTCCATATGCCACATTTACAAAATGCTAATCTACCTATTTAAGGTCCTGAAATTACAGTACTATCAGAGCACCTCACAGTCTTTAATGTAATTATCCTCAACCCCCATCAGATAGGGCAGTGCTATTATCCCCAGTTTACAGATAGATAGAGAACTGAGGCACAGAAAGACTAAGTGACTTGCCCAAGGTCACAGAGGAAGTCTGTGGCAGAGCAAGGAAATGACCGTGGCACCCCCATTTCCCAGGCTAGCCCCCTAAGCACTAGGCTATCCTTCTTCTAGGCCTCATTTCAGCAAGATACTTAAGCACATATTTAACTTTAAGCATGTGAGTAGTCCAAATTGATTTTAAGTGCACATTCTTAACTATCTTGCTATTCGTGGTCTAAGTATTGATATTCGTGACTAAGAATACATGGGAGGAATATCTCTGGTTTGCCAACACCCAGATCTGGCAGCAAGCGCAGGCCATAGAGGGGAACGGATTTATTTTGTTCATTTTGGATTTGCTCTGTGAGTGTGTTTTGTGCTGTTTTGTTTTGGATTGCTCAGTTTATTTTATTCTTTGGTTAATTTGTTATCTGGCTATCTTGTTTTTGGGTGGTTGCAGTGATGGTTTTTATCTAATGCTGTCCCTAGTGTGGGTAGCTGATGTAATTTATCTTTAGGTTTGTTTGGGGGTTTTTTGTTTTTGTTTTTTTATGAAAAGCCTCACTGTCTCAGTAAATAAGTAAATGTAATCTGCCTTCTGAGCTGCAAGAAACAGTTTGTCCCCAAAATATTTTCTCCCATTCTAAAACTAAAGGTTTATGTTAACAACAGCAGGTTGTTAACAAGGGAGAAAAACATATGGAGCAAAGAGCTCTGATTAGCCATCTGGCCAATTGGGGAAGCCAGGCCTTCAGCCTTCCTCATCCCTGAAGCAGTCTTTTCTGGTGTCCACGGGTGCAGCCCTGTGCAAACTTGATAATCTGTTCAATTAATAAACAAAGGGACAGCAATGCAAAAGAACAAGGACCAAAGCAGCTGCAGTCTTTACATTCCCATAATGAAGAAAGGAAATTCCAAAATTTGCAGAGGGAGGGAAAATTCAGCACAGCCAGCAGTCTGAAAAGTCACCATTAGAAACCAGAGAGGAAAACCACGTACAGATTGTCTGCTCCCAGGTCAGGCCTGCTGCTTGCCATTAACACCAGTGCATGTTAGGAAGGGGCTAAGAGAAAAAGTAACTGGTCTTTGCAGGTCCTGTCTACTGAAAGTCAGGGAATAAAAGAAAATAGAATTAAAAGTTAAAATGACCTGATCTTCCTCCAGTGCCCTCCCTTCCATCAGGTATTTAAGGACATCTTTCATCCTCTCCCTCAGCTTCCTTGCTATTATTCCAGTCATGTCTCTCTCTTTCACCAGCACCACTCCAGCCCCTCGACCTGCCCTCTTCTTACATTATTTAGATCACAGGTCACGTAAAGGCCCAATCCAAGATCAGGGCCCTTTTGAGCTATGTGCTGCACAAACATGCAGTGAAAGACAAGAGCTTACAGTCTAATTGACAAAGGGTGGGAAGGGAAACAAGCACAGACAGAGACAAAGTGAATTGCTCAAGGTTTCACAGCAGTGATCAGTGGCAGAGCCAGGACCAGTCCCCAGGTCTCCTGGCTGCCAGTCCCATGCTCTGTCCAGAGGACCTCACGCTGCCTTCCCCCTTGCTACCTCTTCACCTCTACTTCAGTACCCTCTTTCTCTCTGTTTCACACAGACCTTCTCACTTCCCCCGGACTGCCAATTTTTTCACCTATGTCTATACTAGCCAAAGTTATTCCAGCTGCCCTACACCACCACCCCTTCTCCTGGCTCTCCCCTGTGCTATTTGTAATGTGAGAACTCCCTTTGGTTAGTTTGCAGACTAATACGGACTCCGGTATGTACCACTCTGATTTCCAAAACATACGCCTTCCAAAATTTCTGACTGGCACGTCTGAGAATCAGACCTGATATTGCTGACATTGTTCTAGAAGGCAGCCACGTGACTACATGACGATTTCCTCAACGTAGAGAACATTACTGTTTATAACCCATCTTTTCCTTGGTTAGTGCGGGTCTACGAGTTTAGTCATTAAGAGGCTGATTCTCAGCATGGTCAAGTACCAACAAAGCCGGTGAATGCTGTGGCTGCCCAGCACGGCTGAAACAAAACCCTAATTGACTCTAGCATCTACCTCTCCACACCAGGACAGTCCCTGCCCTGAGTTTTTATCCTGCAGAATAGGGTCCAAAGGCTGGTTTACTACTCACAAACCTGTCACTGAAATTGCTACACCCAATGAGGTTGCCCTGGGGTGCACTGATAAAATACGGAGAGTCTTTCCATAGGCTTTAGTGGGGAACTGGAGTGCACCCCACACACATCTCTTGAGAAGCACTGCATTACGACTAACCATCTCCAGGCAGGCTTTCTACTGAAAGAGGCCTCATGTCTTACAATATGCCAACATGTCCCAGGGCTGACTCAGTTTCAATCTGTGTAAGCAGGATAAGGCGGACAGTTTTGTTTTTTCTAATTAGTCTAATCTCACAGAAGATTAAACCTTATTATATCAAAGAGCTAAACACAAACAGAAGAACTATGCTTAAATAGCATTAAATCTGTTGCCAAACACTTGTGCTACTGGGCATTGGTGTTAGGGAAGTTTCAGATCTGTGATCCTCAGCAAGGATCCTCATGCCCTCACCACAGTGCATAGGGATTCATCTGCAAAGTGCCTATGGATACTAAGGGAAATTACACAGAATGTTAAGCCACGTGCACGGCTCTGAGTCCATACCTACCCGGAAACACTGGGACTCAAGTGTCTGAATAAAGGATGAAAGCCCTGTCATTGTGATACGCTGTAACAACATCCCAAATTAACAGGGAACTCTAATGCTGTGTTCCGGTCACAGAAAAGAAATCCAGTCACCTCATTACTGTGGTACAAGAGTCCTGCAAGTCCCACAGGATTAGAAGTGCGATTGTATCAGAGCTGTGACCAAACATTTAGTGCTGCTTCGTTTTCTCCTTTATTCTTCTTTGCTAATGTGAATTTAGTGCTGGGAATCCCACAGCAGATTGTAATCCTCAATTTATCCTTGGAAAGGGTTACAGCATGAACAGCTGCAATGGAAGCTTCCCCACACAGGCTATTGGTATGCTTCAATCCTGACCAGTTAGATTGAAATAGGTCCTTTTTAGTCCGTGTTCAGTCTGTGACTTCTCTGCTCTGGTTGCCAGCAAGCAGCAAATTAATGCAGATTGTAATGTGAGGTTGTGTGACATGGACATCTGTTCACCAGGAAGCACTTTGGGAACATCAGCCATTACCAGAGGCTATTATTTTTATTGACTACCAACTTGGTCCATGTGCTATTTAACCTTATTTTGATATTTCACAGAGGAAGGATGCTCAGATCCTAAGAAACACTTGGGGGATTAGGGGGGGAGGTTGAATCCAATTGGATAGGTCATCTAAAAATGATTTACTGAAGATGTGTGGGTGAATCCTTTGGGTGTGAGATTTCTGTAATAGGTTCCTTGGAAGAGATGCTGATTGAACCATATGGCAGGTCAGCATTGCTAAATTCAACATAAATCTCACAGAGAAGTTCGAAATCAACATCACACAGTAAGGAGGATGCTAAATCAGGATGTCTAGTGTGTCATGCTCCAAACACGAATAAGATATTTCCCTGGAGTCTGTTTTGCTCCCAGAAATGTAAGCTGGTGGCCACTAAGCACATAAAGAAAACTCAAAGAGTTGAATAGTGCATGACAAATGAGCAGAACGAGAATGCAACCACAGTAGAGCAAAAATGCACATTCAAAGTGTGATGCCAGACACTGAATTTAGAAGGGTGTCCTGCAGCAAAGCATATTTCAAGCGAGAATATTGTTTGCATTTGTGCTGCATACATTCTGTTTGCATGATGTCAAATTTCTCAGGCAGAGGATTGGTTGACAAACAGGCTCTTAATCTCAGAGCACCATGCCCCAGTCTCTCGTTTCCTTTATAATGTACAAATCTCTGTAAGTGGCTCCCAAATTACACAGCTAGATAAAATGGCTGTTAGTCCTCAAAGATAAACAGCAGGCCTGATATTTAATTGAACAAAGGCCTTGCCTGAAGTGAAGACTTAACAGCTCCACATCAAGTTCATTAGGACAGTGATTTGCTACCGTTTCACAATCACCAGTTCCTGAGTAGTTTTCTCTGATAGGCTTATATCAGTGGAAAGCTGACACAGGAAATAGCCCTGGGAGACCATTAGCAGACTGCAGCTTTACTCTAAAAATGATCCCAAATCCATTCCAGTCCTATTGTTGTTTTTATGCCATGTATTGGTGGTGTGTTGGTTGGAAAGTATTAAGTGCAAAGTATTACCAAGGCCAGAGACAGAAGTAGGACTAGAAGCCAGGACTTCTTGCCTCCTGGCTTATTTTTCTAGGTTATGTGGCCTCAGCACCTCTGCCTGGCTTTTATATAAGGTATGAATCTTGTATTTTCTTGAGGCATGCTCCCTGCAACAAATCTATGCCAGGTGTACCTGGGGCTAGATCCAGAAAAGGACGCAGGGCAGGTGCCCAGAGGAATCCACAGCCCTGGGTTAGCTGCCCAGGCTCCCTATACAAGGCACAGGGAGAGAGAGATGCCCAAGAATGCAAGCCACAAAAGCCAGCAAGTGGAGGAGGGATCCACCTAAGCTAGCCCCTGGGAGATGCTGACAAGAGGGGTGTATCCTCTGCCGAGGCTCGGCAGTGTTCAATTTCTATTTTTCCAATCTCAACGATTAATATCTATTTTTATTTTTAAGATTAACTATTTTTATGTTTACAGTTGCTGGAAACTAAGAGGGGATCAGGGTGGGGTGGGAACAGTGGGAGGGTGGCAGTGGCAGCAGGATGGTAGATGGCTCTCTGCACAGCCCAGGGGCCTAAGAAACTGCACAGAAGTCCTGAGGCCCTGGCCAGGCAGAGCAGAGATCCCCAGCCAGGACTGCTGCTGAACAGCTGGGGAGAGTGAGTCAGGAGAGGAGCCATGACAACAGGGCTGCTTGCCAGGAAAGCCAAAGAATTGCTGACACCTGGACCCTGCAGGCACAAGGTGTAGGGAAGGCTGTGGCCTGGTGGGGCAGTGCAGAGCAGAGACCCCCAGTCAGGACTGAGGAGAAAAAGCCCTTGGCCATGTAAGAGACAATCCCACTCCTGAATGGCTCCGTCCCTGGGCAGGTTTGATGGTTAAGTGCTCTCCCATAAGCACAGTCGGGCCCAGAGCGAGCTGCTGGTCAGAGACAATCACATGGGATCACAAGAAGCAGGGAGAGCCCTCTCAAGAGCTTTGGCCCAGGATGTGAACCTGGCAGGACTTACCTGATTGGACCAACCATACCATTAGGGGGCACCCAGGACTGGGGCTCACCACTTCTGTACAGTACGTAAACATCCGAGATGACCCGAAGCCAGAGAAGAGCAGATGGGCAGTGTTAGGGATGGCTAGTTCACTTGAGATAAAGAATTAACCCGAGTCTTCATCCTCAACTCGAGCTTATCCCTAACAAACTTTTTTTCCTGAGGTTTGAAGTAACTGACATTCACAGTAACCACTTCCCCCCCCCACCCCACCCCGGGCCATTTTTTTAAATTTAAAATCACCACCTGCTTTTGAATTCCTGGATCCAGCCAAAAGATGGAGAATATTTCTGGCCCAGCTAGAAACAGCTGATCCCAGAAATTTCATAAGAGAGCCTGTTCTTGATTTTTCAGCTCAATACTCCAGGTTCAACAGCTGTGGGTAGTTTGGATGAGGGTCAGAAAAGTACCTGACTTATGGGTGCATACCTGACCCAAAGCAGACTCTATGTCTTTTGCTGTTCACCTATCGCTAGACACCATGAAATGCACAAATGAGTTCATGAGAGCAAACAAAGCTGGTAGGTCATATTTTAGGCCTAGCAGCCTTGGCATTGTGTCTGTGAGCAAACTGGTTCTCTTACTTCTGAGCCCTCCTTGATTATCATGAAGCAGAAGCCACTTGCAGAAGGAGAGAGAGTTGTTTTGAAGTAAGGGACACTTGAGCTTGGAGGGGGTTGTAAAGCAAAGACCCCATTAATTTTAAGGTTTGACTTTCAGTTTTGCTGGCCCTCCCTATTTTTTCTTTTCTCCTGGAAATAAAGATGTTAATTGGAAGTGACAGTTTTCACAGCTTGTCCCACTAACAATATTTTTAGTAAAGTCATTCCACAGTGAGGCCCAGTTCTTCCACTACTTCAAACACTTTCCCAAGGGAACTGTTTAGCCTCTCTTTTGAAACGTTTGATGCCCCTTGCAGGGAAAACAGCCCTTATTGACTTAACATATATCAAGCAGTCAGTCATGAATTCCAGGCTCGTCTTCTGAGCTTTGAGATGTCTGAGGAGCTATGAATATTGGCAGGTTGATGGGTAGCTAAAACAAACTAACCCTGAACTAAAAGTGAGCCTGAAGCACAGCTCTGTACCTTGTGGAGATTGGAGCCTGATCCCGTATTGGGTTACAAACATGATGGCTGGTCCCTATCGCTATAATAGTCTGAGCAAAACAGGTAAATGCCAGAAGCATGAATGCTACCATCATCCTGTAGACTCCAAGAAGAACTGAGAGGGCAGCACTCTCTTTGCAGAGCCTCTGTCTGAAGTGGAAGATGGTCTTTACCTACTCTTGAGACTTTCTTGGTCAAGCAGCTGATCTCAACCACAGCAATGAGTCAACGCTGTAGTTATAGAGTTAGTACATTTAGAGTATAGTATAGCACATTTACAGCAGTAACATTGACTGCCAGGCTATTAACTGCACCCATGGACAACACATCACAGCAGTAGAGCACAGGCACAAGAAACTTGGGACAATAGACCAGGAATGAAAAGCACTTACCAGCTGGAAGATAGGGAGATGTGCCAAGCAACAGCCAGCTACAAAATGGGCGCTTTAGGGCTGCGGTTGCTTGACTCTGCCACATTTAAAGGGCCAGCCCCATAAAGCCATGGTAAGGGCACAGTCTCCTATCAGAGAGCAACCTCCCACTGGGGAGAGCCAGCAGACTACAAAGGGTGCGGGTGCACCTGAGGAAGGGTCTGATTTTGTGTGTTGCATGCTCCCCCTGCTATCCCAGTGTTAGTTAAATTTGTTTTCTATGGTCTGACATTAGCAGTTGCACAAAATGCATTTTTGTAAGTTGTGGTGCTTTGAAACACACTTACATGATCAAGGAGTGGAGTTGTAGAAACACACTTAGCCCCCTCAGATTTCCTACACACAGGGCCTAGAATCCCTTCAGCAGCTGCTATGGTTCCATTTTGATTTCTATTATCACAAACGACACCTAATGTTTAGGGGGGATTTGAAGTGCTGATGTTATTGGCGAAATATCTGTAGTGTAAATAAACAAATATCTGTACTGTACTGTGCAAATAGCTAAGGAGGTTCCAGGTAGTATTACCAGAAATTATAATGCCTGGTTTGGAACAGCCTCTTCGCAAAATAACTATGTCCATTTGACAAAAACAAGGTGGGGGAGTCATTTTTTAGTTGGACCAACTTCTGTTGGTGAGAGAGATGAGCTTTTGAGCCACACAGAGCTCTTCTTTAGGCTCCAAAGCTTGTCTCCCCCACCAACAGAAATTGGTCTGATAAAAGACATTTCCTCACCTACCTTGTGTCTCTAATATCCTGGGACTGACACAGCTGCAAGTACACTTCGTTTGCTAGTAGCAGGTGACTTGAAATGAAGCTTGCATCACAGCTGTCAGGGACACTTCTTTCTGGTGCCAACTGGGTGCTTCAAACCAACTCTCCTTGCACACCCACAGCTCCCACTGACTTCGTGTTTCTGTTAAGGCCAATAGGAATTTGCTGGTGTGGGGAATTCCCACAGATGCTGCTCCTCAGCCAAATGACCCCTGGAACTCACAGGTCAATTGCTTAATCTCTGTGCCAGAAATCGGGCCCCTAAGTGTTGATATGTTGCTGAACTTGCTGGCTACAAGTATGTTTGGTTCTCACAGCTGTAATTACGGGTTTGTATATATAATTGTATTGGGTATATATAATAGTTTCCATACCATAAACAAAGAAAAGGTTCTGAACAATCATATTCATTACATAATGTACCAGCATTTAAATTCCACTCTGACTAGTTCTACAAATAAATCCAAATAAACCTGAATCCACAGATCACTTTTAACCCATTGACATCCAGGCATAAATAAGCTACAGAGACAGCGTAGCCTAGTGCATAGAATACTGAACTAGGACTCAAACCACCTGGCATCTACTCCTTGCTCTGCTACAACGAGCCTGCTGGGTGACCTTGGGCAAGTCACTTTCCTTTTCTGTGCCTCAGTTTCCATATCGCTAAATTGGGGATAACGACACCGACCTGTGTTTCAAGATCTACTGATGAAAAGCCCTATATAAATCTCTTTATCTGGGAGCACGCTGTGTTGTCCTTGTAATCATTCCAGATATTAGATGTACAGTTCTAAAAAAGTCATGTGCAAAAGAAAGGGGCAAAGGGGAATAAAGATGGACAAAATTACATCTACTGCATCAACAAAACAGGGTGGTCCCCTCCTTCATAGTTATTTTATTATTGATGTATTTTTTATTAATCTCTCAGACAAGGTCTTTTATTTAGGAAGTTTTAACAGGTTTATACATCATTGCCATGTAAACAGAGATGAAATAATCATCATTACAAGAGTGAGCTTTTGTTTAGAGAAACCTTGTACAGTTATATCAGATCTCTATAAGGAACTAGTCCTATATAGCTCTGAATTCATGGTAATTTTGGGAATATGAAACATAACATGCCTCCATTATTGTGGTATCTGAATGCCTATCTGAGTTTTTACGATAACACAAGAGACCAAAATAATATTGTAAGTGCAATATAACAGAAAAAAAATCATGGTAAGGCTGTATGTTATAGCAGATTAGAGTGGGCTGGGGAACCAGACAAAAACCGTCATTTGTTTCCTGATTGCTTTGCCTATTACTCATCTGTTACCTTTTCTTGCAAATGTCAAGGCTGCATACCAATATGGTTAAGGTCACCTTACATACGTGATATAAATAGGTATGGCTTTGACATATGATACTTTTCATTGTGGCTAAGACTGGACCAGATTCTGCTCTTGTTTGCACCAGTATAAATCCAGAGAAACTCCTGTGAAGAAAATCAAGTTAGTCTAGTGTAAATGAGAGGAGAATCTGTCTTAATGAGACAGATTAAGACTCCTACACAGGCTGAGTAGGACCTTACTCCATAAGTAACCCCAGTAAGTAGATGTGTAGTAAGATTCTACTCACCGTGAGTTAGAGTAGCAATTGAATCCATTATAAGCAGGGCTTTGCAGGCAGACAATGGATCGTGATTTGATGGCAAGACTTTATAAGCAGATCTATATACAGAACCCTAAACGTGGCAGACTCAGTTGGGGCACACAGACCTAGCCCTGCTTTCAGGGAGGTACAGAGGTGCAATAAACAGCTGGAGCTTTGGTAGGTGTTTTGCTTGAAGCTGCTGCTTTCAGTTCAGAGCCTCAAAGATATTTAGGCTCCTAATTTCCATTGAATGAATGATGGTGAGGAGGCTGAATACCTTTGAGGATCTGGGCCTCTGTGCTTAGTTCAATCCCATGCAGGGTCGGTCTCGCTATCTTCTTGTGGAGACCCAATAAATAATGGAAGTGTTTGTACAGTGAACATCATAAAACTATGCTTCAGAAAAATGGCAATTGAGAGACTTGAAGTCTGAAATCCTAGAAGGTCACAATTGCAAGGAGTCAAACCTAAATGAAAACGAAATGTTTATGACACCATCTCTCTGTCCCCTTTCCACTGCAGGACACTGTCCCTACTTAACATTAGGACTTATTGACTTCAATTACAGCCGGACGAGCTGTTAATATTCCTTTAAGTTCAATGGGCTTTGGATCAGGCCTTTACTAAGCAAGGGAATCCTAGATCGGGTCTATGTTTGGAAGGCTTTGCTGGTGTAACTATACCAGCAAAAGGCACCTAGAGTGGATGCAGATTTTACCAGCAAAGCTGCACTTATGCCAGTCACGCTTATTCTAGTCCCCTGCGTGCAATAAGCTATACTGGCAAAAGCAGTTTTGCAGGTAAAACTGCATTTACACTACAGGCTTTTGCTGGCATAGATATGTCTGTCACAACTCAGACTCCATCTCGCCCCTGGCCAGCAAACCTGTGTCGGCAAAATTTTGTAGCATTGACCTGGCCCAAGCTAATGACCACTCCCTAACATACAGCTTTAATAAACTCTCACATTTGTATTTTTCTGACTCTTCTCTGGAGTCTAATTTGCTGTGTTCCAAAAAACCAACAAAACAAAAAACTCCACGCTGTCAGGAGTTTGTTGCGGGGTGAAATTTCACCACTTTGGCCTATAGAGACAGTTACTTGCAGTGATCATGATGAAGTTCTCTTTTCTTGAACTCGTTCAGTTTTGCCATTTTCAAAGCACAAGAGGTTGTTTTTTTTTTTTTAAATGGAAAAATAGGATTTTGTCTTTTGGAATTTCCTTTTCACAAAGACTGACTAAACGCTGGAAACTTCCTTTTTTTTTTTGGTCTTGTGTTTTAGTTCAGACGATTTCCCAATAGTGAGAAGTCTCATAACTATTATAATTACCAGTTTCTGAAGGGCAGAGTCGACTAACAAAATGAACCCTTTAATTGATCTATTTGACCACCTGCTTAAGTAAGCAGAGGAGACAACTGCACATCACAAGTGCTGGAGTTGAAGTCTGGCTTTAATTCATGAGAAATAAAGTTTTTAGAGGTCTGATCTGGCAATCAAAATGACAATGTGAAATGAACTCATGTTCGCCTTGTCAGATACAATAATGCTTGTTCCAGTCAGAGCAAATAAGCAATAACCCACTCTCCTAGTTTTTATGAGGGTCACTGCAGCTTGTCACTTCATTATGAGATAAATCTGAACACAGAAACTTAAATAGGTTTGTTAACTCTTGGCACTTAGAACTGTTCTTTCTATAACAAAATGAGTCCAAAAGAAAACATGTTTGTTGTTGCAAAACTACAAGTTGCTGCAGACCCTCCAGGGTGTCCCAGGACTGACTATGCAAATAAACCTAATTTACCAACACTGATTATCTATGAGCTCACAAGAAACTTGGCATTTTGGAGTCAGAGTCATCCTGTCTGTTTCACAGAAACTAAACTAAACTAAACTCCCATGGATATTTCCTGATGCCGCAGCTACAGGATCCAGCATAGGTGTTTTTATGAAACTGTCCTAGAAAATATTCAAAAGCACCTAAATTATTTAGATGTGTAGCCCTTACTGATTTCAATAGGAGTCTGTATCCTAAATACATTTGAGGATCTTTAAAGATGCTTTAAAGTCAATGGGATTTAGGACTTGTCTACACATGGAGTCCCTCCTGATGGCTTTTATTCCAGAGTAAGAGTGCTCACACCTGGAGCTTTCTTCCTCTTTAACTTAATCCACTTTGAAAAAGAAAAAACAGCTATCGTACATTAAATTCATTTTATCTGAATTCACATCAATTTTGAAGTGTAGCCAAGCACTTAGGATCCCAAATCCAGTAGGTACTTTTGAAAATTGTACTTTAAAGCCTCAGTTCAGATAGTTACCGAAGCATATGCTTAACTTTAAGCACGAGTAGTGCCAACAAATGGGACTCACTGAACTACTTGCTGAATTGAGGTTGTAACCACCAGAGTTTTATAGAAATTGATTAGATGAGAAGGGGTCTCAGGTAGCCACAGAGCAGGGTTCTCCACCTTGCTATCAGGCTAGCTATATTGAGATCTAGCAGTTAGCTACTGAATACAGAATTTAGTAAAATGTGTTGTTTTAACTACTTACAGCTTCCCAAAACCAGCTATTTTGCTATGAGGTGAAATTAGTGCTCTTGGTCACATTAAAGGGATTTATTTTAGTTTCTCCAGTTCTGGCCATGTCCCGCAAATAAAATCATGCTGTCCTGAAATTGGACTCATGTTAGTTGGTGACCTGAGCCACGCAGTTCAAATCCTTTCCTGCTCTTCCCCTCCCCCACACTGAGGTTGTAGTTCTGAATAGGAAAGAAAACCCTTCAGAATTAGAGCGCAGTAAAGCAATGCAATAGAAACCTCATCTCTAACAAGAGAATCAGAGGGTTTGGAAGTATTAATCCCTGCAAACTGCATAGTAAGCTATATATCTGTAATAACTGAGTAAACGCAGAACCTAATTAAATGTAGAAGCATCTTACTGCTGCTTGTCATCCCATCAGAGACACAGATACTAGATTTTACAAACCAAGGAACGAGTGTTAATTGCTTTATCACATTTGTACCATGACTTGACGTAGAATGGAGTAAGTTCTGGGTCCATTAATTATGCCTGAGCTTTAGAGATGAAATAGATGGCTGTCAAAATCCTCAGCTCTCCATCTGGCTTTATATGGAAAATTTTCAAGGTGAATAAGACCTTGTAGATATTTCCACCATTCAGGAACTGCCAGAGGTGTCCTGATTTCCCCAGCAGCATGAGACAGCGCTTAGCCACCAAGACAGCAATGCATTTTTACTTTGACATTAATTCATTGCAATATCATAAAAATATTGAAACAAGGAAGCATAGAAGCTATAGGGACTCATGCAGAATGAACTGAAACATACATATGTCCAGCAAACTTTTCTTTTGATGAATATATAAGTTTACGAAGGGTAAAGTGAACTGAGCTATGACAATTCACAACAGCTGAGGATCTGCCTCCTACTCTGGATTTATAAAGGTAAGTGATCAGAATCCAGTCACATGATGTGTCGTGAGTAACATACCAGTATGAAAAGAAACAGACATTCGGAAAGTGGGTACCACACTGCTAAGGACAAATGAAATTAAATCACCTTTCCAGATTAACTGCACTGGGAGTTTGTACAGTCATAGTTCTTATTCTGTAGCGTTCCATTGCTACATAATTCAGCATGGCCCTCCACCCTTCACTCTGTAGATCTTAGACTCATTCCCTATGGAAGGAGAACACTCATGTGGGTTCTCAGTTTTGCTATCCACAGTAGTTTAGTTTCAAATAAAACCGCAGGTGTCTCAAACATAAACCAATCTCCTTGTCTTCTGTTTTCAGAGGGTGGCCTAAGAAATCTGTGCCTGGTTTCCGTTCCCCAGCATCCCTGGCTAGCTACTTTGTCTCTGAGCGGGCAAAGCAGCTGGGAAAATAGCTTGTCGATGTGGCAGAGGGGGTCCTCACCACCATCCTTACTCCATCTTAGCTGAGGGTGCATTCCTGGGGGACAGTGGATGTGGGGGTTGGTGTGAGATGGAACAGAGGCAGCTACAGTAAAAACCCATGTAGTCACTCAAGGAGCAGCCAGCTGGAGCTATGAAAGGGTTTGCTTCCTGAAAGGGGGTGAGTGCAACTAGTTGGGAGAGGAGAGCGTTCAGTACTGCACGGGACCAGGCCCTTAAGTAGAGAGAGAGAATTCTCCAGAAGGTACGTCAGGCCTGTCCTGTGGCTTGGCCAGAGCGTTTTTGAAGAGCACTACAGCGGGCTATCGTGGCATGGCGAGTCAGCTATTTTGGGCATTGCTCAAGCTAGCTCTAGACTGAGTGCACTGCATTTATGTCACGTACCCGCCCCAACCAAATGGCAAGGCTCTAGCTCGCTCAGTGCAGCGGGGCTGTCAGGCCACCCCCCAATGCCCAGGCAGTGGAAACCCGCTCTGTTCTCAGGTCCGCCTGCCCAGGGGGTCACTAGGGGAACTGGGGTCCACCTCAGGGCCTCGAGCTAGACAAGGAGAGGCAGGGTTCGCTGACTCTGACAGTGCCCTAAGCTCCTGCCTACCTTCCTTCGGGGTCTCGGTAGGTGCGTCAGGTCTGGTTCCCCTTGCTGGGGTGCTGCCCCTGGGTGGCTCTGCTGACAGGAGCTCCTTTCTCCTGCTTGCTCATTCCTCTGTGAGCCACCCCACCTTTCTGCTTCCCAGCCCTTTTATCCTTCCAGCTGCTGCCGGACTGCCAATCAGCAGTGGCTGGCTGGGCCTGTATTAACACTTTGGTTGCTGGGCTAGTGTGAGGTACACCTTAAAGAGGAATTTGGTTTTGTGTCTGGAGCTGATGTCCCAAAATTTGAAGATCTGATGTTCTGGATCAGTAAAATACTACTGAAGATTTGTACTTCTTGTGTTTTGCTGAATGAACAACACAGATTTATTGATGATAATCCAATTGAAGAAAGTGGACAGGATGAAGGGTCCTCTTCACAACTGCTTCTTTATCTTGCGCTCCCTTTATTTCCCTCAGGAAATTGAACACCTCGGAAAAACCCTTGTTTAAAATATCACTATGAAAGATGACATTCTCCACAAAATTATATACACTGCACAATCGTAATTTCTCTTTCCTATGGTGGTTGTTTCATACATTATGAGTGCATATTGCAATAGGGATTCCAAATATGGGCAAAGAGAGAGGCTCTTTTTTTGGTGTTTTTGACCAAATAATGAAACAATGTACGTAACACAACCTTTGATAACATCTATATCCATTTCAACAAGCGCAGAACCATGAAAACTGCTGGCACTATATACGTACCTATTATTATTAATAAACGAACAGTGTGTTGTTTACTAGGAGGCAGCCTTGGGCTCTAAGTACCTACTCTAAAGCCTGTTGGAGCTAATGGAAATACTTCAGTTCTCTTCAGTGGGCTACGGAGCAGGCCCTAAACATGTAAAGGAAGATAAAGTCCAAACCCATTCCAAAAGATAATCTCAATATTTCAATATATTATTCATAAATTTTAAGGGCCTGATTTTTACAGTGACTTCAACCTGGCCTCTCAATTTGCTCCCACAATTTTGCATATGCAAATAAATAAGATACAATTTTGCAGATGCCATTGAAGGCATGTAGATATCTAACTTCTTGATTTGCAAATGAAATCCAGTTGTTAGACCTCTCAGTGAATTCAGTTATGCCTGCAAATATTTTTTCCCACAGATTGTAAAATTATTGGGACAGGGACAGTATTTTTTGTTTGTCTGCACAGCCACACAATGGTGGCTTGGTCATGACTGAGGTTCCTAGGCAATACCACAATACAAATAATAAATTAATAATCATTCCAGTGCAAAAATGGAGTAGCCAGGATTTATGCAGCAGGCCATCAATGTTTCAACTTCCTGTTTTTCAACACTAAAAAATGATGTAACTTGATTTTATCATCTTTTCCTTCATGTGTTTTAGGGGCAGGTATTGTAATTGCTCCAAAAAGGTATTAGCTTTCAATTTTTTTTTCTTCGTGTTTCTAAGGTAGTAAGGGAAACCAAGCAATTTCATTAGGCTATAGACCTGAGCGTTTAATTGCCTCAGAAAGGGAATAGACATAGATATGTGTAAAATTAAAGAATACTATAACTAGCATTATAAAGCCAAGAAAAATCATTTTTTGGATCAAGAAATAGCAACATCACTGCCTGAAAGAAATCAAGGGGAAAATGAAATTTATTTTAGTTATATCTAGAAATCAAACAGCTAACCAAAGAATGTATGATTTGTCTACAGTACTTTATATTTCTCTGACAAGTTTAAAGAAAGCAATGATGAATATTTTAATTTTACATTTTTCGTTAACAATGGAAACGCTAATCTCTCTCCAGCTGGTCGCCAGATAAATTCCAACACTCCCATAATGGCTGTCCATATAACAGGACCCTACACACGTGAATCAGATGGCAAGGCACCCTTGTGTAGGATACATGTGCACTTCCATATAACACAGTAGTTATGCTTCTAGGTCTTTGCTCTTCACTTTTCAAGCTCCATTAGCTTTTAGAAATCATGCCACAAGCCATTCCTGAAAGTTTGGAGACCTCTAGCCAAATAGTTCTGAATAAGCTGGAGAACTATTCGTGTCCCTTCCTTTGAAAAAAAGAAGTGAAATCAAAGCTTGTGATGGTTTCCAGGACAGTGTATCACTGAACAGGAAGCATTTCCCAGCACCATGCATGCTCCTTGCCAACAGGCCGCAAACCTGACCACCTCCTGGGCTGGGGTTGCCCTTTAGTCTCTATGCCCATACAGTCCTTGGCCTCTCTAAGGAGCCTGACTACACGGCTACCAGCTCAGATGTCGGGTTTGTGTATAATAGATGCATCATCCTGGGCAAGGATTTCTGTTAACTGCCCCACCCCAGGAAGGATTGTGTCTCAGAGACTCTCCTCTCAAGCACAGCTCCTCTTCTGTTTACTCCTTGGTCCTATTCCTAGGGCATTAGTGATTTACTGCTGGCCTATGCAGCAGTCAATGTAGCCGGGCCGTACAGGCTGAGTTACTCTGGCCAACGAGTTCAGCTGGAACCAAGATGCTGATCATTCCCCACTCCTCCTTGTCCACTGCCTACCCACCTCTCTGGGGACGGAGTAAGTGGGGAAGTCCCCCCCTTGCTCCTCTGATTCCAGACTCATGGTCTAGGTAGCCCTTGTTGGGGTTTTAGTCCTTTGCATAGCACGTAGTCCAGCCCACAATCTAGCCCTAAACAAATACTACAGATATTTGCTTGCTTTGTTACTATCTCCAGTTGTTTATGTTTGCTACTTATTATTATTTTATCGTAGTGATTCAATCTTGTCACTGGTCGATTGGAACCTCCTTTTGATCAAGTTTACTTTTTATGTCTATGCTGGGTATGATTTTACTAAAACTTCAGTAAAGCATTTTTTAACAAAATCATGTCATAGCATATATGGATTTATTTGATCTTTTCTCATCCTTATTGTCAGCCCAGAGTCTTAGACAGCTGTTCAAAGGGAGATGAAATTGCTTGACCATTCTGCAGGAAATAACACTATTTCTTAGAAACAGAAAGAATTGTTTGATTTTCATTGGTTTGATTGAATCAAAAGCACTCAGATAATACAAAAAACACGGTCTTTCCAGCTGAGGAAAAAAGGTGAAACAGGGCATTTATAACTGTGTATGCATCTTCATTACTCCTTTATGATGCTCACACAGTTACTTTTTTCAGCATTGGATTATTTTAATTTGACAATGTAGCTTTCATTTACTATCTTTTGGTCCCTTCAACTATGAAGCAAACTCTTCAGCGTTCTAGTGTGCTTTTCTCTTTTTCTTTCTCACTTATTCATTTGCTGTGGCTATTTCTGGAACTCTCTGTCTCAACCGGCAATTGAGATAATGAAACCCAGTGATAATTCCAGATGTTTTGGCTGCTCTCAAGACCTCCTGGCTTTGTTGGAGTTAAAGAAAATTTCATGTTGTTTTGCCAGAGTTGCAGGATAAGGGAGAGGAAGGTAAGGGACTGTTGTTTATAGAGGGGACTAACTTAATTCTTTCACATTATTATGATTATTATTAATATGTTCACAATGCACAGTGCTACAATGCTTGGAAGTATATGCCAAGTAAAAGACTATGTCGCTGCTTCAAAGAGTTTACACTTATTGTACATTGCAGCCATCTTTACACCTGCTAGTTTTTGAAAGTGGGGCCCTTCATGTCCGACCATACAAAGTTATACACGTGAATAGTCCAATAGCGTCACTGGACAGGGTTGCCAACTCTCCAGGATTGTCCTGGAGGTTCCAGGAATTATTAAAGATTATGTCTTGTGATGAAACCTCCAGGAATACGTCCAACCAAAATTGGCAACCCTATCACTGGGGCCTCTCACTTTTGCCGAGTTATGTACAGGCTTCACTATATTATAAACTATTCAAGACAGGGACATGAGGCCTGCTTCTGGTCTCAGTTAATAAAAACTTGATTAGTACAGAATTAAAGGAGTAATGCAATTAAAGTAATATAATTAATTCTAATCTGCATGGTTTTATGGAAAATAGATCCTGTCAAACTCATTTGATATCTTTTAATGATGAGATAACAAGTTTGGTGATGCAGGTAATAGGTTAATGTAATATACTTAGACTTCTCTAAAGAGCTTATCTTGGTATCACACAACATTTTGATTAAAAAACAAGAATATAAAATGAACATGGTACACTTTAAATGGATTAAAAGATGGCTAGCTGATAGGTCTCAAAATATAATCGTAAATGGGGACTCATCATCTAGTGGGTATGTTTCTAGTGGGGTCTCACAGAGATTGGGTCTTGCCTCTTTGCTATTTAACATTTTTATCAATGACATGAAGGAAAACATAAGATCATCATTGACCAAGTTTGCAGATGACACAAAAATTGGGGGAGTGTTGAATAATGAAGAGGACAGGTCACTAATACATAGCTCCATAGAACACTTGGTAAACTGGGCACAAGCAAACAATATGTGTTTTGCTATGACTAAATGTAAACATATACATCTAGGAAGAAAGAATGTAGGCCATATTTACAGAATGGGGGACTCTCTCATGGGAAGCAATGATGCTGAAAAAGATATTTTTGGTGGGTGAGGGGTGGATAATCAGCTGAACGTGAGCTGCCAGTGTGATGCTGCAGTCAAAAGGGCTAATGCAATTCTTGGATGCACTTACAGGAGAATCTCAAAAAGGAACAGAGAGGTTATTTATCTTTGTCTTTGACACTGCTATGACTGGTGCTGGAATACTATGTCCAGTTCGAGTGTCCACAATTCAAGAAGGACGTTGCTAAATTGGAGTGGGTTCAGAGAAGAACCACAGGAATAATTAAAAGATTAGAAAACATGTCTTCAAGGAGTTCAATCTATTTAACCTAGCAAAAAGAAGTTGAAGCTGGTCACATTCAGATTGGAAATGAGGTGTAACTTTTGAACAGTGATGGTAATTAACTATTGGAACAATTTACCGAGGGTCATGGTGGATTCTCCATCACTGGCCATTTTTAAATCACAGTTGGATGTTTTTCTAAAAGTTCTGCTCTAGGAATTATTTTGGGAAAGTTCTTTGGCCTGTGTTATACAGGATGTCAGGCTAGATGATCACAGTGAACCCTTGTGGCCTTGGAATCTATGAATCTCATGCCAGTTTTACGCTGCCATTATTGGAGTCAATCCTGTTTCACACCTGTGAGAAGGGCCCATTATGTATTAAGTCCTGTGATTGTTACATGAATGGTCTCTAAGAGAGATATATCTGTACATATGTAAATAGTTAATAGAGAATGTGCGAGCACATAGTACTCAAAAATATGTAGCATTGCTCCTGGGTTTTGTAGGACCAATAAAAATTGTCTTGTTGTACACTGGAAATGGTTTCTGGTGTGCAGTGCTTTACATGGTGCTCTTATTGATCACTGCATAATCTAATTTATGTAGGTTCCTATAATCCCTTCATCACTGTAGTATGTGCACTTTCAAGTCATGCATTAAGTAACGTGACTAACATCTATCACGTAAAGTTCATTCTCTCTCTCCTCCTCTATGTTTGGCTCAAGTATCAGTAATGAAATTATCACTAATCATGGAAATATGACACGCCATGAAAATCAGGCTCTTGTTTATCATGAGGTGGAAGGTCTAATGTAACACTAGTGTATCCTATGCAGGACATTATGTGTCTGGGAGGCTGAGTGTGGTGTGAAAGCTTAAAATACTGAAGGACGGTTTCCTTGAATACAGTGACAAGTGGTTTGAAATAATTCAGTAGCTCTGCACATGGGAAAGCTGATCTAACTAGAGGGGGATGATCAATTTTCCACTTGCTCTGCTGATTCACCTTGGACGATTCAGCTTGTGATCATTGTCACCCACTTTGAATCCTCATGTCCAGCAAGGGTCAAAAATAGAAATAAAATGAAAATGTGAATAATTTAAGGTGGTTTGTTTGCAAGTGGAACTGCAGCCTTTAGTAACATTGTGCTTTGCATGATGCCCAGAGCAAATCAGGGGCAAGTGGGATTAAATATAAATGGGTGCAAACCTACAGATGTCATTTCAGTTCTACTGGTGCTATTGAGAGCAGAATTCAGCTCATTCAGCATCAGACAATGTTAATCAGGACTCAGTGAACACAGCGCAGGGGCAAAGTGGAGCTGGTCTGGATGTGTTTCAAAGTACTGATATGTTTTAGAATACCCACAAATTCCACATTGACCCAAGTTTCCTAATCTACTTTGGCAAATCATTAGTTCTACACAGACTACCATATTCCAAAATGTCTAAGAAATTTGCTCCAAACTGCATGCCAAAAAGTAGCAGAATAGTTTTTAGAGGACTACGTACCTGATCCAAAGCCCAGAGTCTTTGCATTGACATCAGGCCCTAAAACATTAGTAAAGCAGTAGCTGCTTCTATTTCATAAAGACCCTTTTAATATAAATAAAGACTCTTTACAGACTGAGCATTTACCTGTCTTTATAGCTAAGCCTCTGGATGCTGTAGACAGCCTTGTCCTGCCTTCAGCATCCCCAGAACTGTGTGTATAGGCTGAAAAGCTCACAGCAGAGCGCTAATAAAATGCGTTTATTTGTGCACAGAGGAGAAGAATTTGTATACAACATTAGCCAAATTCTGCCTTTACTCTAGCATTGTGCAGACTCATTGAAGTCAGTGGAGTGATGCAGGATAGAAACCAGCACAGACTTTGGCCCAATATTTAAAGAATGATTATTTTAGTTGGTTACTGTTCCTAGGGAGCAAGAGTAATAAAGATAAGGTATCTGTGACTTAGCCATGACCCTGGTAGCAGTGTGCACCATGCACTGATCCCCTGCTTATACGAAACCCAATTTCCCAAAAGACTTGTGGCATTGCCAAAGACCTTGGGGGAAATTGGGGTTGCCCAGTATCTGCATAATGGATTAGCAAGCTAATTTCACCGAGAGTTCAGCAGCACAAACATTTCAAAAGGTAAACTTGAACTAAGTAGGAGCACCTGAAAAATTACATCTAATGAATTACACTCCCTTCACAGACAAAATGTTTCTGGGAAGCTATGTCTGCCGCATTGCCTTGTGTTAAGGTGAGCATCTGTCAGATTTCTAAGAAGCACTGGAAGGCTGCCTCGTTTCCATGGATACAAGCAGAAAAAAATTGGCTGGGAGAAAGTTTACCGCATTGGCTTGACACTCGACCATTTTTCTGAACATCAAGAATTGCTTCCTAGTAGTTTGGCTACAGTGCAGCAGCTGTCAACAGAAATACAGTAAATATATATATATATATAATTCCCCCAAGGTCTTATACATACATATATACACACACGAATAGCCAGTTAAGTCTTGTTGGTTCCCTATTTTAATTTTAACAAGCAGATCTGATTTGGTTGAGCTTACCCTAGACCCCTCACTACTTTGAACTTCCGTAGAACATCTGAGGTGTGGATCGTCATGTGCTTTACATATAACAGTTAGTTAAGCCCCTCAGCACCTCATGCACACCCATTTTACAGATGTGTACACCGAAGCACACTTTTCTATGAGGAAAATTAGAGAACCATCCCAGCTCTTGATACAGGCAAGTAGGAACCACACTGCAATGCACTAGATCTTGTGCTGGATCTTACTGAGCTTAGTTACTTTTCCACCTTTCTTTTCATTGGCTCTCTTTATCCCACTTCAGCAGTTACGTTTATTTCCCTGGTCTCATTCTACTCAGTGTGCCGGTTCGGTACCTATCTGACTGAAATATTCCATGTTTTTCTCCACTACAACCAGACTGTGATCCCTTTACTCACAATGAGTTGTCCTAGACTCCACCAATAGCCCTTTGACTTGAGGGGAACTACTCATCGTGTGAGGTACTGTTAGAGCTGGCAGAAAAATTGCTGTCAGAACATTTTTTAGCTAGAAAATGGCTTTTTCCTGAACATTTCCAGTTTTTGTCCCCCTAAAATTAACACATTTCAGTTTTGAACAAAATTTTTCATTTTTTCGGGCGGGGGAGTGTTTCCCCAATGAAAATCCGAAAAATAGCAAAGAAAATTTTTGACACAACCCATTTGTTTTCAGCTAATGTTTTCATGGGAGGGAGGTGGAAAATTGCTGGCCAGCGCTGTACTCCTCAGAATGAGGGAAGGTATCACAGTCCAGCCCTTAGTCAGTATGCCAGTCCTCAGCCCAAAGTACTGAATCAAGTTTCTCTCCACAAGGTATTGATCATTAGTGATTCTTTCTCTCTGACTGGCTTTGTAATTTATCCACTGTATAGAACGATTTGTTTCTTTTGACCAGTGCACCTACTGTGATGGTATACAAATGAACATTAAAAATAACTACATCCCAAAGCACCAGAAACTACAAAGCTACACAGAATGACCATAGTCTTGATCACCTGGAGAATGAAAGGTGAACCTCACTTCTCTCCTCCGTGGCCTCTATCATCATAGTATCTGAGAACTGCACTGTCTTTAATGTATGCATCCTCATAAGACCCCCTTATCCCAGCTTTACCGAGTAGAGGGGGACTTAAGTGACTTGCCCACGGTGACACATGGAATGGAACACAAAGTCTCTTGAATCTCAAGCAACCATACTCCTGGACCACTGTTTCTACCTCTGGCAGCTTTCTTTTAATAACCACACCCTCTAGCAGAATGATTCCCTCTGCCTGAAAGAAGGAAAGAGAGAAATTGAGATTTTATATGCTCCTTTTACAGTGTGTGAAGTGCTCACGCACTACAGCTGCTTAAAGTTAAGCAGGTGCTTAAGTGATTGTTGGATGGAAGCCAGAGTGCACCGCATCTTGCAGGAACGTATTATTATAAGACGGTGGCTGCTCTATCAGTTACTGCATAATCCTGTGCAAGGGGAGCTACTGAAGCCGTAGCTGGATGAGAAGATCACTGATACGCATTCAGTTCTAGACAAATAATGACTAACACGAGGCTTTGGGCAGAGGATCCATGGTAGGAGATGGGGAGAGCTTTCATTTACCTATTACAAAGACAATATGACAAAATGACAATATGACAAAACAAAGGGCCTCCCAGAAATCTGTTACTAAGACGAGTCCTTCTTTGGATACAAATATAATTGCACCTCTGCGTCTGGGTATTGCCTCCAGCAGTGGTTCTCAATCTTTTTGGCTCAAGGGCCACAAATATTTTTATGACCCTGAAGGGCCACCAGTCTATCAACTCGTAAAACATGTATTGACGCAGACACCATTCAGAACGACAAATCATTGCACAGCTAACGTAAACATTTTGCTGTTTGTGCTCATTTTGACATTCACAATTTTACACCTACAAATGACTCACAGTGTGTCACACGCTGACAGACAAAGCACTAGTGTAGATGAGTGACTGTCACTACACACTGAAGCACCGGGCCTGGCAGCTAAGCCACGGTGGGTGACCTGCTAAGTGCAAGCCAAACCGGAAGACACTGAGTTTTAGAGACCTGCCTCTCCCCTCAAGCATGGTGGGCCCTGAATGCTCTGCCGGCAGCCGCAGCCCCACCACCACTGCGGCCAGACAGAAGGAGTACAGTGAGGAGGCTGCCTACTCATTGGTCTCCCATCCCCTTGGCTGCAGCAAGGAAACCGCACACATCCTGCAGGCCCATGTGCTCCACCTGGGTCCCTAAACAGTGGGTCCCTTCTGCAGCCAGGGGGACAGGAGATCAGTGCTCGTCTCCCTCTGGCTCCAGCAGGGACCTCAGTGCCTATGGACCCAGGCGGAGCACTTGGCTGTGCTCCCTGCTACAGCAGGGGGAGGGGAGCACTGATCTTCGGTCCCCTTGGCTGCAGCAGGAGCCCGCACCCAGGGCCCAAGTATAATTTTTTTCGGGCCCAGTACAAACTTGTAACATGGGCCTTCTCCCACACACATACCACAATCCCTTAAACCGTACACACAATCTCATGAGCCATGAAAATTTTCTTCCTCATGGAATGGGGGATGCCGCCTGGGCTGGGCCCCCCCAGGGCCTCCGGGCCCTAGTAAAGTGTACCCTTTTTCCCTTCCATGTGCGGGCCCTGCCTGCACTGGTCTTGTAGCCCCACAGCAACCTGCTCTGCCTGGGTCCTGTGGCCCATGGGTTCAGAACCAGTGGGTGCCAGAAAACACATCTGTCACCCCACAACGCAGCTGTCTATTGACCCTACTTAACACATCTTTGTAACGATTTCCTGCTGCCTTTTAAATTTAAATGGCACTCACCATAAGGTGCCAAATGACACCAGTTAAAGACATGACAGTTCAGAAGCACTCTAGAGTCTGAGAATTTTACAGTGGTTGATTTGTTTTCACCTGATGTTCAGAATGACAGACAGCATGTGGGACAATGACAGTGTAAGAAACCCGCAGAATGAGAGGAGACCTGCTGTGACCCAGACAGGCTTTGTGTGGGACAAAAGGCAAAGGAATGAAAACCTTGGACTGTGGGGGGCAGCCACACACACACAGAACGACTTAAAGTCATAGAATCTCTTCTGTAAAATGGTGCATCTTTTCTGTAATGTCTATTTCGATTGTAAGCTCTTTGAGGCAAGGAGTGCCTCCAGCAATGGCTATAATACCTAGCACAACAAGGCCCTGATCTCAGGGCCTTAAAGTGCTGCAGTGGTAAAAATAATAATAGTAAAATCATAGCAAAAGTTTTTCTTCTCCTGTAATGAAGCCAGTGCGAGAGGAACAATAGGATCAGGAAATGCTACAAAACTGACCTCCCAAAGAATGAATCTGTTCCTTCAGTAGGAGCATCTGATGGTAGAAATGTCCACCTTGTGAGTGCAGCTCTGAGAACACAGGACGTGAGACACAGAAGTGAACTGTCATCTGAGGGTGCACAAAATCCCAAGAATGTTGCTTGAATTACCTTATACAGCAGATCCCTATTGTCTTTTGTAAAGCACTCCCTTGGCATACGAATCTGCTACAGATCGGGCTGAACTGCAAAGCTCTGATCCAGAGCCTTGTTTTCCCAAAGTTTGTTGGGGAGGGGTTTTATTTCACCCCATTGTCCTATCATGCTCGGGTAAGTGTGCACCGCTGCTAGTATAAAGAAAAAATTATACTTTCTACCTCCTCATTTCTGCAGTGTCTGCACCTGTTATCTAAACAGAGCAAACTAGACCAATAGGAAGCTGATAGATCTATCAGTCCCACATCACCCACCACTACCAACCATCTGAAATCAAGATCAGAGTGAGCAGAAGAAGTCTTCATCTGCTGGGTAAATCTGGGTAGCACCATTGACTTTTATGGAATTATGTCAATTTATGCCAGCTGAAGATCTGGTCCTAAATCTTTAAACCCGCTTTAGCACCTCTTCATTCTAGGAGCCCTCTTATCCCACAGAGGACAGAGCGGAGGCAGAGGAGATGATTTCCATTATTTGTTCATAACCCACATCCAAAAGGAGCTACCAAATTATAACTAAGTATCAGAAGCTTCCCCAGCTGCATTTGATTATAGACAAGTTTGGTTTTTTAGTGTTTTGTAAGTAATATCTTTTAAAACCGGTCAATTTAAAAAGGAAAATATTTCCCACTGCAGTTATTTTTGCAATCCCCAGTCCAAAATAGTAATAATAACTAATCGTAATCATGCTTTTGATAGTAGAAGAGCAGTGAGTAGTTACAGAGATGTGCTTTGTACATCTCATATACGCATATTGGCTATTTTGCCATGTAACAAATTTGTCTTTTTTTTTTTTGCAAAAGCGAAACCAAAACCACTGTAATCCTCAGGGAATGATATTAAAGGAAATATTTGTCCAATATAAAAAGTTGCTGCTTTGTATATTGGATGAAAGGGTTTTTTCCCTTCTGATTTCTTCAATAGCTAATTGTCAAAATTGAGTATAAAAACTGGGATTTTTTTTTAAACAGCATAAAACATCATGGATGAGCTAAATGAGCATGTATATTTCAGCAGCGTTAGAAAGAAGGAACTTCAGCACACTATTTACAATGTATTTTAGTTGTGAGAAAGTAACTTTAGCAATACATGGTATTTTGCATAACTTAGCAGAAAACAACAGTTCCTCCTAATTCCCACAGGCTAACCCGTGTAGTACAGTCAGCTATTACTTATGATTATAGTTCAAGTGTTCGTAGTAAAATAATTGATTTCTTGATATGTGACAGGTTGATATATTTAAAATCCAAATACGGGCTCAAATCCAGAGGGCTTTACTCGGTCTTTACTCAGGCATAAATCCAACCACATTTGGTCTGAGTAAAGAGTGAATCTGATCTGAGCATGGACTTCAATATTTCTGCTACGTTGCTTTATTTTTTCAATGACGGTATAGATTTGTTAGCGTCTTATCCTGAGCTCACACCGCTACGCGCTATGAATTCAATTGAAACCATCCAGTATAAGTGAGATCTGGTTCAGGCTGTCAGTTTGACTTCATTCGGTCATCAAAGTTCAGAAATGATGCATAATGCATAGTCTGTAGTAACGGACTTTAGTTTGTAACTGCAAAGGGGCCATTGTCCTGCCCCTCTGAATGCTAGCGAGATTTCCAAATCCTGGGACCCATCTGACAGTCCTTTGTCACACAAAACTCCCACTGAGGGCAGTAGGAGTCATTTTGTGAGAATGAGGATGGTAGAATCAAAATTTCTCTCTGTCTTGCATCTTTTCACCTGCTCAATTATACATAGAGGTTAAGAAATTCTTTTTCAGTCACACACAGATCTGGAAGGGGATGTGACACTGAAATTGTTCCCATACCATGCTAAATGAACTATATAAGTTCCACTGGCTTTACTGTTCACCAGTGCTCTTTGATCAACCATAGCTCAAGCCAAAGCAAGAGTCAGGTAATGTATTTTCTAGGTAGAGCAGCTGGCATCAGACATATAACTATTTGAGCCACTAAAATTCTCTCTCTGATATAAAGCATGCCTTTGGTCAGACTGACTTTATTCCAGTAGTTTAGTAGGTTGACTGCTGCTGCTTGTTATTCTGGGAGCGAGCTAATCAACTGCCAGTGATGGAATCTTGCAGACAAATGGAAATTCTCTGTTGCAGCTGTTGTCATTCCATGATCGTAAAGCTATAGGGGAGTAAGAATAAGGAGTCATTTAAAGTTTTAAGTGAAGGTGTGATCACATGATGGAGGACAAAATTCAGTTCTGCTAAGTGTCTCCATGAAGAAGAAATGACATTCAGTGTATACAGAAACACTGAATTTCCTACACAAAGGAGTTAGTTTCACCCCGGTCCTTAGCCCTGAAGAAAAATCTCATCCAAACTTGAGCCTGACAGAATTGTAAGCCTGACAAATTTAAAAGCTGCACACACTTTGGCATGGACACAAGACCATGTTGGCTGGGTATAGAGACCATTACAGTCTTACCAGACACAGCCCTGCATGCAATTATTCATGCACATATGCTGTGTTTATTCCGGTGCAGATTCCCATATGACAAGAGACAAAGACTTCTTTGTAATTCTTCGCTCAGTCTACCCTTTCCCCAATCCTGCTGTCTCCCACCTCCCTCTAGTGACTGCTTCTAAGGTGCTGTCTCTCTTTCCAATAATATAGCCCTCTCTTTATTTCCTTGGGCTCAGCGCTTGTCGTCATGTACAGCGCTGCACCAATGCAGTTGCGCTGCCGTAGCACTTTAATGAAGACACTCCTATGCCAGCAAGAGAAGCTCTCCCATCACCGAGCCATGTAGTTGTATAGCTATACACCTGTAGTGTAGACCTAGCTTTAGCTGAGAGGGAAGCAGGCAGGCTGGTGTCTTTATACTGCTTTTGACTGACAGTTCTTTACCTCCTTTCTTCTTGGGGATGGGGCCATAGCATCGAGTATAAACACATTTTTGTAGAACAAAGACTAAGGCAACTAAAATCAATAGTAGGTAATTCTCCCCAGCCCACACACGCACTTTTGGCTCGCTCTGGACCTCTTTGGGGACAGGAGACCTGGTCAGAAGCCTATTGAAGTCAATGGGAAACTTTTTATTGATTTCAATGGGCTTTAGATCACACCCATGGACATCTTGTAGATACATTCATTCTCTTTTCCCCTTTCTTCCCCTCTCCCATGACTACATGAGCTCCACTGCTATTTTGATCTGCCTTCACCACTGGTTTACAAATGAATGGGCAGTAACTGGCTATGAAGAGGAGGCTAATCTGAACAATCCTGTGTGATTGTGAACACATTTCATTGGTGCTCTTCAGGAAAGTGCAGAAAGGAAGCAAAATTTGAACGATTGATTTGGCTTTTAAATATGCATCTGCAACCTGGATACTACAACGATGGCCTCATTGAGACTACAGATAGAGGGGTGCACAGTAAGCGGAATACACTGTAGCGTTTGCTGAACCTTACTGCTCATAAAAAAATTACACCATAACCTTTGAAAGCAAGAAGTAATTCAGCTTGTGCGTTCTGCGTGCTCTTTCATTACACACGGCCTGGTGCAGATTTATCTGTTTTCATTTAATCCGTTTGGAATAAGGATTTCAGAATTTCATCATCTTTTGTGCTGAACAAATTACCAATAACAATAAAACAATAATAATAATGAACACCACAAAGATCAGCAAAATCTTGACACTCTCCAGCAAAATATGGGTAGCTACCACTGTGACACAGATTACATTTGACCTGGATGCTATTGGCTCAGAGGAAATACAAAGAGAGGGATGCACAATGAAAATTCATCAGTTCCTCCAGAAATGGTTTTTAGTAGTGGAAATCGTTAAATTTGACCCTTGACCAAATTCAACAATTTTCAAATAAAATAAAATAAACCTCCCCCCAAATCCATCAGTTGCTATCAGAAACTAGTCAGAATGGGAGAAGGGTGGGGATATAAAATGGAGGGGGGGAAGCGTGTGCGTGTATCATCTTTTTGTTCTGTTTGTACAACACGTAGCATCATGACTGGGTCTCCTCCATGCTATGGCTATACAAATAATAAATATATGGGGGGGTGGGGGAGTGGTCTGTTTAACTAACTTGGGTGGAGAGGCAGTCACAGCCATAGAGACAATACATTTCCCCCTCTGCAAAAATAATATGTTAAAATAATCACCCTGCCAGCATCTTTTTGTTATACATAGAAAAGGGTGAGCCTGCATTTCACTGGATTTATTTACATGTCCTTCCTGGAAGGTGTGAGATACAGCCTGAGGCTCAAAAGGGCAGGACCTACCACTGTTATATCTGTACCAGATCTGTACACAGTCCTCCTCCTCTGGAATAGAGTGGATCCCATCATCTGGCTGGTTTCCATCCCAGTAGTTATAGTCATAGGAAGAGCCATCCGTCCATTCAAAGTGGCCTTCCTATCAAAAACCATCAGGAAGTTAGGGAGGAAATGAAGATGTGTAGTGATTTCAACTGAACCTTTTTGTAAATCTGGACTTCAGAATATTCTCTTCTCCCTTGTAGAGAGTGCAGGCATCAATCTGACCTCATTCCTACCTCCAGATGGCAAATACGTCTGAGGGCTAGGCTGAACAGAGGTCCTTCTATTGAATTTTGTACTCTGCTAGCATACTGTGCGAGACAGGACATAGCTACACTGCAGAGAAAAACTCACGGCATCGAATCTCAGATCCTGGCTCAGTTGACTCGGACTCATGGGGCTTGAGATGTGGGGCTAAAAGGAGCAGTAAAGAAATTCCCACCTGGGCTGGAGCCCGGGCTTCGAGAATGCCTTTCTCCCCACTCACCCCCAGCAGGTTTCAAAGACCAGGCCCCAGTTCTTTGCTTTATAAAGAAGATTTTAAAAGTTACAGAGTAATACAAAGGAAAATGAAAAGTGGAGGGGGGATGACCCAGACCTTATTTACTGTATTGCACTCAAATTTACTGTACATTTTTATAGTGGGGGTGCTGAAAGCCATTAAACAAAACTGTAAACCCTGAATATGATGGAAGCCATGTATTCAAATTGTTATTACTTCAAGCCAGGGGGTGCTGGACCCCTAGTACTCACTGTTCTTGTCCCCCTCAAAAAAGAAGAGACAAAAGAAACACATTTTGCAGAAAATTCACACACAAAAATTGTTCCATTTCAAACCACGTGACATGGAAACAACTTTGAAATGTCAAAATTTATCAATAAATTGTTCCCCCCCTCCCTTTTTTTAAGTCTACCTCAGTGGAGGTGAAGATTGAATTATCCTCTAAAGTTCATAGGTCACAGATGAAGCCTTGGAAGGGCAATGCGGATAAGCAGAAAACTTTGCTCTCCAGGGCTGTCAGTCCAGCACTTCCAAGTTGTATTATAGTCAGTGGGAAAAAATTGAAAGGTGATGAGGGAAAACAGAAAATATCATTTTGCTTTTTATGTGAGTCTGATGCAATTGGCCAAAGGTTACATCTCACTGAGCTCCAGGCTGAACAGATTTCCAGTTCTTTTTATGGGAAACCCTGCTTGTATGATGATCAAGAGAAAAAGCAGGCCATAGTTAATATTGTAGCAGTTTCTCACCTGTCTCAGGTCATGAAGTCCCATCCAGATATCAGTGGGTATTCCAGGTACTCGGCTGTTTACCAGGTCATATACAAAGACGTTCTCTTCCCAGCTGGTAAAGTACCACGATATGAAGTAGTTAGGAGGCTGATATTAGTGAAGTTAAGCACAGCACTATCCTACATATTCAGACTGCAGTGTGGCAAATGGGACCCAATCTTTAAACTACCCTTTGAAATTGTCCATGAAAATGTTGGATTAATTTTCTTAGTCTGTGCACGAGGATGGCTTAATATAGCAAAACCCAGAGCTAGTTGTAAAAGCAGGGGAAAGTGACAGTGATTTTAAATCACGCTCCCCCCCGGCCCTTCCCCTTTCAAAACTAAAAAATTCAAACTTTCAAAACTTCAAAATCGTTTCACCAGGTGTAACAACAGGCAGGAGTTGTGCTAACTTAAAGCTTCTACTGCCAGTGCTCTGTTGCAACGGTGTGAAATAAACTCAAGCAGGTCAATGAGCTTCCACACCTTAAACATCAAGAGTGGCTGGGCCTTGGGATAGAAAACAACTCTGGAAACAGGACATGACACTGTGAAGGCCCATTGGCTCACCAGGGGCCTGCTTCAGTACTGCTTGAAGTCAATGGAAACACTACTGCATCATATTTCTAGCAGTTTTCAAAATTAGCCAGGGGGAGATTCTTGAATTTGAGATGGATTATAGATGTGCCCAGGTAGTAAAGTCTTCCTCTGATCGCGAAACCCCAATGTTTAGGGTTGTTTAGATCCAGCATTTAGCTTTGGGCTCCATTTCTAATCTGGGTCCGTGAACTGTTCCATGAAACATGGAATGGGAAAAAAACATTTCTATTTTGAACATTCTGAGTCAGACAAAATTGTAACTAACATTCCCTTGAAATCTAAGCAGCCCTCCTTCCTCAAGGGACTGATTAGTATAATGGGTACAATTTGACATGGAGTCTGTTGTTGTAATTTAGGGCCACATTTTCAAAGTGTCTCCAAAAACATGGCCATAAAATTGGCTCAAGCATCTATTTTTGAACACAAAACCGCATCTTTGCTCATGCACATCAGGTAGTTGCTATGCAGTTTATATGCAAATGCATGGGGTTTGCTTGCATGCTCACATAGCCGCTTGAAAATATGGCTCTTCAAATTATTATATTGTACACCACAGCCAAATCCAGGGTGATACAAATAGCTTTGTTATACCACAGAGCATACAGTGACAACTTGTTATTTATGTTAAAGTAACCAAACAGTATTACAAACCATGGCCTCTTCACAAGTGCCTCTGGGCTTGATTAAGAGTAATGAAGATAGAACTGCTTTAGAATTATTGGTGCTACAACTTGAGGTAAAGGCAACTCTCTGACAGACATCTAGGTAATACAGCTGAGGAGTTCTGGGGGGCAGAGATACATATACACACTAACTAGTGCATTTCAATACAGATACACAGAATTTACTACGGTGGTAAACTGGGCTTGAATGGGTCTGTTTTCTCATAAGGTTAAGTGCCAGATGAGGAATTATCTTATCTACATATTAATTTATTGTGGCAGACATAGTTTAGATGGACTTTGACAATGTCTTAGAAACGGATTTATTTGATTCTTACCTGTGAATGGACGCTAATTTGGCTGATTTTATGCCAATGGAAAATTCAGCACAATAGAGATCAGCTTCAGCCCATGTTTTATTGATGGGAAAATATCTGTAACAGTATCCTTCATATTCTGTCCAAAACAGTGGGCAGGAATAGGACTGAACTGGTTCTGCCATAGCTGGGATGAGAGGAAAGAAAATTGGAAGAGCGTTTAATATACAGCAGATCGGGGACCCTGGAAATGGAGAATGTATCTGTTTTTAGGGCCTGTCTCAGTGTCCCTGTGACTTTACAAAAAAAACAAAAAAACAAGGGCCTAGATTTTCACGAGACTAGGGTTACCTCCATTCTTCTATGTCCGTCTCAAAATATCTGTATTTCAGAGGATGGACGCTCAACACTTTGGAAAGTTTGAGCAAAATTTGCCATTTTTGAGTTGTCCAAGCAGGAAATACTTTCTGGGCCTTTTGGATGTTGCCATAATATAAATGTTTACAAAAACCTATTTTACATTTTCCAAGTAGGATGGAAGTGACACTATAGAGGTCTGTAAGGGTCAGGTTTGGTTCCATTCTCATTCATATCAATGCCAGGGGAGGTTGCAGCACTGCAGATAATACAGAGAGGAGAGAAAATGCTCCAACCAAAGGGACTAGGAAAAAATGGGGGCAGTGGTGGGAAAGTGATACATGCAATTTAATGCAGTAAACACAATGAAAACAGTGTAGAAAGATGTCAAGAAACATTATTCCTTAATGGTCACAAGATACAAGACATTGAGGGAGAAATAGTGAGCAGAAATCTAAATCCATCAGTCAAGTTTCTGGGAGGTAATTAAGAAGGTAAATAGGGCCCTGATTCAGCAAGATATTTAAGTACATGCTTAACTTTAAGCATATGACTATTCTTGCTGAAATCAATGGGATGATTTAGATGCTTAAAGTTAGGCGTGTGCTTAGATATCATGCTGAACTGGGGCTTTAATCACCAGGACACACCACGGAAGTTGAGAAAGCTCTGTTATTTCCATCCAGGGTATCTCCTTGCCAGTGCAGGACAGTTCCCTGCACAAACTTCATTCTTGAGTGCTGTTTTTGCTTGTTTGTTTGTTTGAAATCAATGAATTAATAGTGTACTAATCATCGAAGATGGCTCTGGTACAAAGTACAGGTAAGATCCCAGCTGGAGTGACCACTGAAGACCTGGAAAAGATATAGACCAGGGCAGCAAGAATGAAATGTTTCAGGTTTTGAAGAAAGCAGTAGAAAAATGCTGCTGATGTTCTTTAGAAAAGAGGAAGCCCAACTGATGTGTATGAAATCCTGCGAGATCCAGAGAAGGTAGATGCCACAGAGCTATCCAAGCAAATAACAGGCTCAAAACCCAGAGTTCAGACTGAAAGCAAGAAAGGAGCTGGCATGAAGGGACTTCAAAGGGAATCATCTTTACAACGATCATAATTAACCCGTAGAACAAATTCTGGCAGCAGCTGAAGCGGCAGCCATGGGCATGTTTTTTTTTTAAATGGACTTAGGCAAGTCCAAATCATTACAAGGTACAAATGCTAGAAGCAGCTGGGCTGAACTCCTCCCACCACCAAATGTCACTATGTGAAGCTTCCTTTGGCAGTAATTCTGCACCACATTTCTTTAGTTCCTTCCACTGAGGCCCCTCAAAGCATTTAACAAACATTAAGTCGCTTAACCCTCACAAAACTCCCCGCTGAAATTAGCATTACACTCATTGTACAAATAAAGGAAGCCAAAGAGGCAAAGATGCTCATTGATGATGACACAGAGTCAGTGCCAAAGTCAGCACTAGAATCCAGCTCTTCTGCTCCAAGACCCTGTCCTTTCATCACTCCAGCCCCATTCCTGTGTAGAGCACATCAAACCAGCTCTGGGTGATAGCTCAATTCCCCAGAAACTGGGAGACTTGTCACCATCTGGGGCAACAGAATGGCTCAGATACCTGGAATTGACTGTTCCCGGCATTTCAGCTCTCACAAGAGTCCTGTGAAACTAACAGCAGGCATTCGGGGGAACTGGAGTGCCGCGGTGGCCTCTCCTCCTGACCCAAGATATTGTATGCCTCCATAATGCCAAATGCGTTGAGTCAAGTTATTTCAAGTACTGCAAAATGCGAGCCATTCTGTGGCTAATGTAAACAGCTGCTTCGTCATTGCTTTCCTCTGACAGCCTCAACCCTTCACGAACACTCTTCTGTGCCTCCAGCTCAGATAAAAGATAATTGTTCTTCCTTTGTGGTGACCCTCCCTCTCCCCTCCTCAGAGCTCTTGATACAAGTGTTCTTGGAGCCAGTTCCAGTGACTATCAGCCGTGAGAAGTGCCAGGCCTAGAGAACTAGGGTCAGGAAGCAACGCAGATCTCAAGAAACAAGTAACATTGTAGAGATGAATGAGCTGCTTTCAGATCACTGTGTCTGATTGCGCTAGTGATGGGCTATGCAAAAAAGCTCTAGTCAGAAACCAGATCAATATCTTGAAAAAAGGAAGCAGTTTTTTTTTTAAAATCATAGTAAATGTGTAGTCAGTTAACAGCAAGATGCAGCATTTCAGTGGTTCCCAACCTTTTTGAGTGTGGAGACCCCTTTTCAGCTGCCAAACATTTTGCAGACCACCACATGCTACTAGTTTTATTTAAATTGTACATTTCCTTGGTGAGGATGTTATCGTTTTTCTTTTCTGCAGCCTCTGTAGTAGCCTTGCGAACCACCAGAGGTCCTTGGACCACAGGTTGGGAAGCGCTGCAGTATTTATTCCCATAGGCCACATCCTGCCATCAGCTCACAGAGAAAACAGTTACTCAGGGCGACCTCACATCCTATTATAACAAACCCCAATAAAGAGAGGGACAGAAGGACCTGGACACTCCATGTGTTTCAAACTTAAAGAGTTTCCGATGAATGAAAGTGAGGGGTCAGCCTCTAGGTCCCACAGATCCTAGAAAACCCAGGACAGGAAGCACCAAATACCAGCAATGCAGCCTGGACTCTTCCATCCCTCTGGCATGTACTGAGAGTTCAGTCGTGGAGTGGAAGTTAATGCTGCTTATAACTTCTGTGCACATCTCAGCATGGATATCCTTCCCCAGAGCCCCACAGATCCCATAGAGGGGGGAACTGGCATGGAGCCGGCTTGATGGGTAATGGAGAACATGGCACATCAGCGTCTCTAGCCCTTGCCCCTTGTATTCGGGGCTCTTCCTCCCACCCATTTTACTTTTCCTTGATCCACATCACACCTCACTGCAGCACAGGGTCCTCAGCCGGGCAAACCATTGACTTCCATGGACATTTTAGCTTGTGGGCCAAATCCAAAGCCCTTGGGGATCAAGAGGAAGATGCCCATTGAGTTCAGTGGGCTTTGGCTGAGATCCTGAGCGGGCTCCACATTCCGATTCTATATTTTTTGTATGCTGCTGATGTAATTTATTAACAAGTCCAGATATGGTCACATCAGCTAGGGAACATGCTGCTTCCAGTGCTCTGTGGGTTCAGTACAGCAAGGCGATGGGGACTCCTGTGGGTTGAGGGGACCCTTAGCTTCTCAGGCACACTCAGCACCTGGACTGAGCTCTGTCCACCAAGCATTTAGAACACCTTGCAGTGCTTAATTATCGGCGGGGGTGACTGGAGACACTGCGAGCGTGACGGGCAGCCCACTCGTTGATATTTTTGGAAGGGCTGTAAAATGTGGCTGCGAAATCTTTGCCATTAGCTGCACGATGATACAAGGGACAAGCCAAAACCATCTGCCAGCTCAGTGTTTTGCCTTTTCATGTGAATTGTTATGGGCGTTTGTTGTGTGTTGATTTGAAATGTCAATTAGGGTGGTTTGGGTTTCCCTGGTAGTTCATGAAAAAAATTGTCCCCCTTGAGAGACATGGTTGAAAGTAGGTCAGCAGACCAAGACATTCATACAGCCTTTTGATATTCTACACCATTTTCCCTACTAGGTATCCTTAATTTGATTGGCTTCAATGAACAAGAGGTGCCTGGAGGAATTTAAGGTTAAATATACCAGAAAAGAGAATTGGATAGGTCAATGTTTAATTAGCATCTTTTCTGTTAGGTCACTGTAAGAAGTCTTTGCAGTCTCTTTGAAAGAGGGATTATTCTTCTTAAATTCACATGAAAATAACGGAGGACACCACTTTTATTCTAGAACACTTAAGCCTATTTTTATTTTAAAATCCATAAGCCATAGATGGCAGACGTGCCCACTTCTCAGCAGGAAAACTTTATAACCAACCCCAGCAATGAATAATGGTATTTACTAGCAAGGAAAACAAGGGCTGTGTCATTGGGTCAGTTCTCTCTCTTTTTTACGTGTTAACCTACATCAGCAAAACACCACTCTAACCATCGGCTGACCTCCGTGGTAAAATGCTTTAAGATGGCCTGATGAAAAGAGCTTCGTAAGAACTAATCATTTATATTATCAACTGTAACTCTTTCACTGACAAAAGGAGGATCATCTGTGGTTTAAGGCTGTGGGCTTGGGCTCAGGATACTGGGGTTCAATTCCTGGCTCTTTCTGGGTTACCTCAGGCAAGTCACAATTGCTGTACCTAGGTTCTCCATCTGTAAAATGAGGATAGTTAGCCTTCCTTTGTCTATGCTTAGCTTGTATGCTCTTTGAGGCAAGGACCATCTTTTACTCTATGTATATACAGCATCCAGCCTGACAGAAGCTCAATCTTGGTTGAAGCTTCTTGGTGCTAAATAACACCAACCAATATTTTCCCCTGATGCTACTGACAAAGGAAAAAACAACCACCTGAGCCCTACAGAGATCTGCTTGTCAAGTCATTTTTTCACAACAGGTTCAAACTTAAGATTGGAGTATGTTCCTATGCTAAAAGTTTGTGGCTCTGCAATGTAGCATCTGGGTCCATTCTGGTAGCATTTCTGGCACTTCAAAGCACTCCTACAGCATTTTTTTAACAGCAGATATTGCCAGTTTTGTGCTGGAAGCAAATCACATTCTTGCTGGAGACCATTAAAGGCCTTGATTTCATCATGGCCTATGGATTTATCAGCAACAGTCTAAACTGTAAACCAGCCATCAATACCCTTAAAAAGACGCCTTCAAAGCCGAGGGTTCCACCAAAGGGAGCCCTGCGGCTATCAGAATGGGTTATGTGGCTCTCTGCCTGCAACAGAGATCCAGAGACTTCAATAAACCGTGCTATATTTCAAATAGCATACCTACCCTTCATGAGACGAATGCTCTCCTGGGGCCCAATCCTGAGAGGTTCTGAGCACTTTCAACTGCACTAAAGTTGCTGGGTGTCAATGGTACTCAACAACACTCAGGAGGCACAGAGGACCTCACAGGAGAAGGCCCCTAGAATAGACTGAATGTGAAAAGACTCTTTTTACATGTAGTTATCAACTGACCTGCTACGAAAACCATTCCTGGACCTCTGCTAAGACTAGATGCCAGCATGCACATGTTTTCTCTTACTTGTACGTGCAGTTACCGATATCAGGAGCAAGGAGTGAGGAGCTCATTTTTGGAGAAGGGGATGTTAATTTTTTTTCTCTTTCATCTTGTTTAGTTTACAGTTTACCTTCAGTCACAGGAACACCTGTAAATACAACATGAAAGCACAGAGGGACCTGATGTTCCATCAGTGTCACTCCAATGCCATGCGCCATGTCTAGAGATGGTGAAATCCTGGCTCCACTGAAACCAATGGGAGATTTACTATCATCTTCAGCGGGGCAGGATTTCCCCCAGAGTCTGGAAAAAATCAGAACAATGAGAATTTAAAAATGCTTGGTGTAAGGAATTGAAATTGTTTTTCCAGAAGAAAATCCCAGTCCCCGCATGCCTGCTCACTGCCTCAACTGCAGTGGGACAACTCACGTGGCTCGGACAACTCACGTGGCTCAGGCCTGCAGAACTGGATCAGGGACATGCTCTCAGGAAGTCTCTGAACTCAAGCAACACATCAGGCGCCTCTTAATTCATTGTTGTTTGGGATGCAACATCACATACCGGTGCCGTCGAGGGCGTTAAGCAGGATCACAGGAAATGTGCACAATTACAGAAGTTGTGAATATGTGGGGAATGGGACACACTTTACAAGCTCCACAAAACAAATATGTCAGACTTTGGCAGCATCGTCTGCAGAAATAACCTAACAATAACTATACACCTCCAGTGATGCTACAAAGTGCCACCCTAGGACAGATCTATAATACCACACCAGAGTAACTTTGCTACATTCCTTTTGCACTACACTCATCTCAATCTGTTAATCTCCTCCTGTTATTGAATAAACAGAAAAGAGGAGTTTTTGATGGATAGGGAAAATTAGCCATTGTCATTCAATATTACTGAGGGATTCTTTGGGAATAAGGGCTTCTGGATCAGGTCCTTAAATACTGACACCAAAAATTACATAGGTGTCCTCAATGTTTTTATTATGCAAAATATTTAATTTGTATGATTATTTTCCCCCTTTCATTAATATAGTAAAACACGTCCATTTACATGATTGCTTTCAAAACAACCAGATCATGACAAAAAGCCTTGTCATGTTAAGTGGTGGTGTGCGCATGTACTGTACTTTGACAGTCTCTTTGAAACCAGCTGCTCCTCTCTTCTGCAGTATGGTTGGCAGAGCTGGAAAGGCGTGGTGTCAAATGATGAATGTGGAGATTATGGATTATCCAGGCACTGAAATGAAACTTTAATTGTGCTGCAACAGTGTCACAATCTCAGATACATAGGAGTTGGGGGGTTGTTTTGTTTATGTACGGTTTTTTTTTAATCAAAATGAAGTTATTTTTACAGAATACAATTCTATGGTATTTGTATTTCAAGATGTAAAAATGCTATAGCCAATTACGGTAGACCTCCTGCAGCATAGAAATACTATACTTCTAGCTGCAGCCAGATAAGAGACATCTTTGATTTTTCTCTGCTTAATTAGTTTTTGAGGAAGCTCCCATTTATTTGTTGCCTGGCACTAAATCCAAGCTCGTGGTAATTATTTTTCTCACTAGTTCATTGAACAATACTTACTGGGTCAGATTCTGCTCACAGTCCCATGTAAATCTAGAAGAATACTCTCAAAGTCAGTGAAGTTACTCTGGATTTACATTGGTGTAAATGAGAACAGAATCTGGCTTATTCTATCCAAGTAAAAATGTACCACAAACCTGGGTAACATAATGAAATAACAAAACTACTTAAAATGTTGTTAAAATACTTCGCTCACCTGAAAAAGTACACTTTGTCATTAACTGTAGATAAACTTTACAGCCAGTTGGTATGTGCTAGGTGATCTCATATTTAGATTCTAATATGATCACATAGGTTAACTTCACTGTATATTAGGAAGGGTGAGTAAAAGAAACTTTGCAATTCACTGTTATCTACTTTTTGCACTTCCACAGAAAGCTGGACATTCAAAGCATCACAGTCCTTTACAATTTGCAAATACTCTTTTTACTATTGTCATTATCGTGTGCAATTACTGTTGTTTGGACTAAAACCAGACTAAGAGAATTCATTTATCTTGTAAACATAATGTAAACTCCTTGGCACCACTGTACAGGACCACATATTGTTTATCAGATTAAACTGAGCATGTCTCCAAAGCAAAGAAATAAAGCCAGCAGAGAGAATGCTTCAGCACACTGGAACAGAAAAGATCAGCATTACTTGGTAATACATCTTCCCAAACGAAGCAGATCATTGAATTTGCAGAAAGTTTGGGCTTTAGGGAGACGTTAGCAAAACTGGTACAGAGAGCTGCATACATACATTTGTAAATGTGTCTGAATTTAAGCCATCAATAACCTAATGTTTATAGTAACCCAAGTTACAGTCAGTGATTTGCACTCACCTTGACTGATTTTAATATTTGTCTGTGGGAAAGCCTGGGTGACAAACAAAACCATGGAGAGGAGCACACAGAAATCCCATCTGATCACCATCTCTGACTGAGGACAAAATTTCATCTCCAGGTCTGCAGCGAGCCAATGACATGAAGCCTTTCTTAGTTCGGTATCGCCTTGCTCTGCTGCTGAGATTCCTCAAGCAGCTGTGAATATACTTTGTGCACTGCACCCTCCCCCGAAATGCCAAACTTTCACAATGACATGCTAAGAAGGCTGGCTAAGCTCCCTCCAGTGTAAAATCGTACTCCACACAAGTGGAGCTTCCCAGCTAAGCCATTGCTCGGAGAAGCCACAACATCCCATTTCAATGGCAGAAGTTAGTGATTTAAACCCATTTTTTTCAAAAGTTCTGGTGAGGTTTTAGAAAGCAGGCATGCACACCTCATAATAGGGAGCCTTCAAATGTTAAGTTCACTATTCAAGCCAACCACATCCCTTTTCTGCTTTCAGGCTTGCTTCCTGAGAGATTTGCTTTGTGTGTATTGACTTATCAATGTTTTACGCCACCCTTGGCTTTGCACGGCAGAGGTATGAGAGGCAATACAACCCTACATTGTGGAGCAGCAGCACTCACAATGGGAACCAACTGGTTAGACCTTATGTTTTGGTACTGGAAATATTTGTACTTTTCACGAGATCTACAGAAACGGCATAACGTGGAACAAACCATGTACCAATGGTGAGGAAGTCTGTGTTAATGTCACCAAAAGATGCATGACTGGCAGGCATAGAGATATAGTCATACTAATTTAAGCTCTAATACTGCAAGTTCTCCCAAATGAGTGGACCCCTGCACCCATAGGGATCCCCTCTAAAGACCAACCCCATTGAAGTCAATGGATTTCTGCATACATGCAGTAGATCTGCGTGCATTAGGTGGCTGGCAGGATTGGGGCCTTATTTCATGTATTTAACATTTTTTAAGGAAACCCAAAGAGTTACCAGCAGTAAAACATTCCAGACTTACTCTGGCAGCAGCGAGCGCCCCTTCATTCGCCTTTGCAAGAATTCACCTAGTTCCTTTCCTTTTTCATTCAACAAAACCTTTGGAGAAAATTTCCCCCTTTTCATTTGGGTTTCTAATAGAACAATCTTTAACCATGACAGAAAACAATACAGCTCACGAGGGAAAAAAAATTATTCATATTTCAGGCAACTAAAGAAAGAGGTACATAGAGTGTAAGAACACACCATTAAAGGCCTCCTCACTGCTCCTGTTAAATCTTAATGATGTGCTATTCCCAAACAAAGCTACAGCTAAGGTTGTAAGTAATTGTCATTGACTTATGGGAAAAAGCTCTTAAGAGAATATTACAATGTCCTCAAAAAGCACCAAAGCCAGAAAGCCTGGAAATGCAAAAGTATGGTCACACTTAAAGCAATAATATAAAACAGTAAAGTATGCAGGGAGATCTCTGAAACAAGGCCCCCACCTCAGGGCGGGAGAGGGGGGGGAAGGGTACACTTTACCTAGGCCTGGAGGCCCGGCCCAAGCCGCAACCTCCGTTATGTGTGTGGGAGGGTTTGTCCTGGGCCTGAAAAAATTATGTACCAGGATTATTACAACAGTGTGTAGGGTGTGAATACAGGTTGGTAAGTGTGTCATACCCACCTATCCTGAACTTCCTACGTATTTTACTCGAGCACAACTCTCATTCAGGTGAAAAGGGACTTTGTCTTGCCTAAGGGTGTAAAATCTAAGTGGGGGCTTGATGATTTGGTTTTACACTCACAAAAAGGATATTTGTGGCATTCTTGCAGCTGGAAGATGCTGACTGTCGATGTTCCTCTGGATGCTGGATCCTAGCATGAGCTCATGTGATAGCACAGGGGCCCATACCTCTCCATAGTAAGTTACTCAGGATATTAGCCAGTCTAAGTGAGGGACGGGGGTTTAAACTACACCTGCCTCTTCCACTGAAGGAAGGCCCCATGCTGTGCTGCTGGAAGGACGGTGCTGATGCCCTGGGCCCAGTCAGTCTGTGTAAAAGCACACGGCACAGTATTCCCGAAAAGCAGGTAAGTGACATTTCTGAACGCTTTCAGCTCCACATAGATCAACTCCAGAGCCTGAACCTGTATCTGCCTGCAGTAAAGCACACGGCTACCCGCTGAGCCACGGGATGGCCCAAGCTGCCACATTTGTTTTCCCTCCAGACTGAAAGGCTTCAGCAGCGAATGCATGAGCCCACTGGCTATATTATAAAGAATTACTTGGGTGACTCAGGGTGAAGGACAGGCTAAGAGCCCCAGGGCCTGTCTCTGACCACTCGTACTTGGCCATATGCATTGATGCAAACTCACACTTCAAGGCCCAGGTTTCCCATCACGTGGGTAAGCACTTCTGAAGACAAGAGGGATCTTTCTCCCTCTAAAATGGAGATACAGAAAGAAACCAAAAACCAAGGATCAGGCCAAGTTTCCTTTAGTTCCATTACTTATGTATTTTTTACACAGACACAGTGGTGAGATTCGTGGGCATTTTGTGCTAACGTGGCAGTTCTGATGGCCAAAGAGCTGAAAACGTCAGTCTGTCAATCCTGCAAGGGGCTGAGCTCTATGGGCCTGATCTAAAGCCCTTTGCAGTCTGATTCAGAACCTACGTGCAGTTCGAATTCTCCTCCCGCAGCAGACTGACACCAGTGTAACCCCAATGACTTCACTGCAGCTACTCGTGATTTATCTCGGGGAAGTGAGAAGAAAATCAGGGCCAGCAACTTGGCTTTTCTTTTTGTTGTGCAGTGAACATCACTGACCGAATCTCACCCAGCTGAATCATGCAGGTAAGAATCAGCTCTGTATACATGGCACAAATAAATAGATCTTTATTTTCAATAAATATACACTCTCCATCATACCAGACAATATGCCATGAAAAATGTACAGAAGTATACAACAGAACAGACAGTTTGACTGTAGCTAAAATTCACTCAGTTGTTTGAAAAACTACCTTGCTTAGTACATAAAACACTGAAAGACCCACTGCAGCCTGATAAAAAGGGAATTAAAACCATGTGTTTTGGGTGTTCTTGTCTGCAAAAGCTGCCAAACCCGCTCCTTTTGCACAACGTAAGAGAGGCCTTGGAAAGCTTGACATGGCTTTTCCAGAATACACTTTATTGAAAAGGTTTATTTTGCTATATCATACTCTATCTACTTTACATACACAGATCATTATATTAGAGAGGCAGGGTCTCGTTATTGACATAACACTAGCTCCATGTTATACATGGTTGCATGTGAGGGTCTGCGTGTGTAACACTAGACATGCACACACACAAACACACGCATAGCCAGACGCACAAATGCACACATACGTATTAACAGGAGTTGAATTTTGTTAAACTAGTACAAAGACAAAACTGGAGTTAGAAGTGATTTTACCACATCTGCTATCATTTTAAAAATAACACTCTAGCCTATTTACCACATTCACCAAAGAGAACACACTGGGACTTACATCGCCAATTAAACGAATCATAGTCCGGTACTGTAACGGTAGCGGAGACAATTCAAAAAGTTTCCAGTTAACTCAGACTCTCCATGGCAGAGCAGCATGTAATCTGCTCTGCAACACATTGGAGCAAGTAAAGAACGCTTCTGCGTTAATAGTAACCTTTTGAATAGTCTCCATTATACGTACATGGATTGGAAACAGTGGTGTGAACGCAGGAGATGATGCAAGTAATAACAGGTCCAACAGGCCACATTAGCAGTGTGACCCTGAGAAAACAATGGGCAAATGAACAAGTGATACATGGTTTGCATTATGAAGGGTCACTGAGGCACGTACGCTAACCCAGCCAGTTTGTTACCAGCAGCTGTGAGAGTTACTTTCAATTCCATGGAGATCACATGGGAATGTGTGTGGGTTTGATTTTTTCCCTCAGTCGTTTGCTTGCTTGCTTTTTGCAGGACCATTCTCACGTCACCTCAAGAGATGCTGGAGAGACACGATCACACTCGGCCCTGGACCTCAGGCTGTGCCACTGCTCCACGGCTGTCCGATGGGAATTGAGCATTCGACGCCAATGGTTTGATTCTGGCGAGCCTGTGGAATACTGCCCAATAACAACCCTTCCAATAAAGTCATTGCTGCTTTTCACGTTGTGGCCATAAACTGAAGAAACAGAAACGAAAGTGGGTCAAGATCAACATCTACAACATACATCCCCCTGGCATCTATAGAAAGCTGCCTTTCTCTCCGCTACTAACACCACATTAGGTGAGTGCAACCACCAATGCTGCAGAAATCTCATCAGGCAGCCAACCGGGACCATTTTAAGATCCAAACTACCATTTCGCAGCCAGATTTGGACAAGAATGAATCAGGCTAAACTGCAGAACTCATGTACAAACCAAGGAATCCTCATTTCGCCAGGACAATGAGGCAGAGGAAGGGAATGTTTCACTGCGAATCTAAAGCAGTCAAAAGGAGAACAGTAGCAAACAGTCCTCAAGAATGAAATCCTGGCTCCACTGATGTCACTAGGAGTTTTGCCATTAACTTCAACAGGGCCTGGATTTCATCACTAGAGAATAACATCAGAGTAATGCATTAAGGGCACAACCCAGAGACCACTGAAATCAATGGAAAAAGACTCCTACTGACTTTGATGGCTTTTGGATCAGGTCCTAAGATTAGCAGCACCTTTCGGAGAAGGAATCTTCCTGCAGTAGATGTCTGGAATGATCAAATGTGCTTTTGCATTAGATCATATGCCACAGCAAGGACAAGGACAGGGCATGGGATATAGTATGTGAAATTCTGGTTATTGTAAAGGCAAGACTTTGCAGAAATTGTAATCAAAATGCCTGAGCATTTTGGCCTATGAAAAAGGTTATGCAGACCTGGTCAACTGCTTGGAAAAAATGTTAGTTTATAGATTAAAATAAGATTCAGATACCTAGATGCCAACAAATTAGAGTTTGTTACAGTGATATTTATGCCATGTCTACACTACCACTTATGGCAGCAAAATGTATGTCACTTGGGGTGTGAAAAAACCACCCCTGGAGTGACATAAGTTTTGCCGCCATAAGAGGTAGTGTGCACAACACTACGTCAGCGGGAGAGCTTCTTCCACAGACATAGTTACTGCTGCTCGCGGAGGTGGTTTTATTGTGTCAACGGGAGAGCTCTCTCCCATCAGCACAGAGTGGCTACACAAGTGATCCAACAGTGGCGCGGGTGCATCAGTACAGCTGTGTCACTGTAAACTCGCTAGTGTAGACATGGCCTTATGGGGAAAACAACTAGCCCGTACGCAATGGTAGTAGAATTCCTTTATGTAAAAAGAGGTTGCAATTTTGGTCCAAACACACTGCAAAGATAAAACAGGTAAATATAGGGAAGGTGTTTAAAGGAACAGATGCTATTTATAATCCTTTCATTTTCTAGGTGTAAATGTGCTAGTTCCAATTACCAGAGATCTCGATCTACAGAAAACAATCAGACATGACCAGGCTGTCTAGCGTGATGTCTGTAAAGGGCCAATTTTCCGTAATTATCACTAGAGTTACTTGTTAAAAGTCCAGCTAAGCAACAAAGAGAGAGGAATAAACCTAATATCCTGCTCCTTCTATTAACCTCCCCAAATGGAACAAATGGCCACAGGAATCAAAATTATGCAAGAGAAAGGCACGATCCTGGAAAGCAGTGAGCACTCCCGTAAGACCGGACTGAGGATGCTCAGCCCCTTGAAGGACAAAGTCCCCCAGCAGTTCAGCAGGAAGCTGGAGGAATAGGTTGAGAAAGCCAGAAGGAGAGAGTTCCCAGGCCCTGGCTAGAATCCACAAACCAATCTTTGCACCTGGACGGATTTCGAAGGAGCATAAAGTGATGCAGGGATTCATGGAAGCAGGTTACCAAGCACTGGATGCTCTACTCCTGTTCCCCAGAAGTGTCTTTTCATGATTCTGTGTTTGCTGTTACACTAACGTTGCTCCGGAAACCATGCTGATTAATCATCTATAATGTACCATTCTTAGCATGCAGCAGGGACCCCCACTGACTTGTAAAACAATCAGAGCCTGAAGCTTTAGGCTTCCCCTTTTCTGGCCTTTTGGCTGACACATCCGTGCTGCCTCGGGCTGCTAACTCAGGGCCCAGTCTGGCTCCCCTTAAAGCCAGTAGCAATATCCCCATTAACTTCAGCCCATGAAGAACTGTGCTCTCTGTTCATGCCTGTGTGTGGCAGGTCACATCCCACGTAGAGTTACACATTCTTAGTTTTTGCCTTTGGCACTCTTAGCCTCTTGCAACAGTAGCAGGCAGAAGCAGGGGACTGGACTGATATAGCCCCGGTCAAATTATGGCTGCACATACCAAGAACCATCTGCAGAAAGGGGAACGTTTACTCAGGATTCCCGCCTCCTCATCATCTGGGGAACAGGGTTTTGCAAGGACAGGGTGTAGACCTGTCCCTCTGCACTGTTCTGCTGGCTTGGGTCAGCACAGCTAACACACCAGACCCTTCCACCCCCGAAGCAGGAGATACAGCTGCAACTATCAGCATGAACTTCCACAGCAATTTCCAATGGAGTTCTGCCCTGTCCAGCAAGCCATCCCCTCTAAACCAGCAACTCTCTAAATGCATGATGTTCCCTTGGGGGAAGCAGGGAATAATGCCTGTCTATAATGCCTGCTCCCCTTTTCTTTACAGATTTGGGCTGTATTTGTGGGATACATCTACTCTGTGCTGCATAGTGGGGTTGGCGCAATCACTGGAATTGCAGGCATCAATCAGCCCACGGCATTGTACTTTCACAGGCCCAGGATGTCTGGGTAAATGCTATCTTTATTACAAAAATGGCCCTGGAGCTTTAGCCCCTCTCTCCCACATGCCCAAATTGGGCAGAGAGGGTCTATTTTTAGGTTTCGGACATAAACAGAAACTGCACGGAATGCAGATGGCCAAATTCTGTGTTTAATTACAGTTTATCCCCATGGAAATGAACAAAGCTGAATGGAGTGTAAGGCTGGTGCAGAATTTGACCCAATGCATCTAATTTGGAAGGATTAAAAGCTGCTTTCGTCCTGCTGGAATGCAAATCTGTGAGTCTAAATATTTCAAACTGCATGCTCAGACCACGCAGTCAGGCAAACCTAAACCCTGGCTATACACCCTTTGGAAGTGTATCTATTTGGATTGTTGTGGTGGTGGGAACTTTATAAGGAAACAGGGACAGCAGAGGCCAGGCTCTTTGCTACATGGGTTTGAATCTATGGCTGAGAGCACGGTTAGTCTCCGCGGATAGTTTTGCATGCTCGGGGTTATGTAAAAGAACCCAATGCTGTAGCACTCTGCCTTTAAAAATCTGTTCGTTTGAGACAAGAAACTACAGCACTGCTGCAGGAGAGACACGTTAAAAGTTCATAAAGGCAAAAATGTGACACAGAAACACCTACAGATATTGCTTAAAAATAGAACCCACGAAAGGCTCTTGCAGCGCTGTGTTCAATTATTTATATCACTACAGCAAACTGGTGCCCCACTGTGCTGCATGAGCACATGCACACATGGAGCAAGAGCCAGTCGCTGCCCTGAAATATCTTAACACATTTCCAATTATACCTTTGCTATACAAGCCTTTCAAAGAACAATTAATAGCCCGCAGGAAAATACTTGCCCTAACCATGTTTGCAAGATTCTGAAACAAAATATTAGGTAATGTGCTACGAGGAACAACCCAACATTGGCAGGAAGATGAACTAAAGGACCTAATGGTCTTTAACTTCTCTATTCTGTTCCGTGTAGGTTTTTATACTGCGCTCATCACCATAGTGCCTGAGCACCTTTCAGTAGCTCATTTAGTAAAATGATTAGTACCTGTCACAGGAGTTCTGGTTCTGGTCGCGGTTCCCAACTTCTCTGATATTTATGGTTTATCCAGATGTATCTAATGTGCTATCAAACTATTCTGGAATGTTTCTAGCTAACTACTAAAAGGCTAATAAAAGTTTTATCTCAAATTCTTGACAGTTTAGAAACTGTTCACATCCTTTTGCTGAACCTGTGCTATAAAAACAATACGAGCACCAAATGCGGAGGGCAGTGTATGAAAATTCCACTTGAAAACTCTGAATGCCTTCCGTGTGTGGCTTTAAACTACAATCAATATTTTAATTTGATTTATAACCCCAAGATGGGAGGTCAGATTCTGATCTCAGCGACACCAGTCTATCTGGAGTAACTTGATTTGCTCTAAGGGAGCTACCACAAAGGAAAGGATGGCATAATGAGAATTGACCCTGTTTTGTATGGAAAGGCCACTCTTCAGCATGCAAGGCAAAATTTTAGACTATCCATCTCTTTAACTAGTACACAGCCTGTCAGAGTTATTAATGAGTTCTCATAGAAGGCAATGTACTCAAATGTACCCAGCAGGACTATGGTGAATGCCTGAAAGATCCCAACGGGGATTTATTATCTGACAGTAAACGAACGTTATGCAAAAAAGACAACAACAAAAAGCATCCCAAACAAACAGCCTCACCCAACTTCTACAAAAATATTTCTTCCTCTTTGTTTCAACAACGAAAGAAGATGAAGCATAACCCTGAGACCCAATATCATGTAATTTAAGCCATCAGGGTTAGGATGTTCTACACTAATTAATCACAGCACAGATTAGCAAATGCAAAGTATTCCAGGCAATAAAAGGTTCCTTAACAATTAAATGTCGAGACTGTAAACTGAGTAGCTGAGTTTAAATGGAGGGACCACTTATCATTCTGTTGATGGTAAGCAGATTGGATGCAAATGATTATCAGTGCACAAAGTGAACGCTTGCCTTTTAAAGTGTATAGCTTTCAAACCATTTTCTTTAATTCCAACAGACGTGTACAGCGCTTGTCTCCCACCCCAACTACCATAAGAGAATTGCAATGCTCATACGGTAGTGTTAGATAATTAGCATATTGCATCTCTAGTGTAGCAATATGCTTATTATTTACAGCTTACTGCTTCCATTGATGGCAGTGGTGCAGTTCCATGATTGCTGAAAAATGGGTTAAGAAATGTCCTGGTGTGCACCTGCAGACTCGACGTTAGCTTACTTTTTAGGGCTGCAATAGATAGCCCTGTCCTCTACTATAATGTCTACAACAGTCTCAATGAATTCACATCTTGAGAAAATAAAGGCTGATCCTTGCTAAGATAAACCATCTTTGTCTGCCAAAAATTCATGTCCATTTATCAATCCATGAGCTCATTTTAAAATTCTAGTGCAGTTCATCATTGGGAGCTAATTGTTTTATTCTACTGTTAAAACTGTCAGCATTTGCTTGGTAAACCATCTGTAATGGCTCTGAGGAACAGAACTGCTTAACAGGCACTACCTATCAGAAGGCTCTAAAGATACAGCTGTGAAATTAAGCCTCTTTTTTTAATCAGATCAAGCGTTGAATGTCTTTTCCTGTTAATTTTGCTTCTTATAAGAACAGCTTGGGAAGGGAAATTGGAAGACTCCACACACAGGCGTGAGAAAAGATGAAAATAAAAAGGGGATCTTTGTGGATCTTCACACAGCAGATTGTACCAGTTATAGGTGCGACAGGTTTCCCTCGCTGGGCGTATGTTATAACGTGCTTCATCTCTCAGCTACTGAGGAAGAAACTGGTTTTCATTACGTGCTTTAGAAGCAGAACTTCCTTTATCAGAGTGCCAATTAAGCACTGCCTTGTGCATTGGCAAGGCTGTGCTAGCCAGTCTCCCTTCACTGCACTGTTTACGCTCTCAGTAATGGCACACACAGAGGCTTGCTTTTTCAATTTCAACCGAAGAGCTAACAGGACCTGCTCCCCTTCCCCAATGCGTATACAACTAGCGTGCTGATGAACATGCTCAGCTGCTTCAGCCATGGCCATAGCTAGGTTTGTCCCGTTATATAAACTTGCAGGGGTCTGAGCTCTTTATTCACATTAAGAGAATTATAGTTTTGCCAATGTTCGACATGAGCCACAAGGAACCCTAGCTGGCACAGTGAGGGGAACAGAGATGACCTCTGCTACAGGCAATACTCTGGCCAGGCAAGGGTCCACAGGGAGGGATGGGGGAATATGACCAGGAATGATGTGTGCTTCCACACTAACTAGCACTGCTTCTAATGGGCACACACGTGCTAGCTGACTGAGGAGACAGAAGTGCCCCATACACACAGACCACAGATCTTTGGGATATTCGGAGTGAGCAAACTGCCCTGCGTACTGTGTTGGATATATCCAGCCTGCCTACCTTCGGGAAGAGGCTTTAGATGCCCTCTTTCCACCTCCCTTGTGCTCTCTTAAGCACTATTAATTGGGATTGCTTCAGATGAGGCCACTCGAAAAGAAGGTAGGGCTCCTGCGCTCAAACAATATGTCCAAGTAGTACCCATTGGTTTGTTAAATAACACAAGGCCTGCTTCAGTGAGGTCACTTCAGGCCAGGAAGATGAGTTAACCCATAGACTCTTAAGGCCAGAAGGGACCATCACGACCATCTAGCCTACAGGCTACAGAACCTCCCCCCCCGCCACTCCTGCAGCAGGCCCATAACCTCTGGCTGAGTTACTGAAGTGCTCAAAACTTGATTTAAAGACTTCAAGTTACCAGTAAGTGACCTGTGCCTCGCGCTGAAGGCTAAAAAATCGCAGGGACTTTGCCAGTCTAACCTGGAGGAAAATTCCCTCCTGACCCCAAATATGGGGATCACTTAGACCCTAAGCATGTGGGCAACACCTGGGAAAGAATTCTCTGTAGTAAGTCAGAGCCCTCCCCATCTATTGTCCCATCTTTGGCCACTGGAGATATCTGCTAATAGCAATTGGGGATGGGCCATATGCCAGACACTTTTTGCTGATGTAGCGCTGGATGTTAGGAAGCGTTTGTACGAATACCCTGATGGTCAGAGTCAAATGCAAACTGCTGCACCTAAGAACCTCACATAGATGGCAGACAAACCTTGCTGGAGTTGGATTCTAACTCTGGGGAGTGGTGCTGGGTTCAATTTTGACTCTGGGGAGGAGTGCTGCATGCCACGCCCACAGCCAGACAAGCACCTGGGTCTAAATCCTAAGAGATTGAACAACCTGCACTTTCCATAGGAGCTGTGGGTGATCAGCACCTACTGGCATTTGTCCTGTTGTGACTCCGTATCTGTGAAGTTTGGTAGAAGTTAAGCAGCCTTAAAAATGGATGCATCTACCACAAAACAGTCTTTGGGCACGACTGCCCTACGGAGTGAAGGAGACTGCCCAAAGGTGCAATGGGAGTTTTGCCCGAGTATGGGAGCTCACAACTAGGCTTTGATCTCGAGAGATGCTAAGGAACTGCACTTCTGCTAACTTCAGTTGGAACTGCAGGTGCTTTGCGCCTCTCAAGGCAAGGCCCTAAGAATGGCATTGGGGAGTGTGTAACGAATCCACTGGTTTGAGTGTGATCACGTTCATCCCTAGATGTCAGCCCCTGTGACACTACTCGTCTGCTTTTTCACAGCTAAAGGAGTTTCAGCAGAAGACACCCGTGTTTTCAGATATGTTAAGGGCTATTATAGAGAATGGTGATCAATTGTTCTCCGTGTCCACTGAGGGGAGGAAAAGGAGTAATTGGCTTAGTTTGCAGCAAGGGAGATTTAGGTTTGATATTTAAAAATGCCTCATGATAAGGATAGTTAAGGGATACGACAGATACTTAAGAAGGTTATGGAATCCCTGCCACTGAAGGTTTTCTGAAAGACCTATAGACAAACCCCTGTCAGGAATGTACTAGATATACTTGATCCTGCCTCAGTGAGGGGGGGATGGACTAGATGAGGTGCCTTCCACCCTACATTTCTAGGATTTCAATGTTCTTAGTGCTGAAGACTGGTGTTCAACTGGCCCTGATGACTGTGGTGGACTGAGCACTGATATGCTTATACACCACATACTATATCAGGATGAGAGTCTTGTGAGTTCTAAACACCAACTTCAAGTGTCTAACAGATTTTAGATTTTGCATTTAATTAAAATTGTCTTAGGTCTGCAAGCCTGATAACATTGGAGGACTTTTTAAAAGCATAAAATGAAGAACTTTTCTCATCATCTGGATTCCCTCGAGCTCAGTCAAGCTCTAGTTATGACTGGGTAGACACTTATTTTCCATTTTAGTAATCTCTTTCTAACAAAAATTGCACAACCGGATCTCACGAGGTATTTCCGCACCACAGTAGTCATTACTGTAACAACAGCATCCATTTCGAGGCCAAGACAGAGCAAAAAGCAATTAAAAAAAGAAGAGATCAAGTGACTGGACGTACTGTGCTAGTCAAACTAATTCCTTCTGTATCTGCACATACCACAGCCGGTCATTGAAGAGATCCATTCTGGAATAAAAAGGTTCCCCTTATGCTTTTAATGGAAATGTTGAAATCTAAATGAAAATTGGGTTCATTTATGTGCACTAAAAGGGCTGCATTTCTAAGGATGAGCAATATGCTGCAAATAAAATATTTGTATATTACGTATTTATTTGTGTTCTTCCCAAAGGCTCTTTTCCTTTAAAGTATCGATGGGACTTTGTGCATAGTGATGAGTTTTTCTCTAAATTCAGTTCTGAAGGACTGGGACCAAAAGATCCAGCCATGTAACTCCTTCCTCCCATGACAGCACGAGTAAGGGGTTGCTGGATCATGCTGTTAGGCCCACATCCCATGCCCGATGTCCAGCCTGAATAGCTAGGCCAGGCACTGGGCCGATGCGTGGAGAGACACCTCCGAACAGGACCGCCGAGTAACTGCTGAAATGCTCTAATAGGCTACATCAGTGCTGTGCACGTTCCTGATGCAGAGCCTCATGATATTGGCCATTGGGAGATCTAAGTAGCAGCACATTCCCAGCCTAGCCTCTCCTCACCAGCCCTCCGCATGCTGCAACACAGGGGTCCCTACAAAGCTGTGTGCTGGGAAGAAGTAGGTTTAAGCACCCCCTGCGTGAGATTGCTTGTCCCCTGTGTATTGGAACCATACAGTTTTACTGCTGAGAAGGCCTCAGTGCATACAGGGGCAGGGCAACGTGTTTGCCTTAGTAAACAGGAACACTTCACGGTCTAAGGTCACAATTCCATTTGGTGCAGAGCATTTGATGGGACTTGTGCACCCCTGACCCCCCGTCAAATTAACTCTTTCCTGGGGCATTTTCAGAACCTCTAGGCCATGTTCTAAAGAGAGCTGAGCATGACATACACATGGGTTGATGAGCTCTTCTGAAAACGTGCCCCTACTGTCACAACAGGACAATGGTGGGTGCAGAACTTTCTCACAATCTGGTTCCGCATGCCCTCTTCAAAGACTTCTCCAGGATCTTAACTGTCTTCTAAAAAACACCCGCAAACAATCATGTCTCTTGATCATTTGGTAAATGCAGCTAATGGTTTATATGGAGGTTTCTTTCTTACAAGGCCAGTCAGCCTGGGGGCAAAGTGACTCACTCCCGCCTCATCTAGCTACACAAAAGTAACTCAACTTGTGCAACCCCCTAGTGTCCATAGGCTGGGCCCGTGTAAACGAGGACTCGCAATGGTGCAATTTACCCAGGTTTCAAAGCTACACTGGTGCAAAAAGAACCCAACAATGCAGGCAAAGCCTAATGGAGAAGTGCAATAAAGGGGAAGCAGTAAAACCACATTAAGGAAAAAATCCAAATGACATTTTCATAATAACAGTCACCCAGCCAGCTGCCTTTAGGTACAATACAAGGGTCTTCTTTGACTCACTTTCATTTTGCAAAATACACCCTGTGGAGTGGCCATAATGGAAATGAATCAACTCTATGTGGGAATGGGGCAGAAAGCAGATATAATTAGTGAATTAACCGCTTGTGCACTGCAGGCTCCCCAGAAAGCCAAGAGAAATGATACATAACTCATTAGAGACCTCTTCAGTTTGCATTAACATAAAAATCAAATCCACTGAGCTCAGCGTGTTTGCCTCTATGTAACATTAAGCTTGCTTTTGTATACTGAATGTTTTGCCGACATGGTACAGATCTACAGGCCTGATCCTGCCATTCTTGCACAGAACTCCCATTGATTTCCACTGACTTGCTGAAAAGTAGGACTGAAAAGCATCCACAGGCACAGATTTATGTGCAACACTAACCAATGAGTCAGTATTAAAAATATTAATTCCTCATTTGAATGGTCATAATAGTTATGAAATAATCTGCACGAAGGTCCTCGTTCAGCAAGGTACTTAAGTATGTGCCTAACTTTAAGCATATGAGCAGTTCTGCTGAAGTCAATGGGGATATTTACATGCTTAAAATTAGGCAGAGGTTTAAGTACCTTGTTGAGCTGGGAACACAAACACACACACACACATCCTGAAAATGTGTCAAACTTAGTGATTTAGCAATTACTGTATCAAGCACCACACTGAGTATAAACAAGCAGGAACTCTGCTGCCCCCTGCAGGCGAACAGGTTCACTACCCAAGTGACAAAATAATTTAAAATTCATAAATGGAATTAATTATTAAGAGCCTGATCCCAACGGGTGCTGGGAACCCACAACTCTGACTGAAGTCAGTAGGACTTGCAAGTTCTAGTCATTTTCTCTCAGGCTCAAGCCCTAAGTCAATTAGGTAAAGAGATGCTGGGCTAACCTGTTTAACTCCAAAGGAAACCAAAAAGAGAAAATAATGAAATGAATGAAATCCTTATTAGTTTATTATTAGTTTATCATCCGTGATATAATTCCAGCTAGCTTCAGGAGTCCCTCCTTGCTTCAAATGGAACATTTTCCCTCAGTTAATCTAAATTCACCATCAATTTATCTCTATTGTACATAATTCATTTCCTAACACATTTTACCAAAGTTCTGTTTAATGTAATTTGTTTTCACACAGCATATTCTAAAAGCCTTTAAATAATTAAGCACTGCTTTGTGCACATCACATGCACACATCTGCCACAACAAATTGCACCACAACTCTGACAATACACCCTGTATAACAATGGAGCCAGTCCAACACTGCCCGGTGGCCATTTCCTAGCTACCCAAACACAGCCAAACAAACTACACTGCGCAAGGAAACCAAAACAGAATAAGAAAACCCTTAAGTTTTTCCATTTTTATCAGTACAGTATAAACCTAATTTTTTCCTAAACTCTATTCAGCAAAACTCCAGTTGCATTTATTAGTTCCCTGTGGCTGTTTGGGATGAGAACACCAGCTGGTTATGCAAATCATCTAGCTTTAAAGCTATATACGAGCTTATTAATTATTATATTTATAGTATTGCTTTTACAATAGCACCTAAGGGCCCCGACTGAGTTCCCTCTGTTAGGTGTTGTACAAACACATAGTAAGAGACAGTTCCAACCCCAAAGAGCCTACCAGATGATGTGAGGTGCGTGCCAAACTCCAGCCAATCCACAAGCCAGCACCTGACTCACAGGGCAGGTATATAAGCTTCACAGGAGAAATAGCAGCTCAGCCGGCCCAATATCACTTCATGGTTTTGACCTCTCCCTTGCCTGATAGTGTGACAGACTCCATAGGCCTTAGGCTGCCCCCCCCGCTTTGGCCCTGTCCTGGCTCGTCCAGCTCCCAGCCCTATGCTTGCCTTGTTCTGCCCTGTTCTTGATTCCTGATTCCAGCTCTGACCTTTCACTCTGATTCCCAGCCCAACTGCCACTTCACCCACCACTGGGCCCAACTGCCACTGCTCCAGCCACTAGGCCTGGCGCTCCACATCTCAGTTTGTGATAGATAAGCAGATAAAGGGCAGAGAGGGGAAGAGACTTGCCCAAGGACACCCAGGAGGTCAATGGCAGAGCCACGACAAACCCCAGCTTCTCCTGACTCCCAGCTGAGTGCCCTACCGTCAGACCATGCTCCCACTCTGAAATGGGCAGTGCTCCAGTTAGCACAGCTTCTTTAAAGCCAGCTAGTATTTCTCCTTCACACTCCTGAGAGCTTAGGCTAAACAGGAGCGAACTGTACTTTTGAACTGCTTACATCAGTTTAAAAAGCATTAGTGTAAATAGCATGAAGTTAAGAATATACAGCCCTGGAGCACTAGTGTTATGCTAATGATGACCAATTATTAGTTAAGGTCCTAAAATAAAGAGCACCCCTCCGAGAGCAACCAGCAAGATTACAGACAAAGTTGTTTCGTTTTTGTTTTTTATATGATGACTTGGAGTGGAAAGTCCCTTGACAACCCACATGTGAAGATGCTAGAGAAATAGTGACATTTGAAAGCCCCAGTGCTCTCTAACCCTCCTTCCACCTAAATTAATGAAGGGTTCTGGTGAGATACATCTACTGAATTATGATACTGCAATATAAAGATGAAGAAATGGTAAATGGTAAAATTAAGAGCTTTGTTAGTAATGCTTTAATAACTTATAACTGTGGACAGTGAATGAGTGTATACAAAGTAACCCTTGTCTTAGCCACACTTTGCCTGGCTTGTATGTTGTTTTGTCTCCCCCCCAAACATAGATTTTCTTAAATAATGCTACTGCTGGCAGAACAAAAGGGATCGTTTGTTCATGGAATATAATGTGTTGGAAGATTTTAGGTACAAAGCAAAGTTAATTAGTATGACAAATAAACAAACCTGTAATGTTAACAATCCCTTTTACTGGGAAAAATAAGGGCAAGATGACATGAAAACATAATGCAATGAAAACAATATAAACAGCAAAAGCTGTGTAAATTGATGCTTGCTCATATGTACGGTACGGTTGCAAAAGAAAAATGCTTAATGTGATTGGAGAAAAGCTAATGAATATGTAATGTGGAAATGTATATAGATCCAACTGAAGGAGGGACCCATGCTGGAGATATAGCAGACTAGAAACTGAAGGAATGAGACTGGAGGACCGGACTTGGCATCAGAGGCAGCGATGAACATCATGAAGTTCAGAACAACTTCCCAGTACCCCAGAATTCAGTGACTTGGACCCCTAGTTCTTCTGTTTTATCTGTTTATCATCTGGCATAAATGTATGTTCAAAGACTATAAGTGACAATGATTCTGTCTGCAATTTATAAATAAAGATGAAAAATTATTAAGCCTAAACTGGGTAGACTCATGACTCAGTTTCCCACCTTACAGTCCCAAAGACTGATTCAGGGGTATAGAGCAAATTCTACTCTCAACTACGCTGAAACAACTCTGTTAAAGTAACAACATCAGTGTAACTAGAATTCAGCCTATATTATTTATCAGAGAAAAAAACAGAGATAAGATGTAGTGGTTTGACATTTATCAATTTGGTCTCAGTGAGTTTATGATGTGAATGTAAAATTCATTTCTCAGAATTTTCCTACTCTCTGCAACATCTGCTAATTTTAAATTGCAGATGGAATTTTAATCACTATAGCTAGTTATTTAATCCTTGTGCTAATGTTGGGTTGCTGGGATTGATGGTGCAGAGAGAGTACTATGCTTCTAGGTAATATGTCTCTATCATCCAGCTGCTGCCTCCCACAGGATAACAACACTAATCAACTTAAGGAAACTCTGCCTTGGTAAAATTATTTCCCACTTCTGGTTCTGCTGCAAAGACAGCCCCGTAGGTTGGCCTGCACAATATTTGAACAAAAGAAAACGCAAAATATGAGATTGCTCCCATGGGATTCTAAAAAAGGGTTCAGCTGCCACTGTAAGAAGTTGGCTCAATGAAAGATACTACCTCACCCACCTTGTCTCTCTAATATCCTGGGATCAATGTGGCTACAAAACCACTGCATATCTGGAATGTTGAAACTCAAGAATGGCCTGGGAATTCCCTTACTGATCCCATAAAAGAACTGCACGAGATTTTGTGGGTAATGTAGACTACCATGATATTGTTATGAGCTCAGTGAAATCTTGTTATGGATTAAGTTAAAAACCCATTGAGATTGATAGGTGTGAATTCCCCAGTCAATTAACATAACTAAGTGTAAGCCTGATATAGGGTTCAATTAATAAAGAATTAAAGAAGGGTGATATAATTAATGCCAATCAACATGGGTTTATGGAAAATATCAGGTTAGTTTGACTGGATATATCTTTTTTGATGAGATACAAATTTGGTTGATAAAGACAACAGTGTTGATGTAATATATTTATATTTCTGTAAGGCATTTGACTTGGCACTGAAAGACTTTTGATTTAAAATCTCAAACAATACAAAATTAACATAGCACACATTAAATGGATTAAAGATTGCTAACAGAGAAGTCTCAAAATGTAATTGTAAATGGGGAATCATCATTGAGCAGGTGTGCTCCTAGTGGGATCCCACAGGTATTAGCTCTAGGCCCTACAAGATTTAACATGTTTGATCAATGACCCAGAAGAAAACATAAAATCATCATTGACAAAGTTTGCAGATAACACCAAAACTGGAGGAGTGGCAAATAAGGAAGAAAACAGGTCACTAATACAGAGCACTATCGATCGCTTTGGTAAACTGGACACAAGCAAACAATATGTATTATAATATGGCTAAATGTAAATGCATATATCTAGGAACAAAGAATGTAGGCAATATGTACAGGATGGAGACCTCTATCGCTGGGAAGCAGTGACTCTGAAAAAAGGTTTTTATCAGCTGAACAAGAGCCCACCAAGATGCTGTGGCCTTAAGGGCTAATATGATCCTCGGATGCATAAGCAAGGGAATCTTGACTAAGGCCCGGTCTACACTTACCTTGGCGATTAGGCGGCAGTCAACAGTTTACATCACTTGCCTATCTCCTGTCAACTTTGCAGCGTCTCCTCCGCGCGGCATCCACACTGCGCTGCGTCGAAGGGAACAGCGCTCCCTTCGACGCAGCGCTACTCTGCTTACGGGGGTGGTTTTCCTGCGTCGCTTCCTGCATCGCTTCCTGGACCGCTCAGTCGATCCAGAGCAATCGATGTGACGGCAGCGAATTTGCCACCGTCAGTGTAGACCCAGCCTTAGAATAGAGATGTTATTTTACCTCTGTATTTGGTACTGGTGTGACTGATGCTGGAATACTGTGTCCAGTTCTGGTGTCCACAATTCAAGGATGTTGAAAAATTGAGGATGGTTCAAAGAAGAGACACAAGAATGATTAAAGGATTAGAAAACATGCCTTACATGTTCCAAACTGAAGGAACTCAGTCTGTCTACTTAGCTAACAAAGAGAAGGTTAAAGGGTGATTTGATTATACTCTTTAAGTACCTAGAAGGGCAACAAATATTTGATAATGGACTCTTCAATCTAGCACAGAAAGGTCTAACACAATCCAATGGCTGGAAGTTGAAGCTAGACAAATTCAGAATGGAAATAAGGCATACATTTTTAACAGTGAGGCTAATTATCTTTTGGAATAAGTTACTAAGGGTTGTGGTGGATTTTCCATAACTGGCCATTTTAAAATCACGATTGGAGGTTTTTCTAAAAGATCTACTCTAGGAGTTATTCTGGGAAAATTCTCTGGATTATGTTATATAGGAGATAAGACTAGATGATCACAATTGTCCCTTCTGGCCTTGGAACCAAAGAGTCCTCACCTAAGAGAAGCAGTGTGTGAACCCTCCCAAGAGTTTTGCTGAATAGGGTTCTGAATTAGGAGGCGTGTGCAGAACAGACAAAAAATCTGGGGGGAGGGAGAGACAGAGGTAGAGAGAGCGCCTGAAGGAGCAGCTGAAAACGCGGCAGCTGATTCTGGAAGAAAGCTGGAGAAAGGATTTTGAGACATATGCCTACTTTGACTTCTGTGATTTGGGGGGCAACTCCAGTCAGGTCAATGGGGCCACATTTGGGGAGCACCTGTCTGAGGCTTGCAGTTTGAGGGACCCCCCAAATTACACACATGGGGTGCAAGCAGAAAAGAGTACTCTTGGTGCTGTCAGCAAAAGACACTTTCCTGCTATTTGATTTCTTCTGCATTCACAGACCCAGGGCTTTGTACATTCTTTGCAAACCAACAAAATCACACCAAAGAAATACTCGTCACCAATTTCTCCTCCTAACTGGAACAACTTATTAGATCCTGAATGTTTGCCTAGCATTTGGGTCAAAAGAGACAACAATATTCTACCTCTAAGAGGTAGCGTCCTCCAGTGCAGTGATTATATACTGGCATTTCCACCTCCAGTTCATGATGAATGCCATCTCCTCAGGGTAATGCTGGTGCTATCACAACACATACCCCACAAAAGGTTCTCCTACAAATTTTACTGTTGCTACTATTATGCATTCTTGGAAGGGAGGACAAGGCAGTGAAGGCACCCTATAGCACAGTGCTGAGACCCCTACGTACCAAGAATGTAGGCACAGATACCCATCAAGATCATCTCAAATATAGCCAGAAACGACACAACAGGAAATATGATCCCAATATAAATCAGAACAAAATATTAGCTACACAAATCTATCATTTTCCCAATTTTAAAAAGAAGTTGGTAAAGGGAACATAAGCAATTTCACATGCAAGTAGGCCCAATTATCTCCTTTTCTTACCATCTATTCCCTGCACCCTTAGACCTAAATCTAGCTAAGCATTTAAGCACGTGAGCGACTTTAGGCACGCATACTTCAAAGGGACTACTCACTTATATATCTAAAGGAACCCATCTGCTTAAGTGCTTTTCTGGGGCCAGACCTTACTGCATACACATTCCACTCTTCCCACCCCACCCAACTACCTATAAGACCAAAGTGAAAGAATGATTGTTTGGGGTGATGTTACTAGTTGTAAACCTTGGCAAAATAAATGCAAAATAAATCCATGTTAACCTCCAATTCTTTAGAAATAACAGCTTGACATCAATGCTAATCAAATGGAAGAGGACAAAATTAACAGTGAAAGATGTTTTATTGGTAGTCATTCCTGTGTTATTACAAACAATAGAGGGGGGCAACCCTATGAAATACTACTTGACACTTTAAGTGCACTTCCTGGCATTCACAGCAAGAAATCAATTATCCAAGAGGGGCTGTTTTTTTTCTCTGGGTCCTATTGTTTGTTTTCTAATAAAGCAGGCAAATAAAATTAGAATTATCATATATAGGATTCAAGATGTATGCAGGAATTTACATAATGACTAGAGAAACGTTTCAACCATTGGGATTGTGCAAACACCATGCTCTGTGAGGTTATCAGTTAAAACTACCCATACAATACAGATTAGCAACAGGGTATTTGTTCCAAATACAGGTGTAAAGAACAAAGAGGTTTATGTAATGTGAAATAGAAATCCAAAGGATGCACTGTCAAAAGCAAAGGATGCCATGCAGAAGAGTTTGGAAGCTATTTCATTGCATTTACAAGGAATTCAACTCCTGCATCAGTTCTTTGTATTTTCTTTCCCCTCTATTTCTAAATATCCCTGAATAAAAGAGATGAACATCACCAGACACTGATTCTCCTTTTGCTTGCCCTGGTTTTATATTGGGGCAAATCTACTGACTTCACTCATGTTAGTCCTAATTTACATGGGTTGAAGCAAGAGCAGATTAATCCTCAGCTGCACAGAGCTCATGTTTGCAGCAGATGGGCAAAGATTGTCCAAAGCCACCTTCTACCACCCCAAATCCTAGGGTTGGCTGGGATTGAACTGGTGCTTGGCTCTTACACCAGAGAGGCTCACCAGAGCATGAAGCACTCCAACGCTACTCCTTTTGCCCCCTGGAACACCTCCTCTTACCCCAGAGTGCTCTCTAGAGCACCAGGAGAGGCTAGTGCAGAGGGGGCTAGCATCAGCTTTGTGTTAGTTGAGGATTCCCCCCATATTAGAGAAATGGCCATTTAGGTGAGGTTTAAGGTCCCTTTGCACCATCCCATAGGAGCAATGGGACCCTAGCAGGGCTGATGATCTGGCTCTGGGTGCTTACACTTGACCTGCAGTTTTAGGGCCCAACTCTGCATTCCTATTTCAGGCAAAACACCCACTGAAGTCCTGTGAAAGGATGCAGGATCATTAGGCTGACCATATTTCCCAAAGGGAAAGCGGGACACATCATGGGGCTCGTCCAAGGGCTCCCCCTTGCATGGAGTTGGCGCCAGGGCCACCCCTTCTTCACACAGGCCTAGCCTTAAGGGGCACCCCCTCCGGTGCATGGGGTTGGCCCGAAATACCTGGTGTCACTGCTTGCACGAGCCCTGCCACACAGGACTGGTGTTGCCACTTGCCTCCCTCCCACCTGAACATTCTTTCACACCGCTCTAGGGGGACAGGCACCGCTCTTCTGTTAAAACTGGGCATTTATCCCATTTGCTCTTGGCAACTGATCCTCAACTGGCGAGATCAATGTGACAAATGCCCAGTTTTGACAAAAAAAATCAGGATGCCCAGAACAGACCTTAACAAGAGGACTGTCCCTGCCAAAACGGGACATATGGTCACCCTATGGATCATGGCCCAGAGTCCTTCATGCATCTCTGCGCGGCCTCCAACACAACCAGCAGCTTTATTTACAGACACTATCTGGCTCTGAGGAAACACACAGCACATCCTCCAGCCATTTGCATGTCTAGCAGCATACACGAAATGTAAAGGGACATCTTTTCAGCTAGCTGTGAGGCCAGGGCTTATACCTGCCTTTTGCCACTTGCACAATGAATCACAGGTATCAATATGAGTAGGTACTCCTCTAGCGACTACATTTACAATCTCCCAATGGGGTGAAGCTCCTCAGATCTGCACTCACAACAGAACTCACAACAATGTGGGTACAAATTTTGCGGGTACAAATTGACACTGCAATCTATCTCCATCTCTAAAAATTGTTCCCAGTACCAGTAAATGTCAGGAATAGCATTTAAATCCAATTCCAGACAGAATCTTTCACCCTGGAGTTTAGGAGGGGAATATCTGTGCTGATTTTAAACCATTGCAGGAAAGATAATTATGTTATCAATTTCACTAGAGACAGTTCTATTAGGAGAAAAGCAGCACTGAAAACAAACTAAGGAGATAAAGGAATCTGATGGGAAAGAGAAATGTAAAAGTCATATTTACATAAGAAGGGCCTTGAACGTAATCCATTATTGCTTAGCCTTACTTTGGAGGCAAATTGGATAATAGAGCAAATCCTTCAATACAGTAGCGCCAGTTCTATGTGGCATCTTAAAGTCTATTGTCTCTGGGTTACAGCGACAGACTGCTATCACATTCACATATATTCTGTGACAACTATGGAAGCAAAGATAAATATCAGGTTGAAAGAGAATGCTTTCTACACTCAGTATTCTAGCTACTGATACTTAGGGAGTTTTAGTTACATGATGCATAGAGATAGAGTCTAATACCAAAGTGCAGCGAATCCTTTCACCATAACATAACAAAACAAAAAGATAAGACAGATGAAGCAAGACATAACACAGTACAAATAAATGCACTGGCAAAACTAGGTAGGAAAGTAAATCAGCTTGTAAATAAGAGTTTTGCTAAGTTCTTTCTGACTATTATGCCAGACTCGACAAGATATACACGAAAACCAGTTTATTTTATACTATGGCTAACATTGTATATTACTATGACATTGCAAACCTTCTTACTAACACAGCCAATTGAACTTGAGAGTCTAATTTTACCTTCTAATGAGATGATGCCACATTGACCAGGCAAGGGACAGAAACTGTGCTGCTCCACACGCACTTCTTGTTTTCAGAGGCATTAATGTTAAAGAATATTAGGATTCTTGCACTCTCTAACTTAAACCATTCTACCATTCAGCATGCTGCAAAGAGCCAAATTCGTCCCTGGAGTAACTCCACTTACTTCAGTGGAGTTACATCAAGGGTTAGTCTGGTCAAGTTGTTTCGATGCCGACTGCCTGCTCTGCACTTCGCTTCACTGGCCAAATCCCAGGGGGCTCACTGGGGGCTGGATCCTGCAGGTCTGCTGAGCCAAGCGCAGACAGCCAGAGGCAGGCAGAGCTCAGCAACACGAGCAAGCTCTGGGCACGCCCTGGAGAGCAAGGGGCTTGTGAGGGCCATGCTGAGGATAGGGCAGGAAGAGGGCATTCTGCTTGAGGTGTAATCCAAGGAAAGCAAACAAGGGGCACAGCTGCTGTGTGGAGGATTTGTAGTTACTCTCATTGCTGTCCAGTAGTGACTACTGAGAGGAGACTGAGCATGGTGGACTAAGGGCCAGCCCTGTCAGGACTGCTTCCAAAGCAGTACCCCTCACAGCTGGGCGCAGTGTCACAGGGGGCGAGGCAGCCGACACTGCCTGCTCCCCTCCCCTAATTTCCCCGGCAAAGGGAGCACCGTGACCAGGCTCCGCCAGCTCTCTCGCACCTCATTGCCCAGCCAGCCCTGCAGGCTCAAGCTCTTTCCTCCTTACTCAGGTATAGCCTCCATCGAAGTCGATGGCACCCCTGTAGGACTGGGCCCACCAATGCCAGGCCAGAACTTCCAGGGAAACAAAATCCTGACTGGGTCATCTGCTCCATGCTGGCCAAGGAAACATGCTGACGTTACCTTCTGCTCTTCTCTACCAGATTGCCGATTGCCAGGTGGGGAAGAGAGCCAGTGCTGCTAATTCATTCAAAGACTGGCTTAGACAGGACGGCTTCTTAGGCGCTGGTAACAAAATACAGATTCTTCCTCCTCTAGGTCACCACTTCAGCTCTCTAGGACAGTTGTGGCTGGAAGTCAACACGACCGGAGAGCCATTTGGTGGGCTGCTGTTGTATTGGTACTGTACAGGAGTCAGGCAAATCAGCTGGAAAGCTTGCCCTGCTACAGTACAGTCCAACGAACAGAGGACAGCACTTTCCAGGTGTTGTCAACCTGCCATCGCTCACAGCAAAGTTGTAAAATACCATCACATTTAAAAAAGAAGATTCCTGAGCAAATACCCTTAGCTAGAATGCCAGATGGTGTTCATGGAACGAGTTATGCCATGAATGATGAGTCATGGGATCCTCTGGCTATACCTCCATTGTTTCAGCGCTTACCCATAGTGCAATACCATAAGGGTCAGACTAAGAGAATTCCTTCTCAGAACACACTTTACACCAGAGAAATAAGGCTACCATTACTACAGAGCTCAACACAAGGCAGTTACATCTTCACATTAAAAGCATTTCATGATCTAACTGGATTTGGGAAAGAATGTTCCTTAGATTCAGATTCTATTGTTTCCAAGGTGTTGACAAGGGACGTTTGTTAACAAATGCAGAAAAAAAATGACTTCCTGGTTCATTAACAATATACACAGAGGTTTCCATCGAGGCATCATTTACTAGCAAACTATGCACTTTAAAAAGACTTGTTACGCTCATTTTGCACAATTGGCTACTCCTCACTATGCGTGTGAGAAGAGGAGTCCATGCTTCTAAGAGGTGCAGAGAAAAGGGAAAGGAAGCAGAAGAGGGATATATCTGCCTGGCATGTGCAGATTTCTTTTAACTATCAATATTTGCAAAAAGCATCATATGTAACGTGGAGAGTGATTTGTATTCTATTAATACTGATAGAGCCTTTACAGTAAAGCCCCAATTTGGTTATCTTTAGAATTAAATCGTAGCTCAGATTTGGGGGGAAAGGGTTCAGACCCTGTTTCCAACCTCCACCCTATACTTGGAAGCAGAGTGTGAGGGGGTGTTGCACTGATAATGTGTATTTCAAAGAAGACAAACAGCATCCCAGCCCTGGCTGGGGAACCGTTACACTTTCCATCCTCTGTCTCCTATATGAGTGCAGCACCCTAGGGCTTCTATGATATCTGAGCTCAATCTACTGAATTATCATGCTCCTGTAACCCACGGGATCACTCAATTGGTTAGGATGAATTCACTTTGCACTATTGCCATATGTACATCAGCACGCGGCTGGCAGAGCTTATTCACACATTCCAAGGACAGAAAGGACCATGGGGATCATCTAGTTCAACCTCCAATCATCATCAAGCTTCTGTCTCCTCATCTCCTTTCCCATGGCCAGATGGATTTGGAAAGCCTGCCTTTTACACTTTTCGGTAGAATAAAACAAATACATCGCCTGCAGCTTTGTGCTGTGTTTGGGCTTATTTAATAATTATTATTATGAGTGGTAGCTATTATTTTTATAAAGAAACTCTCAACTAGCAGGAATGCTCCATGAACTGCTAGTGGTTGAGATCATTTCCCAAATATAGCCTGCGTGCCCCTCAACTACCAACATTGCACCCCAAAGACCATAGGGTTCCCAAACTGTTTGCTTTCCCTACAATTAGCAACATCACTAGGATCATGTTTTGAAGCCTCAGGGACCTGGAAGAAAGACCTGCCAAGAACATGGGCGGTGCTGACAGCATTGTGTGCTCTTGTTAAACCTCCAGATCCAGGGCCACAGGCTGGATGACGCACAAATTCACGAACTCTGAGCTAAGGGTATTTTAAAATTCCTGACACAAAAGGTCAAGTTCTGATCTCAATGAAATGGGAGCAAATCCTACATGAGTCCACTGACATCAATGTCATCAATCTTTGCCTATGATAGAACTACATAGATTTAATGGGAGTCAGCTTTCAGTCTTTGTGAGTCAGGTATGTAGAATCTATGGGTACACGGAACCAAGATGTTTCAGAAACAGCAACCCCCACCAGACTCTGGCTACCCGTGATGAGCTAGTGTAAGGGGAATGAAGTAGGGAATTCAATAATGAAAGCCTGGGCCTACTAAAAGGCCATCAGCTATGTCTACACCGCAGTAACACATCTGCAGCTGGCTCCGGCTCACAGGGCTTGGGCTGCAGGTCTCTAAAATTGCAGTGTAGAAGATAGCCGAGGCCCGAGCTCTGGGACCCCACAAGGGGGAGGGAAGGTTCCAAAGCCCAGGAGAAAAGTGGAGTCCTTAAGGGGTCCTGAGAGAAAAGAAGCTCAGGCAGGGAGTGCCTGCAGCATTACTCTAGATCAGAGGATGCGGGAGGCACTACAGGGCAGAAGTGCACTGGGACAGCATTGAACTATAACTCTCACCAGAGGTTACCTAGCAGCAAGGTATCTATCCCTCTCTGTATATACGTGCTTACCTGGCTCCCATCGCCATTGTGTCAGAGCGCCATGCAAGTGTTTAAAATAGAAATAATCTCAATTTTTTTTATTTCCCAGCCTGGAAGGGAAATAGCTTGATTTTCTTATAGTTAGAGGGGGTGTTTATTTTGTTTGGCAAGAAGTTCTCTTGTATGTCTGAACGGGTGAAGAAATTTTTGACAGGAAAGCTAAGTCAGGGAAATGATCTATGCACATTGAAAGCTGGGCCATATTTTGGCGCTAAACCGAATGCAGTCTGCAACCCCCGCAAGCTGGCAGTTAAAGGGATGTTGGCATTCATCTACTTAGATGTTTGAAGCTCAAATTTCCACACATTCAGACAGCTCAAAATTCAGGTGCATCTTTGGTCATACCTACAGCTGAGACCAATTTCATGCTTCAAGAAGTGACGCTAATTGAAAAATCTGAAGATTTGGCTCCTTATCACAACACCACTGAAAACTTAGTGTCCCGATCATGTGATTTATTTTTTTGCAATTCAAACACACATCACTGTCATCGCTGTAATATGTCCAGAAGTACTGAAGGCAGAATGCCTGCTTCATTCACTGTGATTGCTATAAGGCAGGGGACAAGTCTGAGGATGGTTTTCAGTCAAATTTTGCTTTCCAAAAATTAAACACAGGTCCTATCTATCAACCTTTATTTCAATCACAGGTGGGCCAAATGGACGTGGATGCATTGGTTTTTACAAAACTTCGTGACATGGTGGTTTTGTTTGGCAAAATACCTTGCGAGGATGCAGACCAATTTTTCAAAATTTTGGGCATGTGGTCCAGATAAATGGTTCTGGTTTTGACACATCTTTACAATTTGCAATCTTTATTTTTAGATGAAGGGCCATATCCATTACTAGCATAAGTAAGCACAACTCTCTTAATGTTAATGCACTGCTCCTGCTTACACCAGCAGGGTATTTGGCTCAGCACCCTGCTTTCTGGTTGAGCAACATGCTAAGCACATTTTCACTCAACTAGAACAACATTGAGTAAAACCTCATCAGTGAATATGCCCCACACAGAAAAAAAGGTCTCTACCTCATTCAAGAGTCCTACTATCCAGAGTGTAGAGTACAACATATGCAAAGTAAGGCCTCTTTAAGATGCAGGATAGTAACAGGTTACACTACTTCACAGTTATGCTTGACTAGCCGTTAGTGATATGCATTCTGTGTCACAAAATGGTGCCTAAAACAAGCATCCGTCACCAACAGCAACACAGAATTTCATGGAACCTCTAGTTCTTCTCTTCAGGATGTAATGGGTTAGAAAAGGAATAAATATCCTTAAACACCAACAGAAGGAATCTTTCTCAATAATATGTGATGTTCAAAACCAAACCAACAACAAAATCCAAATGAGATATATTCTGCAACAATTCAGATTTAATTCACTCTCCCTTGAATTTTCCTGGGAGGGACAAAGGGGGTGGAAAGAGGGGAGAAACAGGGTTGTTTTACTACTGGGCAGTGTAATTTGATCATTATTTCAAACCAAAGCAGTTTCTATTAAGCAGAAATTAATTAGAGTTCTGAGGTAAAATTTTCAAAAACACCTAGGTGATTTAGAAGTTGTAGGCCCACTGTTCAAAGACAGTTAGGCATCTAGGCGCCTGCTGGAGGTTTCATAAGTGCATAGGTACCCTAATTTCCATTGAGATCAGTAGACACCTATCTGAATCCTTAGGCACTTAAGTATCTTTGAAAACCTGGCCCTAACTCACTATTGAAAATGGCACTTAGACACTTTAAAAGTTGTACCTCAGACTGCATTGAGAAATGATAGCATGAGAGGTGGAGCGAGCCAGACTAAAACCTATGAACAATTTAGAACAAAAGGTGTCTCTGAATTGTGAGAGCTTTGTTCAATATTTATTTTAAAGGATTTCACGGACTGTCACATAGACTGACCAAGTTGAAGGCGAGATCCTGAAATCCTCATTTATTCAGCACCAACAAGCAAAAATGGCACAAGCTCCCTTTCCCCCCTGCTTTTTTGGACACTCCTTTAAGAGCTCTCTGTTGTATTTTACATTTTAGGCTGCAGCAAGCCGATTCCTGCTATGCCTCCATCTTAAGAGTCATCTCCCCATTTCCCCTCCTATTGTTTGCTACACTGGCTCATGTTTTGTTTCAGATTAGAATGTAAATGCTTTGGGGCAGGGCCCATGTTTCTGTTTCTCTATGTGTTTGCACAATGCCTAGCACAATGCAATTATTTTATTTACATTATAAAAATGTTCTGATGCCTCAAAGAAAACCAGGGCCCCACTGTGCTGAGTGTTGTACAGCCATAACAGAGAAGACATTTCTTGCTCCAAAGGCTTACAATCTAAATAGGCACAAGATCACAACGGACATGTCAGAGGAGCATATATTGCCTTCCTGGAGGTATCAAAGCATTATTGTTTCAAATAAGGCAAGTGAAGAAGAGATGTTAATGAGTCACTAACAAGCCATTTGCCTGGGAGGAGCTAGTGCTTTCAGGGCCGTCTGGACAATACTGCAAAGCACATATTATTAATATTAACAACATTAATACTTATTAACTAGTTTACAGACGTGAACGACCACATTTCTTGGATTTTAAGGAACTTTCTTTCCTCTTTATGATAAAGTCTCTTTCTGAAAATGATCAAAACACAGATTAAAGAGTATAACCCAGGAAGTTCCTACATTGCTCCGGAGTGAGGTGAACAGGTCTCTTTACAGCCTCAACAATGTCATCCGCAAGTGCGTACACATTGCACGTGGAGGTGTTAAGCTCTCTAGGGTTTAAAGGTCCCTTTTTGCTCGCCCATGTACTTGGCAGGCAATGATCCTATGGCTTCACTTGAAATGAACTGCTGGAAACAGTGGCCAGGCCAAATTGCATCTTTCCTTTAGTAAGAAACACACGACAATTAACGTGAATGTTCACAGATATATGCAGCGCGGTGAGGGGAACATACCATTCTTTAATGGCTGCTGCGTTTGTTTGCACAGAGTCAATCCATGGTTTGTGTGCAATAATTAACCAGCTGACAGCACCGAGGGATGTCTATCAAGTGCACAAAAGGCTAAGATAACAAAAATGCAATGCATTTCTACTGCACTTTGTATATAGATGCACACCAACTAGACAATATGTTTGACGCACCAAAATAAAATAAAAAATTCTCCAGTAGCTGCTGATGCACTAACTTTTAGTTGTAAGAATATTGAAGGGGATTGGAATTTATTTGTAGTACCCACAGCTGCTATGCATACAGCATCTTTTTAGTCAAAACGCTTTACAATCTAAAGCCAACGTTTTCAGAAGTTTTGACTGACTTTCAAATGCAGCACCCAAAAATGCATCCAATGGAAGTTAAGAGCCTAAATGTCTTTGTGGATCTGGGCCCTAGTGCCTGGGACCCACCCCCCTCATTCCTTATCACCATCACCTCTGAAAATTAGGCACAAAGTAACTCAAGTGGGGCACATAACATATAACGATATATTCTTATGAGAATCATTTCACCAACCACTGAAAAGGGGGAGGCAGGATAGCAGACAGACAACCAATACAGAACACATTGCACAGAAGCAGGAGGAGAAATATTTTGGCTTGTAAATGCCAAGGATTTACATGATGGGATATATAATATTGACAAGGAGCAAAGAGGATCTCAGTTTTTAAGATCTTAATCCAAAACACCCGATACCGTGAGCTACACAAAGCTCAATTTATCTACACTACGGCAGTATGAGAGTCAACCACAACACCACCTCCAGAACCACTCCTATGCTTACGCAGTGGAGGTCTGTAGCACCGAGTGTCCATGACCACATTGTACAGCTTCAATCCAGGCATCTAAGAGCTCTACAAGGCTTATTACTCAAATGGTGCAGCCAGGTTAATAGCGAGCAACCATGTGACCACTGTCAGTCTGTGACCAGGCAGTATCCCCTCCTGACCGCAAGTCCAATCTTCAGAGCTCAGTGTGCAGGGACTTTGTCTATCAGGTGGGCAATGCGACCAAAAAGGGCCAGTGCTGACCTCAATCCTCTTAAGGCCAGTTCTCAATGATACATCCCTATTTCTGATAAAGTCAAACCATCTTATGCCCAGTAGTTGCCACTGACAACGCATACGAAATACCTCCAGCCATTTAATGTCTTGTTTAAGCAATGTCCATGTTTCAGATCCATATAAAAATATCAAAAGAACGTAGGTTTGATTAATCCTTACTTTTGTATATAGTTTCATCTTCTTTTGGCACCTCACGTTATGCAGGTCCTTCATGGCTGAAGCTGCTAAACCAATTCTCTTTAGGCTGCCTGGCTACGCCTGTTTAAAGACAGTCTAAGGCCTATATAGATGAAGTCATCCACGACTTCTATGGTTAGTCCACATGCACAGATGTCTTGTGTCACTACTTTTGTGCCGACACTCTGGATTTTTGTTTTTACCCAAGAAACTTTTAGCCCATGGGGCGCTGCCTTATGCTGGAAGCTCTCTAGTGCATCTTTGAAATTGTTTGCATGGTCCCAAAAGAGGATCTGCATAATCCAGGTCAGTAAGAGGTTGAACCGACAGTTGCACTGGCATTTACGGTGATATGTTCAGGGAGCTAAATTACTGTGCAGCAGAACAGGGCTGGGGCCAGGGCACATCCCTGCTTCATCCCGATCTAGTGTGAAACCTATCAAACCTATGAGTCCTCTAATGCACGTGTGCCCCTGAATCATTGTGTAGATCTTGAATTAGCTGCAGGAGGATGTCAGGAACACCGATGCCTCATAAGAACTTCCACGAGGCCGCTCTATTGACAGTACTGATGGTTGTCGTTAGGTCTATTAATGATGGATCTCAGATAAAAGATGAAGAGCAAGTATAGCATCTATTGTGGATTGTCTGGCAGTGAAGCACAATTGATCTGGGAGGTGGAGTTTCACAAGGCGAGGCTGGCCCCGAGTGAGTAGGACACGTGTGAAGACTTTTCCAGGAACAGAGGACAGAATTAATTGGCCTTTAGTTATCACATTCACTGCGGAGGCTGTTTCTCCCTTATAGAGCAGAATAATGATCCCCTTCCTTCCACTTCACTGGTAACTTCCTGGTATCCAAGCCCAGACAATAAGCTGGCATAATGGTACACTTATGGGCTCTACAGCACACCTGGGAATTTCAGGCATTATGCTGTGAGGTTTGGCAATATGCCCATTTTGCAGTTTCTTTATGGAAGAGTGAACCTCTTCCAATGTAGGTACATCTACAAAAGTTTGCAGGATAACTTCTTGGGTAAAGCATGTTTTACCCTCAGCTTTGTTTATCAGCAAAGATCCCGCACCAAGTTCATTTTTGGATCAAAGTGACTAATTTTTGTCAAGTTCTCAAAATAAGCTTCACGAGTCACTTTTGCTCACACTCAAAAAATACCTTGTAAACGTTTATGGTCAGTGTCATCATGGCGCTGTCTGTTTCTTTTGCAATATTTGAAATGTCCCACTGTACAGCTGGAGGCGTCGCGTGTAGCATTTCAATTCTGGGATGGCATCTACTGCTTTTCCGATGATTGTGCTTATGACTGTCCAAGCTAATTCTATGTCATCCGGGAGAGCGCCAAGTGTGTCTAATTTGTTTTTCCACTGTGACAGACTACTTATTAGCAAGTACTGAATTTTCACAGATGCACTGTACTTTATGTAATCTGAGGGGCACACTTTTATGTTAAAATAGAGGCATAATTGCCATTTTAGCCACAAAGAGACACTGGTCGGTATTTGCCAGGGCTTATGAACCTCTGTCGAGCCAGGATACTACAATTCCCACCAATATATGGTGCAGTCCCTCACTTGTCCACCCATCATTGGATATCCAGGTTTCTGACAGATGTCTATGAGCCTGAACCAACTACCAGTGATGGTAATGTTGTGAGAAGCACAAAAGGAGAGTAATCCCAAAGAGTCGTCATTTATTGTTCCAGAGCAAAATGGCCAAAGGATACTTCTGAAGCTGTTTCTAGGACAATTTGGTGCCGCATTCATATCTGTACGTTTGTCGTGCAGTGGAACAGAGTGCATCACTGCTGCTAGCTGCTGATGAAATTCATCTTCATTAACATCTGTAGCTTCCTCAGTGGGAGCATAGACTACGATGATTGACAGCTGTCCATGGTGATGCCTCAACCTGGCATAAACCAGTCAGTC
>ML675626.1:16472745-16545746 GCA_007922155.1 Mesoclemmys tuberculata
AGTCAGAATAGGGTGCTACAATGTAAGTCAACCCACCATAGTACACTGAAAACCATGAAGTTTAAATAAATGTACTCAAGAAAAACACAATCAAAAGTCCACAGCTGCATGGGTGGTGAGAAAGGCTAGCCACTTCAAGAAGGTACCTAGAGTTTCAGATGGGAATGTACTGTGGGGGCTAGCCTGTCCTGCCACCCATGCAGCCACAGCTATGCTGCTAATTTTAGCATGCTAGCTCAATCAAAGCTAGCACAGGAACGTCTATTACACCTTCAAGCACCAGGGTAGGTATAGCCTAAGTCAAATAGTGATTCACTTCTGAATTTATCAGATTACATAGATCTTCACCACTCTCCATAACCGGCCAGGTTTTGATACCCCTTGCTAGCACTGACTAGGACAATGAAAAGGCAGCGTAGTCTTGTGTACAAGGCACAAGACCAGGTTCTAATGCTGGTTCCATAATTGGCCTGTGGTGTGAGCTTGGGCAAGTCAGTTCACCCTCAGTTCCTCTGCTTCCCCTCCCACCCTTTATCTGTCTCATCTATATAGACTGTAAGCTCCCCAGGGCAGATGCCATCTCTCACCATGGGTTCATATAGCACAATGGGGTCTGATCTTGGCTGGAATCTCTAGGCATTACTGCAATATACGTAGTATGAACGGTAATAGGGCTACTCAGAGTGATATACTACTCAACATAACAAAGGTTGTCAGAATGTGGCCCTATCGATCTCGCAGAGTACTATGTTTTGATAATATAGGAGATAATCACAGGTCAGTGATTTCAACAATGACTCTTTTGTGCCCTCTGGTACAAACAACCCTGTGATACAATCATTTCAAATCATACGAGTTAAATCTGACTGCTGTGTAACAACATATTAGTTAATTTTTATGAATCAGTTAGCTTCTGATGGACACATTTAAAAAAATATGTATCCATGATAAAAGGTCAGGCATCCAACCATCTCAAGCCAACCCTGTCTGCGCTAATATATTGTGCTGTATTTCATTCCTTGTTCCTGATCACAGAAAGCTGCTATTCTGGAGGTGAGGAGTATTTCACTCCTGCAGAAAGAGATCACCTGATTGAAGATTCCAGCAACAAATTAATCATTACACATGAAAGGGAACATTCAAGATGGCATGCATGTAAAGCAGTGATTAAATATAGCCTTTTCACTGAGGAAATTTCTGTGCAAGGAAGGGCAAGATTTAAAATGCTGATCGGCATCACTTTTGTTATGAAATGTTTGGAAACAAGCTAATGGATTGAATTTCAGCTTTTTACACTGACGTGACATCTGTTTCTGCCATGTAAGAAATACAAAGCTGCACAATAATATTTTCTTTCAGGTGCAAATTCTCTTCTTAATGGCTGGCAAACATTGTTGGAACATCACAAGTAAGAAAAAAAATCCTTCCCTCATTTTCTTCAATTCACGGAAGCATAAACTCCGCTCATGGCCCTTGCTTGGCTGCAAGATTGGGGCACCTCAAATTTCACCATCTCTAAAGGTTGCAGAAGAGGCCGTCCACAGTGGCAACTCCTGCTGTGAGCCCTCAGCTCTAAGGATTGTAGGGACTGCTTGTTCTTTCTCCTCCTGGAGACCATAAAGCCAAAAGGGGGAAGGAGGGATGAAGAGCAGATTGAGTCAAGGCCATGGAGGAAGCAATCAATGGCATCCCAATAGCTGGGGCAAAAAGCAACCCCTATACACATTGAACGGCGCTGGGAGAGATTGTGTTTGCCTGAGACGTGCTCCTCTGGGGATGGTTTGGCTCCACACTGCCCTCCACACAGCAGTAGCCTGACTGCCACCATCAAGCCCAATATAACAACTGGGACTGAACCATATTTTTTATTTGCATTATAATTTTTAGCAGAGGCATTGTCACCATTCACAAAATCAATGTAACATGCAGAAGTTCCCATGCTTGGGGCTGAATTCTGCTCTTGGTTACCCCGGTGAAATTGCACTAGTGCAAATGAGAGCAGAATTTGGCTTTTATGCATGTGAGCATGGCATTAAAAAGTGGAAAAGAAAGTATAAAAAAATTAAAAACAACATCTGGTGGGGGGGAGTGTATTCTTGAATTTGGTATTTTCTCCTCTGGGTAATGAAAGTATGTATTAAAATATAACCAACAGAAGGAATCTTTAGACAACTGTTCTTTTCTATAACTTTGTTTGCCCACAGAAATATCATTCCAACCCATACTACAAGGACAATTGGGAGAATGGACTGCTCAGTGGATTAATAATGAGCGATGAAGCCTTTCACGTCTAGGTTACTAGTTCAAATCTGACTGAGGTCAGCAGAGACCAAAATTCCCACCATCCAATGACTGTTCAGTGGCCCACATGAGTTGAGTCAGTGGGATCGGCTCAATTCTTAGAGAACAGATGTCCATACCACAAAGGTCATGTCTACACTGCAGAGTGAAGTCGATTTCTTTTAAATTGACCTTCACCCAATGAATTTTAGAAGTCGCAGGAGCATGATCACACCACGCTCATTGTATTGGGGACTGCGTCCCCACTAGCAGCGCTTGGGTCGACAATCAAAGTAGTGCACCATGGGTAGCTACCCCATGGTGCAACTAGCCACAGAGGCTTTTGGGAAGGTTTTCGTTCTTCCATAATGCAACGATCTCCCTCCCCACCCTTCTTGTCCCAAACAAACAGATGGACACCTTTTTTGCGCCATTTTTCTAAACCTTTCAGTCTCTGCCGCGCATAAGCCATTGCCAGAGAGGCATGGAGCCCGCTCAGCTCTGCATTATCGTTGTGAGCATCACAAACACCTCACATCTTATCTTGGAGTATTTTCCAGAGTGAGACAGGGGCCGTAGTGCTGAAAATTGTGATGTTACTCAAGATGCCCTGCTACAAGCCACAGAACGAAACAATTCCCGTTTGCTGCAGGCTGCCAGGCACCATCTGCAGTTGGTGGGTGCCGCTTCTGGTCCCAGGAAACAAGCACTGACTGGTGGGATCGCATCGTTATGAAGGCGTGGGATGATGAGCAGTGGCCGCAGAACTTTCATATGCAAAAGGCCACTTTCTTTGAACTCTTCGCAGAGCTTTCCCCAGCCCTGAAACGCATGAACACTCATTTGAGACGTGCTCTGACATGGAGAAGCGAGTGGCCATCACTCTGTGGAAGCTGGCAACACCAGACTGCTACTGGTCAGTTGGGAATCAATTTGGAGCAGGTAAATCCACCGTGGGAGCTGCTGTGATGCAAGTGTGCAGGGCCATTAACAGACTTCTGCTAAGAAGGTTGCAGGACATATGGATGGGTTTTTCGCAGCGGGGTTCCCAAACTGTGAGGAGGGAAAGGGGCTGATATCTTGGCCCCCGACCACCTAGCCACAGAGTACATTAATCAAAAGGGATACTTCTCAATGGTGTGGCAGGCCCTTGTGGATCACAAGGGATGCTTCACCAACATCAGTGTGGGGTGGTCTGGAAAGGTGCATGACACACACATCTTTAGGAACTCAGGTCTGTTCAAAAAGATGTAAGCAAGGACTTTCTTCCCTGACCAAAAAATAAATATTGGCGAAGTTGAAATGCCAATAGCGATCCCTGGAGACGCTGCAGACCCATTGCTCCCCTGGCTGATGAAGCCATACACCGGGCACCCAGACAGCGAGGAGAGGTTCAATAATAAGTTCAGCAAGTGCAGAATGGTCGTGGAAGGTGAATTTGGGCATTTAAAGGTGCGCTGGCGCAGTTTACTTACTAGGTTAGACCTCAGTGACAAAAACATCCCGGCAGTTATCTCTGCATGTTTTGTGCTCCATAATGTTTGTGGAACAAAGGGAGAGAAGTTCCCTTTGGGTTGGGTCATGGAGGCAGGTAGACTGGCTGCCAATTTTGAGCAGCCAGACAGCTGTGCAACGCTGAGAGCCAACCATGGAGCGCTGCACCTCTGAGAAGCCTTGAAAAATCGGTTTTGCCATGAGACCTAATGTTTCTGAAAAATATGTGTTCTGTCTTCTTTTCCCATCCCGCAGCACTAGAGCACTGTGCTAGCCGCCCCACCCCTGCCCCCCGTGCGAATCCCCATGGTCTCAACAAAGAAAGAGTAATGACCTTTAAAGCAGTACATTTTTATTGTTGGTTGTTAATAGAAGAAGGAAAGGAAGTTATTTCAACACTTTGCATACATTGTAATGGGGCTGTGAGGGGACACAGAGCAAAATTTCACTGTGCAAATAGCAAACTACATGTTCCCATTTCTTAAAGAGGCTGGGACACCTCTTCTGCTCCCCTCACCTGGCATGGAGTGAAGCACGCGCTGCACCTGCTCAACCTCCTCCTAGGTCGCTTGGGGGTGGGGACTAGGAAAGAGTACATGAATTGAGAGTTTTGCAGGGACTGCAGAGGGAGTTCATCCTGCCGCTGCGCTTCTTGAAACTCAACCAAACGCCTCAACATGTCCAAATGATCCCTCATTATGCGCAGCATCTCATCCTGAGTTGCACGCTCACGTACTTGGGCTGTCTTCCTGTTCTCTATGTCCATGTTCATTTTCTCCGATAATGAAATCCTCCAGGCTCTTAGCTCTGTGTCAGCAGCCACAGAGGCATTCATTATCTCGGTGAATGTGTCATACCAAATTGTTTTTTTTTGCCTTCTAATCTGCGACAGGCAACCAGCGGGAGTAGTAGATGCTGAGCTGAAGGCCGCGCTGTCCACTGAAAGGCAAGCAAAGCATGAGGTATCCATTGCTAGCTGGCCCCATGGATGAAAAGCAATGTTACAATGTAAAAGTAACTCCCCTTTATATTCCCAAGGGATTGGCAGACCTGCATACCAATCTCTACCTATTGCAGAGCTCGTAGTGCCATTCTAGCCATGGTAAGTAAGGAGCTGGTACATCCATTTCAGGGAAATAAATCCCCATAGTGCATGCTGCATAAGTCCATAGTTCCCCAACCAGCAGGATTGCCCCCCTGACCCTCCCAAAACTTGCTGTTTGAAAAGGCGTTACAGAGGGTGTGGGGGGGGGGACAGAGAGGGGGATTCCCCCAGGCAAAACCACATGTGGGCACCCATCTCACAACCCCTAAGGCCCATCACAGTCATGAGCTGTCTTGTAACTTGCGGTTTACGTACCCAAAAAAACCTCTCATGGCAGAGGAAAAAAAAAACCACGATTGTATGGAGCAAGTACTGTAAATTTCCGCCATCTTCCCTCAGTGACCATGAGTGATATCAGTCTCCTGAGGGTAACAGAGGTGGAAAGGGAGGATTTACTACAAACATCTGGTACAAGCCTGGCCCTTATGCTGCTATGCTGTGTTCTGGGATGATGCCTGCACAATTAATAGGAGAATGGCAGAGGAAAGTGTCCTATCACAGTGGAAGAAATAAGGCTGCTCTCCCCAGAAACCTTCTGCAAAGGATCGCAGAGTACCTAAATGAAAGTTTCCTGGAGATATCCATGGAGGATTCTCAGAACATCCCTGTGCACATAAACATTCTTTTCTGGGGAGAACCCCTTGCTTAGGGGAACTAACAACAAGGAAGCCCATCACTGCCACCACTCATTTTTTTTCCACTATGACAAGAAGCTGGACTGGGGAGATAATCACAGAAATGAGATTTGCAGTACATACTCACCAGATATGCCTTCCCCGGCATTTCGGTCGCTCACGCTGTCCTGCATCCAGCTGTGCTGTTCTGGGGTTACAAACAGCTCCTGGCTTTCAGGGAAAATGGATTCCCCAGTCGCCTGGCCCGTTCTCCTCCTCATCCACAGAGTCCTCCTCGTTCATCCTGGATTCCCCTGATGAAACTATGCTGCGTGGCAGTACAGTGGTGGAGTCACTGCCGAGAATTGCACGCAGCTCCTCATAAAAGCGGCATGTCTTTGGTGATGAGACTGTTCACCTTTCGAGTTTTCTGATACGCCTGCCTCAGCTCTTTGATTTTAACTCAGCACTGCTGCACGTCCCTTCTGTGCCCCTTTTCCAACATGCCACGTGATAGCTTTTCGTAAATATCTAAATTCCTTTTGCTGGCTCAGACATGAGCCAGAACAGACTCTTCACCCCACAGACCGATGAGATCCAAGACCTCAGGTTGGCTCCTGGCTGATGTGCGTTTGGGGTGTGCAGTTGCCACGATCAGTTCTGCTGGCAAGCTTTCTCCACGCTGACAAAACAGGAAATGGGACTTCAAAATTTCCCAGGGCTTGAGGGGAGGGGCTCTTCTCTGCGTGCATGGCTGCAGTGCAGCAGAGTGCAAACATGCAGAGCGGTCACAGCAGAGCATTGTGGGATAACTCATGGAGGCCAATTACACCGAATTATGCTGCGCTCTGCCAACCCTGCCGCTCATTCAACCCAAACAATTCGATTTCAGTGCTACGCCACTTGCGGAGGTGGTTTTATTAAGTCGTATTTTCCCTCGATTTAAGTCAACAGAGCAGCCCAACCAGTAAAGACGCATACATTATGTGGTTGATGGAAACCACATTCCTGCGACCTACCTTTACAGTGCAGACCGGGCCAAAATCACCACAACAGGCACCTTTGGGTATGTGTACATTGCAACGAAACACCGGCAGCTAACCCATGTCAGCTGACTTGGGCTTGCGGGGCTATAAAATTACAGTGTAGACATTCAGGTTTGGGCTGGAGTCTTGTGGAGTCGCAGGGCCGGGACTGGAGCCCAAATGTCTACACTACGATTTTACATCCCCACAGCCCAAGCCCAAGGCAGCTGACACAGGCCAGGGGCAGGAGTTTTACTGAAGTCTAGACATACCCTTTGCTGGCAGTCTCAGCCAATAAGCCAAGGACTGAAGCAGCATAAAATCCAAAACTGCACTCTTCATTCCTGTTGTTACCGTAAAAACCCCATAAAAGCAGATGCTCCAGTCGGGGTTCAGACATGCTGAAAGGTAGCACGTGGAAGCCCACACTGTCACTACTTGTGCTGCACATACTGAGAAGGCTGCAGTTTCCGAGGGTGTGTGTGCACTTGGAAACGTCTTAAATGCTCTTCTGCAATAATGCATCTTCACCAGTGCTATCAACCATGTGAATCACGGCATAGGCCAGGAGCAGTCATTTCTACCATTGTGTTATCTAGCCCGGCTCTGAGAAACTTTTCTACACGTCAATTTCCATTGCATGTTTCCGTAACTGAAGAAAGAAAATACCAAATTTAAGAATGCAAAAAAACCCACCAAAATGTCACTCTGGACATTTATCGTCAATCTCTTTTCTTCATACTGCTATTTGTACTTCTTAATGTCATATAAGGTTCCAACCTGTACCCAAACATTCCCTATGTTCATGTGAGTATCAAGATCTGGGGTTTTGCCTCAGGCCCATCATTATTTTTCAGAGTGTTACAAATCCAAAGAGTCAACAGTAAATCTTCAGCAATTACTTTGAAAGCTCAGCACCAAATAGTGTCCCTTTAAAAACACAGGCATGAACAAACCAAAGTGTATAACAGTGGTATAATGAGCTAGCACAAGGCATGTGCAGAATCCTCAAAGTAAGTAATGTAGTGTCCCAAAGTGAGTATTGTTTTCAGGTTTAGGTTGATCATCCTTTTACCTGTCTCTCATTCCTCTGACTTCCTCATTAAGCACTTTAGGACCCAGCCAGTTCAATTAGCCAGTCTCTCTCCTCAGTGGAAGTGTTTTCTCATGAGCAACAATTAAGAGTGAAACTGACAAGGTGAATTCCTAGACAGTTCCATGCTGCAGGTGACAACACCAAGAAAGCTTCCGTGCAGAGGAGTGTGATGCTAATTAATTAAGCTCCTCTAGCAATGCCAGAGCTAGTTGTCCCATAAATGATAGCTTGGTGAGAAAGAGAATGACCCTGTGTAGGCTAAAGTGCATGCGCGAGCCAGCTAATTTGTTCACCTCTGAGACAGCCAAGATAGGATCAAATCAATAGCAAGAATGCTTTTACCTGTAAATACTAAGCTGGCATTTTCCAGTTCTTCTTGCGGAACCTTGAAACTGAAGGACTCGTTGTAGAAGGGATCTATTGTACCCTTCATGCAAGAGGTTTTCTTGGTCTTTGCTAATTTTAATCCATGAACCAGCTGAATTTTCACAAAGGGATCTGAGAGAAACACAAACACAATTTCACCTTTACAGTTGCAGTCAGTCAATGTTCCTGTCTCAGAAAGGTTCTGCACAGATGGAACCATATTGTGGAGGTGTACCATGCAGGAAAAATAGCACTTGGGAGAGATCTGGACTCTTATCAAGTCAAGGTACCAGGTGACTTGAAGAGGAGATATCCAAATCTCAAGCACAGAAGTCAGAATGTTTCTGTTTACTCTGCATAGTGCGCAACGAATGATGGCCTTGACAGAAGCCAGGTATATTGTTCTCACTGACAGATCTCAATATTCTAACAACAGCAGCAGCTGGAGTAGGGAGTCAGGGAAATATATCACAAAGGGGGAGGAGGGAAATCACCAGCTGAAATAGACCCTTTCCATACTTAGATAAAGCAGGTGAGGGGTGAGCGGACATTGTCAAAAATCACACAGCAGAAAAGTTTTGAAGAATTAAACTGCCTTTATATTTAACGTTCACACAACACTTTGTGTCTGCAAAGCACAGCACAAAGATTGAGAAATAATCCTAAACCACAAAAGCAGAGGCCGGGATAGTATTTGGAAACTCCTGGCTCCCAATCCTTTGCTCTGGCCAGTAGACTTGAACTCTCAATGTTTGTTTTATATATTTAAAAAAAACCCACATCACTGGACAACAAAGATTTTGCTTCCTGAATACTTTTGGATGTATCTTATGGAATTTGGGCTGCTGATTACAAAAATCACCATGAAATTTCCCTATCATGTACCATTTTTTTGAAATTGCCTATATTTGTTATTTCAATTAATAATTTATGTCTATTAAAATGTTGCCCACAATGTAAGCTGAAAAGTTTTCTATCTTGTGTCCAAGCATGCCTGGGCATGCAGTGACACTGCACTTAGTGCAGGCCACACAACATGCAGTGGGAATGCTAAGGCTTAGGCAGGGCGGATGCTGGCAGGACAGGTTTTAGAAAGGCTATAAAAGCATTTTGCACACACCGTTCTATGCATTGCGTTTATATCAGTTTGCATTCATGTTGATGCGCATGCTCTATGCACATAGCATATTGTGTGTACTCACAATAATAAAGCAATTGTATTTTCAGGAGGATTCATGATAGCAAAATGTCTCGCCAATGTCGCAACAGCCGCAATATGTTTCTTGGCAACTACAGAGCACCAAACTACATGCAGGTGGTTGACAACAAGCTTCAAGCATATAAAACCATGAAGTGCAACATGTCACTAAAGATTAATTTTCTGCATTCGCATTTAGACTTCTTCCCTGCAAATCTTGGTGCAGTCAGTGACGAGCATGGTGAAAGGTTTCAACAGGACATTGCGATCATGGAAAAACGGTATTAGGGCAACTGGAATCCATCAATGCTGGCCGATTATTGTTGGACACTTAAATGAGAAGCCTCAGACACTGAGTACAAACGAAAATCATCAGCAAAACATTTTTAGCTCAGTTGACCTATTGCAAAGCGTCAGCACCGTTATGCAATTAAATGCATTACATTCAATAAAAGTCAATTTCTTGTTTCTCCAAATTCCTACATGATACAAGTAGTCTGAAATTATATTTGTGTTCAGCTTCAAGCGGTCTAGCATAATCTAAAAAAATTTCTGAGGAAGCAACACTTTTGAAAAAATTTGTTGTCCAGTGTATATTAGAGCTTTTCAAAGCCATGCATTAATTTTAATGGGAACTGAGTGTTCATATCACTTACATGCCATCCAAAACAGCAGCCTAGGCATATAGGACAATTTTAGCACACACACAAAAATGCACATCAGTGATCGGAGAAATACACTGCCTTTACCTGATCCTTGGCTCATATCTGTCTGAAGAAGTTGTTTTGCTCTAATAATATCTACATTCAGTCTTCCTGCACTGGGTAGGTAATTTAGTGATAGCAGCAGCTCTCCCAACTCGACTTCATTCTACAGGGAAAAGGAAATGTGAGAATATATAACTGCAAAGTCAGACAGGGAGACAATTACAATTAAACCAACAAAAACAGATCCCCTAATTGATTGCAATGGCTGACAAACATTTTCATCATCTTCAAGAACCATTTGGGGCCTTGCACTGAATAAGGTAAAAAAATTAAAATGCTATCTCCTGCTAGTAGGTTTGCTTCAGTGCATTATACTTCACTCACTAAATGTTGTTCAGTTTTAAAACTGCCATCTGTAGTGAGCTTGTGACAGAGTGCTGCGAACCAGCGCCTACTGAATTCTATCTGACAGCCCTCCCCCAGCCTAAGGGGAGGAACTACTAGACCCAGGATTCAAATGAAAGCGGGGACAACAAATGATCAAACAGGAATGGGCGCGTGAGTTATAGGTTCAAAATCAGAGATTCAGACAGAAACACCAAGCATGGAACCTTGAACAGCATCCACTGCTCCTCAAAGGTGTCTGGGCAACCAGCGGACGCGGCCCAAGGGAACTTGGCCCGGATGCATGAGCCAAGGGAGGAATGGAAATAGGCTCCACCGTCGCAGAGCACCTCCCATCCAGCATCCTCCTCCTGAGGCTAGAGACGGCCACCTTGGCCAGCGCCAGTGGAAGGTTGATGAGGAGGTCTCGTGATTTTGTGGAGCCACATATAGGGTGTGTGTATATCAGGAGGTGCGGGGAAAAGTTCAGCCAGAGCCTAAGAAGGTGGCTCTGGAGGAGCCAAAATAGGGGCCACAACTTGGCACACTCTACACAGACGTGTGCCAGGGTCTACCTGAAGCCACAGAAGAGGCAGGTATTGGGAGGGCGGTGAACCACGCCAGGTATGCCTGTACTCATGGCTCCAGGGAGCAGCAGCCAGCTGATATCCCCAGCGTGACATGGGACCAAGGCTGGCCCACCGGGACTCCTCCCCCTCAACAGGTGGAAGGAGGTCCCGCCACTTAGTGTCAGGGTGGGACATGAGGGTGAGGAAGTGGAATGTGGGGAGCACGAGCGTGTACAGCTGCTGTCAAGGTACAGTTCTGAAAGAAACCAGCTGCAAGCCACAGAAGCCCCAGGTGGATTGGGAGAGGGAAATATGAAAACTGCCTCTCGGGAACTGTCAGGTGAAAAGGAAAACGAGACAACTGCAGGGGTGGTGGCAACAATACAGGAAGTGGAGGGAAAGGGGTGGGAGTGGTATCAAGGGCAGGAGCGGAATCAGGATTGAGATCTGGGGCGGGGCAGGATCTAGAGACTTGGGTGGAATGTAGATGCCCCCCACTGCGAGGCCATTCTCCATTGCCTCCTGTGCGGTGGCCTCCGATGCCAGGAAAAAGACGCCCTTCCTGTACATCTAGGAGGCCGCCACGATGGCCGCAGGTCCCAATGCCCACCCACAGGGATCTATGTGGGGCAAGACGGACACCGGGAGGCACCAGACACCATGCTTCCTGGTCAGGGTGGCAAAGGGGCTCTGGCTGCTGCAGCTAGAACTGGAAGAGGCTGTGGGGGCAGACGACGGGGTGGTGGGAGGAGGGCTTGCAGCCACCTGGGCGTACGCTCTGGCAGCCGAGAGATGGGCACCCCCAGAGCTGGCGGAGAGAATGGCAGGCCACGGCCAATGGTGGGGCTGCGGCGGGGGGGGAGCGGCCCCCGTACTGGGAAGCTTTGCCCGCCAGCCGGGGCTCTTCTTCCCCATGCCCTGTCTGCCAGCCGCGGGAGCTCCCCTCCAGGTGGAGACAGGAGTCATGGCAGAGATGGCGTCCCGACCCGTGCTTGCCACTGCCAGCGCCCTGGGGGGGGCGACGGCGATAGCAGCGCCAGTCAGAACGGTAGCTGTGGGCAAGCTGAGGGGGGGAAAGAAAGTTGACTGGGGGGGGCCCTCCCTCCCACAATCTCCCCTGCCATCCAGGAGAAGGGGCAGGAACCAGCACCGGAGAGGGAAGGTGCAGAGAAGGGGAACGGGGAAGGGCAGGACAACTAACCACTCCTCCCCGCTAGCCTTCAGGCAGGGAGGGAGGGTCACAGGGGCCTTATTCGGGTGGAGGCCTGGCTCCTCTGGCTGCATTGGGTACAGGGGGGGACTATCATAGCATTGGGGGGACAACAAAGAAGGGGATGGAAGGGTTCACAAGCCCTAAGGAGGCACAGCGCATGGATCAGGCGGAACAGGGCAGGGATCATGGGGCAGGGGAGGAAAGGAATGGGTCAAAAACAGGTCTTGGACAGGGCAGGAAAAGCCACAAAGATTCCCAGGGGTTGGCGGGGGAGGCACCCAACCAAACACACAGAGGCTAGGCAGGGCGGGCAAACTAACAAAAAAAAACTCTCTAGGAGACCAGGGTGGGGCACGGCAGGGAGTGAAACAAAGTTGGCAGCAGCGGGCGGACAGAGCAGGGAGCAAAGGGAAAGGGGAGCAAACTGCTGCAGGGAGGCCAGTGGGCAAACGGGGAGGAGGTGGGGGGCGCGGCCTATCAGCAAAATGCAACCAGAGGAGGGAGGGCAATACCAAGGGAGGAAAGAGGGGCACGTGCACCCACGTGCGCTCGCAAACACAGTCACTATTTGCTACTGCAAACAAAGTCCCGGATGGTAGCAGGGTCAGAGCGAGCAGCTGGGCCGAGGCGTAGAGGCAGCCCCAGATGGTGAATAGGGATGGTGGAGCTGATGGTAGCGAGATGGATGGACTAGGGGGAGGGCTCTGCGCCAGTCCCCCCATGACAACAGTAGCGACCACTGCAAGCTCAGAAGGCAACGAAGATGGCAAGGTCACTCAGTCCAGAGCAGCAACACCCCCGTCATAATGGCCTGGAGCAGCAACAGCAATTGCAGCAGCTCCACACGCTCCTCCTCCAGCTACAGTACCGGTGCCCCTTCCTCCTCCTCCTCTTCAGTGGCGGCAGCAGCAGGGCCCCTAGCCAGCAGGAGGGGTTTGGCCCAGGGGGCTGCTGGGAACCAACAGCTGAGCCAGCACTCTGGTCACTTAAACACCAATTAATTCTCCCCAGGGCGGGCCTAACAGGGCCTAATTAGTGGATTACAATAGACTGGAGGAGGACTAACGAGGAAACTGGCCCATTAACACGGGAGGTACAAGAAAGCACAGGAAGGCAGTACAAGGGGCAGAACCAGAACCGATCTCTGGATAGAAAGCATTCTCCCCTCAGCAGAGACGGAGGAGAGACTAAACCTGTAACGTGGCATGTAGATCAGTGAGGTGGTGGGAAGAGCAAATGTAAATAGACCACTCTGGGGTGTTTGAAGGGCACCTAGTCTGCATAGACAGAGCAGGAGAGGATGTCACCCTGTCAGAGCTGTTTCGACAGCACGGCACAAGGAGGAGGAATCTCAAGATCCATCGTTTTCCTTTCTTGCGTTTGGAGTTTTTCCATCTAGTTCTAATCTTAATAATTTAACAAGACGGATCCAGCGTTAACATACAAAATACGGGCCCAATCCTTCAAATGATCCACACACAGAACTGCCGCTGACGACACTGGAAATTCTGGGCACAGATTGCTTGGAGAATCAGACTCGGCAGGATTAAGTAGCATTTCCTTTGTGGTACAAGATGACACCAAGAAGGAAATTCGGAGGTGGCATTCACTTATGAGCTTGTGCTATTACACCTTGGTATTGCAGCATGTTGTGCAGTTATCTGAGTGTCAGGCTTAACAGCGTCCTTGCTATTCAGCGGACTGTCCCCTGACCTTAGCTTTACATAAACATGGCTGTTTATCCATTAATCCCCCTTTCGCTGACTTAATTAAAATGAGTAAAAAAAAATGTCTGAGAGATGATATTACTAATAGCTCCCAAATGATAATCATGCACTGCCTTTGATGCTTTCTGATGCTGTTATTGTATTCAGGTTGTGAAAATACATAACCAGTGAGCACCACTGTTGGTTTTACATTCACCTTTCAGATACCTGTAATAACCGTAGTATCTTCCTAGTCTCACCACCAGAGCTGAGCCCACCCCAAATCTCCCAGATTCAAACACTGAAGAAGTTCAGATCAGGTCCAGATCTGATCTTTGTGGCCCATCTCAGCAAGGATTAGGAGAAACTAAGGTACCACAATCACTACAGAAAGGGCAAGAATTTTTAATGGCACCCATAGCAGTTAGATTTGTGGGAAATGTCTGTCACAAACCTGAAATTAGGGACAAATTGTATACAAACCCAAATCGTGTCAGGTAAACCTGGGCAGGACTGAACAAAATGGGGCTAAGATTCCAGTGAAATTGGCCAGTTAATCATTTTCAGGGGGAAATTAGCAAAATGTGGCAGTTCTAATCATACGGTTCTGCATTTTGGGCTAAAATGAACCATAACACTCAGAACAAAATTCGAGTGTATTTGGAAGCTTCCACTACTCAAGAGAGCTGTGTTCAGAAGTAAATACAGCCTCAGCATTCCTTTTAGGTTTGGTAAGGACCTTCTCTCTCCTGTCACCTTCCTCCATCCTCAGATGGGGAACTCTGATCCCGTCTGTGGCCCGCAGCAGCAGGACATCACAGAGGTGGCTGCTTCTTCTTAAAGACCCTTTTGACTTCCCTCATGAAAGATCATAGAGCACAAGATGAGTAGGGGGTGTTAAATATGGGTGTTTTTGTAGCAACAACCAACAGGAAGACGATGGCAGCAGCTCCTATGGCAGAGGGATTTTCTGGCAATGCCCGCAGCCCTACTTTATGAATAAGGTGAGGGGCAAAAGGTTAGCCTGGACAATTAAGGCGAACAAAATGTTACATGACTTGGTACTTCACAACGTTTTCATTAAACAACTAGAACAGACAAAATGAACATGACACATATGAAATGGATTAACAACTGGCTAACTGCTGTTGGACTACTGTGTCTATTTCTTGAGTGTCCATCACTGAAAGAGGGATGTTGATAGATTGGAGAGGGGTCAGAAAAGAGCAACAAGAATAATAAAAGGATTAGAAAATATTCTTTTTAGTACCTTTTAATGGTAGACTCACGGAGCTCAATTTGGTTAGCCTGCCACAGAGGGTGACAATCACAGTCTATGAGTGCTTACATGGGAAGCAAATAAACATTTGATAACAGGCTCTTCAAAGGTATAACAAGATGCAATAGCTGGAAGTTGAAGATAGATAAATTGAGAATGGAACGAAGGTGTACATCTTTCACAGTGAGGGTAAGTAGCAAGTGGAACAATTTACCAAGGATCATGACGGATTCTTCATCCCTGGCAATTTTTAAATCAAGCTTGGATTTTTATTTTTTTTTAAAGCTCTGCTCTAGGAATTATTTGGGGGAAGCTCTATGCCCTGTGTTACACCGGAGATCAAACTACGTAATTACAGTGACGATGTAGGTCAATGGTCCCTTCTGACCTTGGAATCTATGCTAAAAGAAATACATAACGGGATTTTCAGTCACAGAGCCAGGCTCAGTCAAGACGAGTGTGCTGCACTATTACACAGACCTCACGGAGGCCAGCATCTTCATTGCTGAGGGCTTGATTATCCAGCGCCAGCTGAGGTGGAGCAGGCACTGCGTGCGCATGCCTGGTGCACAACTACCAAAACAACAGCTGTACGCTAAACTCACCAAAAGAGGAAGGAATCGGGGAGGCCAAAAGAAACACTTCAAAGACACCCTCAAGACAAATATCAAGAGATGCGGCATCGACATCACACACAGGGAAGCAGTTGCCCAAGAGAGGGTTAACTGGCAAAGACGCGTCAAAGAAGGAATGATCATTTTTGAGGAAAATCACCTTGTAGAAAAACGCAAGAAAAGAAAGGGTAGACAACTGTCTTGCAGTAATTGTGGCCCAACCCTGCCTTCCAACGCCACCTGCAACGTATGCCAATGAATCTGCAGCTCAAGGATCGGAATTCTCAGTCACCCAAGAACCCATATAAAATACAACTTGTAAAAGACATCATCCGCGACTTGAGAGATCACCAGCTGCACAGACCTAGACAGGCAACTGCAGCTGCTGAATGACAGACTACCTGGGAAGATTCTGAACTATTGCCAATGGGGATGCCAAGGAAATAAACTTGGGGATGGCCTGACAGGGGATGGCCAAGCAGGTCAGAGAAATCAAGCAGGGGGATAAATCAAATCTAAAATCTGAAGTGATGGAAGGCCTCAGTCTTTATGCGTCTCCCTGAACAGATGCCCCTATCCTGAACCCTCATCATTATTCCCTTATCCTGGTTACAATATATGGAAATACAAATAGATGCAGCAAAACAAAACACACCCTACAAATTAACCACCACTCTCTATTTCTGCTTTGTTCCAAGGTGACATTCATTCTTGCATTACCTAAAAGAAAGATGAAGAAAACTCCTTCCAAACCTTCCTCTTGTCGGCCTTAAGGAATTCACATATTATAACTCTGATATTAAGAGACTAGCCTTGTAATTCGAATCTTCATGACACAGGTAATGGGAGATCTAAATCTGAAAATATACACTCTGTACTGCGCACCAGGAGCAGGTCTAAACCCTAGTTATGCACACAGCAATGCCCAATTTCAGTATTTAACAGGTAGCAGAGAAGGTGTTATGACTGAAGTGTTTAAAACAGTTAGTGGGAATATACCGTCTTTACCAGATGATTTTTCCCAGCAAGTTTCTCTTATTGAGATTGTGCATGTGCTTGGGGAACTGATGCCAACCATCTGTGAGATGGGCACAGGCCCTTAAGAGCTGGCTTAAGCTTGCAGAAAAGCCTTGGGCATATAATTAAGAATAGTTAATGACTTCCTTTTGGCCAGCTGCACAGCATCCATGCTTCAACAAATGCTGCCTCGGCCCTTGCTCAAAAAATCATCTTTGCTTGAGGGGCACCTCAGTGATTGTAATATCCTGATCCCTAACCCTTTACTAGCATCATACCAACCCTCAGGGTAGTTCATTATCTACTTGCTTACACATGGCTGAGGTAGACAGTAGCTTGACACTGGGTAGCTTCTAATGTGACTTTACACATTATGAAGTCAGTTTTGGATTAGTCTCACAGACAGAGAACACTTCCCAGACATCCCTGCATTTTACTTGATCACTGCACCACAAAACAGTCAAACTGCTGTCACTCAAGACAAAGCCTATTGAACAGCTGATTTTGAATCCTGGCAGACCAATCACAGGTTGGCATGTAGGGTGCAAAAAGTCCATGCTGTCTATGAGACAGACTAGCTACACAGTTCCGAATCCTTTCACTGCCAAAGATTTCATGTACAAATTGAATCGGAATCGGGTATTCTTCCATCCCTATTAACATACAACGTAACATTGGCTTGGGCTTTTTGTAATGTATCCATTCTTATTCGTCACTGGCAGTCATAGTTTATCTGGTTCTTTGCATAGGTCAGCTTTTGCAAATTCCAGTATGTTTGGAAAAGTTACATACTGTAAGACACCTATAATTTCTCCCAGTAGCGTAACTAACAATCAGTAACACCACCAAAACAAAACATTCATTTTGTAAATATCTGTCAAAGCATAAATATAACACAGGGGGCAGACACTAAGACTTGATACAGAAATGCAGGGCTCTTCAATTGACCCTAGGCTCGGGTACTAACCATCTGCATCAAGATTCAGGGAAATTACTGCTGGGTCATGCTGGTAGGTGGACCCATTTAGTTTCTACCAGGAGCTACAGGAGTTTAAAGTATCTCATTGGCCCAAATGGAATCCCTTGTAATGACTATACTTTTGTTGAGATTTGTGTGGTTTTGTTGGTTTCGAGTTACCAGCATAACCAGACCCCCAAAGTGGAAGGGAGAGGGCAGTGAGTTTGGGCATGGAACAGGGCTTTGAGCTCTGTTGAAGACAGGATAGAGACTCCATGTATTCACAGTAAGCTTTAAACAAAATTAAATCTGTATATTCAAATTTGGGTTTTTTAAAAAACGTTGCTTCATTTTGTGCACACACATTACGGGCCAATCCAAAGCCCAAAGAATTCAACAGAAAGTCTCCCACTGACATCAGTGGCCTTTGGATCAGGCACCATCTGCCTCCATTTCCATTAAGGGCTTTTTCTGTGTCATGCTGCTTTCCAGTTTAGCATCAGCAGTATCCAAACACTGCATGTTTCCATTAATTGCCTGGAAGGAAGTAATGTGCAATCCAACCCACAAAGACCACATCAGAATGGGTTTGCTGGAAAATGGCAAAAAGTAATAGTCTTAACTGTCTCATTGTTGAGCACAGCTGGTAATGTGCTTTCCAGAATGACAAACAGCATTTTCAAAAATGAATCCAGTTCACTGAATAGTCTACCATACAAATGACTCAGGGACTTGAAAAGGCATTTAACTTCAGCAGTGAACTATATCTGATCTTATGCATGTATATTTCCAGCTCAGTTGTAAGAATATGAATGCGAGATACTTCAAATCCTGCCACAATGCAGGCAGACCAGATGAGGCTACAATTCAGCACTGAAATATTTTCTTTGAATTTCTTTGTAACCTTGTATTTCTCTCTTGATGCCTTCGACTTTTGATCCACTCATTGTTCATTGATCAAGTTAATATGCTGAACCAAACTTGCTGGCTTTGTTCTTGTGGTTTGTCACCTGTCAGTCACAGTCCTCAAGAGCTCGCTCCCCGTGGGATCCAATTAATAACTAGATTACAGATGCATCAGTTGCTCCAGAAGAACTCCGGCGAGAGTTATAACTTCTCAAGATTTAGTTCCTATATCCCCTACATGCTGCAAGACAAATCCAAACTGCTGAATATGAGCACTAGTATCTGACACTCTGCCTCATTAGAGAAGCGGGTGGAAGGATTTGTATCAGAGATGAAACCCCTGCTGCACTAGAAAGAGTTGGTGCTGTACAGAATCATTTGTTCAGCCATCAAAATTACAATTGGGGAAAGTCAGTAGGGTTTGTTGCAGCTGATGTGATACGGCTACTTTTATTATGGCAGGAGCTGACCTAGTCAGAGGAGTTTGGTGGAGGGGTTCTGACTCAGTTTGCTAGGAAGCAATTAGCAGCCTCAGAACAATTCAGGTTGGCTGTGAAAGTTGGGAGGCTCCCTCTCAATGCTCTCCATAAATGCAGCATGACTCCATAACTATCGGCCCTTTGGTTTCCTTGCCTTTTATTGTATACATATATGTCATACATAGAGAAAATGTTACAATATTCTTCCCTATTGACTCTCCACTTAAGCATCTTTTTGTTATGACACTGAAGCCTTTTCAGGCTGGATGGGGAAGGTTTGATAAAGAAATCACTCTCTCTTCCACATAAGTGCAGGGTTTGAGCAAAGGAAGGGAGGAGGTTTATGGATTTGGTGCCCTATCTATTTTATTTTATCCCAAAGTCTGTAAATTTAAATACATAACTTGATGCACATGGAGAAGAGATTACACCTTAAAATCTTAAGCAAACCCAGTAAATGGCAATCTTTACTACGCCTTTAAATTAATGTTAGTTTTCTCTGATACAAGGCATGTATATAGTTCAGTATTACAGATGGGTATTTTCCAATACTGTCTAGAGATACTATAGAATACCACAGGGTGTAATATTTTGAACCTATGCTGTTTGCTATATATATTTCTCCTTTAGGCACAATAATTTAAAGGCATCATTTCAGTTACCATTGTAAGGCTGATGACACATTTGGTTTGTTTTTCAATCCCAGATGACCCCAGAAAAGCAATTTTCTGTTAGATTAGGTGCCTAAGCGACATCCAGTCTTGGATGTTTGACATTTTCCTGAAGTTCTGATTATTGCTTCATCCTTCCGAGTTCTTTTTTATGGGTGCACTGTGCAGCACGTTACTAGCATTTGTAATCTAGGGGTTGTCTTTGATCCAGAACTTTCTGTATCTATCATCGGGGCTGAATCTAACACAGAAAAAAGCCTAATTTTTTTTCTGCCATCTCTGGAACACAGCAAGGCAGTCTCGAGGAAAGCAGGGTTTAATTTATGCTATTAGCCCATCTCATTTGGATCAGTGCAGTGCACTGTTCACAGGCCTTCCAGACTGTTTATTTTATATCTCTACAACATGCCTAGAGTTCTACAGCTCCAAGGCTCCCTGATTCCAGACGTACACAACACATTACATCAGCGTGCAGGTCTACACAATGCTTCTAATGAAAGTTCAAATTGATTTTTCTTCTCAAGGTTGTCCATGGCGTTACCTGTTTGGTATATTAGAAAACTGATGCTTTAATACACCCTGTTCCTACAGGCTTCCTGCACCTTCCTTCAGTAAATGACTAATGATTTCCGGAGGGCTGAGCTGATGTATACTATGACCACGCCTTGGCAACAATTTACCCACCTATGTTTAAGGGTACTAAGCGCAACCCTGGTAAACGCAGAGTCATGAGATCTGGTTGCAGTCCCACTAGCTTTGCCAGTGAATCCCTCCACAATTTGGACAAGTCACTTATTCTCCCCAGCCTCACTTGGAGAGAATACTTTCCACCTCGCAGGTGGAGGTTAAATTCTTTCAAATTTGTCTAGCACTTTGAGTGCCGGAGATAGAAGGCGCTAATGAACAGCACAGGATTATTATTATATTATCACTGTGCCATGCAGGGCTTTAACTGCACAAGGCCCATTCAAATTAATAGGGGTCACTTGGGCAAATCCCCATGCAGCATACTGAACATTCATCATAGCCCATAGAGCTAGCTTAGCCTTTTATTGTATTCAGCAGTAACGCAAGGAACCTACAGGCCTATATGCTGTAAGACATTAGCTTAAGAAAGTTAGCATACGTATAGCCACGCATAGTAGGCCCGTAACCCTTAGGATAGATACATGGCCTGACAGTTACCCTTAGATTTGGGGGAACTACGACTAGCTTGCTCAGTAGCATGCATTGGAACCTAATGGTACCAGGCAACCACAGGATCAATGAAGTGATTCTAGGCTTGGGTATTTTAGGATAGAATCTTTGGCAGATGTCTAACACGCCTGAGCAATAAGTGACATATCTGATGAGTTAAATGGCATTAATATGTTAACCTATAGGATAAGGGCACCCCAATATTACAAGATTGAGGAAATTAGATTTGGACATGGAAGGCTGGGCATTAGAATGAATATTCATGATGGTGCTCAGGCCCTATAAGAGGGCTAACCACCATGTGGAGGGGGTTAGTTTTCCAACACTGGACCCTTCAGCTCTATTGTTATCTATCACCAATCTTGGGCATTGGGGAACTTGGATCATTGGACTCATTCGGCATGTCAGAGACAAGGCTGGTCCTTTGTCTCACACCACCAGGTCCTCAAGGAAGGGAGTACGTATATAAGAGCCTATGCAAGAAATGATACAATAATACTGTATTATTCCTACCTGTTTATGTGGTTTGGAGCTTTTCAGTCTTTATTATTGCTTCTTAGGCCATGTCTACACTAGCGAGTTTACAGTGGAACAGCTGTACCAATGCAGTTGCGCCACTGGAAGATCACTCATGTAGCCGCTCTCCTGTCAACATAATAAACCACCTCAACGAGCAGCAGTAACTATGCTGGCAAGAGAAGCTCTCCCGCAGACAGTGCTGGGCCACTGCCACTTATGACAGCAAAACCTTAAGTTGCACGAGGTGTGTGTGTTTTTTTCACACCCCTCAACAACAGAAGTTTTGACATCATAAGTGCTCGTGTAGACACGGCCTAGTAAAAAATCACCAAGGCTTTAATTTGCCCTCAGTGTGAATGTCCTTGCCATATACCTCAAGGGTACAAGATATCAAACTCATTGGCTTTAGTTCTGTGTAGCCTGATTCTGGGACAAGAACCCTATTACCCTGAGCGCATTAATTAAGATCAACTGGCAATCAATACTATCATGTTTAATCATTAAAGAGGATCAGGCAAGCCATGTAACCAATATTACACTGAAGGGGGACTTTAGAAGTGGCCCTGTGATCCTCCCTCCTTACAGGGAGTTTCAGTTAAGCCCACTAACATCACAGAAAAGGTGAAGCAGCTGCTCTGTGATGCCTCCTCTTGGTCCCAGGATGGGAATAGCGGGCCTCATCCACCACAGGAGGGTCACAGACCTACAGGAGGAAAAGTTTGGGTAGAAAGGGAGCCCACCGTTCCTCACAGGACCTTTTCTCCTACTGCACTCTACCACAATGGACTAACACACACTGGGGACTGCTCTCAGCTACATATGTCTAATCTCATTAGCTCTGTTTCCAGAGGGCAGGCCACTTACAACATATTCTTCCAGGGATTAAAGTAAGGGATAGCACTGTGAAAAGGCAAAGGAAGAACTCTCCTTCCTCTCCCTCACCCTGGCTAAGGAGAGGGTTGCTCAACCCTCAATACTACAATCTCTTCCCTGGCTAGTGAGGTGAGGACTCAGCAACAGAGGCTTGGTTTCTCTCCCTAGATGGCAGTTCTGTGTCACTCATTTAGCTCCACAGCTGCTAGGGTTCGAGGCATATTCAAAATACTGACTGAAGTCTCTTGCCTGCTCAGTGGCTATGAGGCAGGTTTGAGGAATTAGTTTTCATGCTGATGCACAAACCTTTGAACCAACTGCTGTTTCAAACCATTTGCTAAAGAAATGACTATCTGGTGATCGGTTTTACTGGTTTTTAATTTTTCTGTACATTTTAGTCTATCTGTGAAGGACATTATGGAAACCTGCTTTAAAATTAAAAAAAAAAGATATGATATGATGGCCAAATGCAAAGACAGTGCACACTTGCATAGAATGGCACTTGAGTTCTGTACACCCAAAACTGAAAAGTCTGGGAATTCTGAAGCCAAGAATAATTTAGCACATTCACAAGGGAAGACTTCCAAAATGCATGACATAAGCAGTGGAGAGTTCATTATAATTTGCTAAAGAAATGCTTAGAAATGACCTATAAACCGAGTCTGTCCTTTCTCTACCCCTCTTCACGACCAGTCAATATCTCTGCTAGGATCAGATAGGAGCAATGACAACACATATTTGGTGTTTACTCTTGAATCATGAACCAAAACTAGAGCTTGAGAGAGCTGTTGGAAACTTGAATCTCTCGAGAGCAATTTCCTTAAGGCTGAGTGCAAAATTCAAGCAAGAAGCCCATTAGACTCCCATTGAGCCCTGTACTTATGAACCTATGTTCCCAAAAAGTGAATGCCACTCAAGTGTACTAGTGCTAGGAAGATTGAAAGGAGAAGAACAGAAAGTACCCCTGTCTTTCATAAGATGTAGCTCCATGACTTAATCTGTGGGGAAGGGAAAGGAGGTCTCATGAATTTTCACACAGCAGCAAGGCCAGGATTGTCACTTGCAGCATAATGATGTCTAAGTTCTGATCAACACTGGTTCAAACCATTTCATCTCACATACTCAGAAAAACTCCCCAGGAAAAAGAAAGCAGTGTGTTGATACATCTAGGAGTGCGCCATATTCTGTGTTAATCAATCTTTACAGAGAAACGTGAGAATCTGAGCACAGATTTAGCAAATACTGTCAACCTACTTTGCACTAGTCAGGCAATTCCATGGGATGGAGTTAATTAAGGAGGGTAGAATATTTCCTACACTTCTTATTTCCTGGCTCTGGTGCTATTTGAACTGGCAGATCACTGACTCTCTTTTTGGACTCAATCCTGCAAGGTGCCGAGCATTCTGCCCCGATTCAGCCAAGCACTGAAGTCCTTGCTCAATTTAAAGCACATTAACGGCCCCACTGAAGGTAAGCACCAGGGTAAGTGCTCTGCTGGATTGGTGCCAGAATGCTCCGCTTCTTACAGGATCAAGCCCTTTATCTGCCTGGTGAATTTAGTGTCCGTGAAAGGCACTAGGTTGACAGCCTGGGTGAATATGAAGCCCTCTATGTATCCACAGAACAGGTAAGGCATGGGAAGCAGTGCCCTGTCAACATGCCCCAGCCCTGAGCAGGAGGGATCACGCCTACGGGCTGAGGGAACAGTACAGTGCTCATGCACATTCAATCCCAAGCGTCTCTGATAGCAAAAATGCCAGCAGTGATGGTGGTTTTAGTGAAGGGGACCTCCTCCCTGTTCACTGGCCTGGGAACTGAGTCAAAATAATTGCATATGCTGTTGACTAACAAGCAGCCATCAGATGGTAAGAAATGTTGGTCACTATTTTTCTGGGCTGGGTTTGAACCAGCTCCCTAGACATTAAAAGCTGTCTATCCCTTATGAATCTTGGGAGCACTAAAAAGCTTTCCTGATCCAAACCCTAGTGAAATCAGTGCAAAGACTCTCATCAGCTTCAACAGGAGATGGATCATGCCTACGGCTTAGAGAGAAACATGCATGTGCTTCTATCCACCTTCTCACATGCAACAAGATATGTGTCCACACTCCCTCGTCTCTGCTCGTTTCACGATACATTTCTAAAGACGCATTCCTTTTTAAAGGGGCCATCCATGGACTGGCTTCACCCTTCCCCAGCCCTTGGGCCTGATTCTCCAGTGTCTTGCACTGTGTGCTGTCACTTACACCTGGCCACAGGAAGAACAAAGTAGTTGCCATTCTGATTTGGTAGCATTTTACAGCCCCTTTCTCTGTTCTCCTGAAACCCTTGCCTTCTTTGCTTTTCCCCATTTTTGCCACTACTCAAAACAAAGAGAGCTCTCTCTCTCTTCACTGTATCTCTTGCCATCTGGACCAGCCTTTCTGTATCTCTCCGGCTCATGAAGTTTCCATCTATTTTTAAATGTCACCATAAAACAGACATCTTGCCTTCTATCTTTACACGTCTTGTCTATGCCTCTTCATTTTTCTCTCCGTCTGTTAATGGTCTCATGACTGGCTGTTTTTCACCAGACAAGTTTCACCACACTGATTGCTTTCTTTATCAGACTGGGGCAGATCCTCAGTTGGTGTAAACTGTCATAGCTCCACTGATTTCAACGAAGAATTCGCAGCAGTGTTCCTGTTTTGTATTACTTCTTAATTCTGTGACGTGTCTGAGGATACCTTTATGCAAAACCAAGTTTCACAGGATTGTATGTAGATTTTTTTCTACCAGTGCATAAAGATTCGTAGAGCTCGTTCGGAAGATACAGTTGGAGCAAAATCAATTTAAATGTAGTTAACAAGAAATTTTAAAAGGCCAACTGAACTTTCTTCTTCATCGATCTTACAGGAAGCTTGCTCTAGGCTTCAAACTCAGCTTTTTAAAAAATAAGATGATTAGAAAACGCTTCCTTAGCACAGGTATAAGCAACACTTTTTTTTTTCTGGTTTTATCATCCTGAAGCTGGAACTTTCTGTTTATAAAAATAACAGATAGAAATTGCAGGCGTACATTTTACCCTTTCACTACAAAATATGAAAGACAGTACGTAAAATTAACAGGAACGCATATTTTATTTATTTAAATGTCTATTTCTTCCCTTGATTCATGTACAAAGTACTCGATATCACAAAGAGAAAACAGACCTTTAAATCAATTATCCTTAAAATCTTCACACACTGAGAACACACAAGAGACTACAAAGTACCTTCCTGTATTATCTCCTAAGAATGTGGATGTTACGTGTCGATTTTCTGTCCAGCTCAGTCTGCCAATGTGCTTTAGCCCAAGGAGAAAGGGTGAGGAAAACAAAGGCAGAAAAAAAAGGGATAAGAGTCAGGTCACAAACTGTATCATTTCTCCATTAAAAGTGACACCAAGGGATTTTTTCAATTAGCTTGTACCCTTCTCTAATTTTTCCATGATGTCTAAAGATGACCTGTAGGATCTGGCTTGCTTATTTTAAAGGAAGGCAGTTTGTTCTGCTTGGATTTAATGATAGAAATTTCAGAGAAGCCCGCTAAGAGCAGCAGTAACTTCTAATAAACACTGAATGGTGGTTTACAAAGGATTTGTACCACCTATTAGAGAGATAAAAGTAATATCTTTTATTTTTGTAGATGAGAGAGACAAGCTTTGAAGCTGCATAGAACTCTTCGTCAGGCCTGGGAAATACAAGATAACCAGATAGTTTAGCATAAAGTAGTTAGCACATATTCTAAGGGATCATTCAAGATGAAGTGGCATGTTAACACCCCTGCAATCATAGGACAAAAAGGGGGTCCGGATTAGTGGGTTACAGATTGCTGTAATAAACCGTAAATCCAGTGTCTTTATTAAAGTCATGATTTTTAGTGTTGAGCAAAGTTATGGATTTAAGCTCCTAGGCTCATCTTTTGAAAGTGTTGTGCAGGTTTCCTTTGAGAATGAGGACTGAGAAGTCAGATATAGAGTGATCACTTTGGGAAAAGTGTTCACCCACAGGTGATACCGTGTTTTTGCCTTTTATCATTTTCCTGAGCTTCCCAGTGCATTTGATGGCTGTATTCCAGTTTAGCCATGGACTAGGTGATGGTACGGACTAGGCGATGACTCTTGTTTAACTCCAAGACACATTTTAAACTGTCCTTACATTTTAATTTTTAAAGAAAACAGCTCTCATTCATCAGCCAGACAGGCAGATGCAGTAGCTCAAAGACTGTCCCAGGTTCCAAGGGACTGTAAGTTCATCTGATCTGAGGATGTCGGTTCTGCCTGGGCAGAGCTCCAACTTACAGCGGCTTTCTCAGGGATGCTTAAGGGCTGCACTACAGGCCAGAATTTCTGGAACAAGTGGTATGGCTATGTTCCCTCCCTTCATCAGCCCACTGAATTCTAGAGTAGTGCAGGGGTTCAACATCTCTTGAGATTTAATCCAAAACGTTCAACCTCAAGGGCCACCCTAAATAAAAGTGGCCTGATTTTCAAAGGCACTGAGCAACTGGAACGCCGATTGGTCTCAGTAAGAGAAGACCAGGCTACTATCTTTTAAAATGAAAGCCAGCCTTGATAGAGGAAAGACACTAAACAAAAACTACTTCCCAACTAAAGAAAAGGAACCACTCTAGCTTCGAAGGCATCACAAAATCCAAGTTCAAATGCATCTCTCTGTGAAAAGTGAAATACAGAATCACAGTATGGTGTGACTGACTATCAAAGAAGCAGCATCCAATGAAGCCAGTGGGGTCACTCCGTGGTAAATAAGGGCAGAATTTAGCCCATTAACTTCCATTTTCCATTCAGCAGAAACACAATCAGTATTTTATTGATCCACTGGGGCTCAAATCTTCTGGTTCATGTACTCTTGCATTCTAAACTCAGCATAAATTCTGTCCATAAGCTTGCCTTTTAAAAGTAAATTCAAATTTTACTGGTCCACTGTGGGCCAAATTATCCTCTGTTATAGTGATGCACCACCAGTGTAACAGAGACGGGAAACTGGCCCACAGGATTATAATGTAGTGGTTGGGGTGTTCTGCACCTCTCAGGATGAAGCCCCAAATTAGCAGGTGAACAGTAAGCTGCTTTGCTGGGACTAAACAAAAGGCTTAACAAGTGCAGCTCTCCACAGAACATGCAGGCTGCCTGCATCACTGATGTTTCAGTTGCTACACTAATGGCAATATCTCAGTCTGTTTGTAGCTTTTTTATACAGCCTTCTGTCCGCATGCATGAGCAAAACTCTCCTTGTCCATTGACTTAATGATAAATTAATACATGATTATCACAAAGATTTCGAGACATACTCTAGGCCAAATTCTGCTCTTGCTTATCGTCATGCAACCTCATGAAATTCAATGGGCTTGGGAGAGCAGAATTTGACTGACTGACTTTAATGCAATATATGTGGGCTAGAAGATTGCACAACGCCACTGTTCTCAGGCAGGGAGGCACACTGCCCCACACGTCAGGAGCTCCTGGAAAGACTGTGCCTGGTTTAAGTGCAGTGAGCCCCATTCACCATTGCCCAATACTTCGTGCTGGCACACGCATCAGTGCAGCGCCGATGTAAATCGCTGCCAAACCAGAGTGTTGGCAGTTTAGAATCACTTTGCACTGGTGTAAACAACAACATAGGGTGACCTGGGCCTTGCCTCTGGAATCCCTGAGACGGCCCAGACCAGAAGAGACCCTTCCACACTCTTGGAAGGGCAGAGGGAGGGGGGCCATGATCTTAGCCATCCCCCTCTCTAGCTCGCCCTCCTTTGGACGAGCCAGCATGTTGAGAGAACAAAGCTCAAAAGATTCTTGTGCACAAGAATCAGCCACTGCCCAGGGATCCATGGGTGAAGGGCTAAATTCTAACACACTGCAGTCTGAAATGCACCTCACAGCACTAGATTCTGACTGACAATGAACTACAGTCTATTTTCCTCACTAATGTGAAACACTTGTGGTATTGCACCCCAGGGGTCAGATCCTCCGCTGGCATAAACCGGCATAAGTCAATGGAGCTACACCCATTCACATCAGCAGTGGATCTGACAAGACACCATGCAGGCCAGCATGAAGTAGATACCGTTACACTTCCTTATCATCAGACATATTAGGACCAGATCCTGTAAGACAGAGCAACTCCTGGGAGGGGTTTGTCTTGAAGGGGGTGAACATCCTGCATGTTCAGACCCTTACCTTGCATTAACAGGCTATTGTTAGCACATTCTGAAATGATGATGTACATGACATAACAAGCATTAATCACACTCAAAAAGCCAAGCTGGAAAAAAAAATGCAGGCTGCAATGGGTGTGCATGGCTAGAAAGGAGAGCAAAATTTGGCCCTATGCACTTACAAAAATTGTTAATCTCATGGTGCTACTATTTTTATCATTAAAAAGAGAAAAACCATCATCTTCATCATAATAAACAAATAAATAATATTGGGAAATTAAGGGCCCGGTTCTCCACTGCCTTGCACCTTGTCTAGTCATTTATAGCAGTGTGAAGTTAGAGCAAAGGGGGTGTAAAATACTTTCCAATCACTTTGTACGGATGCAGATACCAGACAATGGAGAATCAGGCCCTAAAGCTTTGGGATTTTGGACATAAATACTGTTCACTAGATTTTAATTCTGCACCTTTCTGAACTCAAGTTATACCTCTGAGCCCCATTCTGCCTTCGGTTGCAGTAGTGTAAAACTGGAGTAACCACAGTGAAGTCAATGGAATTACTTCCGATTTACACCAGCATAATTGAGATCAGAATCTGACTGATCCCTCATCCCTGGCTATTCCGGCCTTCTGTGAATTTGTAGGTGTTGATAACCACCAGAGAGAGATCAGACAGCCTTACCCAAAACTGAAAACATGAGGCTGACAAGTCACGCGTCACGCAAATGATGAGAGAGCAAGCGAGCGAGATCTAAGTGTATTACACTAATTCTAAACGGTATCGCGTCTCTTAAACTCAGGGGGCAAACTCCTGCCCTTAGCGTAGGCAGCTGTGCGGCAGGGAGTATACTAACGCACGGCAGGCCAACTGAAAATGAAGTGGTGCAATGTACTGCCATTTGTTTCTCCTTTGACCAGAGTAGCAGCTACTCTTGTGCTAACAGTTGCTGGCTACAGCATACTTGCTCCCTACCCTAGGAACAAGGCACTCCAACAAGCCAGCTTGTCATCCCATTGGGGACCGTAGTGGGGTTGGTGCTCTGGCCAGGAGTTTTTCCTAACATTCTTGACAGTAGTCACGGAAGAGACTTGCACCAATACTTCCGAGAGGGGATGTGGGAAGATGAAGAACCCAACACCATCTTCCCCCTCATCACATCAGAGAGCAGAATCTCTACCCCAGTGTGAAGATCTGAACATGCACACGGGCCAAGTGTCATTGCAACCCAATTGAATACGCTACATATTCAACTTCCATCAACAGACAGAGTGAAAATAAATTCACCTCTACTAATTTTTGGCCACATATTTTAGGTCTGTACAAAAATACAAGAAGAATCCTCTAACAACGGGACTACCAAGATGCCTTAAAGAGAACCAGTCTCTTGTGTATTGCTTACAAACTAACTGTGCAGATATCAATGGCAAAACAGATTACTCCCCTTCCCAAAAAGCATGGTTCTGTTTTGATGATCATACAGGAGTGCTTTTCTAGCCTGGATAAACTCCCTACAGTGACCCTCAGCAACAAGGAGCACAGCTCACTCCAGGGAAGGATTTGGCCATGAACCTGCATCTGTAAGAATACGACTCCTGGGAGATCCTGATTCACAAAGCAATTTTCAGCAGTTTCCTTTATACACAATATAGGATATTTCTAATTTCATCCCCTTTATGACTTTGTTTCTTTAAAGCCCAAATGGTGGGCCAGATTCAGGTCTTACGTACACTAGTGGAAATAAAAAAAGAATGCCACTGGATTTACACCAGTGAAATACAGTGGAAAGTGAGACTAGAATCAGGGCCAATGCCTTTTCAATCTAGGAGGTGCTTTATTACATGAATGATCATGGCTATAAAAAAAAGGTCTCATTAACCCCAAACAAGCAAAGGAACCACAAAAACAAAGTAGGAATGTTACGGAATAACCCTCTGATAAATTCCATTACCTGCGAACTGGGAACAAGGGCCTTCCACCAATGTCCGCCCTTCACAAGGTCAACTTCACTTAATGGCATTGACACTTTGCCAATGACACAGTGGCGTGAGAATTTGTCAAAATCCACTATGGTTAAAAGAAGAGTTCTTCTCTGGGCTTCTAAAAATGGGATTTCAAAGGTGTATCTTTCCTCAAACACTGGGTTTTGGGTTTTGCGTTTTACTCCTGTCTGCTTGGAGTTCTTCTGATCTGGAAGGAGGCAGATCTTGACATAAGGGTTGGAATGAGCCATATCTTGTCTTGAACCATCATAGGAAATTGGAGGAGGCAGATCTCTAGCCTCAATTACCCTCACTATTAGATAATTATGCAACAGATCATACTGTGTGCTAAAATGCAGCATGCCCAGTTGATATTTCGATAAGATTTCCTCATCTGTCAAGGAGTCCATATCATCACTATTAGAGTCAAGAGAGTAGAGTCTTGGTTCAAATTTTCTAAAATAGTCATCTGGGGTATACGTTTTTCTCAGGATAGTTGGCTGAACTATCTCTTTTTTAGCTCCTATAATTCCAAATTCAATAGGTTTAATGTCAATCAGTGGAGAACTTGGCCTCCTTGATTCTAGACCTAGGCAAAAGAAATATACAAATAGCAATGTCAGTAACTGGAAAGATCTCATTACATCCCTACTTAGACTGTAAGAGCTTCAGGGCAAAGACAGCTATTTTGTTCTGTGTTTGTACGACACCCAGCACAGTGAAGTCCTGGTCCATGATTGGGGACTAGGGGCTACCTCAATACAAATAATAAAACAAATGATAATATCATAACTAGTTCAATGTTAAATGCATATATCAAATAGATATTTGCCCCCTAACCCTCTCTCTCTGATTCTGTCACATTCATCCTTTAGCAAAAATGTAAGTTTGGACTCTTTCAGAGTCTCTTTGTAGAACAGTATAGGATTTTAATCAACATAGCTCAGGCTTGACTTGGATCTCTTTCTAAAAGATGGAAGAGCAGGTACTAACCTAAGCTTTGGTCTACATGGGAAATTAGGTTAGCATTGTATGGCTGACAGCCTTACTTGAAATCCGTCTTGTGAGGCTGTAAGTAGACCGTGATGTATCTGAAGACGATCGCCTTGTGTCAGGAGAAATGTCTTGAGGAGTTGGAGGTGGCTCGCTGGTGGTGTTATCAGAATCTCCATCTTTGTCCTCATTTTGATTGCTTATCCTGTTAAAATGAAAGACCTCTGGATATATGAATCCAGTATGTGAACTAAACACGTATCAAACAGAATAAAAAGCCCTATTCGCTAATATTTTAGCCTGAATCCTGGATGCTACAGCTTATCTTCAGATCTAGTTGGAAAACAAGAGCTCTGTGGATGTACAGAGCATGGATTCTCTGTCCATTATTTTGTTTTTCAGATTCCTTAAAATGTAATGAAGCTTACTAGCACCAACAAGGTTATACATCAGCATGCATTTTAAACACATCTATACAGATACGCTCATGTTTCAAATACATGTGTGTGATACAAACCTTAGGGCATTAGTGATATATATTCACCTATGTAGTGAAAATATTTAGGCCATTACTTACTGCTGTATATTTAGAGTATAGTGCTGAAATTATTACTTTCATTAGGATCAGATAGTCACATTATGAACAGCACAGGAAACAACCGTGATCAATCTTCTCACATCATGTTTAATGTTAACATGTGGTTGTAAATCAGCCATTAAGTTTTGGAAATGTGACCCTGTAAAACAAGATTTGTTGACAGACCTTTTAAACAGTTCCTGTCCCCTTTTTATTCACTCTCTTGCATAACTGGAAGTGTCCCTGAGAGGACAATAATTCTTCTACATCTTGTTTTATTTTTGGCAGAATTTAAATAAGCAAGAAAGGTTACATGCTCTTCACTGACACTTTGCAAAGGTTCAAAATGCCCAAAGTTCTGTAAGAATGGGATCATACAAAAGTCCACAAGCAATTCCTATGTCAATTTAATTTTTTACATAAAGTAAATTCAGTGAAAATCTTAGCCTCCCACAAACAGTAACAGCTCACATTAAACAGAATAAATCAAAACCTCTTAAGTTCCACTTAAAGAAGAGCAAGAGCAGACAGGAACAAAAACATATAGTTCAAGATTCTGTCGACAGTTACATTGGTGACTGTGGATTAAGTCCAATGAAGTCAATGGAAGAATAATTTTATATTGACATAATTGAGATCAGAACACTCAGAAAACAGAAATAGGGCACAGCCAAAGTTTAGCATGAAACAAGCAAATCAAATGGGAGCACTGCTTGAGATTTCCTCCTGATTCACTCTTTCTATATTTCTGGCTATGTCAGGTATAAGGTGAATATGTTGAATCAATCACAAACCACTGATGGAACTAGAGTGATAAGAATATTCTCTAGCAAGCAGTAAACTCAAAAATCTAAAACCAAATTTAGAAATAGACTCAGAATGGAATTCCAGATCTGAAACTACCTCTCCTCCAAGTTTGGGGGGAAAAGTTAAAATCAAGATCTTATGGTGCTTGGAAATCTGAACCCACCTGAGCTTCACAGCCCATTGTTATAAAAAAATCTACTAAATATCAAATTTAAAGCATACTTTAAATGGACACACAGTACCCAGCTTTCAAACACAGGTTGCTCAGATCCTTCAACTGGATATAAAAATCAATAATTAAGAACATAAAAGTCTGTTTTTCGTTCCTACATACAGATCTGAGCATTTGAACATACTTATTATGATTCACATGTCTGAAAATTAAGCCCACAGAATGGGGGCAAACTAGGGGCAAAAAGAATAAAAAAAAACATTAAGGACATTCTATACATGCTAGAGATAATAGTGAATTAAATAAGTAACAAGCAGATGACTTTTGCAGGGAAATTGCTAGTGAACCACATTAATTTTTCCTCAAATAAACTTTGGCTCTGTTTGGAATAGCTCTGTTCTCATTTAATCAGAACCTTTGGTAAGGAGAATTGAGCTCTAATTTCAATTTAACCTTGCAGCACACTCAGAATTTATCTGAGTCTTTATGTAGGAGATTTCATAACATGCAGAATTGACAAGTACCCCAATTCCCTGCCAATTTTTTGCTAAGGCTAGGAAGCAAACCATCATGATGAAATAACAATCAGGCCTTGCCATGTGTGCAAGTCAATACAATTAGATTTGCTTCAGCAAGATAAACATACTTCTTTTTTTAACACTGACATTATAGGGTGCTGTAAAAATTCAGGAAGTGAGAAAAGTCAACATCTACCAAAATAAATTACTTAATATCACAGCAGTTGGGCCCAATCCTTCTTTTCTAGCATACCCTGGGCAACTGTTGCTATCAGTGGGAATGCTGCAGCTGGGGTGCAAAGAAAGGAGGATTGAGTAAAAATGCAGGCATTGACAAGACCGCTGCTAGACATCTGGAGACGGACTGGGAGGAAAAAGCACATCCCAAATGACAACAATGGTCATGTAAGGTGGACAAGGAGAGCAGGACTGTGAACCCTCATGCATTTTTAGATACTTTGCGGGATGATGGGGGAAGAAAGGGCAATAGAACAAATTTTCTTGTTCCCCAGACTCGATATGTGTACCTAAAGGGGTAGAATGTGGATCTTTTTCAACCCCAGGTTCTATCTCATGGTGTTATGCTGCTGTCGATCACCATAGCATGGGCACATCTACCAGCAAAATCAGTTAGTGTAAACAGACCTCTGAGCAGGTGTGAAATATCCATATACATTAAAATAGCTCATTCACTGCCCAACTCTGTAACTCTTACTCATGCTGAGTAGCACGTACTCACATGACTAGTGCAGTACTGCAAACTCCAAACATTCAGAAATCAGACACATTCCTCCCCATCCCCGTGCACCCACAAAAACAAACAATGAGACTGGCTTAAAACACATGAAATTAAAACAACCAAAAAGATCATTGCTTTTTGGTCTTCTGAATGTTGAGTTTTTAATGGAAGTCTCTTACTCCCTGTCTGCATGGCACCATTTCCACCTTACAAGTACACACAAAAGTGTGGCCTTCCCACTGGCTACCAGGCAAAGGATGCCACTTCTTTCTACTAACCCATGAGGGGTCATTCTGTCCCTCTCCATGACTCTCCTGCCTCCCTCTCCATCCTCCCCTCCCAGTCTCCTTATCCCCCTACACATACATTCTCTCCCTGTCCCCTCAGCTGCCCACCCACTCACATTCTCCCTGCCTATCCCCCATATTAGCATACCCCCAAATCTCCTTCCCTTCCCCATTTTCCTTTACAGTCTCTCTCTCTCTGCCCCTCCACCCACACCATATTTCTTGGATCCTTCTGCTACCACCCCCATACACTCCTGGGCTACACAGATGAAATAGGAGCTGCTATCTTAGCTGAGGACATCTTGGATTCAATCATAGGGAAGTAATGGGGGACAGCAGCCATTTTGAATCAGTTTGCTGCCTAGCTTCTACAGACAAGAATCTTTCAAACAAAATAACAAAACCCTAAAATTAAAGATTTGTGAAAATATCATGAGAGCTGATGACTTTGATAATCCCCAGAGGGCTGCTGGTTTGTGACTGTATGCAACATAAGGTAGGGTTCTGAAAAAGGGCCCTTTAATTGAACTGTTTTTTCACTATTGTTCATTACAAAAATGAACCAGGAAGAATCCTAGGGGCAGTGGAACTGGCACAGATGCATGACACATGTGGAAGACAGTATTTCCAATGCCCACAAAGGGGGTCCATATCAGCTGCACCTTGCAAAGTCCAGCCCCCCAAAGGAACTGCCAGAATCAACACACAGCTGGCTTAGCGGGGAGCCAGAGAAGGTACAGAAGTGGTGATCTACCACAGCACAACCCCACCAGCCAGTGTGGAGGATCAGAGACGGTTGGAATAACTGCTTCAGGGTCTGCCACTCCACTCAAGTAAACGTTTCTTCCATCCCACCCCTTCCTGGAGTCCCAGCCAAGCCTAGCCACTTGTCCCCAAGTACTCAATCATTTCTGCAGCGTATCTTTCTAAGTGCAATAAAGCTGTCTCATCATTTTGTTCACCTGCACACGTTTCCTTATTTAGCATTGATTTTATTTCCAATTCCCATTAGCTGCAGATAAATGAGTTTCTAGGCATAATACTGACTCTTAAAAAACTGCTCCCTGCTTAAGACCCACTATAAAAGCTCTATTGCTAACCTCTCTGCACCTTGTTTCTATACTAATTCAAAACAATAAACAAGAGGCTGTAATTCAAACAGAAAAGGATGAATTGTATGTAGCTTACAAACGAACCTGATAGATCTGGCAGACAAAAAAAAAAAAAGAAAGCAAGGAAGCTCACAGGGGAGGAAGATACTGATCACTTTTCTTCCATCTATTCTCCAGCAATTCAGTGACATTAAGGAAGCAAGTAAGAGGGCACCTCACCGGTTGTGGTTTCATAAAAGCATTGCACATTTAAGCCTTGAATGTCAGCTACTCTGCTTCTATGGGAGGCCATATGGCCTTGCAGATAAAGCACTGGACAGGCACTAAGGCTCCTGCTCTGCCAGTGGCCTGCTAGGTGACTTTGAATAAATCACTTTGCCTCCCTGTGCCTCAGTATTCCCATCTGAAAATGGGAATAAGAATACTGACCCCTCCCTTGTAAATTGTGTGGATGATGATGCTATTGTTGTTTTAGGATGAGATTTTAAAAGCACTTAAATGACACAGGAGCTCAAGTCCCATTAGAAATTCTTTTTTTCTAGGGAATATGTCCCCTTAAGTTACCTTGGTGTTTTTGTAAGTCCCTCCTTCTTTAGCCTGGTTAAATTACAATAACATTAATAACATAAATATCTATTTCTTACTCTTAAAAGCCTGAAAAACGTTCTAGTAGCTATTCTTTAGTTTCACTGAGTGCTGCTTGTGTGCTAACTTTCTGCCTACAATAATATCTTACAACCAACCTAACCCCTCCTGAGAATACAGATTTATCTTGGAAACAGCTAAAGTTAAGGGTTATTTCAGCCATTTTCTCTGTGGCTTGGCATGGGTGCAGAGGTCCTCTGACATGCAACAAATTGCTGAATTAGGGCCTGTACCGGATTTCCTATTTGTCTGGACAGTTATCTGGTGTATTGTGCATGTCTAGCATTAAGGTAGATCATAAACCCCCCTGGTAGGAATCTTGTCTGTGTCCATAAAATACAGAACATGCTCTGGGTAATAATAATAAATATAGGTCCTCCTAAATCAGGGGTGGGCAAACTATGGCCCGTGGGCCAGATCCGGCCCCTCTACCATTTCTGTCTGGCCCGCCATGATACCCGGCAATAGAGGAAATTAATAGAATCTTCCTCCATGCAGGGGAGTAGCTACGAGTGAGCCGGGATGGGCCACCCACTTTGAAAGCAGGTCAACCCAAGCTCTGCTTAAGCTACATTCAATTGGAGCTTTTTCGGCCGGTGGCTTCCCGAATTTCCTGCTTCCGGTCACGTGGCCAGAAGCAGGAAGTTCGGGAAGTGCTTGACCGCAAGTTGTAAGTAAAAGTTTAGCGTTTGTGTTGTTACAAATTTGACACGTGTTCACAAAATGACTTGCAATAGGAATTGCCTCCTAAGATAAGCTTTGGAGAAACGTGTATTCAGTTGCTTGTTCTTAAGTGCAATTACTTTGTTGTGGAAAGAACATAATGGGGTTTCATTGATCTAGTAGAAAGGTGCGGCCCGTGGCGACTTACCAAAATTAGTGGAGTGGCCCCTCTGCAAAATTTATTGCCCACCCCTGTCCTAAATAGTCACTTGACTGGCAGTCTGGAAAATTACATCACTCAAAGGTCCAATGTAGAGATTCAACACAACTTCAAATTAAATGTATTGTCCTCAGCATGGAATGCAAAGCTAGGCCAACTGCAAACTTGCTATGTTGGCTTGCAGGATAATTTCTGTCCTAAGCACTGGGCAGCTATATTTCAAAGATTCCAGCTACCTGAATTAACAGGACATGTTGTTTAGCTTCACTGCAGTTATATGCACTGTTTATGTAGTCACGTACAGTTTCCACTCCTAACATCCATTCTTCCCACTATGTATCCCATTAGGCAGGTGCATGGCATTTTTGGATTCTTATGGCCTCATGCTTATGTCCTCAACACAGCCAAAATAACATTACCTTTGTCACACTGCAATAAACTGGAGACAGTGTTTGCTTAAAATACGCATCTAAACTTACAGCCAGGCTGGCGTCTGTGCCGGAAAAGGTCCCAGGATTTCAACTTCATCTTCACTCGACTGACAACAGCTACAGTCAAAACACTTCTGACAACAATTTCTACAGGTCCATCTGCACAGCAAGAGATCCGAGATTCTAGAGAGCAGCCCCTGAGGCCATTGGAAACCAAAGAATAAGATTACAACCAGTTGATCATTGTGAGAAATAAGACTCAGCTCTACTTCTGTTTGTGTTTCTGCAGCAGAACGTTGGGAACTGTATTTGTTCCATTTACATAAACAGACAAGTGCTGTGGAGTTACTGGCACACTCTCACTGAAGCCATAACTAGGCAGGGAAATAAACATTCACTGCAGGTATTTTCTTTTATAGAATTGTTATGTAGGTGGGTGAGACAGCGATTTACAAAACACTATGGCAGAACAATATGCTAGAGCAGAAACATGCACATTTATTTCACCCACATTAACAAACTAATATATCAACAAATCCATGGCAGAGAGAAGAAAAAAACCGAAGATTCATGAAAACCTCAATTTATTTTCACAAGATGTTTTACAGTTGAAAAAACATAATGCAACAATATGAATGTACTTTAATACTGTAGGTATGTAACCATGTAATAATATTCATATGCTTCATATATACAGTATTACATTCTGATGACAAATTTGAGGCTGTATTAGCCACGGCACAGAAACTTGCCTGACTCTTACTATGATGATTAATTTATTGAAAAAGCTAATGATTTTTTTTTTAAAGTTATTTGCCCAGGATAAGTATAGAAGTGTCCTGGATAACAGAATTCTGTATGGTGGCTGTAGTAACTCCTTAACAGTGCTATTACATTTATTCACACACACACAACATACAAATACACACAGGCTATGGGGATACATTTATAGAAAAGTGGAGAGCGTCCCAGAAAAGGAACTGTGCCGTGGGAAGCCTCTTCTCCCCCTTGATGCAAGAAGGTATGAACTTGCTGTTGGCTTATACCAGAAAAAATAACTACCCTCTTCTCCCCACGTCCTCTAAGGTCAGCTTTCTGGTGCACTGGAGAGAGGAGGGGGCAATAAAGCCAGGGTTCTGCTCATTCCCCATCCACCCCTACCCACTTTCCATTGGTAAGGGGAGAGAAGGAGGTGTTCGTAAGAAGGCTCACAGAGCAGTGCAGGCAGACAGAACCTATCCATCTGTTCTCAGTTGTAGGTGAAAACCCAGCATGCAATATAAAGCCCTCACAAAGTAAAAATTTGAGAACAGGCTTTTCAAAATTGTACCAAAAATTCTTGAATTGTATTGTGTCTGCAGTGTTCAACAATGTCTGCATAAGGAGGCACTAGGCGCTCATTTGCAAGCCTTCCCCGTGAGCGCAGGGCTGCAGAGGAGGGCAGTAGCAGATTGATAGTAAAACAAGGAAACATTTATTCCACACCTATTAAAAAATGGAATTTTACTGCTATTAAAAAAACCCACAGGTTTTCTATAAACAACCCCAGAAATCAGAAAAGCCACAAAGCGAGGAATCTGGCATACCATATATACCTCCGGCATTCGAAAAGATTCAGAAAATGCAAGACAATCTCCTCTGGATGATGAGATGAGATAGAATAGGGAATAAATCATCAGATTAACTCACCTCATTTATTGGTTCCAACTGTCCTTTTAGATATCCATGATGAAGCAAAGGGGAATGAAAGGAAAAAACAAAACTAGTTTAGCAATGCTCAGATAACTAAATTAACACCAGCCTGTGAACTATCTTTAATTTCTGGGGAAATACTATTTCCCAAACTTGCCCTACATAATTTTAGGGGAGGGGGAAGAGTCTTCTGAGGGAGTAACAATTTCTTCTTCTCCTCTTCCCTTCCTGCTGCTCACCCTTCCCTGGGAGGATCCCACCACTCTCCCCCTACTTACAACAAGAGAAACATATGCATTGCTTACACTCCCATTCCCTTGCCCAGGAGACATCATGTGCAACTGCTCAGTTCACGTGTCCCTAGGAAATTTACTGCATCAGTAGCAAACTACATCGGGTTCACAGATACACTATGAGCTCCTGGTAATAGAGATCTTGGTCTCAATTCAGTCCTGGCACAAATGGTTGCAACTCCAGAGATATTATGACCAACACTTTCAGAAGTGCACGCTGATTTTGAATACTCCCATTTTTGTGTGCCCAACTCAAGACACTCTGAGCCTTTGACTCCCATTATCTTCATCTGGAGTGCTGGGTTCCCAGTATTGGAAAAATCAACCCCAAGGTGTCCCTAGTTGAGTGTTCAAAACTTAAGTCGCCCAAGATCACTGACCTCTTTTGAAAATTTGAGCTGAAGTGAGTTGCCCAAGGTCACACAAGAAGTCTGTGACAGAGCCAGGAACAGAACCCAAATCTCCCAAGTTCCAATCCAGTGCTTTAATCCCATCATCCTTCCACTCCTATTCACTTTGTTTGTGCTAGTCTTGCTGTAATTAGCATTATTAGCACTTTTACTTTCATGAGCACCAAATTCACCAAAATTCATTAAAATAAAAATCTTATTTAAAAAAGTTTGGCTCTCTATGATGGTTGCTTTTCTATCTTTGGTCCCTGCTCATACCTAGTAGTTTTTTGTTTCATGTGCCTTCCTTTAAAGTTAGTTTCCCTAAAGGGCTTGCTCTCCCACCATGAAAAGCATACTGCTTCTAATGTCTATATTCTCTATAGAAAATATAGACAGTGAGACTTTTTAAAAAGGAACTAGAGTAATATTAGATGACATTTAACTCTACAAGTGTTTTCTTAGAAAGCATTTTAGCTCAAGCATCCATTTCCTTAGTGAAAATACCTGTTTCAGGTAAGGCCTGTAAGACAGAAGACCCCTGTATTTTGAGATGGCTACATCCAAGGCTATGCATTACTGGAACAAATCATTTTTTTAAAATGGAGTTCTATCATCCCCCAATTTACATACTAAGTTGCACGCAAAACTGGTGTGGCTTATTCCTGCACTAAAAATGCCTATACTGCATTAAAACTGGCCCACTGGACTCATGCCATGTAGTCAAACAGTCAATTACGTACTGTGAGAAAAGGCCACGTAGTATATGGGAGTGGCATGGTAACTCGAGGCAAACCTGCATCAGATAATGCTCCCAGCTATAACGTATCAACTGTGCAAGAGAGGCACCAAATAAAACAACCTCGATCTGCTTTAAAATATGTCCTTGGGCAGCCAGCGCCCCAGGAGCACAAGCAGTGCTACCCACAGACTCCATGATAAAGTAACAGGAGTCTAACCCTGCCTGTGTGCTCAATCAACCTTCCCCAGAAACCCTATCCAGGAGCCCAGCAGTGATGACAGAGACAACAGGTAGAAACTAACCACCGTAGCACAGTAGAGGCAAATGAACAGCCAGTGCCATAAAATACATAAATGCACAGATCCATGAAGTAAAAGCAAACACGAACAGCTGTCTGTGTGCAGGCCATTCATTTTCAGCAAGGGGGCTAGCTTTGGGGGAATGACAAAGGGTTATAGAGCACAAATGATATGAGGGCCAGCAGGTGCTGGGTAAGCACAGCTGGCATTTAAGAACATAGGCATTATAACAAACCCAAAACACAAGGACAGACTGGGTCTACCACAGCACCTCCCATGAGATCGGCCTAGTCCACTGGGAGTGCAAAAGGCACACCACACAAGTCACTGCTTCCAAACCTAGGCTTCTTGTACCAGTTCTGCCCATTTAGGATCAACTCTACAACCCAGGAGCACAATCCATGTGGGAGCCCTGGTGCCATGAACAAACCTCCATCACAAAACAACATATTGTATGTGTTTGGTGACCTCGTGCCCCTGCACAGTCATTGCTGCCTGACGACCTGGCTGACAACTGTTCCTGGATATCTTGGTTTCTAGGACATGCCAGGTGTGTAGGGCCCTGCCAAATTCATGGTCCATTTTGATCCATTTCAGTCGGAGGATTTTTAAAATAGTAAATGTCATGGTTTCAGATGTTTACATCTGAAATTTCACAGCGTTGTAGCCATAGGGATCCTGACCCAAAAAGGAGTTGGAGGTGGGGGCGCCAGGCTATTGTAGGAGGGTCACGGGATTGCCACCCTCACTTCTGCATTGCTCTCTTCAGCGCTGGCACCCAGCTAGCAGCCCAGGAGCTTCCTGCAGCTGAGGGAGGTTCCCAGAGGTGGGTCTGACCCAGGTCCTGGGAACAATCCTTGCAGGGGAAGAGGCAGTCCCGTCCCTCCCTAGTTCTGCGAGGACTAGCAGCTGGAGCCCAGCGCATGGTAGAAGCCCCAAGCTGGGGTACCACCAGTCCTGCCCCTCTCCTACAATAGCCAGATTTCACGGTCCATGATGCGTTTTTCACAGCTGTGAATTTGGTAGGACCCTACATATGTGGGACTGTTTTTGCTTTCTACACCCTTCCACTCTCTTTGTGCCCTAGGACTCTGTTGTGCTTAGCAGTTCCCTGCATCCTCCAAATCAGGTGTGACCAGCATTTTTAGGTGGGTAATATTGCACAGCCTCTGCTCACTTTTTCTAGTACGAATACATGTACCTACATGCATGTGTGGGCATATGCATGTCTCCTCTGGTTTGTGTACTTTGGTCACTCGGAGGTGAGAGGGCTCCAGTACCATACTGTTGACATTACAGATATAGGGCAAAGAACATTAAGGGCGGCAGTTTCAAAAGAGCCTAACTGACTTAAGAACACAGATCCCAATGAAAGCCAATGAGCCATGTGCTCCTAAGTCACTCACATCACACTTACACAAAGCCCAACCCAAAGTTCAGTGGAATCAATAGGAAGATTCCTACTGGCTCAAGGCCTCCTTCCCATCTGGCTCGCTGGAGCCCATCAAAGCAATGACAGCATTGAGTGTTGTTTTTATGGTCTTGTGCAAGTTGAGCAGATCCGTTTTGAAGTTCATAGTTGGTGGTAATATGTCAGTATGCCACCCTGGGGTGAGGGATGGGTCCCTGGGTCTGTGTCCACAGCAAGTCCCTTTATTAGAGTAAGGGTGCCCGTTTCAATCTCTGCAGGGGTCCCCATATGTGTGGGAGCCCCCATTTCTGGGTTCACAGGGGATAGGGTACCACGTGGGTGCCAGGCTCCCCCAGTTTTGGGGGGTGGTCTCACACAGATGCGGTTCCTGCGCCTGCGTTCCCTACAGCCCAGGTGACCACCCGAGGGGCACTTCCTTCCCATCCTGCTGGTGTTCCCCAGCACTGCGTGTGAGCTCTGCCATCCCACAAGGTGGGGAAGTTCTGTGCCCTTTCTTGACCTTCTTGCTGACTCTTGAGCCTCCCAGGCCTTTCCAGAGGCGGCCCTGCCTAGCCCTCCACTTACAGCTCAGCCGGCCACCTAAGCGCAACTCAGCAGTTAAGAGGAGCAGCATCCACGGTAACAGGAGCTGGCTGGAGGGCGGCTGGGGGGAGGAGTTGCTAAAGCCCCCTGCCTGCTCCTCCTCCCCCCTCTGAATTCAGTCCTAGACGTGGAAGCGGCCCTCAACAGCCGGATCCCTGCAGGTGCAGCAGAACAGCAGCAGGGGCAGCTGCAAAAACCTGTTGCTCGGCTTCTCTCTGTGCCCTGTACGTGCAACTCTGCGCCAAGCCCCCCCCACACGGACTCCCGCGCATTGCCCACATCCACAGCGCTCAGCCCCCCGCACTCCCAGACCCCGACAGCCCCGCTCAGCCGCATCCGCGCAGCCAGCGGCACGATCGCGCGGGCGCTCTGCGGGTCATTCTGCCGAGCCAGCCCGCTCCAGTCCCACGCCCCATTCCCCCGCAGCGCCCAGCTCCGGCCCGGGGCCAGCCGCAGCGGCTGCCACCGCTGCTTTTCAACGCACGCCGCGGGCGGCGCCGGCTCCCCGCGCCCGGAGAGCGGGACCTTTCCGGGGCCGTTCCGCGGGCGGGTGACGTGCACCTGGGCCGTGCAGGTGAGCCCCCCGCGCGCTCGGACCCACCTGGGCATACGCCATCCTCAGCCGGCGCACGTCGGCTCCCGCCCCGCGCGCGGCCCGGCCATGGCGCCCTCCCTGCACCGCGTCCTCCGCACACGCGCGCCCGGGCCGCTAGAGGAGCGCCCCTCTCCCCGCGGCCGCGCCGCCTCCCCAGGCGGGGAGCGAACCCCCGGCCCGCCCCGCTGGAACCTCCCGCGGGTTCGGCCCGGGCACCCCGGGAGCGCTGCGCGGGGCTGCGCTGCGCGGGTCCCCCTCCTTCGCCCCTGCGCCCGGGCCCCCGCGCAATGGGCAGCCGCCGCCCTGCGGGCGGGCGGACGGACGGGGAAGGGGCGGGGGGCACCGCTGGGGGAGGGCAGAGCCCCAGGAGGGGCCTGTCGGTCTGGGCTGGGGGCCCAGGTTGGAAAAGGAGGGAGGGGCTGATGCAGGGGTAGGGGGGGATCCGCCGGCCCCTACCTGTACAGCAGAGCCTCCTGTCCCCAACATGTGCTATGGGCTGGGGACCCGTCTTCTAATGGGTGCGGGGAGGGATCTTCAGCCCTGGCATGGTCCGTGTGGCATCCTCTCAGCCCAGACGGGTAACCCTGCCCCTAATGCAAACGGGCAACTCACCAGGAGCATGGCACGTAAAGTAATAATCATTAAAAAAAAAAAAAAAAAAAAGAGCCCCCGCACCCAGTGCTGCTAAGTCCGCGGTTGCACACATTAGATGACTGGTCCCACCCCATAGCACATGTCGGTGACAAGCAGTTCCATCGGCATGTTAGGTGGCGGGGGATCCCCACCCATTCGCAGGCATTGGCTTCCTTCAGCCCCACATTCCTCTTCCAGCTCCAGCTGTTAGACTCATATTATTGCCTGAGAATCACTGCTTTTCACTGGTTTCAAGTCAGTTTCTAGCCCTAATGGCTGTCAAGAAATGCTTGAAAACCTTATTCTTAAATGCCAGAAGGCCAACAAAAAGAACCCAACATTTATTACATTGAAAACCTCTCACTTGTTTAGGGGATCTGACTCATGATTTTTAAACACTTGGGTTAGCCGTCCTAGTTACTGCAAGGCAGAATGTACTCTAGGAAACTTACACCGTGTAGGGGGAAGGATAAATAATTACTGAGAGAACAATCACAGTATACTCTGTTTGCAGGGATGCCCGAATGGGAGGGTGTCACATATGGAAGTTAGGGTCCCATTTTCAATCTACCATGTTAGGGAAGCCCTGTTTTGACCTTTGCCTGGGGCCCCCGTGTGGGTGTTGGGACCCCTCTGTCTGTGCTCCCAATGCACGAGCTCCGTGTGTGTGTGTGTAGGCCCCTGTATTTTGGGTACAGAGGGATCACTGCATGCGTTCACAGATGAAGGGGGCTACATATAAGGGTGGTTTCTCAAGACCCCACATGACCTCCCGAGGGACACTTCCATGCTAGCAGTTCACAGGATTGCAGGTTATGAGTCACATGGTTAGCCAACAACATCAGGAAGCTCTGCCCTCTTTCATGCCCTAAGCCCTTCTGGCAGAGTCCCAGACTCCATTTGCAGCCCCAGGAGTTGCTCTGCCTGGATCTCCACTTGCTGTCCAGCAGCACCAAGCTCCCCTCCGCTCAGCAATTAGCAGGAGCTGCATCCATGGTAACACCAGCTGGATGGAGGAGGGCTGGGGTCATTGCTAGAGCACCCCTGGCTCCTCTGCTCTCACTCCCATCTCCCAGCCTGTTCTTGCTCACATGCCAAACTCAGACCAGAAACGAAGCCCTGGAGTTAACAGACAGATCGTGGCACATAGGGCAGCAACAGGAGGCGTCTGCCACAACTGTTGTTCTGTTGCACTCAGTGCACAGTTGCACACACCACGCAATAAGGCATCAAACATTTGTCTCATCCACCCATACACATATACATGCAGGCACCTTCATACACATAAATAATAGCTGCATACAGATAATCACACAGAGATACCAACATCACACATACACAATGTGTATATAGGTCTCAGACTCACAGAATCTCAGTAGCATATTCACACACAAAGTATGTTAGTTACAAAGTATGTTAGTTTCCCTTTGTTGCACTGATTTGTACAGACACAACCTTAAAAGAACATTCACCCAACACATAGCTGGAAGGGATGCTTTCAATTTTTATTTATTTTGATTAAGGTCCAGTCAAAAGTACAATTTCCCCAAACTTATCTTGGAAGAGATTGTTTTGTTACCCTGCTAGGTATTGTCAACTACCAACAAGCCACAGTTCTCATTTCTAAATACATTGGAAGCAAATATTACTATTAAATGCAAAAATCAGAACCAATAATAATGTTACAGATTGCATCGGTCACTAGAGAACTTAACCTTTTCTGTAACTAACTCAAGTTTCCCTTTACGTGGGAGAGGGAATCATAAGCCTGGTCTGGATGAACATGCAACTAGTAAATTCAGCTGAGTTATAAACCACGTTAGAATAAATGCAGTTTCCCTGTGTTTCCCTCCCACCGGTAAAGAGGACATTTCCTCCCCAGTGCTATTCAGACCTACCTGGATATACGCCATCTTCATTAGGTATCACATTAGTTCCTAGCACAGCCTGAGCATGGCGTCTCTCTCCACTTTGCCCTCAACAACAAAAAAAGACGTGACTTGTTTGCTAGATGAGCGCTGTCCATTCCTTCTCCCCTTCGCTGCTCACTGCCTCTCTGTAACTATCAGTGTTTCCTTCCCAGCATTTCGCTAGCACAGAGGTGTTGATTTTGTTTGTATTCTAATATTTCTTGTATGGCTTTCTGGGTTCCCAGGATCTCTGTGCTGCGTTGGGCTGGGAGGGATGTGTTCCGTCAGCCTGCCACTCACTGCATGATTGATTTTCCTCTTTTCCTTCGTCCCTATGCTATGCTGTTGGTGAATTTCCCCCTCTTGGGCAGCAACTGCAGCAGCCTTTGATCTACCAGGGATCTAGATTCCTCTTTCTGAGAGCATCTTTCCTTGGATTTGTTTTTCCAACTTAAAGCCTGAGGATGAATCCGGGGGATGTGTCTCCTGCAAACAGCATCATCCATCTGTCTGCAACCAGATGGACAAGGGACTTTGAAACGGCAACATGTAGGAGGGTCCTTTTTGTCACAGAAGAAGAGGCAAAACATGTCTGGAACCAATTTGTGATGATTTTCCACCAGCAAACCAAAAACCTTGCTCTTACTTCAAATAATTTGTGATTAGGTTAGCTATTTTTTTCTATTGGAAGGGAATGGTGTACTGAAGGAAACTCTTTCGTTATGAGTGTACAGAGACAGCTGGTTCTGAGTTTACCGAAGGACTTGCAATAAAATATATCGAGGGAACCTGCCACATAATGTATAGAGAATGCTATCACAATGTGCAGTGGAAACTCACTTCATGTACACAAGAAAGCTGACCTAAATATGAGCAGAGGGCACTGCAATGTAATGTACATTTTGCAGTATAAGGTGCTGAGAGAACTACCACCTTAATAGCCATTTGATTCCCCAGCATGCATTTCTCACTTCTATTCTTATAATAAGTAAAACTTGCATTGACTATACCTACATCTTTTCCCTCTTACAAAGGGTGTAGGAAAAGTATTTCACTACAGCTGTTCTGCAATATGGTGACTGTGTTTTTTAATTTAGGGAAAATGGTATTGTTAATCGGTAGGGCTAATGAAAAGAGTTCATTAATAAACTATGAAGATTAGTCTGTATGTGTTTGCATCACAGGGTGGAGTGCAGGTTCCTTGTGAAGGAGAATGCTAGTGTCAAAGCTATAAGTGCAACAGGTCTTGTGCAAAAAAGCAGACCAGTGACATCCAGAGGACAAAACGCAAAACTTCAGGGAACTTGAAAACACTTCCCCAAGCTTATGAATCAACAGTGTGTGTAGAAAGGGCACAACCCTATGTCTGGATTAGACTGGCTTCATAACACACCAGTATCATATGCTGGTAGAGTGCAGTACACCACAGTGCTAGTAAAACCTTATCTAGTGCAATTAACTAATAGGTCTTAGTAGAAGTGAATGCAGATAAATATGAGTTTTATATCATTAGCAGTTATCTTCATAGGAGTACTATGAAGTTACCTTAGCAGTTTAACCTTAGCAGTTATCTTCATAGGAGTACATAGCAGTACATAGCAGTACTCTTCATAGGAGTACTATTTGATGCCAGTCACCTGCCCTACCCCCTGAAAATACAAGGACGGAATCAACATGTACTCAGATGTAGAATTCATTGTAATAGGAAGTCATCCAAACCATGCACTGTGATTGGATTTTTAAAAGAACTGGATACTTTTATGAACATTCTTTCACAAGCTAAAATGAGGACAATCAAATCTTAAAATTTGCAAGTGGAAAGGATTAGGAAGGAATTTTTAGCTTATAACATAAGCATCTAATACCTATGATATAGCATCTAATACCTTGTTAAGATTTTTTTACTTTCTGATGAAGGTTATTGCTGGAGGCAGATATCTGACTACGTGGACCAATGATCTGATCTATTTTGGCAAGTCTGATGTTCCTAAACAGACTATTACCAAACAGAAAAACAGTTTTGAAACTGTGATGAAAAACAAGGACATATGAAGTGCTCCAGCAGACTTAAAACTAATTGGGTGGGAGATGAGAAAGGTAAGTCCTAACAGAGCGGTCTCAGTCTAGTCTATGGTACTTACAATAATGCTAATCATCCTGCTGTAGTTTAGCTTGATTTAGTGTTTCATTGTAAAGCCCTGCGGTTTTTTTGTTTAATATTTCAACTATTTCAAAATCATTTGACTGAAGTTTAGTATGCACACTTCTCATGATGTAAAGGGTTTTTATAAGACATGCGATATTACCAAAAAGTTTAAGACAGCTTTACCCATTTAGCTCAGTGCAGTTTCCTTAATGATCACATAAGATGATTTTTGTGTTATCTCTAAACTATATGTTATCTGGAATGAAATGAAAACAATGCCCATCAGCACGGACTTTCCTCCTTCTCCATCACTGGCAATTGCAGCTTTGTCAAAAATGAAACTGCATTTGATCTCTTATTTTGACTCCATCAAGCAAGCCCCCTGGGCTCATATGTTTCATCCTAACCTACCGTTGAATTACTAATTAGAAGATCATAAAGGAAAAAGATCACAAGAAATCAAGCAATGTTTTGTCTTACAGTTCTCTGAGCGTTGTTCTCAAAGGAGAGAAGAACAGACCGATGTGGTGGAATAATCTATACGCAACAGCATGTCAGATTTATGCTTAAAACTTTACTCTTGGCCATGTTCATGACTTGGAAGGCAGCACGCATGCTCCTACCTGCCAGAACTATGTCAGAGCTCTTGGAGTTCTGCTCTCTGTGCCAATAGTGGTTGGAAGTTTTGCAGACAGCGTGTGCCTGGGACTGCCATCCTGCTGCTGAAACCGAGGGCCAGACTTCTCCATGCCTCAGTGGGAGTAGGGTCAGAGTCTTGAAAAGAAAAGTACCTTCCCTTTGCTGTCCAACAACAAGGGTGGATAGTCTGTGACAGATTCTGGGCTGCACTGCTTGAGTGTCACCTTTGCACCACCCAGATTTATTTGAGGGCTGCTCTAATTTAAGTCTCCTGCCCGTGGCTCCCTGTGAAGTTTTCCATCCAAGCCCTAGTACACCCTTACAATACAGGAGTTTGCACTGGACGCTGGACAGAGCGTTACTACTGGAGCCACAACAACGGGCAGCAGGAATAGGCTGCTCTTGTCCATGTACCAACCACTAGAGGAGGACGAATAGCAAGCAGGGAGTTACAGATCCATGAGTAGCCCCATTTAACAGAGCACAGATGACTACTTAGGTATGGCAGATGCTGAAAGATAGTGTAGCTAATGGGATGAGATTTGGGTCTGCCATATTAGCTATCTGGACCCTATTCCCAGCTCATGTATTCTCTTACACTCTCAGCTCTTACTTAATAAGGGATGTGAAGGGACAGAATGATTGCCATTAGATAGTCAAGACTTTAAATCATGGTCTCCTGGTTCTTACTCCAGTGCTGTGCACCTTCCCCTGTGCAAAGGGTGTTTTGATGGGGGAAAAGGAGAAAGATGATAAAACCATTTTGCTGGGTCTTGTCCAGAATTTCAGCTGCACGTGGCAGGCTGCAGTGATACACCCAGGTGGGGTACATGCTGATGGAACATGGAGGGACTTTAGCAGTTAACTGCCAGCAAGCTCTGCTGAGCACAGCACAGATGGGAAATGGTGATTGTCAGCTGTTTAGAACTAGGCCCAATCCGGATGGATTTTCATAGAGACAGGAAATGGCACCTCCCTTGCCCCGGGACTATCAATCACCTTGCCACATTTCAAACTCTGGAGAAACTGGAGCTCTCCAAAGAACTCTTTAAAATTCTAAGCAACATACACATGTGGGCCGCTACAACTTTCTGCATAATGAGTCCCTCAGGTACAGCATTGCTATAGGAGACATCAGCACTAGAGTTTATATTTAAAGGCTTTTTTCTGCTTTCACTGAAGTCAGTGGTAACACCCACATTGTCTACCACAGCAATGGGCCCTCGGTTTCTTTTAATAACTCTTATTTCTTTTCTTTCTGATGGCAGCTCCTGTTTTAGATCCCATAGTTTAAATGTAATCATAACTTCTTTCTCTTCTCCTTGTTTTGGGCAGTACTGAGCACATGTTAAGTTGTGGTACATGGCAAGTCTCAATTTTTACCACTCATTTAATAGAATGTTTATATTCTACAACTAACATATTTCTAAGTCTCAGCATTTAAAATGTCAGCCTTCACTTTGAATTGCTTCCCTCTTTTCATCTTGACTCACCACCACCTTAATGGTGCTTACGATAAATGAATAGATGGGATTTTTGCATATTACAATTCAGCAAAGAAAGGTTACATCTTTAAAAGAATTTTCAACTCATGAAGCCATCACACAGTGAGTCACATTAAACCAGAACTCATGACATTATGTAGATGTTACATCACATGTACTGATGTCCTGCATTTTCAGGGTATATTTTAAAAGAATATAAGGATGTGGGTGGGGAAGAGAGATACACATTTTGCAGGTAAAAGATGAGACAGTCGTAGATTTTGTAAATCGGTAGGATTAATCTTCTTGCTCTTATTTAGGCAAAAGTCCCTTCTAATGCTTTAGATACTTATAAACTGTTCGTAAATATGGTGATCCCCAAAAAGGGAGAGACTCCATGAAATCCATTAGGGCCTTTGCTAATGCTGTTCATTTTCCACTGAAGGAACCCACATGCTATGATGATGGGCAGCAGTCTAAAATCTTGAGACAAAGATGCTTCCATTTAAAAAAAATATACAAGTATTTGAATCCATATTTAGGAACTTTTCACAGTGGTGATTGAATACTTAAAAAGGCTCCTATACTATATATTTGACAGATTAATTTTACTTATGCACTCAGTTATAGTCCAGTTGGGTTCTAAATAAACAGTAGACAAGTGTTTATTGTAAACTCTAATTACAAGTCTGCATTTGGCCTGTACGCTGATTAAGCTCAGCTCCTACAGCATTTACTATAAATAGTTCCATGTGACAGGATGACAACATAACCTTTAGACTCCCTGTGCTACATGAAATGTGTCATACTGTATATTTTATAACATATATTCTGTACCTTCCCATGTACAGAATGTGCCTAGAATATATACAGACTTGAAAATGCAGCATTTTTAACTTTTAAATAGAAAACAGTTTACTTTAAAAGTTACTTCCACACACTTGGCCATATTCTCCTCTCACTTGCATTGGTGCATATCAAGATAACTCCAGTTAAAATCAATGGTGTTATATGAAACTGGTTTTCACGCAGAATCAGGCCCATATTAAACCAAGACCGAAAACCTCTGAATATGTGCTTGAATCAGAATTCCCATCACAATAAGGTAGTGAACCCTGCCTCTAGTATAACAGCTGGTTCATATGTTAACTAGGCATATCTGAATCAGTGGTTGATGTGTTCAAAACATGTATTAAAAACTCAAGCAGATATTGTATTATCAAATCCAAGCTAGAAGCCGGTTTTTAGTCTGCTGCAGGTAAAGCACCATAAAATTAACCGCAAAAGGTGAGTGTCAAACTGAAGGTGGCAAAGATGAGAATCAGCTGGCTACTTGATTTGAATCTTACCAAGGGGGTATTGGCAGCACTAACTGACATAGCAGGGCAGAGTCAGGGAGTAAAGTGTCTGTCCAAGATAAGATGAGATGTCTTACTCTGCTTTTCCCATGCTGAGCCCTTATCAGAGTTAGCTTACTTGAGCCTGCTGAAATAATCTACTACCATGACATCTTAAAATAAGCCTCCTGTCTCTAGCTATTTTTTAAAATGGCAAACCATTGTAAATGGTGCTTGCCCATTGCACTTGGGAGCCCTTTAAAGGCCTTGATTTTGTCACGGTGACCAAGTCTAGCTTCACTGCACCACAGCCTCTCTCCTCGAACAATGCCAACTTTTTATTTATACCCTCTATTCCAGAGGCTTGTTGAGAAACACGCTCTGCTGCTTCACTCACACATTGTTCTCCCTCATTTGCTCACTTGGCCTTTGCAGCTTCTGCTTCAAGTCAGTACAAGGATTATAATCTCGGGTATTTATATGCCGACATTATCATATTCTCTGAGCATCTCCCAATCTTTATGTATTCTCAGCCCACCCTGGGAGGTAGGAAATGCTGCCGTCCCCATTTTACAGATGGGGAAGTGAGGCTCAGAGACGCTGCGAGTACATCTGATACAGGCTACAGCAGCCCAAGTGGGCAGACTCTCTCTCTCTCTACCATGCTCAATATAGCTGTGTAGACACTGCAGCATGACCCGGAGCTCAGGCTCCAAAGCGGAGGGAGGGAGGCAGGCGAGCTCCCAAGACCCAGCCAGAGCTGTAACTTCAAAGCATTGTCTATGCAGCACAGTCGTGCAAACCCCAGGGTTGATCCAGGCTGGGAGACTCACTGCTGCAGGCTGCCATGCTCTATGCAGACGTATCCTGTGTGATTTGCCTACAGTCACCCAAGAAGCCTAGGCAGATCGGGGAATTGAACCTGGGACTGCTAAGTCCCAGGCTGATGCCCTGACCACTGGGCCATCCTCTCTCTCTAGTGCCCATCTATGAGAATGGACAGAAAGCTCTCACAGAATTTCCACCAGCTCACTCCCTTGGGAGCAGGGAGAGGTTGCCCTGGTCATTCAGAGGGATTCAGCCTCAGATCCTGAGAGGATCTCCAGGGTTCTGCAAGAAGCCAAGGTAGTCCACGCTCCCACTTAGCCCTGCAGTACAGCATAGTCTACACAGGCCATGCAAAGCCTTGACCTCTCTGTGCTGGAACTGTGAACCTGGATGCCAGTGCTTGCTGCGATGGCGACTTTTGAAGCCTCGTCAGTAGATCTGAAGTGGATGGATTTGAACGGATAGCCTAGTGAGCAAAGGCAGCGTAGTCCACTTCCACAAGTCACCTGGCCTTCTGTCTTAACTGGCTCTAAATTACTCCAGAGACACCATCTACACCTGTGAATACACATACTTCCAGATCTGAGACGCCGTTTCACACGATCCTTCGCTTTTGCCCTGAAGATAACAGCCAGCTGTTCTTTGTATTTCTTTTCTCCCTGTTGTTCCCCTTTGTAATTTTCCTCAGCATTATCCCTTTCGAGATTAAGATTATTTCCCCACCCATTCTCTTTTTTGGTGTGTCCTTTGTATCCCTCACCTCCCACTTGCCCCTTTAAAAACTTAATAAAGAATTAGCTGCCAGAGTGCCTGCTCTCCTCCTGTTCTTTTATTGTGCCCTCTAAAGCATTATTCTGCTTTACTTCAGAAACAGCCTCTGCTGATTTCACATCTTATGCAGTGCATCTGGATTATTATCAGGCCACCTGTCAACTCCCTAATTGGCAGTATCAGTAAAAGCACATTTTTCTCTTTTCTTTAAGTCTCCAGATGAAGGGTCTAAATTTGATCTAAAAACCTCAGATCCCCATTGCCTGATGTCATTTATAATGTACTTGTGTGCTGTATAATCACAGTTACACTCTTCCCCTCACACACGCTTTCTAGTCTGTCCTTAAATACCCGTTCTGTCAAGAACTGTGATTGAATGATGCAATCTATTCTGCTGGAACAGAGTTAGAAAATGCTGCCAAAAGCACATAGCCTCTCCTAAGCCATCTCTCATTAGGAAGCATGTTCTGTATATTGCTTTATCAAGTACATAAAACACAAATACTTGTGAAGGAACATGTCCCAAAGAGCTTGTCTTCAGCAGAAAGTGAGGTTGTATTAGAACTACAATTTGCATGATATTGATTAGGACTTAGCCATTGTCAGTTTAGAGAGGTCCCATTGTATTTAACACAGTGTGAGCAACTGAAACCCGTAGGGTTAATCATGCCAAGCTGACAATGTTAAACACAATTTGCCCCCACCTACACTGACTGTTAAGTAATTTTAATGCATTTATTAATGACTCAAAGGTCATGTCCTACCTTAATGGCATGGGCCCTATCTACTTGCAAGACTTCCCCAAACCTTTCTCCTCATGCCATACTGCTGCAACCATGTCAGCAGAAGAGCTCACAACAAGGCTCCAATGGATTAAGAGAAGGGGCGGCTGACATTGCTTTCTCCAAGAGGGCTCTTCCACTTTGGAACTCACTCCTCTCCTTTTGCTCCGAAGAAGCCTGGATCTGTTGACCTTGAGACATGCTGCAAAGGCCCCTGTATTTTCACAAACTTATTTTTGCTCAATTTCCTTTATGATTCATTATATTTATGGCTGATTTATTCAAGCTGTAAGATTGAGGATACAGGCGGCTAGATCTGTTTTTAAGGATTGCGTGTGTCTAATTGTAGAGACTTGTTTACACAGCACCAACAAAGCATGCCAGAAGGGTGCAATTTCCAGAGCACTCTAATGTGCCGTGCTGCAATCACTCCATGAAGATCCTGCTGGCTCACGCTAAAGAGTACCTACTTTACATTAACATGACTACATTCACATGAATTAGGTACCTTTTAGAACACACCAACAGAGTTTACGTGGGCCAGTTAGAAAGTGGCACATTAGAACCCTTTACAAATCATACCTCTCTGATCTGCTTTGCAGCACCATGTAGACGAGCCCTAGGAATAGAATCCAGATCTCCTGCCTCCCAAGCTAGTACTTTAGCCATAGAACAGACTAACCTCTTCAGAATCTTCTGTCATGGTTTGCACCATTGGATCAGGGAAAGATAGTCCACGTCTAGGGCACTGACCTAGGACATAGGAAGCCTAATTCAATTCCCTTTTGTGCCACAGACTTCCTATGTGACCTTGGGCAAGTCACACTGCCTCTCTGTGCCTAAGTTCGTCATCTGTAAAATGGGGATAATATCGCCCTACCTCACAAGGCATCATGAGGATACATACATTAGAGATTGTGAAGCACTTTGAGATCTACTAATGAAAAGCACTATAAGAGAGAGAGATTACTCTTCTACTCCCATTACACGTATTAAGGAGAGAACAGACCTATCCCCATTGAGTTTGCTCAAGATTATCTATTGAAGGCCTTGTGGACAAACAGTGAAGTAACTATGAAGAATTTTTGGTTATATATTATAGATAGAGCCCTGTGCAGATACACAAATATGGATCCACATCCGCCCCAATCAACCTACCTCTGACCGCCATCCTCAGTCTAGGTCATCCACACCTGCATGCACCCCCAGCTCTGGGGCCCCCTCATCAGCTGTTTGGAGGCCAGCCCCACTGCAGCCTCCACTGCTGATCAGCTGTTTGGGAACCAATCCCCCCAGGCAGTTGCCCAACAGCTGATCGGCAGCAGGCAAGGGAGCCCCTTGGAACAGCTGATTGGCAACCGATAGGGAAGCCCTGAGATCAGCTCTTTGGCTGGGCTCCCCCGCAGAATGCCAATCAGCTGTTCTGCGGGGCTCCCCTGTGGGCTGGCAGGGAAACTCAGCTGAACAGTTGGTTGGCAGCCAGCCCCCACCCCTATCTCAAAGGCGAGGAAGCAGCTTCAAAGGCTGTGAGCTGCAGATAGCTGCTTCCCCACCTTTGAGGTCCGCATCCAATCCACCATCTGCAAAAAAAATGATCTGCAGATATCCACAGATATAAAACGGATATCAGCAGATTTGCAGGGCTCAAATTGTAGACTTACTGCTGACTTATTTTAGCAGAATATTTCTGTCCCCTAAAATATGTGAAAAGTATTCATTGCAATAAGATACACATTCTGTTGAATTCACATTCATTCCTGTTTAAAAATCATTCTTTCAATAATTCTTCTCTCATTCATAAGAACACATAAAATCTTTCATTATTATTAAAACAGACTAAAAAAAGAGGACAGAATAGAGAATTAATTAGCTTCTACTGACTTTCTTGACTCCAACCGTGACCAAAAAATCCTGGTTAGCATAAAACGGCAGGGTCTCGTGGGCCAATCACTTTATTATATGGAAAATCATGTAAAATGTTTAAGTATAAATTATTTTTTAAACTAACCCAGCAAGGGTTTTAATAATTGGATCCCTGGATTGCACAGCTATGAGACAGTGGAATTTGTCAAAGGATATTTTAAGCTACAGGATATGAAAATGAAATTTTAATGAGAAAAATCATTTAATGGTTGCCAAAAACAGAAGATTCAGCTCATGTTGCTCTGGAGCTACAGAAACACACCAGCTTCTGAGTATTTAATAGGATTAATCAGTTGCCAACATCAAATCATTCTCATATTGGAGATGCACACAAGTTTACCATAAAAATAAACAGATGGTAAGAGGCAAGAGTAATTTATAATAAAATATTTTTAATATTACCTCATGTCTTCCTAGCAAGTTCTGCTCCTACTGTCTCACTATTATCCTACCAAGCAGATATGCAAAATAGTATAAACACAAATGCCACATTTTAAAGACAACATTTTATACATATATTTAAAATCGTTCCTCAATATTTTTCACTCTATTTTTCTGAAGAATTGCAAGTTTGTCAAGTATAAATTACATACACACTGATTATGCTCTTTTCTTTTTTACCCTAGTCTTATATGGGCCTGATGGCAAACAAATATTTGAGACTAAATCCTGCAGTTCTAATGCAATCCTTACTCAGGCAAATGTCATTAAGTTCAACAGGTGAGGGGGTTGTAAAGCCAGCAAAATAAAAAGAGTTAAAGGAAATTGGCCAAATCCTTTTGCTTGATAAACTTCAGTTCATGATGCTCATGAAACTTCACTGGAGATGGACCCACACCAAACCGTCACTGAACTCTTGGAAAATTCAGATTTGTACTGACACTTTGTAGCGAACTCCATCCCTATCATGGGCTGAATCCCATATCCAAATGCCTCCAAACTTTAGATCTGGAATTGAATTTTGCAACTGAAATTCATCTCAACTTCCAACTGAAGGAAATTTTATTCTTAGATTTTTGAGCCAGGAGGAATCCTTAGATCATGTCGTCTGAAGCCAGGTACCTATATTGAGCCCAATGACTGAGTTTTTGACCAAATCATATCCCAGAAAGGCATCCAGTCTTTATTTGAAGAAATTTTATAAACTCCCCTGAGCAGTTCTCAAAGCTTCTCCCTGGTGCAGGTTGTATCTCGTCCTGAGAGCGCTCCCACACCCCAAGAAAACTCTGTAACCCTCCTTCCAATATCACCGTCAGTAAGAAAAGAGCGACTACACACATACCTCACAGGGAAGAAGGCAGTTTGTATTAGTAAAGACCTTTCCCCTGGACCTTAGCCGGAAGGGGATATCCAACAATCTTGCTAACAAATCACTGATTCAAATGAACTGCCTGAAATAAATGCTTGATTGAGTAGATTAAGTAGGATATAGAATTCTAGGGCGATCAGATAGCAAGTGTGAAAAATCAGGAGAGGGGATGGGGAATAATAGGCGCCTATATAAGAAAAAGGCTCAAATAGCCAAACGGTCCCTATAAAATCGAGACATCCAGTTACCGTATAGAATTCCACCTACCCTGCAACTGGGAGAAATGCATTTAATGGATCCAGGGTGCAGTCATGTGTCCACGCCTTTAGAATGCACCAGAATCCACCAAAAGGTTATCAAAATATTTTCAAAGAGGAGGAGAAAAGCGACTAGCCACAGCATCCCCTCTCCACAAGGCTTTATTCCTGCTTCAGCCTATGCAAATTTACACAAGCCACTGCAAAAAGAAAATGCGCAACATAGGAGTCCCTGAAAATATGCAGACAGGCTGCTCTTAAGCAACATACACAGTCCAATACTGAATGTAACTCATCTTTTATGCTACTTTATGCGCACTTTTCAGGCTTTGATTCAAGCAGCACATTATCCAGCTGACACACACTTTCTGCTCCTCTAGCCACAAGTCTCACAAGCTGCATTCCTCTCTCTGATCTTTGCATGTGCTGTAATAATAATGACCCCCTTGAGTTCCAGAAGGCTGGAACCAGAGGTGGCAGAGAGCATGAGAAAGTGAGGGACAGCAGTGTTCATAACTAATGATAACACGGACTGGTACTCAAACAGAATATTGTCTAAGCACTCCACAAGCATTCACAAACTAGGACCAAATGCTAGGTCCCCAGTGCTCTCTTTGACTTAAGGAAGAGCCCTGCATTTGTAACAAGGACTCTGTCTCTGGAAATAACACTTCACCACCTCCTGAAAGGCAGCCATTTCTTGGGCTGGATGGTGGGAGCTGGTTAAGGGGACACAACAGCAGCTAAGGACAGAAGTAGAACATTTTATCCATGTGACGCTCCAGGGGAAGTTTCTGAGAAACAGAATGTAGGACCCAAACGGGATCTCTTTTTCTATGAACATTACAGACTCAAAAAATTTGAAGATTTGAGTCATGCAGGCATGAAGATTTGAGTTCCAAAGAATTTGGTTTTTTTCTGACCATTCAAAAGTAACAATGCAGTTCTGATCCCAGTTATGCTGGTGTAAATCTGGGACAATTTCATGGATGTTAATTTATTCCAGATTTACACCAGCATAACTGGGATCAGGATCTGGCTCCTTCTGTTTTTATGGGATTCCCTTCTTTACTGCTCCCACCCCCTTCCTTCATTCTTATTTTAATTAATCCACTTTTTTGCAGTACAGTTCACGTAGCAGCAAATCCTGTGCCGGCTGTGGACCATCACACGTAAGGGTATGTTTACTCTGCAATCTGAGGTGTGACTGCAACACAGGTTGCATACCTGCGGTAACTTCACCTATGCAATCATAGCTAAAAATAGCAGCAGAGCTGCAGCAGCATGGGCTCGGGTCCCCTGCACGCAGCCTGGGCTGAAGCCCACCATGCTGCGCCTACGCTGCTATTTTAGCAGCAATTTCATTTAGCTATTTTAGCTAGTGTGAGCACGTCTCTCACGCCTCAGATTGCGGTGCAGACATACCCTATGACAATAAACAATAAACACTTAGCTCTTATTAAGTGCTGCTTGACAATACAACTATGTTGCACTGCAACATCATAGATACTATGGTGATGAGGAAGCTATAAGAACCTATATAAAATAGGGGATAGCACAGTTCTTTTTAGGGTTTTGAAATGGCTATGTTAGAGCTATCTTCTGAAAGCCTTTTAAAAGTCTGCTCCCTCTCCCTCCATAGTTAGCAGCTATGGGGCTGATCCGTGACCCATTGAAATAAATGGAAAACCTGTTAACTTTAGTGGAAGCAAGGTTTTGCTCTAAGACCCTGGTCCCAGTGGCATAGCTACAGTGGTACAAGGTTATGGTCATCTTCTCCCCCCCCCCCACGGTTATAAGGGCTCAACCAGCTCAGCACTGCAACTGGTGCAGTCTTGCAACACCACTCGCTCAAATTTGGCCCCGCCACCCCCACTGGATGGAGGGCAGCAGGGATAAATTTGAGTATCACTGCGACCCTGTGCACCAGGTCTCAGTGTCCCTCCTGACTCAAATTTGGGCATCTGGGATCAAGAGGAGCCACCCTAGCCCACGATGGGAGTGAAGCCTTAAGCTGAGAGGGTGCCGGTGAGTGACCAAGAAGGCCACAAGGCAGAGGGCCAGGGGCGGGGCTGTAAATTAGTGGTAGGCTATGGGACTGTTGGAGGGCGGTATGGTGAGTTGTGGGGGGAAGAGGGGATTTTGCAGGTAACCAAATTTTAGATTTCAGAATCGGGAAGAGGGCCCTTAAGCTGTTCTTACATCAGGGCCCTCTTGGGTCTTGTTACACCATTCCCTTATGCACATAAGCACTCCCACGACGTCAGTGAGACTACTTGCATGCATCAAATCAAGCATATGCTTAATTGTCTGCAGGTTCAAGGACTAAAAGAGTGTGGGATGAGTAGGTTTATAGCAAATAATTACTGCCTAACATAAATGTGTTTGCAATTAACCTAGGAGACATTTTAGGAAGCATTCAGATCTTTCAAGAGGCAGTAGAAATGCATCAAAATATCCTATTTAAAATTGTTATGCTAAAGCCACTGAATTTTGCTTTTTCATAAGGACTACATACGTCTGTCAGGAACATTTCCCTGTTCCCTGCAAGAATTTGGCATAGGAGACCAGACATCCTCAGATCTTCATCTCCTTCCCTTCTTGTGACCCGCCAGTCGTCTCCTTTCAGCCTCCGGATCCCTGCCTGCAGTCTCCAGGACATGCCATCTGTGCTTCTCCAATAAGCCCTTGAATATCCTCTTCAGTCCCCAATCATACCACCGTGTTCTGGATTCTTTGACTTCCAGACTCTGCGCACTTTGGCAGGGAATTTAGCAGGAGGCAAACCAAATGTTTGAACTTTCACACCCCAGCTGAGTTTGGCTCGTCAAAGCAGCAGTGAGATCCTACAAAGAGTCTTTAAAAGTGAAGGAGAGTGGAGGTGGTGATGGTGAGCAGGGTATAAGGCCAGGACTCTGACAAAGCCCTTGGATAAAAACTTTGATTCTCCATCTAACAAGTACACCTATAAGCACAATAAACCTAGCTCAGAGTCAGAGCTGAGTAAAGTATTTGCATTAAGTTTATATGATAAATTTGCCCTTCTTTTCCTCTCTTGGAAATTGTGATTGCCTCTTTTTTTTTTTTTTTTTAAGGCACTCAATTGTTTGAAGGGTTTTGGTTTTTTTAAACTCTGAATGGATCGAAAGTAGTTCACTAGGAGTATTTGATATTCAATAAGCAGATCATATTACTATTATTGAAATATTTGTTACCATGGTGCCTGGAAACCTCAGCAAGGACTGGGAGCCGCATTGTGCTAGGTGCTGTACAAACACATACAAAGTCACAGTCACTGCCCCCAAGAGCTTCCAGCCTATGAAGTTGCTCACATAGGTCACTAGGTTTCCTGATCGGCTCAGCCTAAACTGCAGTCAGGAAGAAGACTTGCAGAATATGCCTACCCAGCTCTTGGAGTAAGTTTCCCAACCCAAGTTAAGAGACTTGGGGCAGCGTGGCTTGTGCTAGTGTACTAAGAATACCTCTACAGACAGCACTTGGAAGTGAAAGCTTGGGCTGGTGCCCAGGCTCTGAAGCCTAAGAAACTCCAGCCTAAGTCCCCACTTCAAAGTACTGTCTATAAAGCTGTTTTCAGAGCTCTGCTACCCAAAGGCTGTTGATCCAGGCTGGAAGGCGTGCTCCCACTCAGACCAAAATGCTGTGCAGACATACCCTCAGGGACAGGTAGCATCGTAAGGAGAGATAGGAGAGAAGCAGGAGTGAAAACTTTTACAGAGCATTAACCTTTGTCCTCTGGGAAGTGCACAGGCTTTGTCCAAGTCCTTTTTCATTAAAAAAAAACAAAGCAAAAAAAAAAAAAAACACCATGCCAAAACCATAGGCTGCTGTAAGATTTATTTACAAGTACATTTCCCAAACCTGAAGAAGAGCTGTGTGAAAGCTTGAAAGCATTTCTTGCTCACCAGCAGAAGCTAGGCCAATAAAAGATATTACCTCCCCCACCTTGTCTCCAAGATTTATTGACAGGCTGCAGGGTTTAAATTTAAACTTCTCTTGTTCAATTCACATAAACTAATTGTGTGTATGAGTGGCCACTGAAGCAAAGGGCGTGGTCAGATCCTGGTCTGCTTTCTTTAGCTGTCTCTATGCCAGGGCACTGGTGAGGGGATTGGGAAACTCCATCCCATTGCCCTATCTAAAATATACCACTTACAGCACCGACACTGCAGAGTGCTAGCGTAAGATATGCTTACTGCTATCATTTGAGTGAATGTAACTCAATGCAAACAGACACATGCGCATTGTTTCTGTGGTATTCCTCCCTCCAGCTCCACCAATTAAATACAGAAATGGGAAATACGACTTCATGGAGCAAACCTTCCTCTTCCCTACTACACAAGAAGAAGCAAGAAGAATCACTAGAAATAGTAGCTGTCCAGCCATTGAAATAGAAATTCTAGAACCCCACACATACTCACAATTTCAGGAGCGAGCATGGTCTAGTAGTTAAAGCCCAGGCCTGGGAGTCAGGAGATGTGTGTTCCAGGACTACACCTGCAGCAAACTTCCTGTGACACCTCAGGAAAGTCTTGGATTAAATTTATAAAAGAGTTGTCATTAAATTTGCCTCAAAGATTCTTACTTTGTATAGCATCTTCCGTACAATTCAGATCACACAATGTTTTAAAGAACAAAACAATAACAATACTTTGCTTTTGTATAGCATCTTCCACCTGAAGGTTTCAACATGCTCTAAAAGCATTAATGCCAGTCCCATATCTATAATAATATTTTGCACTTCAGTAGCACCTTTCATCCAAGGCTCTCAAATGTCTTCATGGACATTAATTAAGCCTAATTACAACCCTCAGTAGAAGTATTATACAGAAAGGGAAACGAAGGCATAGAAATGCCTGCCTATAGGCAGTCACTTGTAAACCTGGGAATATAAGCCAGAAACTCTGACGCACACTCCCCACCTTTAGCCAAAGCCATTTATTCATTCCTATCTCCCACCAAAATAGAACATTACGCCAACCTATGTTATACCATGTCCATCACCATGATATCTGAGGGGCTGTCATTGTGGTAGCACCTAAGAGCCCCAGTCAGGGCCCCACTGTGCTAGGTGTTGTTCAAACAGAATGAAATGACAGTCACCGAGCCAAAGAGCATGCACAGCTTACGTGCCTATGAACCATCCTACAACAGAATGAGGAACATGAAAGAAAACACGGATTTAGGCTATCAGCTTCCATGACATCACACAAGAGTGATACAAATATTTTAAAATTAGGACAAATGGATTGAGAAGTTCATCCTCCTAAATTCCGATATTCTGTGAGTCTTAGATTCATCTAGTATTTGGAACATTTCAGTAGAGGAGATGTAAAGCAGAGTAATGCAGAGATAGCCAAGGAACAAAAATAGTTTCTGTGAAAGTATTTACAGTCTGGCTGGAAAGATTGCTTTGAGAAGCGTTCATGATTCATAACCCTTACGACTAGTTTGAGCTTCCACTTTTCAAATGTAAAGAAACAAATGAGCCTCCAAGAGCAGATAAAATGCTCAAAATAATGCACTTTAATTTATACTCAGCAAACAGTTTACAGTATAACACGGCATTGTTGTCTCTTTTTTGTCTCCATTCAACAAAAAGGAAAGCAAAGCACTGCACGGAGCAACCGCTGTCTCCAGGGAGCACCCTGAGAGTGCGTCACTGTAGAAGCCAAGTTTGCCTACCTAATCTTTTTGAATCATCCCTGTTAAACAGGCACATAAGGGACTTTCCCCTTCTTTTATACACATATTTTTGCAGGTAAATGGGGTCCTAGTATAGGAGGAATTTAAAGAAATGTAATAAAAAGATGTATTGTGCAGTGTTCAGACGTCTTTTGCCACAGAAAGAGAGGAATGATTCATTTCCTCTACCGCAGCTGTGCCAGCACTTACTGTACTTATACAGGAAGTGGAATGTCTATATTGGTCATGCCAACAAGAATTGAACAACTTAACATTTTAAATGTGCATAAGCCGCATGGAAATGCACAGCTCTTTACTTGTAAAGCTCACTACATTTAAAAGGAATACACTGTACTATTGTGCTGCTGCATCAGGCAAAATCCAAGCATGATTAAAACTTCCCATTTTTCAAACACTCCATCCAAAAATGATTAAAACATTCCTGTGTTTTAATTCCGCATGAAACAAGACTTATCAAGAGCCAAGGGCTGCTCTCCTCTTATGCCCCTCCTGCCCAATAAACTTTATCAACAGGCTCTAGATCAGCGATTCTCAACCTGTGGGTCGCGACCCCGGAGGGGGTCGAACGACCAAAACACAGGGGTCGCCTAAAGCCATCGGAAAATACATATTTCCGATGGCTTTAGCCGCTGAGAAGTCGCGCTACCATCTGTAGCAGCGCTATTCAGCTGGAACGCACACCGTTATGGATGCGCGTTCCAAACTGAATGCCTGCGCGCATGCACAGACGTGATTGCATCATCCGTCCGGGGCCTAAGGGGCGGGGGAAGCGGGGGGAACGCTCCACAGTCCATAGCAGCGCATTACGTGTGTCCGGCGCTTGCTGACGTCATCAGTGGGCGGACGCAGCAAGCGCCGGAGGACAGAAGCCTAGGAGGCGGAGAGCCAAGAGAGCCTGCGAGACAGCCCGCTGGTGTAAAAAAGGTTAATAATGTAAAAACAGTACACACACCATACACCATACACACCATGCTATGCCATGGTGAAATGTTATTTATTTGGAATTGTTGTTATATTTAAACCTATGCTATGCCATGGTGAAATGTTATTTATTGGAATTAGTAATAAATATTTCTCAACATATAATTAAATATTGTTTTTGTGATTAATCACTATGTTTAAATTATGTTTGATTTGTAGCAATGAGAATACATAATGCATATCAGGTATTTACATTCTGAATCATAACTGTAGCAAAATTACAGTTTTGAAGTAGCCACCAAAATTATTTTTTGGTTTGGGGTCACCGCAATATGAGGAACTGTATTGCGGGGTCACGGCATTAGAAAGGTTGAGAACCACTGCTCTAGATACAACTAAACTTTCTTTGCTCAGTACTTATCTTTTCCCATTTGAAACTAAAAGCACATGAAGAAATGGTTTAATCAGCTGTCTACCTTATTTTTCCTCTTTCTTTTACTCTAATCCGTAGTCTTCACTAAGTAACCATGGAACCTTAGCAAGGCTGCCCGTATCTTCCCACCTCCTAGTCTCCCTATTGTCTAGTTACTCCCCTGGTTGCATCATGCCTGAAATTATTTATAAACTTCTTCTGGGAGGGATCTTATCTTTTTATTTGGATTGGGAGGCACCTACCACACTTGTGGGAACCATTAAAATACAGGCTGAAGACCACTGTGACAATGCTGAGCTAAACAAAGGAACTGGCCCCTTCTGTCAAGCTGGTTTGTTTTGTTTTAAAGAGAAGGGAGTCAAGAGAGGTATTCAATTTCCAGGTCTGCAACAGTCCTCTTGTGAGACTCAGTGCAAATCACTTACCTTCCTGAATCTGTTTCCCTGCCTGTTAAAGGGGAGATATTAGTTCCCTGCTTTCAGGGGTGGGGGTAGAAAGAATCTTAAAGGCCTCAGCGTTTGTACTGAACTTGAACAGTCTCAGACAGAAAGCACAAAATGTTATATGGATATCAATGGGTCCAGCAATTTACATGCAGAGCTAAAAAACAAATGATATTCTATTGATAAGTTTCAGTGAAAGATTGTTGCTTTAATATAATTTTGGGACTAAGAAGCCAGTTTTGGGTTGCATAACCAAAATAAGGCACATGGCAGGCACAAAAATGCTTAATTAGACATTTCCACACATGGACATAGGTACTATATAGATTAAACATATCTACTAGGAACATGGCTATGGAAACCCCATTCACAAACAGATCCAGAGAGATTCAACTCCCCATATCCCAGGATATATAATTACGCACTCATTGTAATAAGAGTCACCAAAAGCCTTCAAATGGGTGAATTGTACCGTAGAATCTCAGCGAGTACTGTAGAGAATACATAGAATGATCAAACACTAAGGATTCCCTTGACTTGATTTTTGAGGATCTATATCTTGATTATTTTCATGAGCTGAATGGAAACAGAGCTATTCATCTCTCACCCTAACTACCCACAGTTCGTATCTTCCTCTGTGAAATTTCAGACTCACTGTGTACCTGTCAAGTTTTCCCACATTTAAGAAGGAGGTTCAGAAAGAACTGGCCTAAAAGAGCAAACTGCAAATATTCTCCTGTTTGAGGAGTTCTGAATGTGTAAGTTAAAGTCACTTTTCCTTCAGGTACCTATAGCTTGCATTACCAGTACTTAATCCACAATTCACCGCCAAACTCATCTGCATTACAAGGCTGATATTTTCACGTGAATGAAGAGATTTTAAAACAATTTATTCTATGGGTTGGACACAGACTTTTCTTTAGCATAAAGCATGAGTGTCTCTAGTCCATCTAATTTTTTCATTAATGAAAATGTATCATGAAAGGAAAATGCCATGCTCTATTAATGTTTTCTACTCAAGAGAGGCCCAGGACTAGAACAGAAAGGGGCTAGGGTCCTGCCAGGCAGAGAGTGGAGATACATTTATAGACTGACCAATGTAATCACTTCAAGATGTTAATTAAAAAAGCAAACAAATCCAAACACTCTCCCCAAACTTTGATCACTGAATGTGCAATAATGACACAAGAAAACATCTTTGTAAGTGAGCTTCCGGTCAGTTCAGTCAAGTGAGTAGTCCAAGGGGCTGAACATTCTTCAATGCTTTATAAAATTGGTGCTTGATTTTTTTTCCTTCAGAAGCTTTTAATTGTGGGAAGGGAATGGGAAAAATACTTCAGATGAATTATCTTAAGTTTAACTTATATTTTAATATATTAAAGGGGCAGATCTCATTGATTCTATATTCTAATAGACTACATTGGCACAAGCAACAGAAAACACGGTTTTAGCATCATACCTAAAATGAACGAGGGAGAGTATCCTACCGTTCATCCACATACAACTCCCACTAGCTTCAGTAGAAGTTGTCCATGTGAAACAATGACAAAATAAGGTCCATGCAATTTGTGACTCTGAAACGGACATGTGTACACACATGTAATGCCTATACAGCTTGCACAAGGCTCTGTGCACTAGCAGTAAATTACTAAACCCCTGTGCAAATCTCAAGCAAGTAGGCTTTGTGTGGGAATCCAATCAGGAAAATAGAACTGACACCCTCCACAATCTGAAAACTATATAGCCATTGCTACTATTACCTGTAGCAGCATCCTTGGCCCAGTCTGAAACCTTTTGCACAGATTTTTTGGCAATGGGCGCTCATAGTTTGTGGATCTATTGGCTAAGCACCAACCTTTCTCCTGGTCCTTCCACAGCATCCTTATTCATAATCCCAGGGAGTGTGCCACTAGGGTCTTCCCACATGCAGAGGAATCAACAGGATTTCACCCTTAGGAAAAACAGAACTGGGACCATAGGAAACACAGTACTGGGTTCATTGTTATTTGAGTAAATTCTATTTCATTGAGAAGTTACCATTAGCCACAAAATCACCGTTAAATCACTTAGGCACAGGTTTCAAAACAGCTGTTTATTAATATATAGTGAAATATTAAAAACGAGTAACAAAAATTTTTTTACTGAAACAAAAGTGCACATGTATTTGGATATTAAATAAAAGATGAGTTTACGAACATTTGTTTCAAACAGGCTAACATTTTAAGCATATAAACTCTTTCTTAAAACAATAGCAGCCGAACAACACTTAGTTAAAACTTTGGTCTGACTATTCACCAGCAAAAATAATTGTATCAGGAATGTCTATTACAAACAGACATTTTGCACTACATTTAGTTTGGATTGCTCTGCAAGAAGATCCAAAATTGAAAAAAGAGGAATGCTTTAAAGTAATTTACTCAAGGTCTCACTTAAAGAAGTGATACTAGCTTAACAATTAACACTACAATTTCTAATACATGGGGAAAATAGATACGCAGTACCAAAAATTCATACGCATATCTCTATTTATTCTGTTTTAAATATAGCTTTTCCCAAAAAGTGACAGTCATGATTACATTAAGTTCTTTAAAAAATGCTGTCGTTAAAATACACTGTAGTGTCTAAGAAACATGTTTGTTTCTTTAAAATTTCATTTTTAATTTAAATACATGAACTATCATGCTGAGTCAACATTTCATCTTACAGTGTAAGGCCCCGATCCTGCAAACACATGCATGGAACTTTACTCATGTGAGCACGCCCACGATGGAGGAGGGGATGTCGATGAGCTACTCAGGTGGGTCAAATTTAGTATATGAATGTTTGCAGGATAAGGCCCTAAAGATAGCACCACACCAAATTTCGTTTGGCATAGAATGAGACTAACATTCTAACTGACCCCGTTTTCACTAGTCTCTTTAGTCAAACATAATGTCTACGAATGTATGCATTACAGTAGGTAGATGATACAGAAAATACCAACCAATACCCCAAATGTACAGACCAGAGCCGCTGCTCAGTAGAGATTTCAGTTACAGAGCCTGCATTAACTAAGTGCAAGCTTTATTTTACTCATATAAATAGCCACACTGACTTCACTACTCAATGTGGCTGAAGATAGACCAGGCGCGTAAGTATTTGCAGGATCAGGACCTTGGGTTTCTCATGTCATCAAGGACATAATCTCACACTCGCCTTATGTAGCAAAAACTCACATTAAAGATCGGCTGGCTTTGAAGTTGTTAGCAAGCCTAAATCAATAGGAGCTTTGCTATTGACTAGAGAGTACGGGTGTGGAGCTCCCCCAGAGTTGTAGCCTCATTTTATATAAGTTCTGGAGGCAGCTTAACATAATACATGATTAAATCACTTTTCCCCCACCTCAACCCAAATCTTCCATGACCCTTCTACAAATTTCCTCCATCTGTCTCTGTGTCCTTTGGATTACCTACACTGCTCTTTCTCCAAGCGTCTCTGCTTCTCCTCATTTGCCCTTTCCTCCAACTTTTGAGCTTCACTTTCAAATCATTTGTATTTCCTCAGATCCCTTATTATGCATTTATTGGTGTACATTTTCCTTTTGCAATATCAGTGCTTAACAGCAATAAGAAAGTTTTATTAAAGCTAATAGGTTCTCACCTATTACATAAACTAGTAAGGAATATACACAGAAACTTATATAGCCTCTCTTGAGAAGTGGGACACCCTGATGTAAACAAACAGGTAGTTCACGAAGCACAGCACCCCTTGTATGTGTACCTTGGGTTACGAGTTTTGGTTGAACATATCCCTGGAGGTTTCATCAGTGACATAATCTTTAATTCCTGGAGAGCCCAGGCCAGATCTACAGGGTTGGCAACCCTATATATAAATCTATAAAAGGTTGGCCTATTAAAAATGCACCAAGGTAGCTCACTTAGAAGCACATGGTGAGTACATGTGCTCAATCCTACATATAAACAAGATACCTGTATTTGCCCAAAGACAGAATAAAAATGTTAAAATTACCCAACTTGAGAAAGTGCGACTTAGGTGATAAGTTACCTGAAAATAAGACAGCAAGAGAGTTTAAAAACGAAATACAAGAAAAAACATGCATCTATAACTGGCGAAATATTCAGTTTAGAAAACTAGGTTTTACAAAGCTTTGTGGTTGTTTTTAAAAGTTTGCTATGTTCTGTCAGGTACAACTACAGATAGAGCACACCAGCATAACCAATTTGGAGCAATATTTTGAAATTTTAACAGTTTTAAATTATTCCAAACATTCCCAGCTGTTCCAGATTCATTTACTGATTTATAATTAAGCACTACAGATTGTCCATATAGGACACAATCGTACAAACGCTCAGGCAACATGCTTAACCTTATGCACACTGCGCATGAGAAATTCAACAATACTTTTAATATTCAATTATGTGGTCTCAGAATCTGTGGAAATATTTCGTTTCACATTAAACTTTGGATTGCTTAGTGTATCATTTTGCAGACAACCTGTGATGCATTTGGTTCGTTAGTTTTTAACTATTTATATAAAAAATTAAGCACACTTTTAAAGAGCATATGAAATAGAAGCTTTCTGATCTTTTTCTACATACTATAATTTAATGCAACAATGGCCCATAAGATCAAATGTATTTTCTCAGCTAAAATCCAAAACTAAACTATTAATGTATACTGTTCAAAGATTGTAAGTGCTTATTACAGCTCAATTGAGAAGTTGTTGTATGTATGAGGTATTCTCAAATAACCTATCCACGTGGAAATTATCTGACTGGTGCTTAAGTTAAAGGAGCCCCATCAAAGTTAATAAGTACTTACTGTACCATGAATTTGTCCCAAGCCTTGGGAACTTAAGGCACCCTGAAATATTATTTTTACAAAAAAAATATTTGCTGTGCTACAACTACCATCCCTCGCTTCCGGTACCTCCTGGTCTGCTGCAGACCATAATGCTGCCACACTTCAAGAGTTTGGTTAGCTGATCCACTAAAGGACATTATTGGCCTATCAGTCGAGAACACATGGGTGCAGCAGTCAGTTTACCCCACCACATTTTTTGGAGTAATTTTAAATTTCGCACCATAGCAAATAAGGTGTGGGAGAGGTTTGGTAGTTGTTAAGGTATGGTAACTTCTAAGGAAGAAAAATGCTTCAGGTCTGACAGCCAAGATAGTTTGTCCTTAGAAGAATGCTTATTGAAGATGATTTACACATCCATTTTTAATAAAAAATAAATGCTTCTTCTACCTTCAAACTAAATAATTAGTGCAGCCAATTGCCATAAAATGAAGGCCCTTATGGAAATAAAGTGCTATTGTTCTTCTTTCATCTATGAGCTGTATAATTATATTTTAATCTTTCAAAGTGACCTTCATTTTAACACAAATGTACAGCTAGATTCTTCACGCTTGTCAAATAGGTTTTAATGTCACACCTCATAATTTAATTTTATATTAATTTGCATATTATTCTACATTTAGCACAGAATATTAAATCTCACAGACAATGACCATGACTGTCTCATTGAATAAATATTTCCAACTGTGTTTAAGGCTCAAGAAACACCCTTGGCTCCTCCTCCGCCTCAAAAAAGTATTTTATCACACGGACATTTTTGCATGCCAGTGATCTTTGATCCTGATGATCTTTTGCATTAAAAGAAAGCTCTGGACAGGGTCACTTTTGTGCCTAAACTTTAAGGAGGACACTCCAAATTCACCAGTGTGACCCCCTCTATAAATCTGACACTAAATTAGGTTTACAAGGAGTTCTTGTAAGGCTTTCTAAATAAGGCATTTTCCTGGAAGTTTCATAATTTTCCCATGAATCACCATCATCACAAAGCTATTAAGAGTTTACGAGCTCAGTATGTCAATCCTGAATTTCGACCTTTGGATCTCCCACATCACCGCCACTAGGGAAACAAAACACAGAACACATTTTATGCTGTCAGGCAGCTCTCCCTAGGAACCTCAGGGAGTTTACTAGCGAACACAGGCACTTTGGCCTCAGAGTGCCCGCCCCTAAAGGCGCTGACAAACGCACCCAGGTGATGCTCAGCTGCCTGGGGGCTCTTGGCTGGTGTGGGTGATGTGCTTGCACAGGGTGGAGCTCTTCCTCAAGTGCCCGGGGCTGCTGTACATTCGGATGATTTGGGGCGCCTGGTTCCAGGTTTTCAGCAGCTGCAAGGCGGCCAAGTCGAGAGTCCGGGCGTCAAAGGCGGCCAGCAGATTGACGGGGGCAGCTTCCTTCAGGAACTTGGGCACCGCCACCGCCTCGGGGACGCTGCGGTTGCCCAAGAAGAAATGCATCAGCACCTGCTTCCGCAGGCAGTCCCTGAGGAACATCACCAGGTCCTCCAGCCTCTCCGCCAGGAACCGCTCCTCCCAGGCCTGCCAGGGCCCCCGCAGCAGCAAGTAGAACAGGGCCGTCTTGAGGACGTAGGAGGAGAGGACGCGGCCCCACTGGGCGCCGAAGGGCTGCTCCAGGCCCCGGCCGCTCAGGTCCCGCAGCCCCTTGAGGATCTGCAGGCACTTGAGGTGGCAGGAGTTGGCCGGGGCCTGCTCCTGGAGCCAGCCCAGCAGCCGCTGCTCCTGCTTGGCGACGTTGAGCCCCCAGAGGGCCGGCGGCGGGCGGGCGGCGGCGGCGGGCGGCGGCAGGGCGACGAGGTAGAGCGAGTCCCCCAGCGGCAGGGCGGGGATGAGGCGCACGGCCATGGAGAGGTGGCAGCAGACGTAGTCGGCGCGGGGCAGGATGTGCAGCGTGAGCGGGCGGCCCGGGCAGGCGGCCAGGCCGACGCGGCAGCGCTCCTGCAGGCGGTAGCGCACGGCGCCCAGGCAGCGCTGCAGGTGGCCCTGGAACCAGCGCAGCACCAGGCCGGAGGAGAGGCAGCGCCTGCCGCCCAGCTCCACGCAGAAGCCGTCGCTGAAGGGCCGGTAGCCCCGCGGCCAGGCGGCCCCCTGCGGGGCCTTCAGGGCGCTGCGCAGCTCCGGGGCCCAGGCGGGCTCCTCGGCGCCCAGGCGGCGCGGCTCCAGCTCCAGCGGCGGCGGGAGGCGCAGCGGCACCAGGATGTCGAAGCAGTCCGGGCTGCGGATCTTGTGCCGCTCGTAGGCGCTGCCGATCTGCACGAAGTCCCCGCGCAGGGTGAGGGCCAGGGGCCCCGGCTGCAGCCCCTGCGCCTTGGCCGCCCGCACCAGCTCGCCCACGATGCGGCTCACGTGCGCCTTGCTGTGGCCCAGCACGTGCGGCGAGAGGCGCAGCCGCTGCTCGTGGAAACGCTCCAGCAGGCTGCGGCGGGGCTCGGCGCGGCAGGGGGCGCGGGGCCGCGGGCGGCCGCCGCCGGCGCGGGGGGAGGCGCAGTAGCGGAGCAGCAGGAAGCCCAGGAGCAGCAGCAGCGCGGAGCCCTTGAGCAGCGGGACGGAGCCCGAGTCCGGGGCGCCCTCCTGGCCCGCCCTGCTGCGCGCGGCCTGGTAGAGGCAGAGCAGCGCCGTGCACAGGCAGGTCACCAGCGGCCAGAAGACGCGCAGGTTCAGGGTGTAGACCGTCATGGTGCGGCGGGGGCTCAGCCCATGGCACCGGCGGCGCCCCCCGGCCCCCGCCCGCAGGGAGCGGCCGCCACCCCGCTCCCCGGCCTCCCCCAGCGCCGGTGGCGGGGAGTCGGCGCGGGCACCCCCTGCCGGCTGCCCTGGACCCGCTGCCCGCGCCGCTCCCGGCTCGCCAGCTCCTCCCGCGGAGCGCGGAGCAACGGGCTCTTCCTCCACGGCCAGCCCCGGGCCAGCCAGCCGCCGCCTTCGCTGCCGCCTGCTCCGGTCCCGGGGCGCGAACAGC
>ML675626.1:16545756-16584743 GCA_007922155.1 Mesoclemmys tuberculata
GCCGCCGCCTTCGCTGCCGCCTGCTCCGGTCCCGGGGCGCGAACAGCTGCCGCCTTGCCCCGCCTGCCTCCTGTCCCTGCCGGGACGCACCGCCTCCGCCTTCCTCCTGTGACCCGTCCCGGGACACGCACTCACCGCCCCCTCGTCCTGCTCTTGTGCTTCCCAAGTCCAGCCCTTCTCGCCTAACCGTTAGCTCCCGAGCTTCCTCTTCCGAGGGGAAAAGGGGCCGCGTCACGTATCGTGTGAGCTCAGAGGAAATGCCAACGGCTTTGGCCCGAGGGGAGCGGATCGGGGCTGGGGGTGCAGTCACAAGCCCCGAAGTTCTGCCTGGGACCCACCCAAGATGGGAGGGCGGGAACAGCCCCCTCCTCATTGCTTCCCTTCTCCAGAATGAAGGCGTTGTCATCAGGACCCGACTCCCCTTGACAGTTCTTGTTCGGGGGCTGCTTCATTCAAAACTTTAAAGGCAACAGTTCCAAGTTCTCAAACTTTCAGCCTTGGCTTTGTTCCCATTTCTTAAACACAGTCAGCAGAGACCAAAACAAAAACAAGCCGGCAAAAGATTCATACTGGGAACTCCCAGTACAATCGTTTTCATGCCCTTTAATCTTTTTTTAAATAATGTAGTTGGGTTTTTTAGATAAATGTACTTTTAAAAAAAGGAAGATAAGTGCTAAAAGAGAAACCTCAGCTAGATTTGTTCAAATAATCTTTCCGGCACATGCACAGATACAGTGGGAACCTTGCTAAGCAGCTCTCTTTACCGTCATGAAACCAACATGCCAGCCTCACTTCTCAGCAGAGATGTAAGAGGAGAGCCCCTTAATAAAATCTGCAGCATGGTTACTTTAAAGGGCCAGATCCTCACTTGGTGTAAATCAGCCCAGTTCTATTGAAACGACAGCCAGTTTATGCTATTAACAGCAGCTAAGAATCTGACCATCACTAGGTATTTTGGGCTAGATCCTGCAGTCCCAATTAAGGAAAAATAAAAGTTTGATCTGCAGAATCTGGGTGAGAATGGGTGCCAGGCCAGTTTTGATTTTTACAGACTATTGAAATAATATTTGAGTACGGTTCTCATAGTGCACATCACGCTAAGGTTCTCATAGTGCACATCACGCTAAGAAATTGTATTTAGTTAGCAAAAATACAAACATTCCAAATAAATTAAAACCTGGCAGATCTCTATATAAATAGAGTGTCAGGAACTCGGGGTGTATGCGTGGGCATAGCTGCTACTGCGTCACCTCAGAACTATTCAAGTGTTCGTCCTAGGCTCTGAGTTGCTAACAGCTAAATGGTGTTTCTCCTTCACTTCAAAAGTTAGAGGCCTGTGCTTTTGCAAAAGAAGGCACGGAGCTCTACCCTGCTACCGCTGTGAAGGTATGAGTGACTGACGTGTGCCCGGTGACAACTTTTCTGTTCCTAGGTAGCTCCATATTTATTACAATATTAATAACTGCTCCTGACAGTGCCTCTTTTCACATCCTTGTTCTGCTACATTCTCAGTCTGGGTGACACAAGACTTGCCCTCAGGTTTTTTGGTGCCCAAATTGTTCCCATCCTGAAGGGAAAGGAGATGACTTTGGGAGCAGTTATTAATTTATTGACTAGTTCATAATTTATGTTATGAACTCTTCTCTACCTGTTGAGAGCAGACATACATGATCAATTGCTGTAACCACCACTATGACACTTGTGCATGCAGCAACAACAGCCATCTGAAAGAGCCTTATGAACTAACTCCACCATTGATTCAGCAAAGATATATACTCAGGATTTGATAGAGGACATCCTTGCACAAGAAGGCACCGTGGAGCAGTCGCTGAGTGTGGTGAGCACCTTGCACAGCTGCTTGCAATTCAGGACTGGGATGTTTGGAATGAAAGAGCTATGCAAAGTGGGGTAGATTCACCTTACGTGGCTTCACTCTTGGATGGCAGCAGTAACGCCAGAAGGGCCTGCATGCACCTTCTGGTAGCCACCTCAACTTGAAGAACACCAGTCCAAACAAAAAAAGTGAGACAACTGTTTGGCGCCTCACACAGTTCTGTGGAAGAGTCAGAAGGCTGACACAAACACAGCATTCCACATCCAAATCCCCAGGTGCCGTTTGGCACAATGAGTAGCCAGCCCCACGTCACAATCCCTGAGACACACCTCAGTATGACGTAGGGCTGCATGTACTGACAGAGGAGACGTTCTGCTCGTACTGTATGCTGTGCAACATGCACACCACCCACCCAAGTTAACAGGCTTTGACCATAATTTAATCCTTCCCCCTACCTCATGTCACATGGGGCCTTGAACTGAATCTTTAAATTCCCAAATGCTCTCGAATCATTCTGTAAACAGCCCTACATGCCACTCTCCAATAGTGGCAGCACTGGGGAACGGGTCATCAAATACAAGTGCAGAGGATAGGCACTGCCATTTGCAGAAAAGCCAGGAATAAAGTCAATATCCCTGAAAACAGACAAGCACCTTACGCAGGGATGTATTAGCCATGATGCTGATGTAACAGGCCTGGTTAGAACCACTCCAGACATGACAGAGGCCATTGTGGTTTATACCACAGGTGAGTAACCTGGACCATATGCCAGGGGCAGAAGGAAGTTGCTCATGGAGTTAGGGTTAGGGTCTGTTTTTCTTTGCCTGACATAGCTATGCCGCCACCACCACCACCCCCAGTGTGGCTGCAGCTGTGTCGATGGAAGAGTGCGTCTGTTGGGGTAGCTAACATTCAGGGAGGTGATGTTCCTGTCCAGAGAGAGAAACTTTTGTTGGTGTAGGCTGTGTCTGCACAAGGGGCCTATTCCAACATAGCTACGCTGGGCTGGCACAGGCTCCATAGTGTAGATATAGGCCATGTCTCCAGACTCTTGAATTATATACGACGGTTCTTATTGATGACACAGCTGTTGATTGCTTGTCAAAGATTACTAACTTTCCCATTGAACTTTTTCTTTAGGCCACAGGTTTTTTTTTTTAAACTTCTTGACATGAAGTACTATCTGATTTTCTCCACCACCTGCACTTTTTCTCCTACCAGCTCTGGAAGTATATGCCTATGTCATCAATATAAAGCCTCCTACAGACATTAATAAATGTACCCATACGTGAGCCTGACATTTGAACAAGCTAGCAAGCTGAGTGAATTCAGAGGAAGGGTAGGGCTTGTCTGCTGTAAAACTGACTGTTCCAAAGCTGAATTCTTGGGTTTTTTAGGTATTGACTTTGAGACTGAAAGGCATTTTCACCTGCTCAGAAAAAAGAGCTGAGAAGATCTGGTCCATGAGTAGGAATCACAGGCCATACCTAACAAATAGTAAATAATGACACTATCATCACCACAGCTTGCCTGGAGTGCGGGAGTCAGGTGACCTTCTGGAGCCTAACAGTTTTAGGTCTGTGAAGATCAGAAGATGCAGTTCCAAGACTACTGTAAAACTCTGCTACACAGTAACTGATAAACTCAGGAACTGAGTTGGTCTGGATTTTTCCCTATGCAGAACAACAATGCTCTTTGTGTACAGAGTAATTTCTCTGTTGAAGCATGTTTCTCCAGACTATAAGGCTGTATGTTCTCTAGCTTTGGGGGTTTTTTTTAGATGTTTTGGCCCTTTCTATGTAGGAATCTGAAAAATTGTTAGCGTCTTTTTAGAGAATAGTGTTTAAACACGGTTTTTGTGCTAAATCATTCACAGATATCAGGTTAGACAGGACCATTGTTCCCTGGCATATTCTGAGCTGCCTTCTGTTTATTTACTGAATTTTCAGACTGTTTGCTGAGCTTCTATTTATGACTCTGCTTTGTGGTTTAATTCCAAAGGGCGAAGCACTTATCGTATTATTGTGATTTAGCTGCTGTAGAGTGCTGATCTGAGTGAGGTCTTTAGCTGCACGGGCGGAGAGAAAAGATGTAGGTGCTTAAAATCTAAGCAGGCAGACTGAAAATTCAGTAAATAATCTGCAAGTCTCAGATTAAGGAGTCAGTGGGGAAAGGACTCAAAACACAGAAGTACCACAGCAAAGGAAAAGATAAAAAATGCTTTCTATGTACCTCTATATAAAATAAAATCTTACTTCTAGTTAATGAAAAAATCATATTTCACGAGAGGTTTATGTTTCCCGGCTGGGACACTGTGGCCCTGGACTGCTTTTTTAAAGCATACGAACACACTCACAAACAATTTTACAGCATTATGACCAAAACTAACAGTAATATGCCAATGCAATACAATCAAGAGTGCGTGGTCTGGTAGTTATGGTACCTTTGATGCGAAACTCCTCATCTCAAAATACAAGCAGTTCCTCCACTGTTGTCAGGTCTTGGAACCAAACTGGTAATGAAAAAGCAATCTATGGAGTTTCTTTTCCCCTCCTTTCATGGTTTCCTGCATTTCACTACCGAGCAGCATCTACAAAAACGAATATTTGGAGAGCAGAGGGCTATTCTGTATACTTTTTTATAAGAACACTTGTTTCTCATGTTAAATCTTGTGATCCCCCTCAAAAATATAAAATAAGTCTGGAAAACTTGTGAATCAGACTATCTACCCCTCTCAGCACTTATCTTTGTTCTCAGGACAACATCAGACCTTTTAATCCCAGGATTTGTATAACGTCCTTCCTTTCTCAGTGGGAGTTATGTGCAAGCAGCGGATCAGATGATAGGGAAAAAGACTATCTACAAATATCTCTACAAATATATACAAAGGCTACCTACAAATAAAACCAAATTCTGCTTTCTCCATAACATTCTGAGAATAAAGATGCAACATTCCGAGGACCCAACATGCACATTCGCCTAACTCAGGACTACATGCCAAATCTGTGGCCTGATAGGGTCTTGCTTTTTTAAAAACTATTTGGTCAACACCTCTTCCCAGCATACACCCAGGGCCTAGTAGGCTGCAATGACTCACCTGAAACCCTGACAGCTCAGTTGTGTGGTCCAACCACGTCTTTGTTGTCAAAACCCTCCCTCCTTCCGATTCTCCAGCCTCTGATCTCCCTCCCGCAGGGATAACATTTTGGGCAGCACTGTAACGTACATGAATTATTAACACTAACACTAATAGCATGGTAAATTGACACTCTTTACAAACGTAGTAATAATTATCCTACTGGTGATTGCCTAGGCTTCCTCCCTGCAAACAACTCCCATTCTTGCACCATCCCCAACAGATCGCAAAACTAATACAGGCCGAGAAAAGCAAACATACCATTGTTTGGTTGGACTCCTTGTCTGAGACTAGCCTTTTTGGTGCTTTTTTGGATGATTCCACTTGACTGCCAGGCTATTTAATAACTGGCCAGCTGCAGGCCCAGACTTGTACAAAACTTGCATCCGCAAATGCAGCACATTTCATCTGGCTTAAGGTTTTGCTAGAGGCCTGAAACCAGGCTCACCAAGAGGTTTGCAAACTGTTTCAAAGCAGTCTGGGCTGACTTTCTATAAGAGGCTGGTCCACAGACTTTCTGCACTAGCGAGAATTTTTTGGGCTATTAAGGTGATCAGAGGAATGGAAAACTTACCTTGTGAGAGAAGACTTAAGGAGCTCGGCTTGTTAGCCGAACCAAGAGAAGGCTGAGGAGAGAGATTTTTGCTCTCCATAAATACATCAGAGGGATAAATACCAGGGAGGGAGAGGAGTTATTTAAGTTAAGGGTCAATGTTAGCACAAGAACAAATGGATATAAACTAGCCATCAACAAATTTTGGTTTGAAATCAGACAAAGGTTTCTAACCATCAAAAGAAAAGTTGTGGAACAGGCTTCCAATGGGAACAGTGGGTACAAAAACTAACTGGTTTCAAGACTGAGCTTAAGAAATGTATGGAGGGAATGGTATGATGAGATTGCCTACAATAGAATGTGACCCATCTATGACTGCTAGTATCAAATATCTCCAATGGCCAGAGATAGGACACTAGGTGGGGAGGGCTTTCAGTTATGACAGTATTATTTTGCAGGTGTCTGATCTTAGTCCAGCCATTTGCTGCTAAAAATTGAAGCAATTGAAGTGAAAGTTAAACCAGTTTAAGTGCATCTACTTTAGGAGTTTACATTGTCTATCTAGATAGACTTTGGTCTCAACTTCTTGTTTGGTGCCCAACTTCAGCATTACTAGAACACTATTTTTAAAAAATAGGAACTCTATGAAAGGCAGATCTGTCAGACAAGTAGAGCAAGAGTCTCCTCTCTCCCCAGCTCCAGTAGCCCAAGGGCGTTTCTCCTGATTTTCATAGGTACAAGTAGCAGTAAAATCAGGCTCAAAGGTTGCCTGCTGTTTTGTGAGGAAGTGATGCTCTTTGGCTGACAGCCTGCATTCACCCATGACCTTTGTGTACAGACTAACATGCCCTCAGCTCTCTCAATGACAACACACCTTCCTCTTATACAGACGTGTCAATGATTCTCTTCACCCGTCTCAAAGTAATGCAAGTATATCTAAGGGCTAGTCTAAGCTATAAAGGGTTTGCCAGTGTAGTCACACTAGCATAGCTATATTGGGAAAATCTCCTGGTGCAGATGCACCTTAAACTTGTTCTCTGAACAAAATAATCTATACTAGCAAACCAGGGCTTTTGCCAGTATAACAGCATCTGCACCAAGGTTTTGGCTGTATGGAAATGTCAAACAAATCACACCCTGAATGGCCATTACTGTGCCAGCAAGAGTTTTACGTGGAGAGCTAGGTGAAGGACTAGAGCCAGTGTCTTTGAATGCAAAATGTAGCTGAAAGCACCAGTGGAAGTTTAATGTAGGTGAAAAAAAGAAAGTAGGAAAAAAGCAAGATACTGAAAGTTGCTACATATGATGAGATAACAAAGAGTCTAGTTCAGTCCTATGAGTTGAACCTGAAGGTTACTCCCATCCACACACGAGTATGATACTCCCCCGCTGCCTGGAGACCATGTGTTACCCCTATGTACACATGAACATAAACAGCTGATTGAGTCCACGTTGCTTCTATGTGCATACAAACCACTACCCTCCTGCTGTGCTGACATCACAAGTTATTCTTGTGCAAGAGGACACAGGGATGATAACCACCAAGATCCTCTGGGCTACTTTGTGCTCACAGCCCCATACATAGGAACAGCCATGTTGTGTCAAGACCAATGGTCCATCTATCCCAGTGTCCTGCCTTCCGACAGTGGCCAGTGCCAGGTGCTTTAGAGGGAATGAATATATCAGGTAATCATCAACTGATCAATCCCGTCAGCCATTCCCAGCCTCTGACAAACAGCAATCCCTGCCTGTCCTGGCTAATAGCCATTGATGGACCTATCTTCCATGAACGTATCTAGTTCTTTTTTGAACCCCACTATAGTCTTGGCCTTCACAACATCCTCTGGCAAGGAATTTCACAGGTTGACTGTGCATTGTGTGAAGAAATAACTTCCTTTTGTTCATTTTAAACCTGCTGCCTATTCATTTCATTTGGTGACCCCTATTTTTTGTGTTATGAGAAGGAGTAAATAGCACTTCCTTATTTACTTTCTCCACATCAGTCATGATTTTATAGACCTCTGTCATATGCTCCCTTAGTCATCTCTTTTCAAAGCTGAAAAGTCCCAGTCTTATTAATCTCTCCTCATATGGAAGCTGTTCCATTCTCCTAATCATTTTAGTTGCCTTTTTCTATACCTTTTCCAATTCCAATATATCTTTTTTTAAATGAGGTGACCAGATCTGCATGCAGTATTCAAGATGTGGGCATGCCATGGATTTATAAAGAGGTAATGCAATATTTTCTGTCTTATTATCTATCCCTTTCCTAATGTTTCCCAACATTCTGTTAGCTTTTTTGACTGCCACTGCACATTGAGTGGATGTCTTCAGAGAATTTTTCATAATGACTCCAAGATATATTTCCTGAGTGGTAACAGCTAGTTTAGACCTGGTCATTTTATATGTCTAGTTGGGATTATGATTTCCAATGTGCATTACTTTGCATTTATCGACACTGAATTTCATCTGCCATTTTGTTATCCAGTCACCCAATTTTGTGAGATATTTGTAACTCTTCAATCTGCTTTGGACTTAACTATCTTGAATAGTTTTGTATCATCTGCAAATTTTGACACCTCACTGTTTACCCCATTTGCCAGATAATTTATAAATATGTTGAACATCACTGGTCCCATTACAGACCCCTGGGGGACATCATTATTTACCTCTCTCCATTCTGAAAACTGACCATTTATTCCTACTCTGTGTTTCCTATCTTTTAACCAGTTACTGATCCAGGAGAGAACCTACCCTCTTATCCCAGGACCGCTTACTTTGCTTAAGAGCCTTTGGTGAGGGAGCTTGTCAAAGGCTTTCAGAAAATCTAAGTACATTATAGCCACTGGATCACCCTTGTCCACATGCTGGTTGACCACCTCAAAGAATTCTAGTAGATTCATGAGGCATGATTTCCCTTTACAAAAACCAAGCTGACTCTTCCCCCAACAAATTGTATTCATCTATGTATCTGATAATTCTGTTATTTACTATAGTTTCAACCAATTTGTCCGGTACTGAAGTCAGGCTTACCACTTGTAATTGCCAGGATTGTCTCTAGAGCCCTTTTAAAAAATTGGCATCACATTAGCTATCCTCCAGTCATCTGGTACAGAAGCTGATTTAAATGATAGGTTACATTCCAGAGTTAGTAGTTCTGTGCATTAACATCTCTGCTGAGGAACAAGAGTGAAAAGCTGGCCTGAAATTTACTGGAAACTGTTGCCTGGGGCAGCATGAGTCCACAGAGCACTTACGTGCTTATTTCCAGCCTGTGCGTCTGGGATGCATTTGTTTTCCATCACAATCATTTCTGGCAATGCCAGCTTCCTTTCAGCTGGCAATGCTGCTAATGACAGATATATTTTTTTCTCATTGCTGTGTTTCAGGGCCCAATCCTGTAAGGTGCTGTGTGAACTTCACTCCCTGTGGAGTCTGGAATCTGAGGAATTATGGTCACATGGCAATGATGTGCCATATTCATTAAATCAATGGGAATGGAGGACACACAGTACCTCACAGGAGTGGGCCCTCTGATCTCACAGATCTCTCGTTGTCAGGAGAGAAAGGAAAAAAAGGTTTTACTCTGGAGGCAGGGTTATCATGACAGAGCTGTTACTTTGTATTGCAGGTGGGCAAGAATTTGTGATTTCACACAAATTAGAGAATGACTCAGTGGCAGAGTTTGGAGTAAAAGCCAAGATTCCCACTTCCCTATGCCTCTATTCTAATCACTAGACATACTCCTTCCCTAGCCTGAACTGTTCCCATGCTATTCTTCAGGGAGGCTTAATTTATGGAGAGTCAGAGTCACCAAGCACTGGGAGTGGCTCCAGGGCAGACTGTCGTCATTTTCACCAGCACACGTAAAATTCCATGCACACACATTTGTAAATTTATCTCACTATTTATGCAATTCAAACAGCTCTTCAAGGAGAGTTGTCACCTTGCCCACAACAGAAACTGCCTTCCATTTGGAAAAACAAATTCAAGGAGAGTAGAGTAGAGAAAAGGCCTCACTTGTACCACACCAACTTTCAGCTGTGCCTTTGCATTGGTTTCACCAATGCTGTAAACTTCTGCTCGCTTCCACCCCGGCTGCAGCAGTGATGGCAGAGCAGGAGATGGTGGCAGCCTCTTATCTCCCTTGGATGACACTGTGTTATAGAATTGGATGCAACAAGGAGAGCATTAGAATAGCTGTGTTTTTAACTTTGCTTTGTACTATTAGATTTGCCATTATATTTAAGATGAAGCTCTGTGTCAGGCTAATAACCTGCAGCCGTGCACTGAAGAGATGAGACTTCATTGAAACAAAGCACACAGACAGAGCGCATGCTGTGGGGAAACAAGCTGTTAGCAGCTTGTAATGAACAAGAAGATGATCCCAGCTCCGCTATCACTAATAACAATTTCATCATAATTCGGGGCCAGATTACCCCTTTCCCATGGGAAAATCCCCTGGGGGCAGGGGAGGAAAATGCCAGAAAGTCATTCTCCTCAGATGCCCTACAAATTCTTCCATTAGGCCTTCAGCTCTCAAGGATGCCATGAAATTGCACAGCACATATGGCCTGCATGAAGGCCTTGTGCTTCCACACTGACTCCTGTGTCTCTCTATCTAATATATAACACACAGGCAAAATGGCCTTGGGGGGGATGGAGGGTGGACAGCTAAACACAGAAATACTAAGAGCCTGGATCCAGTATTCATTTTTCCCAATATTCCTGTGGGTAAGGGGCATGGTGCTCACACATTCCTTTAGCCCCACTCCTCCCCATGCATCTGCCTTTTTCCTCCCCATGGTGGGGCCCCTGCAGGGTCTGGGGCCTGTGAACATTGTACCACAAAAGCTCCCTCTCTCCCATGAGATGCCCAAAGCACACACCATTCTGCTCAGCCCTGGGAGGGCTGGGGTTGGTGAATGTTTGCATGAGCCCAGGAGGATAACTGGCTTGTTGGCGTGATCACTAAAGGATAAATAACCACAGTGATAGCATTTGCAATGTCAGTATGACAACGTGGCTTTGGGGGATCACTGGAGTTTGTGAATAGAGGCAGTGAAATGCAAAATCCCTGACCAGTTGCACCCAGATAGGGCAGTCATCATGCCAGAACCCGGCACCCCAGAGAGAGGCCAGCCACAGCCAAGGAATCAGACACCAGCTATCACCTCTCCACCACCCCGTGCTCCTGCAAAGACGTGTCAGTGTGCTATTGTCACAGGGTCTTGCCAAAAGTCAGCACTACAGTTCAGCCCTGTGCACTGCAGGATTTCCTCCTCACACAGCAGTTGAGGGAGGGGAGTTATTTGCAAGGCTGAGTGGTGAGCGCCTTCTGGTGGGAAGTCTGCACTCTGCCCACCTGTGCACCAGCCTCATCTTCATTCACTCTGCTCAGAGAGATTGCCTGCGGCTGCAGTTGGCGAGTCTCATTTTGAGACTCACTCACGTCAAAAAATAACGTAGATCCCTGCTTTGTGTGCTTCTGCAAGCGCCGCTAACTGGCTTCAAATGCACAACTGGCATAAGCCAGCCATGCTTTTACGGTAGCCCAGCCTGTTCCTTTGGGCTAGAAATATCTTTATGCATCATTCAATTACCAATAAACTCCCATTAATACTTGCATAGTGAGCTCACAGGAGCATTGGGAACCAGTCTCAGATGCTGACAAATCAGTGCAAAACCCCAGTTCAAGAACACCCATCGACATGGCTCTTACATCAAGTGCAGGAGGTGCTAGACAGGCTCATAGCCATGGGTATGATTCTGAGCGTAGCAGTGGGAAAGCCAACGCAAGACAAAAAAGGAAGGGTAACCTCAGGGGGTGTGAGACATTGACAGCCATTTTGGCTGTTGGACCAGTCCAGGATGCACTGTTCAAATAACAACACTTAAATGTGGATAACAAATTTCATCTGTAGATCTCAAAGCACTTAAAAAAGACATGATCCCTATTGCACAAGTGGGGAAACTGAGGCACAGAATTGACAGACATGCCCAAGGTCACCCAACAGCACATCAGTGGCAGAGCCATGACACAAGTTTTTTTTGTTGTTGTTTTAGTTCTAACCCAGAGCCCTTCCTGCTAGACTGGAGAGAATTTAGATCAGTTTCTGCTGTTCCATTCAAATACTGCCATGCAGGATTCAAAACAAGAGCAGGACTATCAGGGGATCTGTCAGGCATCTGGAGAGCATGAAAATCATTCAGGGTTTCACTAGCTTCCTTGGGCTCTAGGGAAAGCTGGGAAGCCAGTGCAATTTTCTAAACATTGCAGATCACCCTGGAAGGTACTGGCCACGTACTGTGGACTCATTCCCAGGACACTCTGCTGGAGCCCCAGGTTCGCAAGCATCTCCCTGTTGCTACCCCTTTTGGACCCTATCCCCCTGCTTCATACAATCCCGGCGCTGACCCTCTGAGGTACCTGCTCACACATCTCCGGGATGAGGGCCCTTCATATCACTGCCTTGCCCTGCTCCTGGGGTCACTAAGCGTGCTCCTCCTCGCATGGCCGGTTTCACCCATTGCTGGCCTCCAATGGCCTGTCCTGCACAAGAAGCCACAGTGGGAATGGCTGTACCCTGCACCCCCCTTTATCCTCTCATACAAGTCCATCTGGGTAATGAGCCAGGTACTAATCAACCTCAGCTCCTAACTGGAGTCAACAGGCATTGAAGTCACTAAACACCCTGTAAAGGGCACTCAGCAGTTTGCAGGATCAGGCCCTAGGACCAAATGGGATTTAAGTCAAACGCGTGAACAGTCTAATGCAATGTGACTGGGCAGCCTACAATAAATAACTGGGTGAGCTAACCACCAGGGCCTCACCAAATCAGTCATTTAATGTTAATAACAAAACTGAACCATGGTCAGATTCTTCTCCCAATGGCTTTAATCACTACCCCACAGTTACAAAGCACCTGACTTTAAACACACACTGGGGTGAAACATGCAGTGAGCCTGGCCCTACCCCCAAGAACTACACAGGGGGTCGCCTGCTCCCAGGATTTGTTGCATTCATTTTGCTAGAATAAATGAGCCTAGAAAGCCCAGGGCATTAACATGACCCAGGCAATGCACAACAGTGAACAGTTAAATGTGGCTCAGGTGTTCAAAAAACAACAGACTCCCCAGCTCAGAGGGGGATGGGTCAGGTATGGTGAAAGGCCAGCAGCAGGGAGGGGGCTGGACCACTATACCCCCATTATCAAAGCGCCACAGGGAACCTGTGGGAGAGCAGATGCATCTGAGAGGAGGTATCGTTCTTTTCAGGAACAAGAGAGACCTAGAGGAAAAACACAGCAGGAACCCAGAGCACTTATCAGCTAGAAGAGATTGTGCTGCAGCAATCAGTAGCCATTCGCAAAATGGCCCCTGAAGGGCTGCAGCTGCTTGGCTCTAACAAATTTAAAGGGCCACGCTCAGACAGTTCTGCTGGGCAAAAGGTTTTTAGAGGGCAATCCTGCCCTGGGAAAAGTTAGGAGGGGTTTGAAAGTTACTGAGGAAGGAGCTTCAGTAAGCCATGACTGTATCATGGTCTCCAAAGGCCGCATACATTTTGTTACAAAGCCCCTCTGTGTTATGAGCCCACATACACGTGTTGTCAGGGAGGGTTTCCAGGGCAAGCCCAGGGAGTATGACTCCAATAAAGCTGGGCAGTCCAGGAGCTGGGGCAGAAGGAAAGGAACATCAGACTACCCAACCCCCCCGAGCTGGTGTTGAGACACAAGGCTTCCACGTGATGCATACCCGGTGGCCTTGTGCGCATCAACCCCACTTTGTGTGGCTCTCTGAGGCCGTGGGGGAAGGCCCCTGTTCATTCCACAAGGAGGCAAACCTCCTCCCTCCCTTAGGTAATGTGGGGGAACTGAGGGGAGCAGCTCTGCACAGTCTGAAGGGCCCGCTCTCCTGGTCTTTTCCACAGGAGGAATCGGTGTGGCCGAGAGTAATTCATCCCAATGAGTCAAAGCCCTGTAAAGCTTGGTCAGTATTTTGTTCAGACCCCTCATTTCATTAATAGTCTCATGAGCAGCAAATGGAGCTAAAATGAAAACAGGAAATCAGACTTTCCTAGGTTATCATGCGAAATGAAGACTCCACTCAGATAATCCCCCCCGATGGTATTCAGTCAGAGGGCAAAGGGACATAAGTGAAATGTGTGCCACCCTCCAAATCATACTGGGGTTTATTCCAAACCCAGTGGAGCATAAGAGAGACTGTGAGCTCACCGGATCTGAAACAACATCAGTACAAGGTAAGATTCACAACAAAATCAGTCATTACAATCACGTGATTGGCAAAACGCTAACATCCCAATACGTGCCTAAACTCTACTGAAACCCTTGACTTTTGCTCAACATCAGCTCTGTCTGACACTGAGCTACAATTAATCCACACTGATGCCAGGCTTATGCATTAGCCACCGTTGCTGAAAACATTCCCATCAGTTGACTGGGGTCTGCTCTGAGCTCCTGAGTTTTCCTGGGGGCATCGAGTCGCATCCTGAATAATGTCTGCAAGAAGTTCATGTCTTGGCCTATGAGGCCAAGAGCTGCGCAGGTGGGGTTGCAGTGGTTGCACGGACAGATACTGACCAGATGGAAGGGACAACTTCTCAGGGGGATCTTTGGGGCTTTATTGCTGTCTTTAAGGCTCTTCTCCCAGCACTACAAAGCTCCGGCCGAGGAAATGCCTTTCACCTGAAATTCCAGCCAATAGCTACAATATAAGAAGGAGATTAAACCGACCAGTAGCCAAAAGAGATGGAGTTCTGCGTTTCTGCAGGCAGCACATAAAGGGGAAGCAGTGAGGAGAGCACGGCAGATGTGTTTAGCCAGTCAACAAACCCTCTGACCTGGACTGCCTCAGCCTGCAGCTCCTCCAGAAGGGTTGCCACCCTCTCCAGGTTCAATAGCACACCAGTTCCCCCAGCACTGAAGATGAAAGGCATCAGTTATCTGGGTCCCCAAATGGAGCCCTTAAAGCACTCTTTGCCAGCCCTTTCCTTGGCAAATACACCCAATGGAAGCAGCACATCGTGGTCACTTTAAAGCCCACTCTTAGTGTATTCCCATCTCTTGCTAACTGTTACCCCCAGAGATGGTGTAGGAGCAAAGGGCATTTGCACAAATATATCTGAAGTTAACTGGAAAGCAAAGGGAGGTGCAGACTTTGCCTCCTTTTTCTCCTCTTCTTTCATTTAGTTGCTTTCGCTAATGCTATAGCCCACGTATGGCCCATGGATACCAGCGCCGTTTGCTGATCTCCAAAACAGAGGTTGCACAGCTTCAAGCTTCCCTGCACCGCTTTGTCAACGTGCGACCGCCCTGGGCTAAAGGACTATCTGAGGCTTCATGCTCATTCATACCATGGCCTCTCTGCAGAGACCACCACCAAGAGCCATTTGTGCCCACTGGGATGGGTTTTGAAGGCGTGAATGTAGACTGATGGCCTTACTTCAATTGATTTCAACAAGCAGGCCCCCAGGCCAGTTTCAAGTGCCGCAGCCTTTCCATTGACTTCAGTGGACTTTGGAGCAGGCCCTGAGAGCTCTAATTCATTTCAATAGCTAGCACATCCCTTACAGAGAATATACTGCAGCATGTAGCCAGTGCAATAGTCCAGAACCCTACCCTGTTGTAAGATATAGTAGTCTGAAGCATTACTGTGTAATCTCTTGTTATTTTTATATGAGAAATAAGTCAAAGAAATCTTCCTCAGTAGATTCAGCTGAGGCCTTGCTAGTCCAAGATTTAGCACAGAGCATGTTTGCAATGGTAGCACGTGCAGAAAGGTGGAGTGTTCCAGTGCGTAGGGTGCTGGTCCACAGCTCTGGAGACTAAGGTCTATTCCCACCTCTGCCATGGATCTGCTGTGTGACCTCAGGCAAGTGCCTTCAACTCTTTGTACCTCTGTTTCCTGTCCCATCCCTCTCTTTCCACCTTAAGTTCAAGCTCCATCACTCTTCTCCTAACATCTGCCTATCTCTTATGTTTCTCTGCAGCATGTCTCCTAACTGCTCCCTTTGGCTGTGCGCTCTGATCTGATCTAGTAAAGCATTTGTGTGCAAGTGAAACCATCTTACTGTCCTCAGCCAACACACTCACAAGCTCAAAAAGAAGCCCAGTGTTTAAGTGCTTTGCCATAGTGCTCAGCACCTGCCAGGATCAAACCCTTTGTCTCTTTCTTCCACTCAGTTTTCGGCCTCCTTTTATGCCACCTCTCGTGCTTGGGACATGTTATGTTGAGGCACTGCCAGCTACAAACTTCATCTGAGAAATTGCTCTTTGGTGCTGTATATTGTTCTTTTTATGCACTGAAAAACCACCCATTCATCCCATTTTTAGATTTGTTCTCCTAAAACCTGAAGACATTGGTAGGCTAATAAATCAGTTTTCTTCCATCTTTGTATTATCTGCATGCAAAATTCCTATTTGTCTTCCTAAAACTACTAATCTGTCTGTTCAGCAGATACTTCACATACCTAAGAAATGAACAAATGCCTGTAAATCCATCATCCCATTTCTCAAAAGCAGCCAGAACCCCTTGTTCACAAATGTGCTTTGTACAAAACCTGAAATAAAGTCACATCATCCTTTCAGTGTTCAGCATTCCTGGGTGGTTTGTCTGTGAGCTGTACAAATTTGGAGCATAAAACAATGAACACACTCACTACTAAGTGCATAAAACAGTAAATAAAATGGTTCTTTGTTCAGTGAAATGAAGACTTGACTAATTACATGAAGTATAAAAAGGTTCTGGTTAAATTCTCATACGTATCTTTGAGCAATTCAATAATGCAAACTCTTAGTCTCTCTTGAATTTTAGAATTTGTCTAAAACATGCCGTCAAACTATACATCCATGGTAAGGTTTCATTAATAGTTATAAGTCACTGCATAGTCTTTTGTCAAGTTATTTGAATGATTTACTGGGCCCCATACATCTCTGGATGTCTTTCTGCCTTTTGTTCTGTTCCATCTAGTCTGTTAAAAATACCATGCATTTGGATATGGTCATTCAGTGCTCAGTCCTTTGCTCATGAGGGAATTCTTCACTCTCGGAGGATTTTAAGTGGCTATTTTAAAACCCAAGATACAATTATATTGACTTAGCTGGACTTTTAATTAGTTCTTGTTTGCTGAGTCTTGTTTCTTCATGAGTTTGCTGTTCTGGAGCAACCCAGAGAGTGCTCGCATTAGGAACACTCCACAAAATGAAGGGAAGGCTTGGCATGGAGGGGAAAATGGAAACAGCACTCTCAGAATTGCTTGAAGCTGCATGGCGGTGAGTAGTGAGCTGCAGCGTCTAACAGGAGCACTCGTCTGCCATGTGCTTTGTTCTGCTGCACATATTGCAATGTGAGACTCAAAGGCCCAGGCCTTCAGCTGCACCAGCGCTCCCCCGGCACTGTCTAAGGGGTGGGTAGGGAAGAAGCAGCAATGGGCAAAGGCAGCTTCCAGCCTTTGCTCTTTCCTGAAGCTGGTGCTTGCTGGACTCATCATGACTCCTCTAAATTACAGCTGGCTGCAGCTGGATGTAAGAGGCCAAGGTGCATCAGAGCAGCACAGACGGGCTAGAGCAAGTCAAGATCTGGCCCCATAAATCAGCCCAGGTTCACTCAAGGCTGGGCCAAGACTCACTGGGCTGGCTGTTGAACCTTAGTCAGCCTTTCAACAAAATCTGGGTGGAGTTTTGAGTCTGTAATGGACTCTGAAACCAGGCAAGTTCTGTGCTTCAGTTCTCGATTGAATGAATCCAGAGAAACCTGCACTGGGGACCTCTGTCAGTGTCAGGGTGATTGATGGTTTGACTACACAAAGCCCAGCTCTGCCTTGACCAGCATCCCATTCAAACCCATTGGTTCAAACGGGATTGCATGGGGTATAACTCTGGGCACAAAGTGACCTTTTTATTATGCGCTGGACTCCTGTCCATAGGTGGTTATGCTGTGCTACAGTCAATGGGAGCCATGCACGTGGATAAAAATTAAGTGAAATAACACTCTCAGTCATAATCTGTTATAGATTGCACAGGCATCCCAACACTTACCACTTAGTAATCTTTAAGAATATGCTTTAGTTCAAATAAAAGGCGTGTTATGCAGCTGTGGTAGAGATATATGGCATTATTTAAGAGCCACGCACACATCCAAATGATTAGTATAGATCCCTTCACCCATTTACATGTGAAAAATCAATTGCTCCATAATGCCGGTACTAGTAATTCATTCTATTCAGTAAAAATCTTTAAAGTGGTTATTAAGAGGCTAAAAGAGCACAACCCAATATAATATCATCACAGCTGTACAAGCCAATTAACATAATCATGTTGGGTTCCCTCAGAAGCTACAAGTCACCTTCTACAGTAAAGCAAATGACTCTTGAAGCCAAGGAAAGCAACATAATATTAATTCCATGCAAACCTGTGCTCATCCTGTGCCCAACAAAGTAAAAAGAAACAGAACACATCAGTGTTCCTTAGGACAACTCAAATCAAACAGCTGCAAAGCAGAAACAGTGCTTAATATTGCTGCAACTACTTAGTCTTTGCATTTTAATCAGAACTGAGTACGAGCTGAAAAATTTGGATCCAGATCCCAAATTCTCCAAAGATTAAAGGGATTTGGATCCTGGGTATTGTTTAACTCATCTCTATCCTTAGCAGTTATCAAAAGAAAACAAGCAAATATGTGCCAATCTCTTCACTGAAGGCCATTAATGGAGATATGTTCTGGCATATTAGACACATTTTCAATCCAGATTGTTTGAATGGTAAATTACTGTATTCTGCATTTAAGTCTGAAACTGAATAAGTTCTTAACTGTGAGGTAATTATGAGTCAATGAGAGTTTTGTCTCAGTAAGAACTGAGTAAACATTGAGCAAGAACTTCAGGATTTGCCATAATAAAACATTATTAGTAGTAGTAATTGCCAGTCAATTACCAGATTGCTGGTAGATTTATGATGTAAATAAATGTTCAGTAGAAACTAGGGAGAAATGGCCACATTCATGATTTAATTCCTGATCTCCAGAGGTGAAAATCTAGTGCCTTAAGCTTTCCTCCGAACACCTTTGGTAGCTTTAATGCAAACTTTGCCATACACCGGACAACAGCAGCTCATTGATGCAATTTGGCTTTTTAATTTTTTTGACCTGTAAAGGCAAAATGTTTTCAAAAGTGAAACAAATTTTAGCAATAAAACAAAAGGACAAATGTTGTAATGTGGGTGTGGCAAATTTAACCCATATAAAACGCTTCTACACTTACAAACCAGACTGACTAATGATACTTGGTAAGATAGATATATATGGTGCTTATGTCACAATGCCTCTTATAAGAATGTAGAACTGGTAGCAAATGTGTTAGTGGCAATAAAAGGGAAAACATAGAGGAAAAATTAATTAATAGATTTCTTTGTCACCAACTGAGCCATATATAAACTGTGACAAGACACTCATTGTTATCTCATCTCTCTTATTCAAGTGACAAATAGATATTGCTGAAGAAGAAGGAGGCATTGATGAAAAGATATATTAATGGGTCAGAAAAGCCCTATACTTTTACAACATTTTCCAACAGCAATAACTTAGAGTACACACTCTTATCCTAATGTTTTCATAACGTTCTATTCATGTAATACATGAGGTTGACCCTATGGTTGCTTAAGCTCATAGTAGCTGTTAGATAGCACGCAGATTGAAAACCTTTCACCTGTTCTGTTTGAAAGTCTTCCATGGATTATGTAACAATTCACATGGCTGATCAAGATTAGTCATAAAACCTTGTTGACGAAAAACATCTTGTGAGTTGCAAAATCTTCAATAAGCATTATGGTTCGTGTAGCATCTGCAGAAGAAGAACATATGTTCTGAATTCTGCTGTATTAGTAGTTTGTGCATTGTGGTTTTTGTATTTGTGACAAGGGATAAGCAAATACAACCAGTGTGCCTGTGAACTAATTTAGCAGTCTTTTTTATTCTGTAAGTCTCAGCTCTCCAATAAAAGAGAATTGCTGTCTGAAGCATTATCCCTCTATGTTTGTTATGTTATCAGAGTCTCAAGTTATTTATAAACAAAATTATTTTTGTCACTTAGTTTTGAAAGATTAAAAACAGGCATCCCTATGTAGCAAACATCTTTCCGAGTCTGGTTTTCACATAAACAGAGCGGAAAGCAGCGACAACATGACAGTAATTGTATTTCAAAAATTACTTTCAGATACCATAAAAGCCTGCAAGTCGCCTTTCAGTATCCTGCCAATGTGAGAGTACAATAGTGGGGGGAAACTAGCGACACAAGTGGTGTCGGGGGAGATTTAGCCTCATTCGTTATTAGTCATTCCATTAGTTCGTTTGCACACTTTGGGTCTGGATTGTTACTCAGCTATTCAGGAACAGAAGTGAGCAGCATTCACTCATCTTGGCTGTGGTCATTGTAGGTCCTGCTGGTGTCCTTTTGACTGTATGAGAAAATGCTGAGTTCTTGCAACAGCTTGAACATGGGTGTAGGAGGCCCAAGGTAGGGGTTGGAGAACGGGTGGTCCTCCTGGCTCCACAGCCTATGAGCATAAAAACAGGGGTACCATGGCTAGCGCAGAAGACTGGGAGACAGGACTCACTCCTCCTCAGTTCTGTTTCCAGCTATGCCATTAACTTGCTGTGTGTCCTTGAGTGAGGCATTTAGGCCCTCATTCAGCAAAGCACTTATGCTTACATTTAACTTGAAGCATGCAAACTGCCGTACTGCAGTCAATGGAACTACTCATGGGTTTATTAGTTAAGCATTTTCTTAAATGTTTTGCTAGATCAAGGCCTTATATACTGCTCTTTGCCTCACTTAATCCAGCTGTAAAATAAGGAGAATAATTCCCCTTCCTTCATGAGGATGTTGAGACAGCTGGTTAATACAGCACTTTGAGATCCTCAGACTGAAGGGGCTACAGGAGTGCAATGTATTAGTACTAGCAGACTATCTTGACAATGCTGTAGAGGCTCCAGTTGCAACGCCAGCTATGGCATTAAAGCTGAATTATGTTTTGCATTTAATCTATTCGAGCATACCATCATAGCAATCTGGTAATTGTCTATTTCTGTTCTCATCCCCCCTACCCAAAATATAAAATTGGTGCTATTTACATCATAAAACCAGCCACAACATTATGAATAATCGCAGTGTAGGCCACTGACTGATTTAAAAGACCATGAGATCACATGCCTTTTTTGCTTCTAAAGTTGGAGCTTTGCTTTAATGATGTAAACACATTGGAAAGCACTTTTTAAATGCTCTAATAGTGCACAATATCTGTAGTAGTGATTTTAGTTCCATGGTTTCGTTCCATGGTCAAATTCTTAGCTCCTAAGGGCCCAGTTCTTGCAAGGCACTTAAACGCACATCTACCTTTAAGAATGTGAACACTCCCATTGACTTTAATGTGGCTGTTCACAAGCTCAAAGTTAGACACATACTTATGTGCCTTGCAGAACTAGGCCCTATATGAGCCTTCCATCAGAAGTCCTATTAAACCAAGCTTCTCTACCTGTTCAGGTGCAGAGAGAAGAAAAGTTTAATTCCCAGACTGCTGGTTTAAGGCAGGTACTCTGCATAGAGTGATAATCTCCTTGAATTTACATATGCCTGCAACGTGACATAAGACAGATTCTGTATCTGGTCTTTGACATTTTCAGTAACACTTTAATAACAGAATGTGACCTTTGCTAAACATATGTTAGGGTTGTCCACTATGGATAAACCAAAGCCTGGTGCTGAATACCAAATAATCTGTGACTCCCTCAGTGTGTGAGGATTTGCAGTGATATCAAAGAGAAAACTACCATTGTCTCTTCAGCATTCAGGGAATGGTTTTAAGAGACCATCTAGCTTGTCTTTCCTCTCTCAGAAGGTGTGCACCATCTTTGAGAATATTCTTTTTTCATCATGGAAGAGAGGAATTGACACATCATTAAGATGAGAAACACTTAGTATGAACTCAGTGGAGGCTAGAGTTTTTAAAAACCCAAAGGACTTTTAGAAGGATTTTAAAGTGAACACAACACTGTGATCAGCAGAAGCACAAGGTACAGCACTGTGCAAAAAATGCAATATTCTTAAGGAGGAGCTAATAATATTACACGGGCAACTTAAAATGCACCAGTGTCATTCACGTCCATTAGTTTAATATTTATTTAGTATCAGATTCCGATATCCTTTACTTTGAATGGCACCTGACTCCACAACTAATCAATAGAGGGACTTGCAGAGAAAGATACGACTTTGTACCAATAAGAGGATTTCAGTCCGGCACGCATTCTTTTATATTCTGATTTTTTTTCAGTGCATAGTGATAATAAATACATTTGCATTTAACGGAGGTAGCAAAGTCTAAATCCAATAGATTCAATCAAGATAGGATAAAAGAGGAATGTGTAGTGGAGCAGCAAGGTCATTGATCAAGCAACACATGTGAATGATCTGATCAACGGTACCGTATGTGCCGTGCTTAATTTGTAATGAAAGAGGCGCCAGAGCTCAAGCAATATTTTTATTTTCATGACCGATGTGGCAAACCCAGAGGTGCTGGGGCTATGGTCTGCCACGCCTCGGAACAAATTAAGCACTGCATATATGGATTCAGAGCCATCTCTCCTATCAGACTTAATTTTTGAGAAAGTGAGTGAAAGAATAACAAGGAAACTCCGGTAATAACAGTTTACCAGCCCATTTATTCCTACCCCAAATACTGGAGCAAGGAACAGTTTGGTTCTGGTAATTTTCCATTGCATGTAATGTCTTCCCCCCTCTGTAAGCAAATGCATTTCAACCTGTTAAATATTTTAGCCATTTGCAGATGTCATCAGCAGTCACTGGCATCTGTGCCTCTGCTTTCCAAATACTAATTTGAAGGCCGTTTATGACAGCTTAACAGAATGCAGCTGGTGGCATTTACACTGGGAACACACCAGGAATAAATTAATCCTCTAGTTACTGGCAGGTGGCTTGCCTGTTGCATTATGAAGAACACAAATGCATTTCTAGTGCTAGAAATTGTGTTTGTAGTCTGGAAAAGGTGTTTTAAACACCTGGAGAACACCGATGCTTGTGGCTTGCACTTGCTTACATTAATACCTAGGATACTGCCTGACTCCACCATCAGTCCAACAAATTCATATATCCTGGGCACATGTAACAGTAAACTAAATCCTATTGATGTTCACGGTTGTGCAGAAAGCACCATAAGGGTCAGAAAGTGTTAGTATGAAAGCAAGCATCTAAACCAAACAGTATTGGGAGCTGGCATGTCTATTATCCAATAGTCGCTTGCTTTTTAAAAGAGATTGTATCAAGCTCCCAGTGTCCTGGCAGCAACACACTTATTTATGCATGGTTAATCACCATCTTCCACAGAAAACCCCCAGGAAGTGCCAAGGCACAAGAGGAAAATTAAGTTTCCCTTGCTCTGTTTCCTCTATTGGGAGGTACTTGGGGCCTGTGGATTTTGGAAGCTGCAGGAACCTTGCCTCTGTGCTGCTCATGGCTCATAGACCCCTAATCCCTGGCAGCACAGCACAGGAGCTGCTCTGCCCTTGGCAGAGAGAGAAAGTGCTAGTAATAGTCAGGGATGGAACAGTAAAAGGGAACATGCCCATAACACAGATTTATACAGGAGGAGAACAGGCAGCTGCCATGGAGAACAGCACCTCCCCGAACACTGTACTCGGACACCCCAGGTCCCCAGCCCCCATTGATGCAGGCATATGTGCAGGGCATGCTCTGCGTGAGAGAGAGAGAGAGAGAGAGAGATTGAGCACGCGTGCATGCGAGCACCAAAGGAAGGGGAGGATCCAAGCACAGCATGTTCTCTCCATGCGCAGATTCACCTGGGCTGATCTGGACTTTAATGTTTACTCAGCCATAACTCAAGCAATAAAAACAAAATCTAATGGACCATCAAAAATCAGCCACAGGCACACCCAAATGAATCAACTTGCCACCATCCCCTGTAGCTCCTGACCATGGCCTACAGCAGCAGACTGTGAAGGGGAGCAAAATATCAAACATTTGATGAGGCTGGGGGTGCACTCAGCTGAGGAATCCCTGAGAGATCGTTTGGAGTGTATTAGATTTGGGGGTGGCAATTCTCACTTCATTCCAACTGGAATGGCTCCCTAGCATAAATTACTAAGGTGTGCATTACCTCCTGGTTTTGCTTAGCTAGCTTTCCTGACAATGGCTTTCTCTGGGTACAGTAGGCCTGGAGCTGCAAATGGACACGTCTTGCAGGAGTCTCACTGAATTTGATGGAGCACTATGCAATAGTAGAAGCCTACACAGCCTCATGAAGAATCAAAGCCTTCGACCTCAATTCTGCAAAGCCTTACAAACGCGCCTGTCTTTAAGTACTACTGGCCTCCATGAGAATGCTCAGGTGCTTAATTGTATGCAGTGTTGGTGTAGCTGTGTCAGTCCCAGGATATGAGACAAACTTTTGAGCTTGTCTTTCTCACCCACAGAAGTTGGTCCAACAACAGATATCACCGCACTCACCTTGTCTCTCTTGTGTTCTTAAAGTTAGGTTTTGAGCACAAGTGTATGGCGGATCAGCGCCCTAATTTGTAAAATGAGATTTAGTATGAAAAATAATATTTAGCCATTAATGTAAGTGTTATTAACAATCAGGGTTAGAATTTTACCTTGCATGTTGACTAAGTCAAAATTATGTCATGTAAGCAGGGTTACTGGACACAGATACACACATTTCCTTTCTCTGCTTAGATTTTCTGTGCTACCCTTGGTACTAAGGCGACGTGGGTCCGGTGTTGTAAGACAGTAACATAAGGTGGAATTTTCAAACACACCAAAGTGACCTAGAAGCACAAATCCTAGACTCCCACTGGGAGTTGTGCTCCTAACTCATTTAGGCACTTTTGAAAAATCCCACTATTGAGCCTGTTCAGTGAAATCCCTCAATGGACTTTGGATTGGGACCATAATTCTAAATGCAGAACTCAAAAATAAACAAACAACCTCTGAAGAGTATTGAACTGAATGGCTGGTTGCTTGTGAATAAAACTGCTGCTGTAAAGCTGTCAGCACTCTCTGACCCTAACTGCATATAGGAGCTCTTATGCACTGCAGAGAAACTGAATTACAGGCACCATTTTGCTGTTTGTTTAATGTACACCCCTCCCATGTCTCTCCTTTGAACTGGTTTCTATTTGTAGCCCCTCCATTTTAGGCATTGTTGTGTACATGAACTGAAAACGCCTGAGGAATTCACATAGGCTGAATGCCATAGCTCTGAACCTAGTGGCAGACAATGGCTGGCAGACATTTCAAGCTCTCAATAGCTGCCTTGCAAGGTGGAGTTTGTGGCGCCATAAAGGGGTGTAAATAATGATTGCATGCTCCCTGCATGCTAGAGAGATGGGGTGACATGCCTGGTCCCCCTGATGGGGTGTACAGCTCCACATGACTTGCACAAGTCCACAAAGGAACCTGTAGCAAAATCAGGTTTTTTGGGTTCCAGTTTCAAGCTCAGACCACAATGTCTCCTGGACCAACCTGGCACATAAGGAAGTGCATCCATTGTACCAAACCCTTAAAAGGGTGCAGCAGGTGCTCTTTTCCATGACTCCTACTAGTAGTTTGCACAGGATGCTATGTCTTAGCCTTCCCATGCCTCCCTGTCCCACCCCATGCCAGAGAGTGTTAACAGTGTGTACATGGAAGAGAACACGGGGACTGCAATTATGGCTGGCCATAGTGGGAGGGTACAAGAAAGGGGAAAACTCCTTGTGTCACACACATGCACTCATTTAGGGGCCAACCACAATATGGCCCTTAAAATACCTAGGGAATTGTCTCCATTGTGTTTATAATCCTCTCTTTGTCAGGACAACAGGGTACCCCAATACAGTTATGTATGAAACCCTCATTCATGCACCCATCTCAGAAAAGCCAACCACAGTAACACAGCTTGGTTAATAACCTGGAACAGGCACGCTGTGGATAGAGACTCATCCTTCAGGAAAAATGGCTAATAGGAGATTATTTTTCTCCACCCCTTTGGCCTCACTGACTACAAGTTCCAGTGTGTAGATGTCAGACAAACTGGAGACTCTTACTGGTCCTAATGGCACAAATGGTACAATAGATAAACAAAGACGTTCATGGGTCAAATTCTCCTTACATTCTGCTCTGACTTACATTTCACAGGAAGCTAATGGGAGTTTTGCCTCCGTATTAAGCCCAAAGTCAGTGTAGAATTTGGTCGTGTAGCAGGTGATTTTCTAAATACTTTGAGAAAATACAAACACAGACCATAAGGCCTAGGCTTGTTACTGCTAAAACCAAGGGCAAGATTCCTATTGATTCAGTTACTATGGTGATAAGCATGGAACAATAAGTTAGATACATCTAGATAAGACTGATGAAAGAACAAAAGAAATATAAATTAGAATGGGAGCAAGATATTCCCTTGGTGAAGCCATATAACTGTTGCCACTAACAGTGCAATAGCATTTTAATGTACAGCTATGGAGTTTGAATCAAAGAAAGAGACCTAGTAGTCAAGATTTCTTTCAAGATATTTATTAGGCACACTTTTGTGCTCACAAAGTCCTGAGGTTATTAACAGAATGAGAGACTCATTTTCTACGAATCATAAAAAAAGTTCTGAGCAGATATAATTCTAGTTTGTTAACTCTTACAAATTTTGAGTGCTCTTGAGTGACACACGAAAATCACATCCATTTGCAGAGTATAATAAAAACTGAAAATAGGAGGCGGGCCTGCAACCAAAAGGCTACTGCAGCAGGGATAGCTTTGCTCAGAGAGCGACTACATATGGCTTTGATTGTATGTGAGCAATCGCCACCATATTTGAAATATCACACCTGATAAATTCTACCTCAGCTGGTATAAACTGGCACAGCTCCACTGAAGCCAAGGGAACTAAGCCTATTTACACCAGCTGAGAATCAAGCCCCTTACAGACATCAAACTAGTATTTCAAATAACCATGTTATCTTCCCAGTTGTGCACATGACAAGACAAACCACTGACTCATGCAGCGTCCTATGGGCCACGTAGATAATTCATTTGGATTTGCCACTGAGAAGAGACAAGGTCCAGAAGCTGCTTTAAGTTCTTAAAAATCATCCTTTCCTAGGTCACAAAATTCAGCTCAGAATTGCCTGTTTGCTTTCTTGGCTTGCTCCTACTCCTGCGGAGTCAACAACTGCGGCTACAGCGAATGCATGTTTGGACAGCTTTAGAGCAGGACACGTCAGCATAATTATTACCATGACAGCAACATTGGGGTCTGTCACTAGCTCCCTCACTGGTGGCATTAGCAAAGCCACTGGTTTGTGGAGCACCTCTAGAGAGTGGGGGCCAGATATCCGCTCCCACTGATGACAGCAGAAAGAAGCAAAGGCTGGCAGAAATTGAGTTGGGAGCAGCTAAGGAGAGTAGCAGCTCAGTGGCCTGAGCTCTCCCCATGCATGCTGTGCTGACACGGTTTTGTGAACTGTGCCCCTTCTCCACACTGAAGGATGAAAACCTCTTCACGTTTGAGGGGAGAATCATGATCAGGCCCTAGATTGTTATAAGAGTATTGAGTTGCCTTGTCCTCATGGAAACCATTTGTATCTTAAATGCAAGGAATCTGAACCCATGGCATGTTTGTGTAGGTCCTTACAATTTTATTACAGGAGCCAAAGCAGTGTATATTCTATGACTCAAGAGACAGTTGAAAGTAGCCACATGAAGTGAAACAGTGGCCAGTCACCCAAGCTAATGCCTGGAAACAATCCCACTCCATTTTTCAGATGTTTGTGAGCCATCTGCACTAATCCAAATCCATTTTGCTCTGTTAACAAACAAAAGCATAAATGGTATAACAGGACTATATTGTATACCATGAGGGCTTACAGATCTATTTGCCCCTCTGCCTGCTATTGTAAGCTGAACAGCTATCACTAGTCAATTTCTGAGTATGGCTGAAAAGCATAAAAAAGAGGAAAAGATCAGTGCCTCATGGCATCTGTATAATTATCACAAAATCCAAGCTGAGGTAGAGATCAGATTAAATGTATCTGAGCACCACTCTACAATGCTTCCTCTTGCCCCATCCCCAACCTTTTGTACAGACATGTTACAATCCCCCAAGCAGGTTTTTAATAACAGAAGTCTAAAAAATAAGGCACTGTTCTTCTTTCACTTATGCTAGTGAGAATCAGGAATAACTCCACTGAAATAAATGGGCATAAGATGTGAAAACTGGTGTGAAAGAGAGCAGAATCAGGCCTATAATATTAAATATATGGGTGCAAATGCTCCACTCTAAAACATGGAAGTAACAAATCCTGCTATGATACATAAAGCAGCAGTTATTCACCTTAAACATTGCATACACTCTGAGCTTTGTTTACTATTCAAGCTCACTGCTAGAGAAATGATTTTACTGTCTAACAACCTAGACAGGGATGTGCTTTAATGCACTGTATTAAACTGAATGTAGTATATTGTTTTCAGCCATTCATGACAATGTATTTCGTGTGAATTCTTCCACGGTTAGTACAGACATGGGCAAAGAGACTCACTTTGCGCTGAGGTTTCCTGCCCTTTGATGTCCCCATCCCTCAGCCAACCCAAATGAGTTCAAAAAATAAGTTTATTCTCTGACATGTTTTTGCTGTAAGGGTGCAGTATGCAATGTCCTCAGAGGCCACCCACATCTCAGGGGTGACCAGAACACCAGGCTGTCTGCATAATTCAAGCAAATTCCATGACCACTTTATAACACAAACATTTTCAGAGAACCTATGTACAAAACTTTCTTTGAGAATATTGGTCTTAGAAAAGAATAATACCTATGAAAGCACTACACCATGCCTTGTCTAGCTTTAAATCCTGACATAATGGCTGGGAAACCAAGAGACTGTGGTTCAGAGGAACTACGACTTTTATAATAAAATAATAATAAAAAAGAATAATAAACTTTTGTAAATTCCTAACTTGGATTTTATATTTACCATTCTTTTCCTGCAGCAATTTCTAAATGTTGCTTAATAACATAAAGGCCTTCATATCCAGTATTTATAGGCTTTTAGAGTAGAGTATTCAATGTGGTGAACATTTTTAAAAGTTATGTTTCCTACTTAAATAAGTAAATGTACATGTTGCGATATAACTCTCCTGTTCTAGAATTGTACAGATATTTTCAGATATGTTTTTGGTTTTTTTCATTTTAGTAAATTACTCTGTAGTCTTATTTTCACAGTGAATGATCTATTACAAGAGTGACGAAGTCATGCTTAAAGTATCTTCTTTTGAACCAATCTTTAGAAGTAAGGACATTTTGATCAATGAAATAATTGACAAGTGCTTCTTGTAGTACAGTAGAATTTAACTTTTCTCTCTGACCATGTTAGCAGTTATTTAGTTACCTAGATCCAAGCTCACATTCCAAAATTTATTTTGATGTGTTTATTTACTTCAGTTTAATCAGCTCCTAACTCAAACTCTAGGTACATCACAATTTTAAAATAGTATTTAATACAATCTTTTAAAAGTCTATGAAAAACCTTATTGACAAGCCCCATCCCATTAACTTGCTGCTTCCCCAAATGGCCAAGAGAAAAGATGGGCTTTGCAACATGTCCAAATGATTAAAAAGTCCGGGCTCTAGCAACTAAGAGGCTGTGAATTCTAAAGTAGAGGACACTTCACAACAAATGCCCTGCCAGCGGTCTCCTTTCTTTCAAGCCAAGAGGGCTCTAATTCAAGGACATTCACTGACTGCATCTGCAGCAGTTGCACATAGGAAGGCAGGCTGGCCCTGAGGATAACTATACCACAAACCATGTAAACATTTACAGGCTAAAGCCAATGCCTCAAACTCCACCTGGAAGCTTACTGACAGCTGATGTAAAGTACAATGTACTGGTGATGTGTTCGCTACTAACATGTCCAGTAGGTGAGTGGTCATGTTCTGCATTAGCTTCAGTGACTAGATAGTCTCACCATGTAGCCCCAGATACAGCATATTACAATAGTCTAATCTGGAGGTGACAAATTTGTGGATAAACCCAGCAAAGTCAGCACCAAATACAGAAGGTCATACTCACCTCATCAACAGCAGATGGGAAAAAAACACCACATTTGCCTTAAGCACAGCCAGATCATAAGATGTCAACCATTTATGATGCAATTGTTGAGGCTCATACCAAGACTTCTATCACTTGTACTCTAGCCACTTCCCCTCTCACGTGTCATTAGTAAACTAAAGGGGACCTGTGAAGACGAAGCTAGAGGAAAGAGTGTTTTAATGCTATTACCAGTAGCTGAGCACAAAAGACCATTATAAAATCCTATGAAGCTGTCAATACAGTAATCAGTCAACTGACCAATATTCTCCCTCAAAGGTGCTTGGCTGCTCATTTTATTCCATCAACCCTTAGAGAATGAATCATCAAAGCAGAACTCTTGCCCCAGTAAAACAAGATGCCTGGTATGCCTGGTAGCCCTGCATCTAATTATTCAGGTTGTGGCGTATGGTAAATCACTGCAAAGAACACTTTACACAATGTTAAAATCACTAAAAAATATACTATTTTTCTGAATAATTGAAATCTCCTTAACAAAACTTCCATCTAAAATCAATATTCCACAAGATAAAGTCATTATCTCTACTCATGAGCTAAACACCAAACCCAGAGTGTGCCTGAGTAAAGCCAACTACCACATGGCAGTCATGGAAAATGCAGAGATCTCAGCAGCCAGTTCCTATTAGTTTACATGATTACCCATCCCTTACACTGAACAGTGGGGCTTTCAGCTGTGAGGATCAGATTGAAGATTACACTTACAATGACTTTTGAAGCTCTGACAAGCAGCAAAGAATTCTGCACCAATAAGAGTGACACTTGCCTACAAGTAAAGAATGATACGGTTAGCTGGAGCACTAACAAGAGCCAGTAATAATGTAACTCTTGAGCACTAAAATACCTATTGGAACTTGATCTATGCTGGCAGAAGGCAGATTTAACCACTATAGATACATACATCCGATTGGGGAATATCACTGTTTCATGGACTTGCTTATAATGATCAACTAACAGCCAAAAAGGCAATTTTTGCCACCAATTGGGAATCTTCTGTCAGAATGATTTTCCAATGGAAAAGTCACTTTCAACTATTCAAAAATGTCCATGGACTACTGGGAAGCCAAGTCTTTCAGGCTCCCAAAAATTACAGACTATTATACTGCAGGGTTGATGTTTCTATGATGAATTTCACATGTCCTAAAATCCATATGTAAGTGTTCTGTTTTGTGACCTCACAGGCCTCTTAAATACTAAAAGATTTAGAGCTAATCAGCCTGTAATGGGAAATGGGTTATATTGGATTAAGTGGATTAAAATCAGAAAAAGGCACTTTTATTCCAAAATAAAAGTCTCTATACAGGACCTTCTACTGAAATAATGATCCCACAATGCTATTTCAATAAATTTCCAAGTATAGGAAAGCCCTTGACTAAGAGTCTCAACAAAAACAAGTTGATGATGTGTGCAATAATCCTGAAGAATGTATGTGTTATGTACAGGGTACTTTGTGGAACATGGTCAAGAACACCCACTACCTCATGCTACTTTACAGATCTAACAGGTCAGCCTCTGAGCAAGTGTTTAAAAATAATCCTCTCCTTACTGAATACAACACACAAAGAAAAAAGGAGACAGGATGGGCCAGTGGACAGAGGATGAAATCAGGAGATCTGCAAACATTTACATCAGATCAATACACTATACTAATGTAAGTCCCATAGTGCAAGTCACCGCTTCCCAGAATTCAGCCAGAAAGTCCCTTGGAACATCTTACTTCTTTGTACTCCCACTCCCCACCAACTGAGTAATTTAGCTGAGTTAAAGCTAATGGGTCAAGTGGGTCCAGGGGGTGAGAAGAGAGAGCACTGTGGACCAAACAGTACTTTGTTTAAACAGTGTAAATGATTTCAGTGATGTCCACTTCAACTCATTAGAAATTAATGGAGTTTCTCCAGATCTACACTGAACTGAGAACAGAATTTATCCCACTGCCTGTGCAGTTAGACAGTTTTGTTGTTGTTGTTTATATAAAGAGTCATTCAGACTAGTGAAGGGAGCATGCAAAAAAAATGTCTATCTTTTTGGCCCAATTTAAGGAAAAAGGGAGTGGGGGAAATCATCCTCTTGCAGAGATTTTAAATGCCAAGTTTTAGCCAGAAATGAATTTTGACAGATGAGTTATTAGCCCCCTGTAAAAGAGTTTTTGTATTGATAATGCTAACACCACTTCAACACTAGTGGCATGAGCAGCACCCCAAGGTACTCTGTTTTTCACCTTCTGATTCCCTCTGCAAAAGAAATCATGAAAAAAAAATGCTACCCCCAACATTTGAGAGCCAGCGTTTCAATCATTTCTCCTGCATTGCTTGGTTTGTCTGTAAGAAACAGTGCCTGACATGCTATAGCTTTTAATTTTGAAAAACAAAAGGATTCTGTTTCTAATCTGGCAAACAAGGTAAATTCTTTCCATTCAACAGAAAGGATGAAAACTAAATTAGCAAACAAGAACTATGTTTAGTGGAAGTTAAGGCTGGAACAGGCCACAGTTCCTCCACCCTAAACCATAACTTTTTGTTTTCCTGATTTAAGAGGAAAGAAAGACTTTTCTTTCCTTTCCATCTTCGCACAACCCTGAGAGAAGTGAAAGCCTATCTCCAACAACCAACCAAAAATCAATATGTATCCCAGCTTCAAACTTGCACTTTAACTCAAATTTAACAGTAACCTCATGTGTTTTTATACCAATAGGTCGGCACATCAGACTGGCACACATTCCATGCATTTGGGAAGTTATTTTGCTTAAATACTACAAAGGTCACTGTGAAAATTTTGCATTAAAGTGCTAGCGTTTCAGTCTCTGCCATAGGTAACATTTAATTGGCCTGATATTACTAAACCATAAAATGTTAAAAAGGAATGTGTGTGTGTGAAAAATTACGCTGAGTTCCCTTCCAAGTTTTCTTTTTGATCGCACCTTCCCTAAGAGGCAGGGACAATGGAGGAATGGGCAGGAGGTGCTTTAGGCAGAAGGAATATTGAACACTGCCTGGCCCCAGATTCCATCTATCTCCTTTACTGTGTGAACAGTTCCCTGCTTAACAAGCTGTACCAGTTTTACTTGGAAGTGAAAATGAGGAAATTCACATCCCAATCTTACTCTCTGGCAGCTTGAGGCCATTAACTGTCTCTATCCCAGGGCTCTAGAAAGGTGTTTTGGAAAATCTGTACTTCTACTGTATTAAATGGTAGTGACTCCACTAGTTTAAGATATAGCAAGTGCTTCACTGCATTGTGCGGTCTGTACTTCTGTCATCACCAGTATGCATTGACAGTATGCACTTCTTGTGAAAGATGCAGTCAGAATTTTGTCTGGTTTATTTAAATTTCTCCCATGCTAGGGAGCATTTAAAAGATTTGGAAACCCTATTGCCTTGCACGGTGAAACCTGGCATGTCCCTATTCTATCAATGCCACAGAAGGCCTGGGAAGAGACAGGAAGAGCTAAAAATTCTGACAAGAAACAGAGTTGCTAATTGCAGCTAGTATGTGTCTCATGCTTTAAATCAAGTATATAGTGTTCACTTCTTATGTACACATTCAAGACAAAGGGATTTTTTGACTAAACTTCAGAATTAGGCCCAAGAAAAATAAAAAGTTGAAAGTCATATCATCAATGAAAGAGAGCGCTGTAATAACAGACCTTTATTTGAGACAAATTTGACAGAAATATTCTTACCAGAACTTGATTTACTTCCCCTAAAAATAAAACCCAGAAAACAATCTGTGCTAAACGTACTGGTTTAAATTAAATTGGAAGATTAGCTCATTTTTTAAAAAGTCTGTACAAGTACAGAAGGATAATACTTAATGTATGTACTTTTATATATATGCATGCTTTACTGCCACCTTGTGAATATTTGCAAAACCAACAGACTTAAAAAAAACAGGCCTTTTAATTTCACTTTAGATTTAATCAATATGGACCCACTTCTACCATCCATACTCACATTGTAAGTATGTTACTCCACATGTAGTCAAATTCATGTCAGTGAAAATACCTGTTGAACAAGATATTACTTAGCATAAGTAAGACTGGCAGAATCAGATCCCTTATAAAAAGGGTAAGAAAAAAAGTCAGTTACTGTATAAAATATCTATTAGTTTCACATAATCTCACAAGTGCACTGGTTAAGTCTTAATTTAATACTATAACTGTTTATATTATTGAAAAATAGAGCACTAAATTCGCTCTGATAAAAATATTGCAGCTTTACATCCAATTTGTATAGCAGTCTTCAAAAGTGAATAAGCTGGTGCCTATAAAAAAGAAAGATAATAATTAGGTTGGATCCACGATGCCAAAGTGTATCAGAGATGTATGTCTTTGTGTATGTAAAACTGTCTTTGAGTAAGGATTTTACTAACAGTTCTGACAGTGTATTCTTGCCCCTGTGATATCTTCAGGAAACACAAGTTTAATAGGCAGATTTCCCTGCTCGCTTGTTTACCAGTTGGAGATGAATTTGAATCAGAGGAAACAGCATCTCTCTAACACAAGTCTTAGATACAAAAATAGATTTGTGGTAACAGGTGTGCGTTAATTTTTTTTAATAAGATTAAATATAAAAAGATTTGTTTTCATCCACGTCAGAGAAATGATATTGCTTTTCCAGAACAGGACAAACAGCACTTTAAAAAAAAAAAAAAAAAGAGCCTTATCTTACATGAAAATATATTGTATGTGAGAAAAATATGCCTTTCCCTGCCATAGCAGGACTATTCCAGTTCCCCTTCATAGAGGTGGGAAAAAGTAGAGGGACCAGACAGAGCTCATGAGGCATCCTGAACAGGTAAAATTTTACCTGGAGTTTCATCCTAAATAAATATGGTAAACTGTGTTTTGTATACGAGGGTGATACCTGGTTTCCCAAGATTGAAAGGGATAGATTACCTATTTGACAAAATGCTAATTTATGAATCTGATCTTTTAAGAAAATTCAAATTAAACTACAATTTGTAAAAACAAAAGCAGAGTTGAGTGCAATACTTTTGCTAGAAACAAACAAGTAGTTTTAACAGCAGTATAACAGGATGCTACTCAGCTGCTGGAAAAGAATTAAGAAATTAACATGAAAAAATTCAGCATAATTTCAGATTCTGATGGAGATGCCTTCAATGTATCCTATACCTTCCTCCTGAAAGAATTATTATTGTATTGTTATTTTCCACACATCCCCTATACTTTCATTGGCAAAAAGAGAAGGAGTGACCATGACAACTAGGTGCATAGCACTGATCAACAGAAATGAATTAATGCTCTTTACCTACCAATTCTGCATTGTGGTCAAGCCCTACATCATGGTGCTCCAACTCATCATCTCGAAATTTCTTTATTATCTTTTAAAAAGAAATGAGAGCAGATTAACAACAGTTTTCACCGACACGTCAATCATCCAGATGTCAAAATTACACGCCAATCATATACTTCTGGCTACAACATCACTTGAGGTACAATATACCTGAGGTCAAGATCACTAGGAAGCTGAATGCTTTTGAAAAATCCCCTCCTCGAAATTTCCAATTAGAACCTATAGCTACAGTGTATGATGAAAGTTTCTGAAATAAACAAGATCATACTACGTTTTGGAGCTATATAGAAAACTGTATGTATTCTCCTCCTGAGTCATTATAATCTGAGGCAATGTTCATGATTGTCATATCCAAATGTCATAACCTATCATTAATATGTCGGTCACAGGATCATAATAGGTAATGCCATGAAAAGAGAAAGATTATAGATTCCATACCACTGCAAGCAATGGTGGGGTAGGGCTCGAGGGAGAGTTATTGGATACTACACCAATAATACACTTGATTTTAGATAAGAAACCAGGCTGGAACAGTAAAGGGTATTTTCCTGCCATATTTACAGCACTTCCTGAATCCTAGGTTATTCAGAAAAAAATCTCTCAAGAAAACTGAGGTGCTAGTTAGCAAACTAACTTTTTTTTTTTTTTAAGGAAACCTATTAATTAACATTACAACAGCCATTCCAGGTTTATTATATTACAAAGTAAGACCCCAATCCTGCAAATTGTTCCACGGGGACAGACACCTGCACATCCATGAGGCTCTGGTGGATCCTCTTCTATATGGAACAACCTGCAGGATCAGAGCCTAGACAAGAAAAAGAACTAGGACTAAGGCTATGAGATGAGTATAAGACATAAAATGTTCTTCTTTCTGAAGTACAGATTGCAGAAATTATTAAACTGAATACCTTCTAGCAAGACATGTGAACTAATGGTGTGAGATTTTACTATGATGCATGACTGTTTTTCTCATGTAGAGCTTTGCATTGATTCTTTTTTTATATTTGTATAAATCACAAGAAAAATAAAATACACTCTTGCTAAAGACGTGCTTGGACATCAAAGTTAGAACATTTTTCTTTGTTGCACAATTTGAGTTCTTGATACTCTCTCTCCTGCTCTTGCACTCAATGTGGTTGTTTTGCCTTGTTTTTTAGTGGTACAAAGACCAGCCTTTTTGAACCAGGTACCTGATCTATGAGCTTTTGTGTACACAGCTCAGCTATCATTCAGTCATACAGATGCTAATCAGCAACAGAGTTTGGGCTGCTTCAAATCCCAGTTTTGGGACTATGAGACTGGGGTCTAGAACAGTCCAAGTCCACTGCAGATCAGAACATGTATAACTGAACAGGCGGTAGTGATCAATGGGTTGATACAGCGAAGTTCTTAGGCCCTGACCTTATAAAAAGCTCCTCATAAGTAGACTTCTATTGAAATCAACAGAGCTATGCACAGGCACAGTAGTCCGTCCATTGGGAGGTCAATTCAGGATTGCAGCCCATATTTGTTGAGCTTTAAAGAATTAGGAACCACTTTTCTAGAATAAGTGAAGATGAGAGATCAGCTCCTCTCAAAGTGTGCAAGGTATCTAGAGTTGCAATGATAATGTTATATCCAGTACAACCAAAGCATGCATACATGTTAATTTTTTCTTTTTCTCTAATCCCTTCCTTTAAATTAAAAGTAATTAAAATGTTTGGGCACCATATGCTGCCTCTTCTGCCTCTCAAAAAAACACATTGCAACTACCAGAAATGAGCTCTGAAGCTGTGGTCTCAGATATTGACATTTAATAAACGAAAAAGAAGATACCAATAGCTACTGGAGAAATAATACTTTTCATCTTGAGTGTTTCAAGCCTTTAGTATTCTGAACTAGCAGTGAGAAATTAATCTGCTGCAAATCAAATGTCTTATTTATGTCATTTTAAAAATACTGTCTCAATATACTGTTTAAATGCCTTTAAACCACATTCAGATACCTGCAATAATTCTTTGTATTTTTCTGGATCCTCCTCCATTAGTGTTCGGATTTGATTGTTATAATGCTCTGATATGCTCTCTTCCACTGCCACAGTGCAGGCCATTGCACCTTCTTTTCCAAGTAAGGCAGTTCCAGCACCTGTAATTATCAAACAAATTAATTCAAATAACACATTCCAACCTACATTATTAAGAATATCAATGAGAACATGCACTCACCTAAAGCAAACCCTGCAACATTCCAAAAAGGCAATAAAACAGTAGGTCGAACTCTAAATCTGACCATCAACTCATTGAACTTTTTCAAATGGTCCTTTTCTTGATCCCACATTTGCTGCAACAGAAATAAAATTACAAAAAAGCATAAAAATAGAAAATAAGGAATTTACAATATAATTATAAAGGTAGAGAAAAAATTTAATGGATGTTAACTTCAGCTACTTTTAATTTGAATTTTAAAGGTGATCTACAAAATAAATTAAATTGGCTTGTGACTTCTTTCTTCTTTGTGATGCATAAGAGGGCCTCAGAAGTGTGCGGGAGGGTTTAGGTTATGTGTTTTTTCCCCCTTGCCTGTTTTTACATTAGATAGTCAGGTCCTGTCTAACTTAGAAAACTCTATGAGGACTGAAGAATTAGGAAGAAGCAAGAACAAAAGTTGAGGAATTAAGAGGAAAAGTATTAATAAAATCTAACATTAAAGTTTTAAGAAATCTGATTAACACCTATTTATATTCAGTAATCAGTTATCATTTTGGAGAAAGGGAAAATCAAAAGTTATTTTACAGCTTTCCCTCTTTTCTTTTTTGCATATAAAATGAGTCTTACTTTATAACATTCTTGACACATACAACATAAGAATGATGATGCCTTTGTCACACCACTACAACAACTGCATGTCTATGATTCACTCATCAGCCAATCCAATCACTATGATGTTATGTGTCATACTTACACTTTACCATAGGAAGAGCTTTAGTAAAACCAGTTGTTTTAAGGTAAATATTACAAACCTTAAATTATAGCCTTGTAATTTATTTTATTGTACATCAGCTAAAGAGCATACCTTTGCATAAGAAACATAAAGATGAAGTTAGAGCCACACATACTAACCTGAATGACTGGCCCTACTGTTGTTCTACCTAGCACAGACATCTGCCCAGCATAAATACGATTTGCCCCATATTCCCCTGCATGATCCACCCTGATTATGCGGTCTATGGCTGGTTTGTTGATGTTCTCCAAGGTCATTCCAGTACTACAAAATCTGAAAGAAGTCTGTTTTGATTGTAAATTCCACTTTCTTCCAGAACCTGTCAAACAGAGATACAACTGATGTGAGCTATAATACTCAGCCACCACGGAAGGATGACATGTGACCCCAGGGTGAAGGTGGGATATGGGGTTTAGCCTCAGGGGACATCATATGACCCTAGGATTGGGGATGAAGCACAGAGATGATGGATGACCCTGGAAGAGGATGAGGTGGTGGAAGGTGATTCCAGACTGGGATAAGAGAGAGTGGAGACAGTTGTAACCCTGCAGAGGGACAGAGTATAACAGGAAGGGGTGACCCCAGGGAGAAGATGGGGGGAGTGGCCTCAGAGAGTGATAATATATGGGAAGAAGAGTTGACCACAGGGATGGGAGGGTGACATCTGAAGGTGGCAGGGTAAGGAATGAAGAGGTGATCCCAGGAATAGGGGTGGAGTATGGGGATAAAGGGTGACCCCAGAGAACGGGTGGGATATAGAGGGTGACCTCAGAAAGTGACAGTGTATGGGAGAAGGGGTGACACCAGAAAATGACAAGGCATGGGGGGAAGGATACCCCAGGGAGTGGGGGTCTGGCGGCAGTGACCCCAAAGGTGACAGCGGAGGGGGTGACCCCAGGGAGGGGGAGGTCTGGGGGCAGTGACCCCGCAGGTGACGGCGGAGGGGGTGACCCCAGGGAGGGGTGGGGGTCTGGGGGCAGTGACCCCGCAGGTGAC
>ML675626.1:16584753-16676130 GCA_007922155.1 Mesoclemmys tuberculata
GGGGGTCTGGGGGCAGTGACCCCGCAGGTGACGGCGGACGGGGGACCCCGCTGTGGCCGTGACAGGGGAAGCTGTGACCCCGGAAGGTGACGGGGGTGACCCCAGGTGAGGGGGGTGACCCCCGCGCGGAGCCGCTCCCTACCTGCCCCATAGCAGAGACGCTGACAACCCGCGCGCAGCCCCCTCACAGCCGGAGCCACGGCTGCCGCCATAGCCTCCGCCTGCCCTCACCCTGGCGGCCTCCGTCCTCGGCGCGGCGCGATGACGCAAGAGGCGCGCTCCAATTAGCGTATGCCCTCCCGCCCCTCTGCCTCTCTGATTGGCTCCTCGGTCCCCACGGCCCCCTTCCCACTGGACGCAGGCGCTGTCAATTACAGGAGAGCGTCCCTACGGCTGCCATGGCAACCAAAACGCGGCGCTGTCTTGCAGGCCCTGCCGCGGAGCTATGGCGGAGCGGGTCTCCACCGCGGGCCTCGCTCGCTCCGTGGCGCAGCGGCTGTAAGGGGCAGCGGCTGGTGCACGGGCACGGGGCTCCGTGGGGATGCGGGGGGCATGGCTATTGCAGGGTGGGGGGCAGGGAATAAGGTGGCTCATGGGGTCGGGTGAGGCGTGGATATGGGGTGCCCAGGGCTGCCTGGGGTGGGTGCACGTTTGTGCACATGCTCATTGCAGACGCGGGGCCCGTGCGTTACCAGGAATGTGGGTAACGTAACGTCGTTGCAGCTGGTGCCTGGGCAGTGCCCGGACGTGGGGAGGTACCGAGGGTGACCAGCGTGTACCTGGGGGGGTTGCGCACGAGCCTGGAGTACATCGGGGACATAGAGATACCCGAGTGCCAGGGAAGCGCGCGGCCGCAGTGCGTCAGTAGAGCAGGAACGAGTGAGTGGGGAGGGGGGTTAGTGCTTGGCAGGAGGCCAACAGGCGGGTGGGTGGTGAGTAGGAGCGGGGCGAACAGGGCAGGGGAAGTAAGTGGCTAAGGATTAGCTGGAGTTAGGAACAGGAATGGGCAAATTGTCTCTCACACTGTTCCGTAGTTTAGCTCAAAGTAAAATGTTGCTGGGTTTGCATTTTGCTTAGGGAGCAGTTGAAAAAGGGGACAGGGTGTAAGAATCCAATATTACTAACAACACCGCCTCTCTGTATATACTGTGTACTGGGGCTCCTGTTCATGCAAGCCTAGCTTTCTTGTCTGGTTCTGAGAGACAGCTTGAGAAAGTGAGTGCTTCTGTCTTTAATAAATAGCACAGGCTTGTTTTTTGCTAGAAGGCTAGATTTTTGTGGATGAGGGTGGGAAGATGGATTTAAATTAGAGTTAAAATGGCCTGGTAACATGAATGAGATTTACAAATCTAAAAATTGGCAAGAGATTCACAAGATCCCAAACTCCAAAAGGTTTGCACATCCACTTCAGAAATACTATAATTAGATCTATTTTTCTTTTACTGAAACTGGAAAATGTGTTTTGTCTAGAAAATATTACATAGATGTGCAAAGAAAAGAAGATAGATTTGATTTATCTGGAGCTAGGAGGAAAGAGACTGAAAGTTCCAGGTTCTATATGGTAAGTGTTTACTGAAATGTACGTTGTTTTCAAAAGGGCTCATTGGCTTCAATCTTGCATTGCACTGTGCCTTGATGGATCCATGAGCCCATGCAGACTTCCACTGAAGTCAACACAAGATGCAACATAACGTCAGTGGTGCTTTGTGCAGACACAGGAGTCTGCCTGAGTGAAGGTCAGTGCAGGATCTCTGTCTCCATGAACTAATGAAGCCCTGGAAATGCTGAAAAAATGAGTCTGACCTAGTTACTGTTGCTATGTCTCTTCCTTTAAAACCTGATTTAAAACAAATGCAATTAAGGAACATTAATGTTACTAGAAGATGTATGCTTTTATTTTTATTTTCTGTTTTGGGTTGTCATAGTTTATAACGGAAAGAAGTCTACCACATCATCAAGGCCTTCTCCTTGCAAGACCAGTCCCTTGCTAGAGAACATACTAGATACTGCAATTGGCTGATTGCTTGTTTAACACATACACATGAAGGTGCCTGAATGTTTTATTTAGCCTTAAAAATATTCACACTGTTACTGTATAAGATTATACTGTTCACCTTAGAAAACGGATGATTAAAGGAGGATATGATAGTGGTCTATTCAATCATGCATGGTGTGGAAAAAGTGACTAGGAAAGTGTTATTTATCCCTTCACATAACACACAAACCAGGGGTTACCCAATGAAATTAACAGGCAGCAGGTTTCATGCAAACATAAATAAATACTTTTTCATGCAATGCACAATCAACCTGCGAAATCTGTTATCAGGGATTTTTGCGAAGGCCAAAAGTATAACAGGCTTCATAAAAGAATTAGATACATTCATGGAGGATTGGTCCATCATTAGCTATTAGCCAAAATGGTCGGGGATGCAGCCTTATGCTCTGGTTGTTCCTAGACTGCCAGAAGCTGGGACTGAATGACGGGATAGATCATGCAATAATTGCCCTGTTCTGTTCATTCCCTCTGAAGCATCTGGGACTGGCCGCAGTTGGATGAGAGGATACTGGGATAGATGGGCCATTGGTCTGACTCAGTATGGCCATTCTTACATTCTTATACAAACAAATCCATATAAATATTTAATTCCATGTAAAAATAAACCGAGCATAAAAAGTAGAATCTTTTTATGCACTAATTACCTATTCTTACCTGAAGTCCAAAGAGTCATGTTTTGAAGTCCTTTTAATACTAAAGATGGGCTACATGCTCCCTAATGACTTTGGTGGAGTTGCAAGAGAGATAAATCTAAGCAGAATTTGAGCTGTAGTATGTGTGTGCTCTATTCTGAGAAGCATATGCTGCTTTTGGCTGTATCTTGTAGAGGACATCAGACATTTGGACAGACTAAATTACCAGGGTCCTAAATTATCTGCAGATACTGTAATAGTTCATCAAAGCTGTATGTACACCTCATATTTCAGATAAAGGGATCCTATAAGGAATCTGATTAGGAGCTAACTGACATACCAATTTAGGAAAGCACCCTGAGCATATGCTTGACTTTAAGCATGTATTTAAATCCTATTGGTGTCACTGGAACTTAAATGTGTGCTTTCCTCAATCAGGGCCCAAGTCCTGATCCCTACAAGTGGTGCATGCCATCTTTAGCTGTCCACTCAGATCATCACAATATTTATCATGTTTTATTTCCATCATAGCAAAAAGAGCATTTGTATCAGAGAATTTCTAGCTCTCCTTCGTATCAGCAACTCTGACTCTCTCTCTCTGTCCCAAAGATAGGGCCCTATATAACATTTTTACCTTTTCAAAAACAAACACACACAAAGTAAATAACTTTTTAAAATAAACAAGGAAAACCAAGACCAAATAGGAAGTATGGTATATAAAATTCAGGAATCCCAGGTCTTGTCCACACTAACACCTTTCTCAATATTTTCTATTGTTAGCACTAGCACAATCAATGGTAGCAACAGTGAGAGTGTTAGAATAGACAGAGTAAAGGTTGCCACTGGCATTTGAACCAGCATGTCTCCGAGACCTCTCCTGAGCTGAGTAAGACAACACAGTGATTAAAACACCCAGTAGCCAGCCCCCCGTCATGTCCTCATTACTATCTCTCATGAAGCTGCATTGATGCTTGTGCAATAATTGGAAATTGTGAGGAAGCCACAATGGCATAATTCCAAATGCACTTTGGAAGCTGCATTCCTTATTGAGAAGTTTTTTTTCTTTCTTGGGTTACATTTTACGTTGCAGGCTTGCTAGGTTATGTAAACCTTTTCTGTGAGTCTTTAACCAAATAGAACAACTAATCATCATACTTTGCCAATTTGTAAACTGATGCTGCTAGGAGACCTGGTCATTTGGAAGAACAGGTTTTTCTCTGTATTTTATTTTAATGAGGAAGTGTACTTTGCACACTGAATTACTTGTTAGTTTGTCATACCCTCTCACACAACGAGGAAATTGCTGCCAAGCCAGAGAAAAAATGTATAACAGCTTTTGCTGTTAAAATATATAGAAATTCTTTCGCAGTAGAGTGACATTTATTTTCCCACTGCTGTACAGAGATTTACATGTACATTTTCTGTTAACGCAAGCAATTCACATTAATCTCCCATCTGCTATACAGAAACACAGACGCAGGTCCAGATCTTGCAAACACTTACGTTCATGGACATGGGTACGTGCACAAGTACTTCCACTGAGTGCAACAGGATGACTTGCATATATAAAATTACTGACACGTGAAAGTGTTTGTTTGCAGGGTTGGACCTAGATAATGCCAAGGGAAAAGCATGAGTGAACACCAGGACTTTGAAATTCTATTGCCAGTTCTGCCATTGATGCACTGTTTTGCCTGTGGGAAAGTCAATTATTAAATGAATGCTTGCACAATGTTTTCAAATTCTTGGATGAAAGGGTGTTGTCTAAGTAGAATATATCTAATATTTTAATCAATATATTTCATCAACATGCTTTCTATACTAAGGTATAACAAGAGCCCTGATTGTACAACTGATTTTTTTAAAAATATAGCATCTGGGTTGCAGCCCATGAAAGCTTATGCCTGCAGAAATTTCTTAGTCTTTAAGGTGCTACAGGACTCTTGGTTTTGCTGTATACAGACTAACACGGCTACCCCTCTGAATCCTTAGTGAGTAGTTTTAGTACTTATTTTTATGATTTACCTGTCCTGCAAACACAAATGTACAGTTTTGGGTACGGTTCAGGGAAGCATCTGTGTTCAGAAAATAATTTAAGTATATGTGTTTAAATGTAAGGGATAGAGGCACATAAGACTTAAGCACATGCCCAGTGTTAAGCACGTTCTTAAGTAATTGCCTGAATCAGCAGTTTGGTGACTAAGACATGGATTTTTGTATGTGCTACTGAAGCATGTAAAACGAGCCTCTTTTTTCAATAAATAATTTTCTTCATGGATTATGATTGACTTTCCCTCTGTAAATATCCATATTTTATTCATAATTTTCTAACATTTCTATTTTTGTATAGCATCCTGGAAGCATTCCTGAACAAAAACATGATCAGTGCCTTGAGCATAATTTTATGAATTGTAAATTTGAAGCATCTCTTCGAATGTATACAGGAAATTCTGAAGAATGTGAAAGAAAATTACAGAGCAACCCAGAAAAACAACAGGAAATGAAGATCATCAAAAAGAAAATAGCACAAGTAAGACTTACTGTTCTTCTCTATGTATATGAAGTATTTTCCTGTTCAAATACTAACAAGTTCAATTTTTGCTTTTAATTTTTCCATTCTATCATAATTTTGTCATTAATGTACTTTGACCTTGTAAATGAGTACGTATCTGCTATGAAGAGAGGCCTACTAGAATCACTACAATAAATAAGGCATATTATGAACAGGCACAAAAGCAATATGATAAAGAAATTTCCTATTTTAACATTTTGGAAAAAAAAAAAAGAACCCTGAAAATAATTAGAAGACTTGAGCAATTTTTCTGCTTTACTAACATCTCTCTAAAGATGATAATTGCAGTAAGAGTTGAATTAAATAAATGCAATCATATGTTTGTTTGTTTTGAAGGATTTGGTAACTGACAGTCATTGCCCGATCTTACTAAGGAGTACAAAAAGGTAATGTATAAATCACAGTAAATTCTACTAAGCATTTGTCTTGGGCCAGGCCACATATGCATCCGTAATATACTACTAAACAGCAGACCAACGTGGAACTGCTAAGCCACTGGACCTTGAGTATGTTATAGGAGTAACTGTAGCTCAAGAAAGTCAGGTTGATGAGTTTCCACTCTCCAAATGGATCTCTCTGATCTATAGATAGTGTAGAAGTACTCCTGACTTATCTTCCTTGCTGGAAGATGAATATTGTAATAGTGGCTGTGGAGAGACTTGAAAAGTGTATATATGAAGGAAACGGTGAGCATAGAATAAAGGGGTGAGAGAAAATCTAAAAATTGCATGAAGGAGCCTTTAGAGTGGCATTGCCTTATGGAGCATAATTCACTCAAGAACCTAAACTCTAATAAACATCCACAAGCAGGAAGGGTGCTGGCAATCTATGTATGAAAAGACAGGAACATGGACATGGATCATCATATATGGAAACATAGGTACTGGAACTAGGGGTGCTGCCGCATCCCCTGGCTTCAAGTGGTTTTCATTATATACAGAGTTTGGAGTTTAGTTCAATGGCTCTCAGCACCCCCACAATACACATTGTTTCAGCACCCCTGTACAGAAATACAAAACAGAACTCCCCACATAAGGACCCAATCAAGTACTGAAAAATAAATGTAAAAGTAATCTCTGGAAACATAGCACAGAAATCCAGTTTATAACTCCAGGTAAAAAAAAATCTTTTGCATGACTGTAATTCTGTTAATAAAACAGAAATGATTGAGAAGCCAATTATTTTATATCACAGCTTCAAAATGTCCAACATACAAACCTTTGCAGAACTGCTCATAGAATAATGTAATAAATTTCTCCACATTCACAACAATCGGCCTGTTTGAAATCATGGCAGTTTATTTACATTCCTGACATTCAAACACCTGTGGTGTATTATAGCCCACTGATATGCATAGAATTTTCTTTCAACACGGATTAAAACATACTCTTTCTTGTTCAACTAGAACAAAGAAGTTGCACAGCTTCCCTTCCAAGCTACCTCAGGTTCCTCCACCATACACATCACAAGAAGAATTCATGAGGCTCATTTCATCAGCTTCAAAGCTAATTGTTGCAGCTGTAAGTAATACAGGTCACACTTCTTTAATCATTAAAGAGGTAACAGAATATTTTTCTACTGTTGCACATTAACACATTCCTCATAAATTGCAATGATAAAAGATCAAATTTTGCATACTGACTGTAAATCTACAGTAACTGCTTTGACTTTAATGGAGTTATTGCAGAACAGAATTGAGCCAGTGTTTTGCTGCTCCATGAAATCATAGCAGACCATCTCCAGTTGCAAATATGCATGACTTTCCACTCCTTGCAGTGAAACAGACTAATTGATCAGGAGGCCATCTTATCAAGGGGAAAAAGGAAATGGTCAGCTTGCATCAGAATTAAGAAACCCCACAAAAAATTAAATATACAGAGCTGCCCAAGGAGAGAATCTTTGATGGTAAATAAATTTCACCTTCCCTGATTCTCAGACCTATCATTCTACTGAATTCCATAAATGCAACACTCTGGAGTTACAGCTCATTTCAAGAAAAGTATAAAAATATTAATTATTTTGTCTCTGTATGGTATTTATTTCCAATAATGTCATGAACAACATATTGGCTTGTATGTTTATCCTGCAGTAGAAGCAAAACCACACTTTTCAAACACAGGCTTTTTGATAAAAGCCCATTGAAATGAATCTGAGTTTTTCAGTTCATTTAATGGATTTTGGATCACGCCCATACGTATGTGAAGTTAAGTGTTTAAATAAGAGAGATGATTGTGAGAGGTGCTGATATTTGAAGCCAGCACCTCGTCAATCAATTCATTTATGGAAGTGCATGAGGTTAGGCACCCGTACTCGTATGTGAAACTTTTGACAACACCACATGTTCCCATCAAACAGTCTGACCAATGTAGAATATTTTGTATATGTGTAGCACAGAGGGTCTGATTCTTATTTATACGTGTGAGCGCAGGTCACTTGCCAGGATTATCTGGGTATATCTCCCTTAACCATTTCCTTGCCGTTGTGAGGGCCTGGGGCACCACGGTCCCTCCTATTCTCTGACTGGCAGAGAATAGGGACTGAAAGGGTGCTTAGTAGGTCATCTAGTTCAGCCCCTTGCATGCAAAACAGGACTAAGTAATAGCTAGACCGTTCCTGACAGGTGTTTGTCGAACCCGTTCTTATAAACCTCCAATGACGGAGATTCCACAACCTCTTTAGGCAATTTATTTCAGTGCTGAACTACCTTGACATTTAGGAAGTTTTTCCTTATGTCCAACGTCTAAATCTCTCTTGCTTGTTGCTTCTTGTCCTATCCTCAGTTAACTAGGACAGGCTTTTCCCGTTCTTCCTTGTAACAACCTTTTACTACTTGAAAATTGTTACATCCTCCTCCCCTTCAGTCTTCTCTTCTCCAGACTAAGCAAACCCAATTTTTTCAATCTTTCCTCACAGATCATGTTTTTGAGAACTTTAATCATTTTTGTTGCTCTCCTCTAGACTTTCTCCATTTTGTCCCCATCTTTCCTGAAATGCCATGCCCAGAACTGGACACAATACTCCAGCTGAGGCCTTATAAGCATGGAGTAAAACGGCATACTTACTTCTTGTGTCTTGCTTACAAAATTCCTGCTGATACATCCCAGAATGATGTTGGCTTTTTTTGCAACAATGTTATATGCTTGACTCATTTTTAACTTGTGATCCACCATAACCCTTTCCACATGCAGTCATTTCCCATTTTGTATGTGTGCAATTGATCGTTCCTTCCTAAATGGAGTACTTCACATTTGTCTTTATTGAATGTCATCCTTTATACTTCAGACCATTTTTTTAGTCAGTGCAGATCATTTTGAATTTTAATCCTATCCTCCAAAACACTTGAAACCACTCCCATCTTAGTATTGTCCACAAACATAAGTGTGCTCTCTATGCCATTATCTAAATCACTGACGAAAATATTGAACAGAACCAGACCCAGGACCAATCCCTGCGGGACCCCACTCAATATGCCCTTCCAGCTTGACTGGTAACTACTCTCTAGGAACAGTTTTCGAACCAATTATGCACTCACCTTATCAAAGCTATCTTTCCTTAGTTTGTTTATGAGAAGGTCAGACAATATCAAAAGCCTTACTAAAGTCAAGATACACCACATCTACCACTTCCCCCATCCACACGGCTTGGTACTCTGTCAAAGAAAGCTATTAAGTTGGTTTGACATGATTTAGTCTTGATAAATCCATATTGACTATTAATCACCTTTATTATCTTCTAAGTGCTTGCAAATTGATTGCTTCTTTTGCTCCATTATCTTTCTGCATACTGAAGTTAAGCTGAGTGGTCGGAAATTCCGTGGGTTGTTTTTATTCTCCTAATAGTCTAGTCTCCTGTGAGCTGTGTTACACTAGTCTAATTTCAGTTGTTGGGTTTAGTGTACGGATGCTGGGTGGTACTGGTGGCCTGTGATATACAGGAGATCAGATTAGATGGTCTTCTGGCCTTCAACTCTGTGTCTAGGACACTTTGCAGTGCTCTGACAGTGTAAAGTGGCCTTAAAAGGTAAATGAGTGTAAATTACCTGAACCCACTTTAAAGGAAAGTCAGGCCTGGAATGTTGGTGGGGGGGTGCTGAGCACAGGCCCAAGAGCCAGGAATTCCTCAGTTCTAATCCTAACTGTGATACAGATTCCTGCTAAGACATTAAACAAGGCATACTCTCTCTTTCTCTGCCTCTACAAGTTCCCCCTTGTGAAAGTGAGAATAGCGATGCCCTACGTCACAGGGATGATGTGATGATTAAAAAGATAAAATGTAAGCTCTTGGAAGACAAAGTGGTTAATATCATTATTGCTCCTGCTGACTACAGAATTTATGGAGAATTGTTTATGAACAAATAGCTTACCTGTAGCAAACTCAATTTGTAAAGATTCCTATTAATTACATTTGTCTTCTCAAGACTTGTGAAATCAATTCAGAGGAAATAAAGAAGCCAGAATGTGCCTCACTCCAGAAGATGAAAGAAGCTAAAAATATTCAGAGATTGGACCATTGCTGCAAGCAGCGTACACCTCCCCTTGTGATCTCCCCTCATCCCCATGAATATGAAGCTAAGAGGTATGAGAAAAGTTGAGAGATTTTCAGCAGGGCAGATGAGTGAAATTGTTAGCCTATAATTTTCTACTCTGTAGCTTTTTACACTGTTTTAAATGCTTTCTGCACTATCACATTTTAGAAGATCAGATTGGAAATTTGTAGCAGATATTAGAAAGTTATAAAGAAATCTTTCTCTAATTTTTAAAGTTACCTGAATCTTTTCTGTTAAATTACCCTATTTGTGTTATCAAACTAGCTGACATTTGTGCTGACCAAACTTTATCAAAACAATAGGAAGAAAAATGTTTGATTGGACTATTTTAATCCATAATATTTCTTATAAATAATAAAGGAGCCAGCTGTAGAAAAGCAGCATTATTGAGAGACTTCTCAAAACCATAAGTCTTTCCAAGCATGGTAGATCATGTCAAATGTAATGCAGAGGACTGGCCTATTACTGAAAGTTTTAGAAGCTCAGATTTTTTATAGCAAATCTGTGTAAGAGAGAATCTTTATATGGTCCTCACGGTCTCCCTTTTGAAACTACGTAACTTCTGCATTAGAACATCCCATGTTTCAGAGAAGTTTTGAATGCTCACTGTCTGACCCTAATCAGTCATTGCTAAAGCAAAACAGATCTTTCCTCTTTCTAAGACTGTCTGATATTCTAACTTCAGACCACAAGTACCAAAATAACTTAAAAAGAAAATCATGCCCTGATGCAGTGATCATGTTGATCAAGTTCTTGTGGTTGCAAAATGTTGCACTTTAAGTTCCAGTAAGTCATGCAGACACATGGAGGAACCTCGGCACCAGAGGCACGGTGGTGACCACCTGCTTGCTCTGGAAGCAATTGTGGTTTTGACTGTTGCATAAAAAGTTTTTAGGTTTTATTGTACTGGGGGATGTCAGCTAAAAAAATTCTGCATGGGATTAGACTCCAATAAGGTTTTCAAAGAGCGTGCTCAAGTTCTGTAGGCCCTATATGTCACATACCTTATTTTAGTTCACCTATTTGTGTTGCTTTTGTAAATCCACTGCCATCCTTGGACCTCTATCTCTTTTACACTGGGATAAAGAGAGGGGAGAAACAGGCTATATAACATTAAACTGATATTAAAGAAGTCACTATACTTAGGATAGATCCTATCCATATGTGGGACAAAGCGGTGCATGCCTGCTGTGATCATATACACTGCATGAGTGGGTATGTTTATACAGTAGGTGGGATCTACAGAAATCACGGGCATTGTTAAATTATTCAGTGAATCAGGACATTTACTACCCTCGTACAGTCAAACCTAGTTTATCAAAACCCTGATTAGATGGGGGAAATTAAAAAGGATCTTTCCCCTGATGTAAAAAAGTCCTTCACTGTCCCAATGCCCATTTATGTGAAGTACTCGGATTCCCAAATCATTTGGCTAAATCATCTTTGTATGCAACTTGTGATGTGTGGCATCTAACTTGACTCCTGTATTATCATTCACTCTTTCCTCTTTGGAAGTAGCAGAGAGGTGCCAGATCTGGCCTGCTCAATTCAGCAAGCACTGGTTTTCAACCTATTGTAATGCCTACTTATATTTAGAAACTGAAGTTACTCTAGTCTGATTTGCATAAAAATTATAATTAAATCAGATTTTGATTTTAGGAAAACAAGTTTCTTAATGGAAAGCAAAGAACCAAGCTTGCCCTTCTGAGGTTAAGGGAGTTATCCTTTTCAGAGACTGGGAAATAATTAATATGCCACATTGCTTATTTTTGTTATGCTGTGGTATAGCTACCATACAGAGCAGAAGATATAAAACAAACCTAATAATAGAAGTTCTTAGATGTAATGACTTTTCTATCCTAATAAAGTCATTGATTGACAGTCAGTGTGTAGTACTGTATAGGGAGAGAGAGTCTGATAGGGAGATTAGAAAACAGACTAGAAGAATAATGAACAAGACTAGAAATCTTATTAAGTACTGACGAGTTGTCTTGATTTTGTTTCTAAGCAGTTATTTTATACTTCGTAGCATTGATGTATTCTGTTTTAAAAGTACACAGGAAATTAACAAGTTAGAACAATCACATGCTGACTTTATCCTAGAAGATCCAAGGAATTATTATGGGAAAAGTAAGTTGCATTTTTAATCTACTTTTCAGTCTTTCACCATGTATTATACAGCTGTTGCATGCAATGAAAAAATCTCTTAAACAATAACCAAGTAAGCCATTTGAATATGCATGGCTGATTCTTGGATTCTTAGCAGGGCTAAATTATTGTCACAGTTGGTCTCAGAAGGAAGATACTGAAATTGTTTTTGAACACAGTTGCAAGTTTGCAAATGATTGTTATGTTTTCCAGGTGTGATTTTTACACCTCTGCTGTTAAAACAACATTGGAGGTGTAGAATCCATCTTGCAGATAAGCAGGAGAGGAAAAGAACTTGTATTTTTTGTTGTGGGGTGTGTCTACATAACAGCTGCGTAGACAGGCACATGATAGCTCTGCTCAAGCTAGAGTGTTACAAATAGCAATATGGTCATGGTGGCATGGGCCGTGGCTTGGGCCAACTACCAGCATACAATCCTGCCAGACTCCCTGGATATATTTTCAGGTGTCTAGCCCAGTTGCTGCCTAGACCCACCATGGCCACACTGCTATTTTTAGCATGCCAGCTCAACCAGAGCCAGTGTGTATCTGACTGCCTGAAGAGGGAAGCACCATACCAGCTGTTGTGTAGCTATACCCTTTGTTGCCAACTTCTGACAGACAGACACAAATACACCCACGCCTTGGTCTGACATCCTATTATCTGAAGTACATATTGCAAGAGGTTCTTTTCCTGTTGTGTTACTTCCTAATATGTGCTCTGCTCCTTTGGACTGCTCCCTGTGATTCATTCTTGTACATCAGTTTTTCTTCAAGTCTCTTCTGAAAGTTCATTCTCTTGATTTCTGACAAACACTTTGTCCATTCTTGTCATGACTTCTAATGATCTATTTTGCAACTTGTCCTTTTCCTTCTTGACTTTTCCATTCCCTTTTAGTAGACTGTTTGATCCATTTTATCGTTAGGTTTTAAAATAACAATAAAGTGGTTGGGAATGGGGGGTTTTCTGTTAAATAAATATTAAATTAGTCATTTAAAAATATGGTGTCTACTGTAGATACAAACAAAGGCAAGAAAGGAAAAAACATGAGAAACTTAAATGGACTGGTCAGAGTTGAGAGATCATCTAACATTTCCAGTAACTCATCACAATGTAAGAGTATACTTTCTAAAACTTCTACAAGAGCAATTGATTTAACATCATTGTACCTAAGTACCAGATCGTCAGATACACACCAAGCTGACAGAAGTAAAGCCTCTAGAAAAAATGTGCTTAATGAAGGAGACACCTCTGCTTTGTGCAACTCTTCAGCGATGGGTGAATGCCAAGATACAGAGCCAAGTACTGGTTGTACGTCAGGTGTGATGAGTTTTGCTCACTCTCAGAAAAACGAATGCATCCCTACAGGGCTCTATAAGTCTTCTGAATTCAAAAGACAAAAGTCACCCCAAATGCCTAGTAGAAAGCATTCAGGCATTAGAATTAGTAAGTCTCGCAAGCTTTCACAGAGAAGGCCAATGGAGAACTCCAGGAATATGCCACTACATCAAAAACAAAGAAAAAATAGTGAAGGAAACAATGAGTTAAATGAGAAGATAATTCATACTGTTTCAACTGCTAAGGTGACAAATACACAAACCCCAATGATAAATGAAAACATTGGAGAACAAACAGCTTCTACTTTGGCTCTTAACTGTGGCATTCACCACAGCCAAAATAACTCCTGTACCAGCCATAATCAGAGAACTCAAAGTAACCAGCACCAAAAAAAGAAGATAGATTTCTGTGAATTAGCTACAGGAAAAAATACCAAATCCCATCAGGTCCATTTCCAAGGTCCATTGCAGTTTTCCAGAAATACTGAACAGAACTGTAACTGTGTAAACTTGAATAGTTGCAACATGACAAGTGAATATGGAATTCAAACCACTGCCTTAGAAAGTAAACCTTTAGGGACTGAGACACATCTTCAAAAGATGCAAAATGAAGAACACCTTCCTAGGGTCACACTTGGAGCACCTTCCTTTTTACATCAAGATTTCCTGGAAATGGAGCAAGATGCATCACCTACTTCAGCTGCATCTGAACCTAAAGATATGGACAGCAGTTTAGAAAATGAAAGTATACAACAGTTATCTAACCAGCTTTTCATCCTTAATGCATCCATAGAAGACAAGAAGGTTCAGGGTGCTATCAATAATGTACATACAAGTGATATTTTGACAGTCCCAGGTGATCGGCAAATGGCACATATCCCACAGAAGGCTCATTGCTGTTGCAACTTTACAGAGCAATGTAACATTATATCTGAAACATCTGATGACAAACAAGACAGTGTCTCCGATTCATCTGTGACAGCAACAAGTGTTTTAGGTGGATTAGAAAAGCAACAGTCAGAAGAGGAGTTCACATTATCATCTGTATCTGATAGCCTGAGTTTTGGATCATTATCTGATTTGCATGAGCAGATGGTAAGAGCTTGGTGAAATTGTTATTAATGTAGCAAAACTCAAGTGCTTCTTTAGTGAGGTGGCAGTTTCTATTTCCATTTTAAACCCCCTTTTAGAAAAAGGTTGTAAATTGGATGTTTAACTCAGTTTAGCTCAAACGTGACATGTAAAATTAATAATCTGGATCTAAAAACAGACTTTAAACATCTTTGGAAATACTTAGATTAGTAAAGGATTCAGAAAGAGTTTCTCACCCTTTCTGTAGCCTGTCTATACTAGTAAACCTTATAGCTTTAATTCACCACCAGTGTATCCTAGTGTCAGATGACACAGTAGTGAAAACTCATGAGGCCTGCTGCTGCCACTGGTAATGAATTCTGGCTACAAGGTTTCCTAGTATACACATGCCATCATGGAGACTTGGGGCAAATCTCATTTAGCAAAATAATTACCCAAGAGTGGCAGTCTGCTCCAAAGGTTTAGAATTGGAATAATAAAGGTGTCGTCATTCAGGACTAGAGCTTAATTGTCAAAATCATTTGTGGAAGATTGACCAATACCTGCCCTAATTAGTACCTTAGCATAAAATCCACCTAGAAAAATTGGGAGTGCCTTCACACTTACTCTGAATGGCATATACAATTTCAGCAAACAGTATCACCTATTCAAAAACACCATTAACCTGATGTAGTCCCATGTACTTTGGTTGATATAATTCAATGAACTAATATTCCATTGGCACCATAGTGCATCTAAAGGACTTATGAACTGTTGTATTAAGGTAGATGGAATACATGGGCTAAAGGTGTTAACATAACTCAGTCACTGTTCAACATTAAACAGTATTAAACAAGGTTTGGGGTTTAGTTTAGAGACTTCAGCCTTTTTAGTACCATGTCAAACACACCATTAAAAATCCTTTCAAACTTTTATTAAAGATATAGAAAAGGAAGAAAACCAGTCAAAGTATTTGAAATGTAAAATATTAAATAAGAAATTTCATTTTAACAAGATTTCTTGTTCACTTTCATTTTAGCTAGAGAGTTTTAGAAGGAAACTGCCCTTTTTCACAGTCTCTTAGGCGGTATACCGTCCTTTTGAGTAAAAGAAGTTAGCTGAGATGAGCTCGAGCTGTTGTTAAAATCTGATCCCATTCATCCCACTTAGTGTTTGGGATTCAGCTGGAGCCAGTAGAGGTAACAATGGATCTGGGTTCCCCTCTCTGACACAGTCTGGTCAAGCCGTCCCTCAGGATTAGGATGAAGAAGGTCCAGGGTCCCAGGAAAGGGTGGGGATGGAAGCCATATGGTTAAGCTCACTCCAGTAGCCTCTGTCTGTTCTTCCATATTTTCCCCCAAATTCTCTTCTTTAAGGTCCTTAGAAGAGAATGTTGGGTGGAATAGCCCATTCCCTCATTATTTTGTCCACTAATTAGGCCTAATATCTGACACACCAATTTTGTTTATTTCTGGTTCCACATTTTCCCTTTTTACCAAGCATGATTTTAACAGCCCTCTAACCATATAAGCAGGCCCTTTTGTTTAGACTAATTAGTTTGTTTCCTTTTGGACCTTTTTCCATCAATATTTGTTATTACAGGTTTTGTGACATCTTACGAACTTTCAAAGTTTTTACAGTTGAGCTCACTAGTAGAGTAAATTTTTAGGCCCAATTATTACAACAGAACCCAAATGACGACGATGCAACGGTTCTGAACAATGTGCAAACTATAACAATTGCAATGGCAGCCCGTTAAGTCTAATTTAAAATAGACATTTCAAGGAGGAAAATCTGGAACAGGTATCATCCCAGTCTTTCCCTCCTAGGATGAAAACAAGTCTGTTGACCTAAAAGAGGAGGAAAACTCTGACTCCAGTATAGGCCACCTTGAGCAAAAAGTTCTAGAGGAAATGCAGAAGATTAGCACCTCCAAAAGACTCTCTCAGACAAACTCCTTCCATTTCAGGTATTAATATTTATTCTACCAGAAAAGAACCAGAATTTGCCTTTAGTTTCTATTCCAGGGATCCACGTCTTGCAGTAGGTATTAAATACCAAGGACCTGATGATGCTCTTCTTTTTATAGCACTGCAGGAAACTAACCTGATATCAAAGACATGGATAACAATGGGAGGGTTCAAATCCACAAGAGAATATAAGATCCCTCTCAAGTGCAAGATAAGAATGAGTATTACTTATTCTGACCAAGGAATTTATCTAAATTTCTATCTGGACATTCAGAAGCATCTCAGGATCCAACAAATCCCCCAACCAATCCGAGACATGCCCTGTTAATCAAAGATACTGATATAATTTCTGCCATTTCCTCAGTTTGCTTCTTCCTCCCTATAGGCATTTTCTCAATCTTGTCTGGATTGAATCAGTCTGTTCAACTCATATCTATGTGTCAGTCTCTGTTAGGCATTGCTATGATGCATTAAATCTATGTCACTGATTTTCACACAGTTCAACAGATGAAGAAGGGAGAGCAAATACGGATCATGTACCTAAGAGTGGCAGTACCAGTCAAGTATTGTATTTCTCTCATTTTCCACATTACGTTATACATAAATCATGAGGTCAGTAGTAAACGGTTACAATAAAAAAAATGCTTAAAATAAAATCTGAATCAGATGCCAGAGCCAGACCGAATACTGTATACAAATGTTCTGATGTTTCCTTCTCTGTTAGCAGGTGTGTAATGGTATCTGTTGCTTTAAACCATCACAGATTTTACTAATTAAGACAGAATATTTTTCACTTTCATGACAAAACACATGACTGTGTTCTCACAAAAAAATCATGTTCTTGATCTCCCCAGTCAGCTGATATTTGTGTGTCTTATATGGGTAGTGTAGTGGACTATGGCATTTTTAAATAGCTTTAAACTATTACTACATTTAAAAAAAATTGTAAAATATGGGAAATTGGGAGACCAAATATCCTTTAACTTAATTAACTCGGGGTGATATTCAGGTCCCAATGAAGTCAATGAAATGTTGCCTTTGACTTCAATAGGACCTTCATTTTGCCCTGCATGTCTTGATTTTTCTTTTTGTAAACTAGGATTCTTCTCACTTTTTGCCATCACACACAACCAGCCTTAGTTATGTTTAACTACTTGGATTTGCTGCAAAACTTCACCAAGGGGCTGTTCCAGCTCCCAAAGGACTTTGGCAGAATTCCCTCGTGGCTGCTGCGAGCAGAATAAGGTCCTACATTAATTTAAGTTGTAATGAATAATTGATGCTACTTTTTAATCAGCTAAAGTACACCACTGAAATTATGCTAATTTTTACTTATTTAAGTTCCATATTTCCAGATAAATTAGGGCAACTATAAATCATACCAAATCTTTTTGAAAGCTATTATAATGATGTGCCACCAAGAACCCAGTCATGCAAGATGAGGCATGTGAGCAGACTTCTGGACCCCTACAAAGCTTCACTGACTTCCCTAGGGCTCTGGGAAGGTTTAAGGGTTTGCACACTCAGTTCAGTTTACAGGACTGGAGTCTGAACAGTATTGACTTTAAAAGTACGATATTTGTGACAAACACACCTGCAGAAAAGGTGTAGAAAAATCAAAGTGGAACCAGGATTGGGTCTGCTCCTGTGAACCTTTCATGCCCAGAACTCCCATTGATTTCACTGGGATTCCACATTCAGAGAGCTTGCATGATTAGGCCCACGGAGCCCGAGCTTGAGGAGACTTACATATGTGCTTATCTTTACTACCATGGCTACTAGTACTAGCATACTTAACTTTGTGCAGTGAGTTGTCGCACAGCTTTTAGTGGGACAAGCTCACAGTGTGTAAAGCTAAGCATGTCTTTGTAGGACTGTGATTTATTTTAAAAAATGATTATTCATTTTTACCCTTTTGTGAAATCCACTGAAAGAATGTGTAACTTCCTTGTTTTGAAAGAAAATGGCTCAATTATATTACTACTAAATATTGCACTGGCCTGTAAATTATAGATGTTTACTGTCTCTCTGGTAATTATTAAAATCATATTTGTAATTTATAATAAAAATATTTACTATCACTCAATTGGATTTTTTAAAGTAATAAAACAGCTCCAAGGAAAGAATGTTATTTTTATACCACAGTGGAAAAGGGGTCCACCAGTCAGCTGGGATATTTCCTAGAACCACATGAAGGGAAGATAAAATGGAAACACACAAATGCTCTTAATTCCCTTCCAAGACAGGTACTCTGTTCTCAACTGAATATAAATATAATGAAAATAACTTTATTTTTAGAACAGATACCAAAGTTGATGCTTGGTCTCAATACAGTTAGTGCTGGATAGCGGTTGTCCGATCTGTATTGCTCAAGCTTTCTATAGATGCTAATGATGCCTATGGAAGCCAACCCAATGAAAGTGAGCTCAATAACATCATGTCGCCTTAAATATGGCCCAGATTTTCAAACTGTTACCACTAAAAGCCAAGCATTTAGTAAGAGTGTATTTTAAGTGAGATTCATTGAACAGGGGAGCAATCTAGATCCAACTGGGCCCTGTTCCTGCTCCCACTGAAATCTTTATAGTAAAACTCACATCGCCTTCCACTGTGCAGGATTAATCGTTGTTAGTTTTTTCAGAGTTGAAATTGACTTGGAAAGGGTGATATTTAATTGTCACAACATTTTAACAGGGTTTGATTCATGCTATTTTCCCAGAAAGCAAACAAGCGTTTATTTACAAATGGTAAAGATTTTATTTTTAGCTTTAGATTCAAAGCAGATTTGGAAGACACACTGTGCTTATGTTTTACAGCCTTATAATTCTGAAATGATGAAAAAGGGCAATTCCTCATGACAAGAAAAGGCAGTATTTAATATAAGCTTAAGTGTAGCTGGGAGGTGTAGCCACCCTTGGAGAGCCAAACCCACTAAACCCCCCTCTGGGGGGCGTGAAACCCAGGAGTACAGCAACACCTAACCAGAAGCAGGGATGCAAGGCAGGAAGTATAGGCGTAAGACCTTCCCGCTCAGGTCAGAAGAAGGCAGCCCACGGAGAAGGACGGCTCTCCCTTGGTGCCAGGGCCTCAACCTGTGTCCGACCGTTACTCAGAGGAGAAGCTGCCAGAGCTGCCCACTGCCTGGAGCCCAGTGAGCCAGAGGAGACCCCTAGATCCTGCAACCTGGAAGAACTACCCAAGCCACCAACCCCCTGCAGGGCAGAGGAAGCCCCAGGACCTGGAGGAGCTGCCCTCCGTGGACGAGTCCGAAGAGTTCCAGGACCTGTCGTTGAGTGACAAAACCGAGGGCTTCTGGAACTTGCCTCGGGCAGAGTACCCCAAGGAACGGGGGTGCAACTCCAGGGACCAGGTACTCTAGGGAGGGGGTGGGAGGAAGTAGCCCAGGGTAGCCAACTACAGTCCAGCTGAGCTCACATTCAGGCAGCAGGTTTCGACTGGAGCCCTGCTGACCCAGTTCACTGCCAGGGCCCTGGGCTGGGATGCAGTGGAGATGGGTGGGTCTGCATCCTCCTCCCCCCTCTTTGAACCCCGACCAGGGGGGGTGATCGCCCACTGAGGGCCAGAGCCTGTTCCCCTCAGTCTGCCCCACCCTGCCTAGGAGCCAGGGTTTTGGGACTGCTTGTTCATCCCACAAGGGCTAGAGCCTGTTCGCCAACCTGCCCTGCCTAAGGGTCAGGCCCTTGAACTGCAGGCTTGCCCTACTAAGGACCAGTGCCTGAAACCAGGACTTGCCCTGCTAAGGACAGGAGACAGTCCCCTTTGTTTCTGGACTCCCCACAGGGTGCAGGCACCCAGAGATGTGGCCTCCCTTGGAGACTGACAGCAAGGGAGACCGGCCGCACCCACAACAGGGGACCCTTTACACTAAGCAATTTAGAAGTGTTTTGTGAGCCCAGCTTATGTTCACTGTTACTTTATCAGAAAAACAGCACTTAAGTTTTAGTAATTCAGCCTTTAACAAGTAATTTCAAATACAGTAGCACTGTCAATTACAGAAATAACTAGTCATTTACTTTGCATCAGGACAAAACCTATTATTTCATGAATTTTGGGATTTCATAACTAAAACTGGTGGTCTTGGATGGGATCATATTCAGGTGGCCAAGTGCCTCCACTGCTGCAACTACATTGTGATTTTTAGCATGCTAGTTTGATCAGAACTAGCATGGATATGCCTCTTCAAGATGAAATTTACAACTTCCAGCTCCAACGTAGACATACCCACAGACCCTGTGTTGAGTTTGCCGAGGCAGCAGCTAGGGAATTTTTTTTAAACTTGTTCACAAAACCTATAGTATTTAAAGAAAGGATATTTTAAAAGCATAAGAAAAAAAGGGGGACAGGATTTCAGCTGGTGTAAATTGGCCTTGAAATGTTCAATAAAATAAAATGTATTTTAAAAAAATGTCCATACACTATCAGATTCATAGTAGTTTAATGCATGTTAGTTATTTTAAAAATTAAACATTCCAAGATGTGCAGTTATAAAAATACAGGATCACTCATACAGAAGACTAACAATACACCAGAGGCTTGCATAAATACTTATTACTACTGTGTAATATGTTCCAAGTTATCCTCTACAGATTTCAAGTAACTTACACATACATACAATGCACTACAGAAAATTCTGAACAGTGGAAGCACAGTCTTCAAATAACGACACCCGCTAACGTATTGAGAAATTATTTTCACAGAAATATAGTTTTTAAACAAGTAGTGCATTTAAGAGAACGGCATATAAAAAGTATAAAAGTTTTCAAATGTTGTATTTCAAAGTAGCTGCTAATTTGCTTTAAAATATGTACATTTGAGAGTTAAGCAAGAAAGGCACTACAACATTCAGAACTTATTCAGAACTAATTTGAGTAACAGAACATTATAGGCATAAAATAAGGGCCAGAGCCCCAGCTGGTGTAAATTGGCATGGCTCCATTTACTTTAGTTTCACTACACTGATTTACACCAACTGAAGATTTGTCCCCAAGTCGCTTTTTCCCAGTGTTTGCTCAAAATTCCTTTTTGTTTTTCCTTCTGAAACACTTAGGGCCAAATTTCCAGTGGATCATAGACAAGACTGACCCTAATAGCTGTTTCAGAGCAAAACCTGTAAGTCTACATAGTAAAAATATTTAGGAAATCTACTGAAATGAATTCAGATTTTATTTGTATCCCCAATGTGCTAATTCAGCATAGCAACCAAGATGCCTCCAACACTTCCCTTTTAAAAGGGACGTTAGCAGGAAATGTATAAAACTAGCAATTCCTATTCTTCTCCCACCCAACTACTTCTACAGCATAATTTATAAACCCATGAACTGACATTTCAAATGGTTTCTGTGATAAGACATTTCCTGGGCAGTTTCAGCTCACAGCACATTTTTACAGCAATCTAAACACCCCTGAAAAATAGGGGTTTAATGTAAACACTGGTAAGTCATCTTAAACCCTAGCAGCATAAATAGTCCTACCAGAATTTCTGTGCAGAGTTAATATGGTACAAACAGGCTAAGGCCCCAATCCTGAAAACATCTGCACACATTCTTAGCTTCATGCACAAGTAGTCCCACTGAAACTGTAGCATTACTTGTGTTCTTAAAGTTAAGCATGAATTGTTTCAAGATTAGGGCCCTACTTAACTGATTCAGCTTTTGAGGTATTACAGATGATGTTTGTTTCAGCTGCATCTAGTGGTTCTTTAAAGTCTTAAGAAGCCAAAACCCACCTCACACAACTGGCTTTTGGAGATTTTTCAACTACGCTGCTGAGCTTCTGTGAGCTTTCTGATTAGGAACAGTTTGTCACGACTCTCCTAAAACAAAAGTTAAAATACAATTAACATATTTGAAGACAGACATGTAGTTTCTCCAATGTATCTATACATAAGTCACACTTGTCTTCACTAGGAAAAGAGGTGGGTTGTTCCCACATGATACCTAATACATGATATAACCCTAGTAAAGACAAGGCACTTGTCATTCTAACATGTTCGCTGGTAAACACTTTTTCCTACTGAAGAAGCACTCACTGTATACCAAAATCTGTAAAAATAGACAGCATAGTGTGGCAAGCTGCCAGCTTCCCCCTGGTGGGTCTTGCACTTTACCTCCATCTTCTATGGTCAGGATGCCCCCAACTCCCTTGCCTCCCCTGGCTGTAGTGGGGCTTTGTCTCCTGGCCTGCGAGAGAACCTTCTCCTGCAGCTGCGCCAGACCTTCTGGCAGCCCCTACTGCAAGCGTTCCCTCCCCTTCCTCTAGGGAAGGCTGGGTTTAAATACCCCTGGCCTGGCCCTTCATTGGGGCCAGGTGCTGTCAATTGCCCTCCTGTGCTTTTACCTCTGCCCGCCAGGCAGAGGGTTTTTAACCCTTTCGGGCCCTCATACCAGCCCTGGTATACTCTTCTGTAGCCCTCTGGCCTGACTTTACCACAATAGTAACCAACAACAGCTGTTCCAAGGGCCAAATTAAATCCCACCGACTGTTTCCTTTTCAAAAGGCCTATGTGACTTAGGAGCACAAATCTTATTGATTTGCAACGACACTTGTGCTCCTCAATCCTTATGGGGTTTTGAAAATTCCACCTCCAATACACATTAAGACACATGCCTTTTTCGGACACAATCCGCATTTAAATGTCAAAAGCTGGACTCCACCATTAGATACACACAGGGGAGTGCACTGCAAAGTTTAATTGTCACTGACTGAAGGTCTGCTAGCACTCTCCAGGAGAAAAAACTTGCTCCCGTCAGGACACTGCTGATCTACAAAGAGTACATCATTACACCTACCTGTGGATACTATGCCCAAGCTTGAAAATCCTCAAAACTCTGGGCATGGTTTGATTCTAAGTGGGATGTCAAAGACCTATTCCATAGTAGTTTCTCAAATTAGTCATTTTAAAACTATGTGTTGTACAACAGGGCCCAATTTCACGCTACTGTATTACAAATACATAATAATATATAGGCATATGGAGCCATATTCATAAACACAGATTTGTAAATTCTGCTCCAAGTCAGATATCCCAAAAAATTTTCCATACACAGTAAATGTAGACAGCAGTGATATTACACAGAATGGAGTATGTATGGCAATCAGATTTATTCTCTGCTTCTGGTTAATGAACAAGAACATTCATAATAGCCCCAAAACAAATATTCTGCCTAAGATGGGGGCACTTGACACCTCCTATTTTTGTCTGTTTTCAGAGATTAATAATTGAAGACCAGAAGAGATTAGATCATCTGACCAGATTTCCTGTATCACAGGGGCCATAGAACTTCACCCAGTTATCCCTGTATTGCACACAACAGGCTGTGTCTGAGTAAAGCATCACTTCCTGAAAAGGCATTCAGTCTTGATCTGAAGACATAAAGAGATGTTAAATTTGGGGTTTTTTGCCTTATTTCTAATTTGAATTTGTCTAGCTTCAACTTCCACTAATTGGTTCTTATTATTCCTTTAAACTCTAAGGTTAAAAAGCCCTTTAGTACCATGTATCTTCTTCCTGTGAAGGTACTTATATACTGTTGTTCTCATTATGCCTGGCTATAGATGAGACGAATAAAAGGGAGCAAGAAAACAGCTTATTTCTTTGCATGCTTGATTTTTAGTGCAACACCTGAAAAGTTTGGGGATAGGGGGAGAAAAGACAACACTGTATCAGTTCTTACCATAACCAATTGTTCCCTGAGCTGATCAATAACCCGTTTATGTGCTCCAGCCAAGGCAATGAAATAGAACATAATGAGGCTGCAAACAAGAAATCAGTATGTTACCATTGTACACACCAACATACACAAAGAACTATTCAGAAAAAAAAAAAAAAGACGAGTTACACTATGTACAGCAAACTAAGCATTGTTATGAAAAACCCAAACTACTGAAGAATCAACATACAACTGGGATGGGGAGGGGACAGCCATAGCTAAACAAGCCTGCAGCAGAGACTGGTCAGATTCTTCCTGTCAGCAGGAAGAGGCAATTCAAGCCGTGCCTGGAGAGTGGGGCCTCTTGCAGCTGTTCTGAAATCTGTGGTGTTTCCCTTCTGTTCTCTAGTCTAGATACCTGTGTCGTTAGAGGTGTCTGCCCCTCCGTGGACTATAGATACCTTTCCATGCCCTGAGAAGATGCTCCCTGAGAAGCTGAGAGTCTAATTTCCCTCTTCTGCAGTTTTTAGCCCTTGATCTGCAGTCATGTCAATTTTATATTAATTCCTGGGGTCTTACTAGAGATACTGCCCTTGTAAATATGCAGCATAAGATTCACGGAGTGAAAGCAGCAAAGGAAGTAGCAGGAAACTGGATGCTATAACTGCCTGCCTATCAGAACTGCAATGCTTTTTCCCCAAATAATTACAATTTATGAACATCACCTACTAGCAAACATGCCATGTGGAGTTAGTGACCATGTATTAAAAACATTTCCGTGGGTAGTAGTGATCTGAAAAAGAAGATTTGAAGCCTTGGGGATACAAACTGCAGACCCGGTTCAGAAAAGCACTTAAGCACGTGCTTAAATTAAAACTTTGAGAATCAGGGTCTGGGGCGAACATTCAAATGTACTGGGTGGTTTTCACAAAGTTACACAGAACCTCAGCGCACAAGCCTCTCAAGATCAGTGAAACAGTGAGATAAAATTAAACTTTACTTTATGGACTAGCCTATCTGGAGACCACGTAGCAACTGTGGGACTTCAGTTTCCTAAACTGGAAGGCCAGACGTGTTACACAGGTGCAATTCTAGGGGGGAACTGCCCATGCTGTTTACAACATGCCAGTTTGCAGAATGGCTGGCAGCTAATGCTTTGGGAAGAGACAGCTGGGAGATGAGAGAATAAAGCAAAAGAATGAAAATAATGAAAAGAGACCAGAGCTGAAGGTTCTACTATGAGATCTGAAGCCTACCACCTCTCTGGCCAAAGAAAATTGGGTTTAATAAATTTTTCACAACAGAACTAAATCATACAACTACAGCACTCACCAGACAACAAGAAAGGCAGGCACTGCAAACGCTTCTGAAGCTATACTATTAAGGATCTTCTGCAGAGCTGGAAATCCTTCTACTGTACATGGAACAACATCCCACGACATGTTAAAATTAACGAATGGCCCACACGCTTTAGAGGACTGGATGCTATTGAAAATGCAAAACAAGATGTCACAGAAAGATAACAAGGGATCCCATTCTTACTTGTTTTCATAAGTCAAAAAGTGCCCTTCGCTTATATTAAAATGTATTATTTTAAAACAAAAAAGCTATTTGTACGCAAGTAATTAATTACTTTTGGTTCTATTAATGTATATTTTCTTTTAATTTATATTTCCAAAATGGCTGTTGACAGGGTGTGCTGGTGCTTTGTGGGGCATACATGTTTGGAGATGTTTCTGTGGTCTAGAAAACTCATTGCATATGGATGATTAAATGAGTGAACGCGATACAAATGGAATATGAAAGATCATCTTCTCTTCCTCCTCTCCCCCTCCCCACACCTTTCACCTCTCTTCTCTCTGCTTTGTCTGTCTATGCTGCAGCATTTTTCCTGTTGAGTTCCCCTCTCATTTCCTTTTCAAGATCAAATGTGCATCCGAGTGCTAACATGGGGGGAGGGGCGGACAGTTGGATTGCCTCAACAAAAAGTAGTCAGAAAAGATGAGTTAATTTCCCTGGTTTAGTCCTGAAACATCAGTGAAACTTAAGGAAAATAGAGTCGGGGGCCAGTCAGAACCAGATTTAAAAAAAAAAAAAAAAAGCAGCAACACAGTTCTGAGGTTTGAGAGAGACGGGTGTAATTCAAACACTGGAGTCAACTGGCCTGCTGAACCCAAGTGCTGGAGCAGTTCAGCTTCCTCAGTTGAGGCTAAATCTTGGAGGACTGCAGGCTAGAGAACCTGAATGTGTGTGTGTGTCTGGGTGTGTCTTGTGTTTTATGGAAGCCAGACCCATCGCTTGAGGCATCCTTCTATAGTTAAAAAAAATCCCATTAAATTAAAGCAAAAACAATCCACTTTATGAATATTAAACCATTATTTACTGTGTCATGCTGAGTCCCAAAGGAATAAAACCTAATATAAGCCCAATCAACAGCACCACCAGGAAGAAGAAATTAGAGCTGGATGCTCTGAAGGGCCTCGTTGAAGGTCTGCACGTATGCATCAAACTTATCTGGAGGGGAAAGAGAGAAGGGTTGTAAAAAACATCTTAACTACATCCTTTTCCAGTAGATCGGTGTCTATCCTAGCCCATCCCCCTCCTCTGGCTCCAGACACAACACTTTAAGGGCTTGATCCTGCTCCCTTAAACGTCAATGGGCTCAAGCCAGAATGTTTCACATTCCAGAAGATACCATCCACCATCTTGGGTTTTCTTTTTCTCAGGAGGAAGGCCCTAGACTTGCTTTTACAGCCTTGGCCCCAATTCAGCTGCAGATCCCTATGACTGCATACGGCCCCCTGACTGCAGTGAGATCTGCCAGCATGGAACATATTGCAGGAAAAGGGCTTTAGCTTTCAAGTCCAAAAGTCCCAAACCTTTGCAAAGTATTAAAATGCTAGCAGGGATTTGCTGATCAAAAGAAATGAATCTAAGCTGGTCTGGTCAGATTTCACAATTTCCGAGATACAGGGCCTATAGAACTGGCACTTCTTAAATAAGGTCTTAGATTTCCATTTTGTTGATTGAACGGAATATGTAACAACCTGGCACAATCCTTTCCTTGATCTGAAGTCTCATGTTGGTAAATAAACCACAGACAAGAAAGTGTTGTAAATTAACTCTATCATGTAGCAATGGTTTCTTATAAAATGGACAAATAATTGATGAGCAAGCCATTAAAGTCATTTTCTAGACCCTTTCAAGGTTAAATATCTACTTTTTGTTGTTATTTTAAACAAAAAAAAGACACCACCACAGAGCCACACTACTCTGTGGTGTGGGAACCACACTACTTAATTTTTAGTAGCCTGCACTCCCACTATTTTTTTTTTAAATCAGTACTATTTCTATGTTATGCAAGTACAAAGCCACAGAGAAGTACACAGTTTACTTCCATTTCCCAAAACCCGTCATTACCTTTTTTATGTAAAAGACAAGAATGTATTTTATAGTTGCTATAGCAGGAAGAAGTGGTGAATAAAAGGCTCCAATCCAGCAGATCGTCTGCCCGTAAACAATTTCCAGGACATTGTCAGGAATTCCAAACTCCTGCAGCCCACAAAACTGAACCACCTTACAAGAGCAATAGGTAACTAACAACCTAAAAAACAAAGCAAAGCAAAACACTAGTTCTCAAGTAGTGAGATTGAATTGAACTCCACAACCTTTTAAGTATATATTCAGAGTGCAGAGAAAAGTGACATTAAAAGCATTAAACAAAACTTGTAACACAATGAAGTCTGAAGAAATCCGAATTCCATTAGCAGGCAAGATTGTAACTGATCAGATATTTTATTTAACAATTTGGTAATTTTATAATTTCTATTTTATTGTAAAATGGAAAATCTGGTGAGAAAAGAAGAGAAACAGGAGTAATGATAAAAGGAACATCTTACATTGCTCAGCAAAAGAATGTTCAACAGGAGTGGATACTCACTTTCTAGGAAAGTCAACAAACGCTGCCACAGCAAAAATTACTATGAAATCAAAAATCATCAGCTTATACATCTCCTGCCCAACTCGAGACTCCCAGCACTGAAAAAAAGGTTTAGAAGAATGAACAGCAACTACAGAAATCTGCCAGTCGTGAAACACAACTAACTTCAAAATCACTGCCATAATGGTGAACTTCTAGCCACTTTTCCAATTTTTTTTTTTTGGCATCATCATCATCAGCCTACAGTCCATAAACATTTTAAAGGACCAAACCTTGGTTCCACTGGCAAAGACAATGATACCAGCTAGGGCTCCGACCCAGTGGTGGTAATGGCCATAGCTCCGATGACACAGATCTACACCAACTGGGGATCTGTCTCATGGGCTCCAATGGAATCACTATTTTGCCACAAAAGGAAAACAAGTCATCCATAGATTTAAGAACTTTACTGATTCACATTGAGCAATAATATGCAGTGTTAACTGCATCTCTCCCCCATCCCCGAACAACCACCAACATCCTGATTCACACCCTACAACTAAAGAGGAGACAGGCGATTGTCAGCTCCCATTTGATGCAGGAGATCTACAGCAAGGAAAACTAATGCCTTTCCTAAAGGACATTAAGTGAACATCAGCTCTGAGTACCTAACACTGCAAGCGAAGCATGTGCTAAAGGTATCTTTATTTGGAGTTCCAAGTGATTAAACACAAAATCTGCTTACTGGGTAGACCTTATAATTGTATCCACAGGGCTCACACTTTCCATTAGTGCAGGATGAGATTTGATTCCACAGGGAAAACAACAGAACACCAATGTTGGCCAGCCGCACAAAGACACACCTGGAGCAATGAGAAAACCCCACACTCTAATCAGTCAGGAAAGTCAATGTTAGAGCTTGATCAAACTGGCAATGGGAGTCTATTAAATATAGCCGGGTGTTGGATCAGGCCCTCAATACAAAAGTATTCCACAAAGCTTTAACTGAAGAATAAGCCAATGAATTAACAGATTTCTTATTTTAACAACATTAAACTCCTTTGAGTCTTCCCCACTTTAGTTTACAGTATGTCATTGTTTGCTCACGTCATGTTCCAGACCAGAGGTTCTCAAAGGGGGGGGGTGCGAGATGGATCCTCGGGGGGCATGCCATGGATGCCGGGCTGAGAGCAGGTCCGGGCAGCGGTGGGGACCCTGACGCCTCACGCAGGCAGCCCCTGGCAGGTGTTGGGGGTGGCGGAATCTTTGGAGGGGAGCGGAGGCAGGTGGAGGCTGCGGGTTGAGCATGGGGCACTTGGTGCAGCTGCCCCAGCCCCCCGCCATGGCTAGGCACGCTTCCACGCTGGCACCAGGCATGCTCCTGCTCCTCATTCTGGTGCCAGGCAAGCTCCCGTCACACAACACGCTGCTGCTGCCGGCAGCCACTGCCACCGCCCACCTCCTGCAGCAGCCGCCCCCACCGCTGCCAGGTCACCCCCGCTCCCTTGCTTTTTTCTGAAAGCAGGGGGCATGGTGTTTGGGGAAGAGGGCACAATTGTGACACAAAGGTCCACGGGAGAGGGCTCCATTTAAAAAGTTTGAGAACCGGTGTCTTAGACCACAGTCATTTCAAATGTAGGCTGAGACAGCAACTGTCCTAGGGCTGCCACTCTCTCAACTGCCTTGAGTCATCAACTCCCAGCTCTTTGCTGTCCTTTACCCTGCAGTATATTTTGGTACAAAATACTTAATTTCCACTTTGTGCTGGGCCCTCGTCCTGTTTCGAACCCTATTAATGCAAGGTGAAGCTGATGACTGCATGCTCCGTTGCTGCCGTGAGGAATAGTTGCTTTACAGAGGGACCATATGAACATTTCTCCTGCACTGCTGAGAACTGTATCTTTGTGCCACCAGCCAACTCCCCCACTCCAGAGTACACAGGCTAGGGGGAGGGAAAGGACTACACTGTCCTCACATCAATAGATGCAGTAGTGGATTGTTTCCAGAATGAAAACATGCAGTCAAAGAAGTCCAGCAGTGGCTGCTCTCTGCTATCCTGGACACCCAGAGCGAAGCCAGATTGGCTGCTGTGGGGAGCCACAATATATCGGCTCTCTGATTTGGGATGTTTTAACCTATGAAAAAGAGCACCCACGTGCCACCACGATCAGCATCTTTGAAAAGCTCGTGACAATAATAAACACACTTACCGCATCAGTGTTAACCTGATCTCAAAGGCTGGTGAATAGTCTTCGAATCTGATTATAATTGAAAAAAATAGAGGAGCAATAAAGTTGGCCAGCGTGATCACTATGGAAGGCAAGTACTGCACCAAGAGATTCGCCTCAAACGTCAGCCTGCTGCTGTCCTACATGGGATGAGAGGTGGAAAACGTAACACATACAAATAAGCTTCGCTATTCCTGTTCTTTGTTTGAATTTCCTATTGGCCTCAGCAGTCCAGAACTCTGGCATCAGCTTTCATTCTGCTGTCTCTCTTTCTCCACCCACATCTCCTGGGACTACATATCTGCCTACTGTCATCTCTGCAACGTTGTCAACATATACCATTGCCTTGTCCCCATCCCTTCCGAGACACGCACCCAAGCCTTCATCCCTGTATACCTGGAACATTCTAACTGCTCCCCCAAGGCTCCCAAAGTTCTAGTACATGCAGAATATCACTGCCAGCTTTTATACCTATGCAAAAAAAATACAGTTGTCTCAGCTCTTTCCCCTCCCCTGCCTCACACGACTCCCCTGGCTTCCCAATCATTTTAGGAGCCTGCACTCCTTGGGTGAAATCCAGCCCCTAATGAAGACAAGGACAAAACTCCTAATAGGGTCAGCATTTCACTCCTTGCATTTAAAACCTTTCATAGCCTTTTGTCTATATGGACTCTCTTTCCCTTCTTCTCCTGTTTGTCAAGCACTTGCCTTCTCAATGTCCTGTCAAAAATATCTGGTCACTGCTGGTGCACTGGAACAATCTTCCCGTGTCTCCCCATTTCAGTGACTGTCCCCTTTGAAGACATTGCTTTTCCCGCTTGCATATACCTCTTGATTCTATGCCCCATTTGCAGCTAACTAATTAATTAACTGAAGAGTGCTTGGGGATCCCCTTTGTATGGAAATTGCTATACAAGAGAATGTTCTATCATATCAAACTACACCATTCCTTTACAGTTCTTCACCTTACTTTGTCAAGCATACTTTGATCATTAGCACGCTATCAGGATTTATTCTGATGTTCTCGCAGACTTACATGGGAAATATTTTCTTGCGAGAAGACAGTTGCTCTATAGATAGAGTAAAAGCATCCTGACAAAACTGCAAGAACAATGATATTTAAGAATATTCTTAGACAGTAGATGTGCAGCTTTTCTACTGCTGTCCTTTCAGCTTTTCTTTGCCTTAGTCTTTCTTCCTCCAAGTCCGTCTATAAATCAAAGAAAATTCATATTGAAATGTACAGTCCTCTGATGCAGAGTAAAATGTGTCCATGTGTTATCTGCACCTGAAACACAGGATTAAGACAAAGAGGTATATCTTCTTCTTGAGCTGCACAAACTTGCAGCCTGGTCCAGAACTCAGTGAAGAAGTCTTTCCATTGACTGCAATGAACTTTGAATGGGTCTATATCCCAGTGAAAATCCCCTAAACCAGTGTTTTTCATCCTTTTCAGGTTGGCAGCCCCTTCTTCAAAGTAAAAAAATATTTCTGACTCCCTTACTATGAAAAAGTATCAAGGATAAGTCTATATAATTTATTTTTGGGGGGGTTTCAACAGGTTGACAAGAATATTTAACCTTTAAGAGTAAGGATGTGTGGAAAGTGGAGGAGTGACGTTCTTTGCTTTAGAAAACATTTTCAATGTCTTGTGACTGCCCACTCGAGGTCAAAACCTACTGATTGAGGAACACTCATCTACGCCAGGTCATTAGATAATGAAATGGTCCTCTTTGGGGCAAGAAGCCAGGGTTTTAATTTTTTCTATGAAAGCCACTGGCAAACTTTTGGGCACTGCCAAAGCATACCTAGTAATAATCTGAAGTTTGTAATGTGAAAGGCTATTATGCTCATGTACTGAATATAAAAGATAAATGTGTCCTGCTTAGCGTGAGTTGTTTATACACTGATGTAATATATTGAAACTCGAAGGGAATTTAAGCAGGTTGCCTTAGTGAAATTCATTTTCCATATCCAGAACAAGTATGGCATTCCCACGTCATCCCATTATTTCACATCAAGGATCATCTGAAAGGGTCGCCTCTAGGGAGGAAATTAATCCAGCCTCCCTGCTCATTCAGCACGAGACCTAGGACGTGGGAAGCAAGTGAGGGGCCGGTTCTGTTCACAGTGAGAGATCAGCTGGACTTATGATAACATGCACGAACATGTGACATTGCACCCAAGTATATTCTAGCCTAGAATCAAGACTTTCAGTGGAAATGACACCACCACTAGAATGAAGGAAGCTTTGATTTGTGATCTGAATGGTAGCCGTCTTAGTTTCTCCACAGTGGACTAAAACTAATTGAGGCCCTGGATTTATGGTAACATATTAATCTGGGCTTAACATGGAAGAAAAACATGGGTGTTATATTTTATGATGTACAGACAAACAATACGTGTTGTTTAATGGTATTACACACACACTACTTGTCTGATAAGAAAGAGGAGTAAGGCGACAAGAGTGGCAGATTTCTCTCCAAAGGTTATTCTAACACAAGTGTCAGCAGCAAATGTGTGGGGGAAGAGGGCAGAACAACCCTGATTTTAATCAGAGATGCCTGATAGGTTCTCAAAGGTAGAAGAGATTTTCTACACAAGTGGAGGCTACTTGGAGGGTTTGAATCCCATCTTCCGCACGTGTCACTGAAATACCTGATTGAAAACTGGGCTTTTTTTTTTTTTTTTTTAAAGCAGCAATGTTGCAGTTAGCAAATAAACTGTAAAGTGAACTGCTGCTGCTCTTTATTCTGACCTGGCAGCTTCCTACAACGCTGCAACTTTACAACCCCACAATCAATGGCTTTTCCTGTTGGGAGAAGATGAGACTAGCAGGAAAAATGACTGGATTGTGAGCATGAAGCAGACAAGAGAAGCAAAGATTGGAATCAGACACTGGTGGATGGGGGAAAGGCCCTGAAGATCAGTACGGATCCTGCCAGTCTTGCAACAGATCCCCATCTAATCTAGAAGAGCATACAATAGGATGTGGGATTCCACGCGCACGCACACACACACACCCCCACCGTGTCCATGCTGCTTTAATCTTTCTAGCCCTATCCTAGCAAGGTTATGTGTCTTATTAAACATCTTGAAACACAGCAAGGAGAAATAGTAAACAGACCAAAAAAACAAAAAACAACCCGCACCAAAAAAAGCACACCAAAAACGGTTACTTACTTTTAGCTCGTATTGTAAACTACTATGTTTTAGCCGTGAAGCATTTAGGTCTGTAATACAGAAATCCCAGCCTGCAAAAATTTTGTTGCAGTAACTCTGAAATTGATCTTCCTCACGTATCAGGCTTTGTTTAAATCCTTCCACAGACCTAATAAAAGATATTGCATACCAGTGTTCATTTGTTAATAGTCGTATTCACCAAAAACTTGAGCAACCAATATTTCTACATTTTCTCTTTCTGCCCTTTCAAAACCTACGTAGCAGAAAGCAAAACCTCTACTAGTTTACACACATCAATCAGCACAATCATCATCAATGTTTTCATCCAAGCTCTCTCAGGAAGGCCTCAGATGAGAAAAAAAATTCAGCTTCAAGTCATTGCAATCCATGAAAACTAAGATTTTATGTAGCTCAAAAATGGTCTTCAGAGTCCCCTCAAGTCTTAGCAATCACATATACTTCCAGAAATACACAGACTCTGGTCCCATTGAGTCCTTCTGTTTTGCCAGCTTTCCTCCCTCTCTAACTCATACTACCTCTGCACAAAAACTGATTTCAATTTTATTTAAAATATTAAAAATTCTTAACTCCCAGTGCATTATATTAATAAAAGTGCAAACAACTCAAGGCTACACAGACAAGGACCTACTAGCGTACTACCTCCATACTAGGGCTTGTAAGATCAGAAACCCAGAAGCTAGAATCATCCAGCTTATCTAATATTCAGTTCTATTATTTCACCTAGACCTACACCACAGACCTAATGTTTTGTCGTCAACCCCACCAAAGGCTGAATGATCCCCTTAAAAACAGCCAAGAGAATTAATTTTTTATTCCACTTGCTCTTTATCAATTCGTCTTCGCTGGAGGAAAACACCAGGAGTTATGAGAAGGAATTTAGCTGAAGTGTCACCATTTCCATATCAATGAGAGTCCAAGAATAATTCACTGTTTTCAGTATATTGGGATAGAAAGTGAACTGTACAACATCACACAATAAATAAGATAAAAATTATCTTTACCTTTTCACTATCCAGATAAGACTTAATGAGAGATACGCAAACGTGGTCAGCAAATACGCAAGTGGTACATTGTATTTAATTACACTGAACTGTACTGTATCTGTTGTGTAATATCCATAAAACAGACTCGTCATTTCAAGGAAACCCTGTGCCAGGATGAAATGCACATAAAACTTGTCATAACATTAAACATGGTTTACAAGAGCTTAGTATAATTAGACCAAGATTGCTATTTAGGACACCAAATAAACTCCAAGAAGTTTGTGGTTCCCAAGTTTTTGCATAGCGTGCACCATATTTTATTAGAGAGATTATCTCTTGGACCCACCTCCCCTCCCACTCACAAGGCTCTCTGGCAACTACAGCAATGGCTTACATGGAGATATATTATTCGTAAAGCTTCTTTTAATGCAATTTAGTAGCTGGAAATGAGAACGTGAGACTGGTCAGGCCAGGTCTCCTGATCCACATACGAATAGTCCTGTTCGAAAACCGCTGCTCACTGCATACAAAGACTAAAAGCTTTATTTCCACTGATGTATTTGCAGCATCATTTTCAGAACTGATCTGAAAAATTATTCTTCTAGCAAAACCCCGTGTGTGTGAGAGAATGAGAGAGAAGAAAAACTTTGGTTTTAGAAAAGTAAAACAATTCAATCTAATTACTCACAGTTCCAGAGAGCAGATCTATTATGTAATTATAGAAGTAAATGAGTCCTTTAGTACCACTAATTGTATAAACTGTGCATTGCGCTGCAAAAAGGAAGACAGAACAAAAGTCACTAGAAAAGTAGTAATTTTCCACTTTACCATGAGACCAAGGTAGTTCAAACAAACACTTATCTCGCCTCGCTTGACATAAACAATACTAGACTATTAGAAGGATGTTTACCTATACCTTTTGGAGGAACTTTAACGTGGCTACTGTTGAGAACTCCGTGTTTAGAAATGGTGCTAGGAAGAGTTATAAAACTGAACATCAGGACAAAGATGATAAAATTTAACAGGACCAGGAAACGCAGGAAGGAGAAATAGGACTGTATACCAGTGCCAAACTTCCCTGGGAAGAGAAAAGAAAATGTCATCATGATGAAAAAAATCACTGTAAATATAAGCAACAAATATAGAGGTGTCAGAATCTGATCTCAGTTACACAGGGGTAAATTTGGAGGCATGCCACTAAAGCTAGTATTGTTACCCTAGAATGAGAACATTGTAAATGAAAAGAGAAGGAGAGAGAATCCGTGTGTCTCGGTCTCAAAGCCTGACCAGATGTTACTCTATGCCTTTCACTATTAACTGCATCCCTACACCACAGCAACCTGCAAAAAAGGGACAAATGCACAGATTCTCCTCTGAATTTGGCCCCAAATCTAAGTACATTTAAAGGAATATAAATTGGTGTCATTTACACTTTCTTCTGGGCCAGTCAACATAAATTACACCAGTTTAGACCCTCTTCCATACAGACTCCCACCCACTTACTAACGTGCCATTCGCATGCCTTTACGCATTACTTCTGAACACGGTCGTGAGTGCGAGTGAGCAGACGGAAATCCAATTTAGCATCATTTACACTACAGGGAGCTATATGCAGGTGTAAGTAGGGTAGGGTGAACTTATCCCAGTCACTTGCTTTTCCTAGCACAGCCCTAACACTTCTCTCCCCCATTCCCTTGGCATGTAAATTACTCCCTCAAATTCACTGGGCCAAATCTAAAGATAATGTGTGAGGGAAAGCTGCACAACAAATGACAGCAAGGGGTTGCAAGACTGAGGCAGGATCATTTATACCAGTAGAAGGTGAAAGCTGCACCAGCTGAGACTCGTGTATGATTTTGGTCTATTCAGTTGGGGTCACTGAATGGCTCACAGAGCGTTTATCCTCAGTCACTAGTTCAAAATCAGCCCCATTGGGATGAAAGCTCTTTATCTGTGGGCTGTTCATTAACCCACATGATGCAAGTTTAGTGTCTTTCCTAGTCCCTACTGGGCTGGTCTCTTCTGTACCAACACCACAACTGGCACCAGATGGCCACCTCAGCAGAGGTGCTAACGTCTGAATGGGCATGGAGTCAGAGCTAAGGCACTTTATCAGGACGGCGTAGGGACGCTTGCACGGATGCCGACTGTAGCATGATGCACTATATAACTCAGTCTTCAGGATGTGCAAATTTATATTGAGCTAAACACACAGATCTATACAGGAACAATATTGCACACTTAATAGCAAGACAAATCAGAAAATGATGGTATAAAGGAGGTAATACCTTCAATATCACGAATGTCGTGTCTCCAAAGTTCCAAGTAGGAGAACAATTCCTTGGTTTCGTCTAGGAATTTTTTCCATGATTTATTCCTGGTCTGCTTCCACTGATCCCATCCAGATAGATATTTTATATTAGCCTCCTGAATGTCCCTAGTAAAAACAAATTAAAATACATTCCTAGTCCAGGGGAGGGGAGGGAGGGAAGGGGACGGGAGAAAGCATGGTGTAATTCAGCCCTAATCCCTTACTGGAGTGTCTACAATACAAATAAATAATAGAAATGTATGCAGGTCCTGTCTAAGCAATATTGGAACAGTTCATAACACTATGAAGCAAAGGAAAAGGTTCCTTCCCATATGAACTGTGAACAAAGCAATCTATAATAAAAGGCTCTAGTACTGTACTCTTCATTTAAAGTTTTTTTTTAAAAAGCCTACTAAAAATCTCTCCTGTTCAACTTCAGAATAATTTGTCTCCCTTACTGTAAATTAAAAATGGAACCAGCCAGTGACAATTAATGCCACATTGTGAGACAGGACAAATAATTGGAGAAGGAACATTCCAATGGTAAAGCAACTTCACTTCTTAATCTCTCTCATCATTAATATCAACTAGGGCCCCTCTACATTGGGGATATTTTTAACCAGTTTCAAAGTGGTTAAAACCACAGCACAGACCCATTATTAGACAGTCTAAGACAACCTGACCTGCATTTACTAAACTGATTTCAAAATGGTTCTGCAGGCCACCTAGGATACATCTACACTTCAATTTGGAGGTCTAAATTTCAGCTCAATGAGACATGTAAATTCCAGCTTGAGGAGACACTTGCACTAGCTCTGATCAACTAGGGTGTTAAAAACGAAATGTAGCCATGGCAGCATGAGGGGCTAGCTGCCTCAAGTACATGCCTAGAGTCTTGGACAGGATCAGACTCAGAGCAGCTAGCCCCTCCCACTGCCACAGCTACACTCTATTTTTAGCACACTAACTCAATCAGAGCTAGTGCAAGTGTCTCCTCAAGCTGGAATTTACACCCGCAGCTTGAAGTGTAGACGTATCCCTAGTGAGGTCCTGCTTTTAGGTGACCTCACCTGTCTTAAATCAGAGTCAGTTAAAAATGGGTCAGGCCATCTTTTATTATCTAATAATTGGTGTACACTGTGTCTAACCAATCTTAAAATCAATTTAGCTGGAAGTTTTCCTAATGCAGACAGCATCAGGGCTTCCATCTGTAGAAAAGAGCGCACATTAGTAATTCATCTTCTAGGACTGCATTAACCTCAAAACAATTTTAAATGAACAGTGAAATGAAAGAGCCATGGAGGAAGAATAATTTCCTAGGGTTGTGTATGCAAAAGGAGATTGCCATTTGAAGATAGCAGCTCTCTTCCGGCACCGATATTTTTAAATTTTTGGTTATGCCCGATTCAGTGACCAAGGGAGGCAGTACAGGCGGTTAATAATTCAGAGGGGCGAGTGATCTCTTTCCCATTGTCAGTAAAAGAGAAAATTCTCTCTACCCCAAAGCTATTTTTGCCAGAGGGAAATAAAACCAAAAAGGTCAATTAAGTTTATAAAATTGCACAAAGGAAAAGAACTTTTCAAAAATGTTTATCAAAGGAGGATAGCTTCCCTTGGTAAGATTTAAGAATTTATGAGGTGAGCTGTGTTTTTTAAAATCTCTTGCTCACTTCCAGCTCTTCCAGAGATGTCCTTGGTTGGACATTAAAAAAAACTTTTTTTAAAAAGCAAAGATGTAGAGATGTTCTCTCCAGCATACACAGATTCATATAACTGCCATTTACATTAACATCAAGGAAACACTTGACTTAATTGGTTACATTTGATAATGAAAAACTGCATTTAGGCCCCAACCAATCCCATTTACTTTGGGACTATTAACCAGTGTTGCTGGATTAGATCCACAGGAGAACATTGAAGGCATGCCGGGAAAACTTACTGTATTCTGTTACTAGACAGATATGTTTATTTCAGCCCAACAGAAAAATGATAATGAGGGTTATAGTACTTAGAGATGGAATCTCTCTGAATGTCATACCAATGAAATATGAATCTGTCTCCCTGCAAGCATGAGCTACAATCCCTAACAAATGTCATATATTAAATTGCTATTCTGCTTAATCTCAACCAAAAAGACCATGAAACAGCAACTTCAATGCAACTGATTGATGATATAAACGATGGTTGTGTACACCAACATTCTTTAAAATTTGGGATATGTTCGCAGATTTCTAAAATAATTAGCTTTTTGTCTATTTTAATGTTATAGAGAGAGCTGGTCGAAATTCAGAATTTCCATCCCACAGGAAATTCTGAGATTTTGAAGTTTGCTTTCATCCCAAATCAGAAAAAAAATTCAAAAATCTCATAATTTCTGCAAAACTAAATATTCCAAAAATATCTATTTTCAGTGAGATCAAAATATTTTAACTTTATCATTTAGTCTTTTATGGTATCAAATTATATAATAGTGAAAAATGAAAGTTTCCCACAAACATTTTGACAAGATTGACTTCCACACAACATTTTGATGTTGCCAATCAGCGTTTTCCAACAGAAATCTGTTCCACTGGACAACAGATCAGCTCTAGTTATACACTCTAGCCCAGTACCAAAATCCAGTAGCATAAACAAGCTATTATATAACATTTAAACATTTTTCTGAGATTCAGGATAGTGAAAATTTCCCATGACAAAACATTAGGCTAGCAATGACTGGAGCACTGGGAACTCTCAGCAACAAGAAAAAATTCTGAATTCAACAGATTGCGATTTGATTTTTTTTTTAAATATAAATGTATATAGTCACAAAGATTGTCAAGGAGGAAACCTAAATATGAAAAAAGTTAAGGCTTGGCACAAAAACACCCCCACTAAAATTCAAAAGCCTTGAATCCCCTCATCCCACACTCTCATTGAGCAAAGGCAGCATACAACATTCACAAGGACAGCACACGACTAGCAAACAAAGGCTCTGGTCTTGCAAATTTCATATGCTCGTGAGTGGCTTTGTGCATAAGTAGCCCCACTGAATTATTTACATGCTCATTTGTAGTATCAGGAACAAAGATAGCAACACACAGTCCCATGTGTGTTGTCTGTCAGTACAGTTTCTCTGCTCTACTCAACTGGAAGCCGATTCAGTAGTTCAGCAGGAGACCAAGTGTTGAACCTAATTTACATTACAAGAATGCAAGTACAGCCAACCTCACATCTAACCGTGGCTCCAGCTACTCAAACAGGATGTCAGCCTGGAGAGATTACAGGCCCCAGCACGTAGACAAAGACCGTATCAGCTGCAGAACTGACATCGGCTGCATTTGGCCTGCATGTTAGAAGGAGACGGGCCTATGCAGTTATCAACACTGTGAAAGTGTAAAGTTCAGTGTTCTGGGGCCCTTAATAACAGGCATATCACTTATTACTGAACACCTCGGCTTGACAGGCTGATGTGCAATGTATAGTTACATAGCACTTGTGTTACACAAATGCACAGGCGCACCCCCGCCCAGGGCCCACTGTACTAGGCACTTGTCAGCCGTGGTCTAACTCTCAGGTTCATGCACCCAAGAACACTCCGCTGCCCCAGCCACCTTTTCTTCAGGGACTCTGCTTTTATTTCTTCAAATACCACAAGTTCAACGCATCAAACATGCTGTGACAACCAGGATCCAGATGCTCCAGTGGGAGGTGAACCCCAAAGAATGAGCAGCTGAATAAATGAGCATATACAATTGTATTGTTCTGTACCTTGTACTGTATCATATAAAACTGGTGACACGGTGGCCATGAATATCATTGTGTAATGTATGTACAGATGGTGTATAAACGGTTACGTAGGTGTGCTGGAAATATGTTCCTAAAATATGTTTTGGGGGGCAGACTTGACATCCGAGCCTGCTTTAGACAAAGGAATGTGGATTTACCAGTCTAGGTCAAGCTTTGTAAACCAGAGACAAGGGTAGCATATTTGCATCTAAGGTAAACAAAGCAAATCAAGCCAATCAAGACAGCGCACTGACCAGAAGATGAAAAGCAAGGTTCGCACCTGCACTACAAAGAACAAGCACGAGAGAGGAACTTTTTCTGTATTTACTTTTCAAATACATTTCAAAAGTTTTCTGAACTATAAAAGGGACGAACAGGAACTCCTTAGTACTCTACCACTTAGGGAACAAGGAACACAGCATACTCCGAGTCTACGAAAGCTGGATCCTCTGGCCTGGCAGGCTAGAGAGGCCTGATATAAGTGAGCAACTGCTTAGGCAAAAATTGCAACTTGCTTTTTAAGTTTCAGTCACTAGAAAGTGTGTTTTGGTGTGTTTGCAATCACACCTGTCTTTTTTCCTTATTAGTATCACTTAAATCCCTGCTTTTTATTAATAAACTTATTCTTAGTTTTACTATAAATCATCGCAGTGCTGTTACGTTGACATATAAAGCGAGTCCTTGGTTAATGGAACAGGCTAGCATATACACTGCCTCTTTAGAGACAGTGAGCTTAATGTCTGTATGTGTCCAGTGAAAGGGACTGACCACCACAGAGAAACATCTCTTAGGAACTTGGGAGCTAGGATTCACTGATTGTTACCTGCGAAGCAAGGTCAAGACTGGCAGAGTCTCGTGGAGTTTGCTGGTGAAGTGGACGGACTGATGTGGCAGGCAGCTGACTCTTGCTAAGGCAGAGGGGTAACAGTAGCTTATGGTTCTCAGTACCTTGAGGAGAGCATCACATGTACCCTTTTCCCCTTGACTTAGGCTCTCCTGCAGAGGCCTACCTATTCCCTACAGCAGTGGTTCCCAACCTTTTTGGCTCAAGGGCCAGATATAATTTTTACTACCCTGAAAGGCCACGAGTCTCCGCCAGCAGTCTTCCTCCCACCCCTGCAGCCAGATGGAAGGAGTTCAGTGAGGCAGCTCTCCTGTCCCCCTGGCTGCAACAGGGAAACCTGGGTCCTTAGGCAGTGGCTCCCTTCTGCAGCCAAAGGGACAAGAGATCAGTACTCCCCTCCCTCTGGCTCCAGCAGGGACCCCAGTACCTAGAGACAAAGGCGGAGCACTTTGCTGTGCCCTGCCCAGGGACCCAGGCAGAGCACTGATCTCCCATACCCTTGGCTGCAGCAGAGAGCCTGCACTGTCTTATTCCCAGGGCAATGCACCCCACCTGGGTCCTCAGGCAGTGGCTCCCTTCTACAGCCAGCAGAAACTCCCACAGGGAACCATTGCCCTACAGAATTACACTCAACAGGCCATCTGCCTGCGGGTCAAGGTGAAAATCTCTGCTCCATTCTCTCTCCTGGTCTGCTCCACACAAGATTTCCCTCTGCAGCCCAGCCACCCAAGAGTCATCTCTCAGCTAAGTCCTATTTAAGGGCTTCGGCAGGAATCCTCCTTCATCCTGTAGCTTTCCCTGGTCTTTGTGAGGATCAGGGATCTATCACCTGACCTCTGGCTTCAGCCTTGACTGGGAAACGGCTTATTAATTACAGAAGGGACTGGGGCTCAACTATCCTTAAAGGGCCAGCCATCTAGTGACAGTGCTGTACAAGCACATAAAAAAAAAGTGGTCCTGATCTAAAGAATTACAAACTGAATAGAAAGACATGACAAACAGCATACTACGCAATGTCGCTGCACACCACCTGCCAGGTTTTAGTAGTTTTCATCACAGGAGAGTTTAAAGAGGGGCTTGAAGGAAGACAATGAGATGGTTTGGCACAGGGTGCAGCATGTGAGAAAGCACAAAGGTCATTACTGGATAAGGTGATAAAGGGGCAATCAAAATTGACACCATTGACAGAGCAGAGACAGGAGTCAATATCTCACCAGTGCATAAGAGGTAATAGGCAAGATGGAGATAAGCCATGAAGGACCTTAAGAATGTAGAAAAGTGTTTGCATTTGATGAGATGGAGAAGGGAGAGCCAGTCTTATGTCACCGGGAAGTAAGAACAGTTCACCTGCTCTTTGATTCTATCACCCCCTTCTTTAATTCACTGCAATTATTCCTCATCTCAAGCCAGACTGAAGTCATTGGGACTTCTCTTGTGAGCAACTACTCATCAGTGTGAGCAGGGAGTTCACAATCAGACCCATAGTGATTTTTACAATGTCTATTTAATAGCTTATATGGATTTTAATATACTACACTTTGGCAAAAAAAGGCTGGAGAGAGCCTTTTTAATGCAACATTCAGAATGGTGCAAGGATCTAGGAAGTCAACTTGAGTTTTATGCCATTTTGGCCCTCCCTGGCACATACACTGCACAGATTTAGAAAAAGGTAACATTTTAAAAAAAAAGTCTATTGATCCAACCTTAGTCGTCTCTTCTCTGGAATATTTAATGCATATTCTCTTATAGATCGAACCACAACCTCATTTTCCACGCCTGTCCCTTCTACAAGATTTCTATTCTCTCCAGCAGGTGGTCTCGCAAAGGCATGATTATTTTGTCGTCTATCTTGTGTTCCTCCAGCAGAAGTTTTCCGCCTCAAAATGGACCGATAACTAGGCAATTCTTGCAGGAAGGTAACAGATGGCGATGTTTGATTTGCATCAGGAAGGAAGACTTCTGCAACAAAAAGCAAGCAAATGAACTGAAGTGTAAAACATAGTCAAAATAAAACTGACGATACCAGGAGTAGGGAATTTGTATGAAATGTGCAATAACCCACGGGGAGAAAGAGCACTACTGCGAACTGCAAAAATCCTTTCACTGTCACGAGGATGGAAAGGTGTTAAATGGATGCCCTAGCGGTGAAAGTACAGCTGGCACAAGGAGTTTGGAAAGAGCAAAGATGCTACGAATCATGCTACAGCCCTGCAAAGTTCAAGCCTGCAGCATGATTCAGCAACGTAATTTGGTCCCACATTCACTTCAAGATCAAACTACTTTAGTGACATCAGGACCTACTGTTCTATAACCTATAGGCATGGGTATTTGCTAGGTAAGGCACAGGTATATGTTAAGGAAGTAACACAATGAGCCTACAAACGTCATGACCAGCAAGACAACAGTTTAGCAAAAGTAATGGTGGCGTAACGGCCAAAAAGCTTAGCCTATGCGGCTAGTCATGAGTCATCCTAGACCACAAGATATAGCAAGATAGCATGCTGTAAGGAATAAGCATGACAAAATTGCTGACAGGTAATCACAAGATGCCACTTGATATCTGCTTTAGCTATTTTAAATTAGGAACACGGTAGATGTCTGAACACAAGAATGACACAGTAACTAACTGACATATAAGCTAATAAACTTGAGGTGAAAGGCCTAGTCACCTATGGGAAACAGACACCTTCACATTAGTAGAGTGAAGAAATACAGATATGGAAAAGCTGTACCCTGACCCTGTACCCTGGGGGAGACGCCAGGATGATGACCACTGGCGGTGGCGGTGCCAGTAACTAACACTTTGGGTTTTTCTGCAAGGGAGGTGAGAGTATACAAATGATTTAGATGCCAAACATCTGGACCCTTCTGCATTATACTTCCATTTACTTTACTGGGTGGGAACGTTTGCGATTTTGCTAATTGTGCTAATAAAACTATTGCAAATTAGAAAGGCCTTTCCTAAGTCTCTCTCTTCTGTGTGCATCAGGGTTCTCAACTATTAACTCTGGCTCTGATCTTGAGACAAGACCAGGACAAGCCACATAACGTTAACTTAGGAATTCTAATCAATCCATCATAGATCAGATAACAGAATTGTACCCTAGTGCAACATAGTAGTTTTCCATAAAGTAGTTAGTGTACCAGACACCACAATTTCCTGCAATAACCTTAAAAACCTAATGTATTAATTGCAAAGTTTATATATTATTGTAGGCCAGGATGGTATGAAACATCTCTATAGGGTGGTGAGATGTAAGGCCCGGAAGTTCAAAGGTCTATATTAAATTGTACTAGCCAAGAACGGGCTTTTGAGACAATAAACGTGAAGTGGATTTCCGGGAGATAACAAAGGAGAGGTTAACACAACTTCCCCGCCCTTGGCTATGCAAAAACCTAACCCTTTGAAGGGAAGCCCTAAGGAGAGGGTGACTGTGTGCTGACTGCCTGCTCCTGGAGGCTGAGCTGTACTCAGGAACAGGCTGATCGGCCCAGTCTGGATGAGACAGTCATGAACCTGTAACCCTGGGGAAAACCCAGTTGTGGGTTTAAAGGTCTGACACCTACCACAGCCCCTAGGGGGAGAAGCTGGCCTCGGGTAAGCTGTCCTGCCTATCGCAGGTCACGTTACTGCTCAAATAGGGCTCCTCTGTGCTGTTCTCCCCCGGCTGGCTGAGGGCGAGCGCCTGTAACCCGCAAGGGTGGCTGTTCGCCGCCACCGGCCTGTGCGGCGACCCCGCCTCCTCGGAACAGGGCGCTGCGGGCAAGGGGCCAGGCACGCAGCAAACCCGGCGGAGGGGCAGCTCTGTGCCCAGGAGAGGTGACGGCGCGGAGCCTTTACCCGGGCGGACGTACAGGTGCAGCCGCAATGGCCCCTCTCGCTCCGCTCTCGGAGGGACGCCGGGCACGGAGCGAAGGCAGGGCTCCTTCGCACACCTGCTCCCCGCGGAGACACCGCCGACCCCCCAAGACGCCTGCAGCCCTTCACAGCGGGGCGGCGCCGGGGCCAGACCCCCCCGCTGAATGCGGGGCCAGCCGCGGCTGCAGGGCAGGACCCGGGGCCCCCTTGTGCTCGGCGCTGTACGAGAAGCCGGAGCCCTCCGCCGGGGGAGCGTCCGGCCCAAGCCGCCCGCTTACCATCCTCGCCGCCGCCGGGCGCCCGCTGCTCGCCCATGCCGGACGGGCACCGCGCCGCACGGAGCCGCGGGCGGGGCTTCCAGTTTCCGGCCGTCCATCCCGGAGCCAATGAGAGGAGAGCGGCAGCCCGGTGCATTGTGCCGTCAGAGTGACGTCACACGCGGGGGGGCTGCAGACAAGCCACTCCCCCCCAGCCGCCCCCAGCGGGGGTGTTTGCTCACGCAGGTGACCAGCGCCCCCAGCAGGGGCTGGCCCAGCGAGGCCCCCCACCCGCCACAGGCCAGGGAGGCGAGAGGCACCTGTGCAGTGGGGGCCCGTGGGAAGGAAGAGGAAATGAAACCAGTCCCAGCTCGTATTTCCTCCTCCCTGGCCCCAGCCAGACTCCGGTCTCTCATCTGTACACACAGCGCCTGTCCGTCTGTCTGTATAGACCGAGGGGCTTCCTGTCCATACAGCCTCTGTCCCTCTGTATAGACGGAGGGGTGTCCAGCCCATACCATGTGTGTCCGTCTGTCTAAACTGAAGGGCGTCCTGCCCAGTTAGGAAATTCAAAACCATGTGAAAATCAGGCTGGACTGACTGACTTCAGACCCCGAAAGTTCTCTCTTTTCTACAGTGAGCGGCCTACATGGAAGAGGGCCCACCAAGGAAGTCCCATCCTCACCAGAGCAGCAAACTACCTTTTCCAGAGAATTCCTAATCATTGTACCAAACATAACCTTTCTGTTTAAACAGACCAGGACCTGGCACTCTCCTGTGAGATCTGTGGGATCTGCTTTTTGTTAGGAGCAGGAGTGGGGACGAACGGACAAGACAGTGTTATCTGGGTCAAAACAGAGGCTCCAATATGGACCTTTGGGACACAAGGAAGCTCAGAGCGGAGGCTTTTGAAGGGGTTAGATGAAGTTAGCCCTTATTTCCCTTGTCAGGTCAGGGTAGTCTATCCAGTGGAGGAATCTTGCCTGTGTCATGATGTTGGGGGTTGGGGCACTACACTAGGTAATTCAGGTTAATGGAAGGCCACGAGTGCCAATGAAGTTTTCCTGTGCTAGCCTCTACTCCCTGTCTCCCCACACCTCTTCTCTCATCTTCTGGGTCACGCTGACACAGTTTCGCTACTGTAAGCTAAATTAAATTGGCTTGTACTGGAATTATTTGGGTTTGCTTAACAGTATAAGATACAGTGCAGGTGCTATGTAACTGCTTGAAGGAAGGAAAGAGAGGGGGGAAGAGTCCCCTGTTGAAATTAAGTAAGGTATAAATAAAGTTGTGGCTTGCTGCTTTGGTGCGCTTGATTTGAGACAGACAGTCTCCCTGCGCCATTTGGGATCCCGAATAAACTATCTTTATAAGGATTTCTCTGTCTTGGTGTCTGATTGGGCTAATTGCGCACCGGGCTCGAATCCAAACTGCTGGCGCCTCGGCTAAGGGTCCTCTAGGACCACCAACAATGCAATACTCAGTTTCCAGCATTTTACCTTCATCTCTCTGTTTTTTCTTATTCCTTCTGCTGGGTATATTCCCCTCCAAAGAGAAGGACCAAGTGCAGCTCATGGCAGATTGCATAAGGGATAGTTAGAGTGGATAGTGGACCTTCAGAGCCTAAGACCCACCAGGGCGGGGACTTAGACATCAGCAGAGTGGAGTGCCAGAAATCCAGGGGAACAACAAAGTGATAGCTGGCCACAGGTAGCTAGCTCACTAGGGCTGCCAGATGGTCACAACTGGGACAAACTCACTGACTCAAGTTTTGGAACACAAGAGGCTTTTCTCTGATTAGTTTTGTTAATGGTTTTTGTCTTACAGAGAAATAAGGACAGTGTACCTTTAAAAAGGTATTAAAATCCCCAGTAATGGCCAATGAGATTACATCATCCGCAGAGCACATTTGTGGGGAAGGGGCTTGGCCCATCTAACCCCAGGAGTGGGTAAACCTGATTACAAAACCCTAAGCACTATAAGAAAATTGTTTATCTTGTTACTGTTCATGTAGTTTTTATGCTGGAAAAAGTAGCTTGTTTTAAGAAAATTGTTCCTAATACTGAAGGACACTTGGACTTGTGTAAACAGTACTAGTGCATTAACTTTTTATGGTATTGTATAAGAAAACAAAAAACAATGACTTGTCTCTAGTGAACTATGTTGACTCCAAAGTTGTTCTAAATTAACCTAGACACTGGAAAGCAGTAAGCAGGGATAGTTGCAAACTTTTGTCTTTGAAATCTTGTATGTTTGTATAGCAGCAACAACCCCAGAGACTGTATTTTTTAATATTAATCCGATGTACCAGCTTCCTTCTTGGTCAGCTGTAAGTTTTTAAAGAATGTATAATATTTATAGGCACTAACAAATCTTTGTGATCATCATCTTAAGTGATCTGCTTATGCTTTCATGACTGCAAAGAAGCAGATAGTATGAACATTAAACTAAGAATTGGCCAAACAGATTTTTTTAAGTAAGGTGCATTACTTCCAGGAAAAAAAATCCATTCTGCAATATCAGAACTTAACAAATACAAAGGCCTAGATCCTGCGACAGACAGTGTGGACTGTCTGTGCGCTCATGCAGAACTCCATTGAAGTCTGTTTCCATTGCATTTATATTGATCCTAGGTTTTGTAAAAACTTATTCTAACAAACCCTAAATTTTGAGTCAAATTTTATCAGACAATGAGTCCTTAATTCTGCAGTTTACTCTCATCCGATGAACTTGTGTAGAGTTTGCAGTGGAAAGATTGCAGTATTGTGTTTGAATAAAAGTAACCACCTGTGAAACTGAGTAAAAACGCCATAAAACAGAAGTGAGACAGTTTTACTGTCTCAGTTGATGGAGATGTACAAGGAAACAAGCCTTAAATTATGTTTGAGCTTTTAGTTTTAATATAAGCTAGAGCTGGTAACAGAGGTAAGGAAATGTTTATACTGTATTATGTTTGATCTGAAAGTTTTCCTTTAATCCTGTGCTCAGCATTGCAGAGAGGACTTATTTTCTGGAATAGCGTCATAATTAGATTAATAAGAGTTACCTGCGAAAGGAAAAAAAATATTAATTCAGTAAAATGAAACTTGTGCTAAATCCAGCAATGCCATTTGTGAAAGAGATTCTAGTCAGAGAATTTCTAGTTGTACATTCTAATAGCGACACTAATAACTAAATTCTTCCAAACACACACCTTTCTGATTGATTCTCTGTAGCAAACATGAGTGAGTCACCACAGGCTAATGTTCTAGACTTTCAGTATTATGAGGTAATGATTCACAGATGGAAGGAGAAACTATATCTCTCTTCCACTTGTGGTTCGTTACCTCAGTAATGTTGAACGTGTTTTCAAATTGCTTTAGTAACAATAACTAATGTTCAAGCTACTTGGCAGTCAGTTTTCCCCATGTCTAAAATGCAGATAACAGATAGACATTGACTCTACAAGGTGAAAAAGTGCATAAACATCCTAGTGTAGTCAAGGCAAATTATAGCTTTAATATGTTACCTGATCGAAATAAACATTTGTTAATGCCTCTGCACCAGGAAAAAAGGTCTATTTTAAGTTGGCCCAAGGCTATGCATTAAGTGACTTTCAGAGCTGAGTTTCTGACTAGTCTTTGCAAGGGGCAGTTTTCTTCCTCCTCTTGCAGGTGTTCAAAGTGCACAGGTATGTGTTTTCACAGACGGAAACTTCTGGATGGAAATTACTTTGTGTGTGATTACACACTTTTTGGCCCCCTCTTATGGTAGGGCCATTGACTTCTGAAAATCTGTCAGGTGGTTCTGAGCTAAGAAAACTATACTGCAGCTCAAGCAAGGCAAATGCATTTAGATTCCGCAATCCTTGGTTTGATTCCAGCTGTTAACAGCATGTGACGCTGACTGGATTAGGGGGGCCCTTGAGGTATATTCAGGAGCTCCAATTACTCCCTTCTACACCAACCTTGCGTTGGGGGTGTCACACTGGCTGGATTGGGGGGGGGGGCATTTATTATATTATTTAACATCAGTATGTCAAAATCATAGTAATTCATGTGAGATATGCCATGTCCGGTATGTTAGAAAGGCTGTAATGTGCTAAGTAAGATGACGATGTTCATGTTCATGTGTTATATGTGTAATGGAAGTTATGGATATGGTTGATGTATCTGTATTTCAAATCGTGCTGTGTCTGGGTGACACCCCAGACAGGATGGCTGCAGCACAAGTGCCTGCTTAATGGCCCATTAAGGAAACTCACAGATACAAAGGTCCAGGGGGAGAAGCCAGGGATATGCCTGATGAGTCACCAGTCATTCATGTGACGCTGGATTCCATCTTATTCCTGTAAATTTCTACAAACAGCATGGCAAAGGCCAAAGGACATAAAAGGCAACTGAATGACATCTATCTTGTCTTTTGTCAGCCTACCTCTGGATCAGCTCATCTACAACTGAACTGAAGCTGTGAAACAAAGGACTGAGACCCATCCAGGTACTGGATGTACACCAGAGGGACTATACAAGCCTGCAAACTCCACAATTCTATTAGAAACCTGATATATATGGACTTTCAAATCAATTGTATTTGTCTGATTGCTTTAATCCTTTAACATTTCTCTTATAGTTTGTTTCTTTTTATAATAAACCTTTAGTTTTATTTACTAAAGGATTGGCTGGCAATGTGGTATTTTGGGTAAGATCCAAACTTATATTGATCAGGTACCATGGCTGAGCCATTGGGGTCAGGAGAAACCTTTTTGGTAAAGGGCATAGAGTTTTAAATAACTGGTCTCTTTACTGGTGCTAGTGGCCAACTGGGAGCCAGAGACTGAAATGCAGTAAAGGGGGCTGTGTATATTTTTATTTTGGTTTCTTGATAACCAGGGTGGGGAATCAGAAGCACTGTTTGTGGCTGGTGGGGAAGTCTGACTTCAGTGTCACCCACCAGTGCTGGGAGAATCTGCTCTCCTTTTACAGCCTACCCTGACCTTGGCATTTTTAGATGGCTACCCTAGGCACGAACGGGTCACACAGCACATAACCTTTCAGGTGCTGAACTGCGAATAATCTCCAGTCCCTCTAAATATCAGGCAACCTGATATTTCAGGAGGTTTGAAATGAAGCTTCTCATTTGTATTGTTGAAAAATGATTTCACTGCCATTGCCCAGCTCTAGTCCTAACTCCACAGTATATACACTATTTGTGCTACAGTTGCCTAATTATTCATGTTTACTGTGGTAGTGGCTAGGGACCAACCAAGAATGAGTCCCATTGTTCTAGGCTTTGAGCAAACATGGAATAAGAGATGGTCCCTGCCTTGAAGATCTTATAATGTAAATAACGATTCTTCCAATTACAACTTTATCATAAAGAATTCTTTCTATGGGTGGTACTTTTCTTAGCACTGAGAACAATTTATTGAATGGAAGAAACAATGTGACTGCTAATTAAAAACATCACCCTTCTGAACTTCCCAGCAAAGCATAGCTTTCCACATGACACAAAATGATCAGCTTAATGTCACCCAAAATCATTCTTTAAATTGTGGAGTTAGTTGAAAAGGAACATATTTTTAGTGAAAAATTGTCCCTTTTTTTGTTGGAAAACTTAGAAATGTTACATGTTTTGTCCAGGTCTATAAAATTATCATAGCAGCCTTCTGCCAAGTGGGGATGTAGGAGAAAAGTCATGCATCTGAAATCACTGGGATACTGTAGGAGAGTAAAAAGTTAAAAGCTGGACAAGTGGTCAGGCCTAAGTTACAGTGAATGAGGTCATGGCATGGGCAAACCTTATTTCTGCTAACTGGTGTGAATTCTAGTTAGAGTCTGTTATCTCTCTTCTCCTCCTCCCTTCCTGGCCACTTGTGCAGGGGTTAAGTCTATCACCACTCCTGCATAAGGCCTTATCTTCCTTCTCCCCCGGCATACTTTTATTTCAAAGAACGTTAGTGTAAAATTTATAGGTTTTAAGGTGATGTGCCTGACCTCTGTATGGTAATCCTGTCAACAACAAACAGGGGTGGGTATAATTATATTCATTATATAGTTGTTAATATTCATTTTATAGATGTCAATGTAACCAAATAAGGGTCTATGGGGAGTTGCTGGAAATGGATACATTTAAATCCTGTTATGGATAAAAGAATCGTAAAGTAATCCCCTCATTGCTCACTTGCGGCATCGAGGTGGAACAGGCAGGCAATAAAGGGTTCCGTCTCCCCAATCCATCCCCCCAGGACAACCTGTTTGGTTATTTCTAACAGATACTCTATGGATTCATAAGCTCCAAGAGTGTAGTTGGTCTTGCTCTTTCCAAGTTATTGGTGCAAAACACTTTTCTCCAATAGCTGACATAAAGAGGAATTTGAATGACTGCTGAATACAGTGTGCTTTGTCACCACAGTGCCACAAGTCTAGATCTCCATCCAGGAGCAGCCATGTGACTTCAGTGGACCTTCTTTTTCTGGTGGTTCTTTCACAATACAACATTTTTTAAAGTTTTTTCAAATTCTTTCAAGTGCACTTCTCAACACAGGTCAGTCCTTCATGCTTTCTTCATTCAGTCCCACTGCTTTCTTGCATTAGTGTGTAGTTTGGTCAGCATGCAAGCAGTTCCCAACTCAATAGTACAATATAGCTACAAGTTAGTGCTTTACAATCATGCCAAGAATGTTTCAGAGGGGTAGCCGTGTTAGTCTGTATACAGCAAAAACAAGAGCCCTGTAGCACCTTAAAGACTAACAGATTTCTGCGGGCATAAGCTTTCGTGGGCTGCAACTCACTTTGTCAGATGCATGCCAAGAATGTGGCTTTAGAAAAGATATAGTTTTATGGCATAACTAGAATTTCATTCCGAAACTGTGCATTTAATAAGGGCATTTAATGCAACATAAACATACCTTAACCATCTTAGAAACTTGGAAAAGCACCAATTGGTTGGCAACCAGCCAAAATAAACCTCAGCGATCGGAATAACAAAGCTTCAATAGCCCTTTAGAATTTAAAGGAAGAAAGAAGAAAACTTGCCCTCATTGTCTTTTTAGCTTTGATTAACTCCAAATAATCCTTTTGTAGATAATGTATTTGTATATGGCAGAAGGCAGGATTTATTAATTTAACTCTTTTGGGTCCTGATCTTATTCCCTTTTAAGTCAGTGGCAATGCTCCTATTGACTTCAGTTGGTATGGAAATGGTGGCTAGAACATATTAATGAGCAGAGAGAACTTGAATGAAAAGACAACTCTGTCTATTTGGATTATAAATTTTTCAGGGCAATAACTAGTTTTGCAATTTTTTTGTAAAGCACCGAGGACTTTAGTGACCTATTTTTTGTGTATATCGTGTGCTATCTCTTTGCTGCGTGTGTACCAGAATGTTTTTCAGAACTTCTGGGTTCTCTTCCTAAGTTAGCTCTGTACATGTAAGATCTTTGAACATGAAATGTTCAGTAAAGTTATGCAAGTATGTAAATCTTTGGAGGATTAATACATTAATGGCATTCTTAAGAGAGATTTCAAAGAAAGAGAGAAAATATCTCATAGTAAGGGGAGAATTGGACTATGATTCCCCAACCTGCAGTGTCAGTCAGAGCTGCACCTGTGCAGTGTGGGGTCTGTTTGGCTAAACTTGATAATTTCTTTTTAATTTAATAGTATGGAAATTAGGCTGGGAACGGGCACCTTAGGACAGGGCTTGACAAATCCCAGGTCGCCATGGTGTCTAGAAACTTAAGTCTGGTGCCTAGTATTTTTCCGTGGGGAGCAGCCACTGCACTCCAGCCAGGGCACCACTGTGCCCGTGTGGCATGGGGGGGAGTGCTGCAGCTGGCGCATGCCAGCCAGGGTGCCCTGCTGCTGGGCCCACATTGTCTGGCTCCTTAATTTTTGAGCTGGCTCCTAGCTCCAAACCAATTTGTCGAGCCCTGCCTTAGGAGAAGCACTCTTACATATAACGGTATAAATCAAACTCAATGAACCTATTTCAAGCTATTAACCCTCCCAGAAATCCGAATACGATCTAGAACAAACTTGGCATCAGTTACTGGAAAGCGCATTAGCCCTTCAGTTATAGGATCAGCCCACAAACCCTGAGAGGGTGAGAACGGCGCAGCCCCCCCACTGCAAAAAACAAAATGCAGCCAAGAGAAATAAACCCAAGCGCCAGGCATTACAAGGCGGGGCCAAGCAACTGCTGTGAACACCCAGAAGCAGAGGCCTTGTCTTCAGGGAAAAACGTATGCGCGAAGACCTGTTAACTACTTAACACGCCTGTCTACATGTGGCTGGGAGGTGCTTCCCTCCCAGGCCCCGCCCCTAAACAGACACGCCCTAGCAGCGGCGTGTGGCCACGGCCCCTGGGACTGGGCTGTCGGGACTACCCCACAGTACAGCTGTGCCCGGGGGCCCGCTCCGCAGGTGGCTACTCAGGCGTTAACACGACACCGGCCTCGTCTACACTAGGATTAAACCCCGCCCGCTCGCCCGCCGAACCGCGGCTTTGGAGCTTTCGGGGTACGGATCGAGCCCTACCCGGAGCTGGGCGGCTCCGCGGGCCGGGCGCTCCCTGGGGCAGGGAGGGGGTGAGCGCGTCCCTCCCCGGCCGCTGAGCGCAGCTCCCCGTTAGCAGCAGCAGCCAGCCCGGGGCGCCTGGGTGCCCCGCGCCCTGCCTGGCTAGTGATCCCCGCCCGCCCCCGGCAGGTGGGTGCGGCGCATCCCGCCGCGGGATTTCCGGGAGTAGCGGCTTCACCTGCCGGGCGCAAGGTGAGGAGCTGGCCGGGGGCTTGGAGCCATTCGCCGCCGTGTCTGGAGCTGGCCGGGTGCTGGGTCCCCCCCGCAGCCTGGAGAGACGCTGATCCCTGCGCAGCCCCTCTGAGTAAGTGCCGGGAGGCTTCTCCCTGCCTCTCTCCTCTGCTCGTCTTCCCCCTTCGATGGGTCCAGGCGGGATCCTTTCTTAACCGTAGGGAAGTCGCATCCCCTCTGGGATAGGTAGGGGCAGCGCAGTTTGGCCCTGCCCTTGCTGTGCCGGGGGAAGGAGGCCAGCTGTAGAACTCTTGGGGGGAAAGAAATTGGCCAAGGGGTTGCTGTTAAAACGGATCATGCCACTTCGTGACATGCCAAGGCAACCATCTAACAAGTGCTTGGGTAACCTTTGGACCTGTTGACCGACGAGGAAGTGAAAGGAAGACATTGGGTTAATGACCATCAGTGATAAGAAAAAGTCACTGAAAAAAGGTGGGCTGATTGTGTTTATTGCCGTTAACAATCATTACAGTTTACCAGGCTCTCAAGACCCTGTAGGGATCTGAGTGCTGTTGTTGTGGCTATGTGATGTCTTCTGTTGCTATTTCCAAGGGTTTTTTTGTTTGTTTTTTACTCTGTCTAGAGAGGGAGAGAGACAGCAAGCAGAAAGGTAGAGTACAGTGTGAACCAGGATATTCTTTTGCAAGTCAAATAATATCGGGTAGTACTGAACTGCAAATGAAAACGTTCCTCAGCGTTATAAAGTCTCTAATTCACAGCAAGATTTAAACACATGCAAAATACAAATTTAAAAGAAGAATTGGATGTAAGGCCTCCATGAAACAGGTAGGACAGATTAGCTGAACTCTGTTAAGTTTAAAAAGCAAACACTGGCTTCTAAACTTTGATGCCTTAGATGGTTCAAAATCCCTCTGTATCATATACATTCAGTGAAATGCTCTGCCTCTTTTAGACTAAGAGCTAACATCGAAATGTAGATCCCTGTGATGGGGTTGGTGGTCTGTGCTACGCAGGAGGTTAGACTAGATGATCACACTGGCCCCTTCTGGCCTTAAACTCTGTGATTCTATTAATGACTTGAAAGGGCTCCAGGTTGATGACACTGCTGAAATTTGATCCTGCTTGCTCTGGAATCAATGGATCCTGCTTGCTCTGGAATCTGCTTCAACTGGAGCAGGATTGGGTCCTTGTAGAATAAGCTGCAGCAATTTTCCTCCCCATTGTAAATGTTAACTCCTTGCTGAGCATTCATTTAAAAATAGTCACAAGGGACAGAGTCCGACACCCTTACTGCATATCCTAGCACTGACTTCACAATTAGCTCCTCTGACTTGTACAGTGAGGAATCATTCAATGTGAGTTAAGGGTACAGAAGTCTGGCTCCCTAGTTACAGGTTAATGTACAGCAGTGTTTCTTATCCAGTGGGTTGCAACTCTCTCCCAGGAGGTCAGAAGGCATTGAGTTTTATTACAATAGATAGTAGGGACTATTTTGCTCCTAGCCGCCCTTTACCCTTGAAAGTAGTTTTCTTTATCAGCCTCGCACAAGTACATAAATTATGTAGGCTTTTTATCACAGATACCTTTTTAAAATTATTTTTTTACCCTTGTTTTAATAGTGTATATGTAAAGGGGATTGTGACATTTTTGGACTTTGAATAAGGGGTCACAAATCAGAAAAGGCTGAGAAACACTTAAGTAGGGGATCAAATAAAAACGTTCAGATTCTGGTGAGAACGCTTGGCGCCTGCTCTAGTCTGAGAGCTTGATTCATTTGAATAGCACCTGTACATTTGCCACATTTGGTTAGCCACTGCAGCCCAGTGTTTTGGCAATCACATATTTGTTACTACAGTATAAACGTCTTACACAGTGCTGTGTAGTCATACCTAATTTGTGCAGAATTTTGTCTTGTGCTCAGAAAGGGATTATTAATCAAATTACCCTTGGTAGTATATTACAATTACTGTACTGGACATCCGCAGCTAAAAGCGCAAGCAGATCCACCTTAGATAGCCAAGTCTTTCTAGCAAGGGCTGTAACATATTTGTATGCTCTGACTGGGTACGAGGGGGTGGGGGGAACACACTTACCCCTGTGTTACACTGTATTTTAAGTAGTCATGGCTTGTCTTAAACAATTATATTTCATCGGTATGAAATTGTCTGAGAACTGGATACAAAGAAGAATAGAGTGGAGGAAAATAGCCATGACAAGTGGACAGTTTCTGTTGCATACTGAAACTCGACAGTTTGTTGCATACCGTTCTCTACATACGGAAACCACATCTGAACTCATTCATTAGAACATATTGAAGTGTGTATTTGTTTCTCCCCCTGCCACGGAGCTGCTGTTTTAATTTGAAAATAAATGAACTCCCAAAGGTAGCCACATAAATAGCAGTGAGGTTACAACATTGAAAAAAGGAAGTTGACTTGGAAATTACAGATGGGAACTATATCCTTCTAAGCTTGAAGACAGTAAATATATTTACCATTCTTGTTCTTATAAGATTATAACTCATTTAATTTACATCAGTCTTTCCAGTTGAACTAGTTGATGAGGCTCTTGAAACCGATACATTTCATTAAATTATAATATGAAACTGGCAACAAAATTGATTAGGTTTACATTACCAATGCAGAATAAGGAAGCTGATGCAAAGCAAAAGGAACCATTCTATTAAAATTAAACCTAAATTATTCAAGACTTCTTACCATATTGGTGTACTGTGCTGTGTCTTTCTATGTATAGTTATCATTCCAAACTGATGCTCTTCTTTAGAACTAGTTTGTGTGTGCGTGCGTGCGCGCCCAAACAGTCTTTTCATGCACCAGGATTCTTGTTGCCTGTAGTTGTCAGTGCTGGCTAGTGGAAAGTGGGAGTAACAAGATTACTATTTATTTTTAAAACAGATTCAGTCCTGTTCTGCTTCATAGAATGCATCAGTGCATAGTTTGGAATGGACTCCTACTTACATGTCAGCGTAGATACAGCTGTGATGGGTGTCTTGGAAATATACATAGCTGGTTTTCCAGTGATCTGATTATAGGCTGGATAAAGTATTTTGAGTTGTATAAATAGGGGCTCAGCACAAGATTCAACTGATCTTCTGAGTATTAGCAGAAATCTATCTCCTGCATCATTCACAATTTCTTATTCATGCAATCTTTTTTTCTGTCTGATACATCACCCTACCTTTCAGTTTGGCTATTTCTAATTGTAATAGTTGTAGCATTTTAGGACACCTCCCCCCCCCCCCAATAAGTGGTAGTTTGCACAGAATGGATTGAGTTTTTGTAGTTGTCATGTATAGTTTCTTTTAAAGATGTTTGGATATAAAAATAGCAAATGTCACATGCTGTGTTCTAGTTTGTGTCCCCCTCTAGTACAGTTGCTAGTCCACAGAAGATAATAGTGGATGCCGTTTGGTTACACTGATGTTGGGGATGTTACTATACAAACCAGTCCAAAGTAGACCTGGCACAGCGTAGCAGCAAGTGAGAGTTCAAAATGGAAGTGTGTGTGTGTGGGGAGGGAAGCAGCCCCACAATACAAGGACAGGTAACCTTTTTACCATCGATCCTCAGTGAGTAATGGCATATGGAATAGACTTTAGCTCTAGACATGAAGAGGAAAAAGCACATGCATTCCAGTGCTTCGCAAAATCTTGCAGACTTACTGCGAGAACCTCAAAATCAGGTAGTGTCCTGATACTATTATTGCACTGAGTTCTAGGCTGGAGAGTTGGACTAGATCATATGGTATGTATTTGATTAGCTGGACCTGTCTCCTGTGACCAAGGAATCAGGCCATCTCAGTAGAAGCCCTTGCTAGCTGTTTGTTCAGAGAGGTTGTGTTCTTGTTGAGCTGGGATCCAGTGGCCTTCTGGAATTGCCCCAGTTCAGGCCTGATGCTGCAAGGTGCGGAGCACCCTTGGGCTCTTGAAGTTCCTTTCCAGAGGATGCATTGCTGTTGAGCTGTGATCCAGTGACCTACTCTGCAAACCCCCTTTGTACAAAATCTGGGAAATGTCCACACAGCTGGAGTGACTGAATTGGTGTTACGACAGTGCCTTAAAAAACACACGTGTGCATACATGCACACTGCCTCACCTGTGGAATGGCAAAGAGAGCCATCTATTCTATTGCTACCATACATTTTCAAATTCAATATTGCAAGAATGACTAACAATGAGGGGAACAACATCAGAGAATGAGATATGACATGAGAGATTTATGTACTCTATGCGGCAGCACTTCTAGGATTATCTTCTCAGAATGTGTGCGTGGTAGTTGGAGCCTGGGTAAACGTGGCAAGAAGTGGAGGTAGTGGTACAATGTGTGAGCCTTGCTTACTGTGCTTATGAAAATGTAGACATTTGCATTGTGCTTGATCTAGGAAGATTTGCAGGGTGGGAGAGAAGAACATGGCCACTGTATGTCAGTCAGATGGCTGCACTGACTTGCTCCTGCTAATCTGGAAACATATTAAATAAAAAATTAAAGCATCCAGGAAGCAAAAGACAGATGGAACAATATTTTTAAAAGGTAAATCTGCTTCTAGAAGGATGTCTAGTTGCTAGATAACTGAAAATGACTTTGAAATGTAAGGTTAGCTGTAAGAATGATAAATGTGTAGTCTTTATCTTTTTGGGATGGGGAGTCTATGTGTGGGGGTGGAACAGAGGAAAAATATTATCATGAAATTCTGATAGATCCCAAGCTAGTAAACCATTTGAATATGTTTCTTTTATCCATCAAATAATTCTACAGGACTGAAACATGCTCTTTAGAAGTTAAGAGGGCTTCGTCACACACTTAAAGTTAACCACATTTAAATACTTTTCTGCATAAGGATAGGCTGCTGAAGTGTGCAGTAATCAGGGCTCACTTTCCCTCTCATGTCACTTATCTCTACCATGATATCTGTTGATACTGGACACTTAGTGATCAGTGTGGATACCAGGGAGACATGGTACGCCCAATTTGCAGATCAATAAGATTTAATGTGCGAGGTTTTCTATAGATATACTAGTTAAATAAAAAGCCTAAAATTAACTACAGTATATCATACTCACTAAGCCTGGAGAGCTAAGCAGTTACTCGGAAGGCTGTGTACAGGAATGGCTTTCTTCAGGGGCCCCACCAGGGAGTCAATAGATCCTCTGGTCTAACTAGAAGCACCTCCCTCCAAGTCAGGTTTTAATGGAGCATGCCCCTGTGTCTAAATAATGACGTCTTATACCCTTCCATAAACAGCTTCTGACAAATCAGGTCAGCCAGCTGCTTATTTGATGTGCCATCAATTAAAGCTTTAGGGACGTATTGGAGAGCTCGATTCCACAGAACCCAATGCAGGGGGTTGATCCTTCCATGGCCTTGCTCTTGACCATGCCCTAGGTTAACTCCCTCAGGGATTAAACCATCTTCCCTGCTCCCTTGATTCTGACAGATGATCTGAGCAGCCACTTTTCCTCCCGTCTGTGTAGTAACTTTCCCTTTGTGCTGATCAGGGAAGGCTTGGCTCACTAGTAAGTGAGCTTGCTGAACTTTCTGTAACAGTGCCGCCCACGTCATAGCTGTTCAATTCAGAGTACCCAAAGCAACTTTTACTTGCAGACATAGCCCTTCTATGAAACGAGTTGGAAAGTCTGTGTCCATAAGGTCTTGGCCTTCCTCCTCATGCCCCATAGCTTGCCATAGGATCTTTTTACGTTGTAAGCAAGCATAAGGGCTTTCCCCCAGAGCTTGCCGCTCCAGATAAAAACGTACCTCCATGTGCGTGGCAGGATCTACTCCCTCAAAGACATCCCTCATAAGGGTACCCCTCTGTATGTCCACAGGAAGTCCCAAGAAGGTGTCTAATGGGAGACATTCCCTCAAGAGCAAAGCATAATCACTGTAATTGAACTGAGGCACTGTGGTAAGCTGTGCAAACCAGGCAACCACATTGTCAGGGGTGATGTTTCCTAAAGTTTTTTTCAGTGCCTGCACTTGCTCAGGTCTCAGTATCTTATTCACTTTGGTGGTGGTTTCCTCCTCTCCAGTAGTCTCTTTCTTGGTCTCTACAACCACAGGAGCCATGGGCACAGTAGCCCGTGGCATATCCCCCTCAGCCAGCTGTTTTGCTATCTGCCTGAGAGGAGCATAGGGGGAAGGACATTCTATGCTCTGATCTGACTGGTTCTTATCCCACGCAGCCTCTGCGTAACGGTTGACAGATCAAAGTCCTGCACACCATCACTCTCTGCACTGTCACAACCTCCATCTGCCTGCATGGTAGCAATAATTCCCGGAGCACCCTCCAATTCCTTTGTACACTGAGACTACTGCTGCCAACAAACTATATGGGACTGGCCCTCAGTTTCCCTCTTTCTCCCCTCTGGGACAATGCATACTGCAACTTGTGCATCCTTACATTTTGCTTCCCAGATATGAGCTGTTTCCTCCCACTGTCTAGCTTCCTCTTTGTACCCCTCTGCATTGTGCTGAGAGTTAGAGAGCAGGTTAGCCGGAGTGAGACAGTGGGACACTGACGATTCATACTCTGTTTTCAGTTTCTATATGTGACCTTGGCATACTATCAATTGTTGATGCAGCTCCTTGTTTTCTTTGGCTAACTTCCCTAACTCTTCAGTAAAGGTTTTAGATATGAGCCCATGTAAAGCAGCCAAGTGTGTTTTTCTTACGATCAGGCTTTGTCTCTATGAACTGTTCCCACTGGAACATCAAGTCTGCATATGCCATTTTACCCTTAAATGCTCCTCCAGACCTTGGGTCTTTTCCCAGGCCATCCACAAATGCTTCCATATCTGAGACGGTTTCTAGTTAAAGGAGGGCGGGTGTGGCAACCCCTCAACCACCTGACTCACAACTATTCCTGTAAAGGACATAATGCCCTCCTCTTGAAGCCAAATACAGATGCAGCTTCACGGAGAACCATGCCAGACAGGTTGCTACCCTGCTGACACACAGTGAGAGGAAACCCTGGCACCATACACCTCAAAGATCATCTCACTCACAGCTGATCGAACCCACCCAGCAAGGATGCCAGTTGTTGATACTGAACACCTAGTGATCAGTGTGAATACCAGTGAGACATGGTACGCCCAATTTGCAGATCAATAAGGTTTAATGTGCAAAGTTTTCTATAAATATATTAGTTAGATACAAAGCCTAAAATTAACTACGATATATCATACTCACTAAGCCTGCAGAGCTAAGCAGTTACTCGGAAGGCTGTGTACAGGAATGGCTTTCTTCAGGGGCCCCACCAGGGAGTCAATGGATCCTCTGGTCCAACCAGCAGCACCTCACATGGAGTCAGATGTTAATGGAGCATGCCACTTTGTCTAAATAATGACTTCTTATACCCTTCCATAAACAGCTTTCACCTAATTACCTCTCTACTCATTATCATATAGGCTTATTAACTACATTGGGTTTTCATCCTTAATTACATTCCATTCTCCCCATAATTGGGGTCATCAGAACATCTGGTGATAAGAGGGGTGGTAAGTATAAAAGTATGCCCCTTGGCAATGAAACGTGTACCCCCAGATGTTCAAAGATAACTTGTTCCCATCACCATTATCTATGTGCAGCTGCAAGCATACACATTGTGTATTTTGTCTTATGTGCTGTGGTATGCAGAAACTGAAACCATCTGCAAGGTTACTTGGTAGTCCTGTTCATCTCTGCCAACTGGAAGATGTCATGCTACTGGGAGCAGACTAGCCAAGCAAGCAACTGAAGCTCTGCTAGGCCTGTAGGACAGTGGTCAAGCAACTCAAATTATACTTGGCCTCCAACAGTATCAAAGTGATTGCCACTAAAGTTAGATGTCTGTTGTGAAGTCACTGGATCTTTCATAAAAGATCTACAATTCAGGGCTCCATCTATCTTGAAACAAGGGTTCAGGGTATCAATGAAAATAATGTCAAGGTCTCACGTACACCCAACATCTTAAATAAAAACAGATGCTGAGGGAAGATCAAGTGACATTTGTCACTGTGGATCTAATCCTGCCCCCAGTTACATAAATGATAAAATTCCCACAGACATCAGTGGTCCATGATTCAGCCTTTTTTCATTGTTACCTTACATAAACTTCAGCCTAAGTGCTCTCCAGAGCCTCTTGGAGTTTTATCCTTCCTCTTAGAGTTTTATCTCACAGGGTCTGATTGTTCTTTTGCTTCAGAGAGTGACACTCCATTAGATACTACTGTGTTTGGACCTAATAGGACTTGCCTGATCTGGTGAATCAGCAAAAAAGCAGTGTATATACTCCTAGAACCAGATACCCTGGCACTGTGTGTGTGTGTGTAATATTTTAATATCAATTTCAGACTGACTAATTAAAATGTGCTAGTCATAAGCAGAATTTCTGGCTTTGGAGAGAGATCTTTCCATATGAAATTGGGTAGGGTATATTAAACAGGAAAGGAATCCATAATATAAAAACTCAAAGGGTGACAATAAAGAGAGAACTGGTGGTGCCTTATATCAATCAAAGACTCCTTATAGGAAAAAATGTGGTTTAAGTTTGCTGTATCAAATATTAGTACTTCTTGGTTGGCTAACATTCCTTTTGTGCTTGGTTACTAAGAAATATATACTTCCTTGTAGTTCAAAAAACAATTGTTAACTTGAATGTTATTTTTAAAGACAACTTCCAAGTTGGTTTGGTTTCTTTTTTTTTAACTTCAGGATTTGAGTAAGTGAAAGCAAATACTTACTCTATTTGTATACTGACACTACTAGGAATGTAACAGCAGCTCCAGGTCCTGTTTTAATTGATTTGTTTGAAACTTGATAGGACTGAATGTGCATGTTCACAAACATCTTCCTGTGTGATTAATATGCTAAATGAGGATTAATGTCTACAAAATGAAATCCCCATATCTGCAGAACTAGGTCCTGGTGCTGCCTTACCACATGCATTTTAGAGGAAGGAAAGAAAATATGGCTATTCTTTTGGCACTTGACCTCGAAAAAATGAGCATATCGCAGTACTGCCATCCCAAATGTTCAAAAATCATGAGTCAGGCTCACCAAAAATCCTGAGATTTGGCTTTTCACATCATGATTTATGTAAAAATAATAGATTTAGATATAGTGTTCTTTTCATTTGCTTTCTACTTTTTGAGGCTTTAGGGTGCACTGGGGTCACATTTTTTAAGCTTTCTCTATAGTCACGAAGGCTACTTACTTTTTCTTTAAGAATGAAAGCTGAAATCATCACATAGCCACTTGACTTCAGGAGCTGGGCTTTAAGGAGAAAAATAATTATCATAAGACTCTTGATAAAATTGTGAAAGTTGGCCACACTGCTGTGCTTGCCTACAAAAGCTCTGAGGTTCCGGAACTTGATAACCCCAGAAGTTATTTACCAATCTACAGGAAAGTATCAACTCCCTAATGGCCGCCTATCTGTCTTATATGGCCCCCATTTCCATGGTATCTGAATGCCTCCCAATTTTTAAGGTTTTTATATTTGCAGCAGGCCTGTGAGGTAAGGAAGTGCTATTCTCCCCCAATTTCCTGAAGAGAAGCAAAGGCACTGAGACACAAGTGACTTGCTGACGGTCACACAGAGATTCTGGGGGAGAAAGGTAGAAAGGACTCAGGTTTCTTGAGGCCTAGGCTTGGGCCCCAACCACTGGGCCAGCCTTCCTCTTTGTGAAGATGAGATTTGCTGAATGACTCAGTAATGCCCCTTAACCTTCCCTGCCCCCCTCAACAGTAGTTGTTTTGTGAAGATTTATTCAGTCAGAGAAGAAGTTTCAAAGTAAGGCTAGTATAAAAGTATTTCGCTCTTGCTGACTGAGAGGACCACACCGGAGGTCAAAGAGAAGGAAAGTGTCACATGGCCCGACGATGACCCTCCCCCCAACTTCTAAGGACCTCCTCCCAACCTCTTGGTGAAAAGGCAATGGGCTGGGTCCCATACCACACCAGTGCCTCATGGAAATTTATGGAGAGATGATGGTGCTGGTTGCACTGTAAGAACCTAAACAGAATGGAAATGGAGAGCAGTGGGGCCTGGGACCTACCTTTCATGAGTTTGGCTCTCAGGGTTGCTCTGCAAGTCTTCATGGCTGAGCTTTAGTTTTTAAGGGGAGCAAGAAGAAGAGATGGTATGTGGGTTTTTGTGTCTGGCTGGCCTTTTTCCCTGGTCAGGTAGGCTTGCTGTGAAGGAATCCTTTGTTGCTTTTCCGGAAGCAATGTGTGTCTCACAAGTAGAGCTGGTAAAACACTTTCTAACACAGCAGTCTTCGGTTGGAAAATGCTGATGTGATGGAATTGACACGTTCTGTGGGAACCCATCAATTCCATCAAACTTTAGATAGAAACTTGGCTTCCTGGCTTACCAGCCTGATGGGTTGCCCAATTCCCAGGGTAGCAAGCTCCTGAGGGAATTTGCACTTCAGAAAGTAAGCTGAAAAATTCTGTTTTTGGTTCTTCCAAATCAAATTCTCAAAAAATTCTTCTTCCTGTGGAAAAATTAATTTTTTTTTGTCCTGAATCATAACAAATGAGTTTTTGTTCTCCACAAAATTTAAGTTTTTTTCATAGTTGGGAAATTCTGTTTTCCAGCCAGCTCTCCTCAGACGGCTGTGACTGTATGTAACCCTGACAATTCTTTTAAACCCTGTGCTTTTACGTTGCGTGTGGGGTGAATCTGCTGATTACTAAATAGCTGGTAGAGAATTTTTTTTATCTAGCACACACCAATAGTTTTTAAGGAAACAAAACCAAAGAACAGTTCTCACTATTATATTAATAACAGGGAGTTAAATCCTGCACTCATTCTCCAAGCAAAACCCCCCGTTTTGTCTGTCGCAAAGAGAACCTAATCCTTCCTGGGCTTTTATATAAAAAATATGTACACTAACATAATTGATTAATTTGGTCAGCTGATTACTGGCTTAATGTATTACTTTAAATTGCTCTTAATCTTTGGTCTATCTTGATATGTGTGGGATTGTTACCTGAATAACGTGAAAAGTTGAGCATTAAGTGCTTATGTTTATAGTTTCTTGTGGGCAAATATCAGATTCTATTCAGTAATTATTTGTTTGCACAATGGGATGAGCAACTGCAGAATATATTTAAATTGCTTACTATAGTTTTTATTACCACGTATATCCATGAATCTGGATATAGCTGTTTGATTTGATCCTGATAGATACAATGCAATAACAGATGTAATGTACTATATAACACATTTATCTCATGTACTAATTTATTTTCACCTAAACACGGATATTTATATGGGGTGCTATTTGCTGGGCATTTCCCGTATGTTTCTAGCTTTCAGTGAGTGTACGCCCATGCTCCCTTCCCCCTGGGTAGACCTTGACTAAATACATCAAAGCAAAAACTACAGTGCCTTGTCTCATTAACGATCTCATTATAAAATCCTATCTCAATATAAAAACAAACCATTTTTTTTAAGCAGTAAAGACCTAACCAGCTACGCTTACCCCATCTCTCTGTAAGATACTTGAGATCTACAGATGAAATTCTGTGTGCCAATTTTGCAGGATCTGGGCTCGGGTTTGAAGTCAGTGAAATGTACCTAAAGAGAAACAGGATCAGTCTGTAGATCAGGGACCATCTGTTTGTCACATATCTTTTAAAATAACTGATTTCTATACTGTTAAAATGTTGGGAAAGTCTTTTTACACAGAGGCTTCATGCTCAATCTAGTGCCTTAATTTTAGATGAGGACTTGCATTTCTACATAGCCAGTTCCACTATCTTTGTAACTACTGGTAAATACATGTTGTCCAGAGGGTAAATAGGACCCAGATGATGCTATACTTACTTAAGACTGTTCTCCATTTATATATATCTTATTGCTTTATTCATTATTAGTCCAGCAAGTACAAAGCCATTTTTGTCCAGATGCTGACATCTGTTGTTTTTGTTCCTTGCTATTGGGCAGAAAATCTATTGGATCTAATTTTTGTCTTTTATTAGGTTCAGAATGAACCACCCACTAATATAATACTGAAGCAAAAGAGACTCCAGGTAAAGAAGATTTCTCATCCATAATCAAGGAATCAGATTCATCATGTCTTCTCACTATAATGAAGCCTTTGAAAACCCAGACTATCACTATTCAGAGACATTGGAGATTGACAGAGAGTAAGTTTGACTGATAATTTGTAAAGTTTTAATGACCAATAATACTGTTGGTAAAAAAGGGAATTAAATATTTAGAACTCATGGGGTGGGGTGGAACTTGTTACCAGTTCTATTTTTGCTATCCATTTTAATCACTCCTAAGTACTTCTCTGAGAATATGTCTGTGGAGGCTGTCTTTTGCAGTGTTGTGGCCATGTTGGTCCCAGGATATGAGAGAGAGAAGGCAGGTGAGGTAACATCTTTTATTGGACCAGCTTCTGTTGGTGGAATGTACAGATTTGAAGAAGAGCTCTGTGTCACTCAATTTGTACCTCCCACGAACAATAGTTGGTCCAGTAAAAGATATTACCTTTACTAATTTGTCTCTCTTTTTGTGTTTTTACATTTCTACACGTATCATAGTGACTCTGTTATTATTTTACACTTTAGATTAATACATTTCAGGATTTATAGTTGGAGGTACCAAGGATTTGTTAGTTTAATCAAGTTTTCAGCAGATATGGAGATAGTAAGTTTGCTGCATGCTTGGAGCCTGATTTTACAAATGCTTATGCATGTATTTAACTTTGAATGGTCCTCCCCCACTGATTTCAGTGGGACTGAAGTTTTAGTCTCTCTAATTCAGTTAATGATTGGAGCTCATGTCAGAACTTTGACATCTGGATTCTAAGCATTGTATATTATGAAGATGTTTTAAAACGTGGTAAAATAAGATATGTAACTTATGTCAAAAACATTGTTTGAATACTTCACATCTAAAAACAAAGGAAAATAGATACTTCTTATCCTTTTGGTCACCTTTATTCCTTTCTTCCTTTTTGTTTGTTTTGTTTTGTTTGCGCATGCAGCAGAGAGTGGAATTCATCCTTTCACCAAAACGTTTATGATTCCTCGCTGTATAATGACTCGTTATATGGTGCCTATGAAAGTCGCAATGGAAGAAGACAAGGAAAACAGGATTATCCCATGGCTATACCAATGGCCTCAATGCAGCCTGGCTTCCGATATAGCCAAAGTAAATCAAGATTAGATGTCCCCAAGACAAATCCATATGGAAATGCACATAGTATGTAATGCCACACTAAAAGCCTATGTATAATAGACAGCATTTTGGGAGTCCGTTCCTGAGGTTGATCTAAATAGCTGTTCATCTTGACTTCTAAAGGAGCTCTGCATTCATGGCAGGATCAGGCCAGAGTGTATTTTATAGACGTGTCCCTCTTAGGAAATTAAAATGTAACATCTTTGTTGGGGAAAAAAAATCCTCTATTTTCAAAGGGGGGGAGCCCTTAGTTCTAAAAAGGAACATTTTAGCAAAAATTATTTCTATCTTGTCACTCCAGAGTTTTATTTTTTTTCTTAGCTTGTGCTTAGGATGGGGGAAAACAGAATGTTAACATTAGTTACCTACACTTTTAAAAAGTAGCATTGCATTTGTAACGTATAAACAAACTCAAACATCTGTGAACAGTTTTAGCATTTATTTTTGCTTAATACTTTTGTTTTTCCCTTTAACAGTTAATCCTTCCTTTGAGCATGAGCCAGAGTTAGCATATACGCCTCCCTCCACCTTCCGTGCCATTGATGGTCCTTATGTACGCAGGTCTTCTGATTCGTCTGATGGAGGTAAGCTTTAAGGCACAAAGATGGAAAGGCCAATGAGAATATTGAAACTTTCATCTCCATAGGAAGATGGCAACTTTCTTATGCTTGAACTAACCAAACTTTATTCCCTTGGTAAGATATTTCATACTAACGAATATGGAAGGTCCTTTATTTCATTCAGGTGGCTGATTGTCCAGGAGTCCTCACTGAATCCTAGCCAGCATTAAGTATCAAAATATTTCTTTACAACACCACTTCATTGTACCATAGCATCCCGGAACCTCCCTGTGTCTGGTGGACCTCCATCCCATGGCAATGAAAGCAGACGTGGTTGGGAATTTTTTGATAAATTGTTTTTTTTTTTAATAAAAAATGCCAGTTTATTTAAATTGACTATTCATGAAACAGGTTTGGATTTGAGGAATCTCCCCAACTTGAAAAAAAATGTTCCAGGGGAGGAGAGTTTTGAAATTGTTAAAATGTTTTTGTTTTGAAAATGTCAAGACATCTGGTTTTCCAATTCAGTGACTTTTCACTTTGAAATTAGACCAAAAGATTTTAAAAGGAGGTACAGAGGGGGTTGAAATGGAAACCAAAAGTTCTGTTTGACTTTTTTTTTTTTTTTTTGGTTTGTGAATATTTTTGAGATTTTGACTTATTGTCATGATGCGATCTGAGAAGAAATTTTGAACTCTCAAAAATGTGTGTGTGGGACATGAAAACTCTTTCCAACCCAGCTGCAAAATGAAAGGTATGGTATGAAGCAGACTCCCTATAAGCAGGTGACCCCTGTAAATCACTTGGTGTTATTCAGGAGATTACGGGGCCATTCTTTGCTACTGTACTTCCACTGACTTAAGTGGAGTTACACCAACAAAGAATTTGGCCCATCACGCTTGAGTGTGAAGGATAGTCCTTAGTAGTATCTAAAGTGTATATTCAATCAACCAAGATGTCCTCAGGGACTGCAATAGTGTAGTTTAGGATTGAATTTTTTGCTAGATACTGGAACACAATCAGTCTTTAAAATTATAGTATTAGTGGCAATTTATTGTCTGTGCCCTGCATAACAGACAATATGATGGATCCATCAGGTTTCAGGATCCTGTAATCTTTTCATTGTGACGTATTTGGTAACTGCTACTTCTAGAATTCCTCTGCCTTTGAATGAAGAATTTTCTTCTAGAGTTGTTGCCTAGATACAATGGCAACATCTCTCTTAGCCATCATTAACCAACTTTTAGGGACATGTAAATGGGTCAGGTTAACATCTGATTTGGGGGGGGAAATTGGAGTCTTACTGGAAAGTAACAATTATGTTGCTTCATGGAGATGATTTGTTTGAGAATTCCACGTTATAGAACATAGAGAGGGGAGGGAACTTAAGAAATTTCTCCTTAAGACTTTTAATGTCTGGGAAATGGATACCCAGAGCGGTCAACTGAAGGATAAACATCCAAACATTGAGAGTCCAGGGAGTACTTAAAAAAGAAGACAAATACATTTACCTTTCTCTAATCCTTTTAAATGGATACAAAGAAAATTGGCTCAGAATACAAATTCTACTATCCCCATTGTTTGTTCAGATCTGACCAGTGAAATTGCTGAAGATCAGCAAAGGGTGCATTTGTTAGCAGGCACTTCAAACTTCCCTGGTCTTATAAATCCAGAAAGCCCAACTCAGAAAGGGAATGCAGTTCTGAGCTGCCTGCATCTTCTTCCCCCATGGCTGCTAGTGACCAGAAAAAGGCATTTGTAGACTTTTCTTGCTCGTCAGCTTCAATAGCAGAAGGGATAAGCATCCAGTGAACATAGAAATGTCAGTGGTTTTTTAATACTAGGGTGGGGGTAAGAAGATGTGTTGAATTCTGATAAGAAAATGGAGGCCTAACTCTTAGGGCCTGAATGTATCCCAGTATAGACTTTAAAGTTCAGTTTTCAAGTCTGAAAAATTGCACATCAAATGTCAGATGATGGGCATTCTTTATTTAACTGGGCTATCTAAGCCAATTTCTTAGTTCACTAAAAAGTATGTCTTGTTCAGTTAGCTTCATTCAGAGACCTAATGGAAGACAAGCTGACCTGATCTTCAGGATACCTTCCAGCCTTCTCAGACTAGACCCAAATGCAGACACATACAGTGAAGACAAACAAAAACAAGGCAAGGGACTTCACTGTCACTTAGAGAAGCGTGTGTGTAGGAGAGGGATTTAAATAGCTTCTTATCCCAGAAAAATGTGGAGTGCCTTTGTTAGCCAATATGGATCCACAAGAGAAGTTGGCACAAATGGCATTCTCCACACTGGAGAAACCCAGTTGTGAAACAGTAGGAGTGCTAAGAGTTGGGCATGTTAAATACATTAGCAAGACGTGTGTGTAAAAGCCTGATATGGTTGTGTTTTGCAGTATTTGGCCTTATCTTCACTAGGAAATAAGATATACATTTGACGAGTTAGCTAACCTGTTTACTAATTGTTAGGGTGACCACATGTCCTATTTTTAATGGGACAGTCCTGTAGTTAAGCCCTCTTGTGGGTGTCCCAACTTTTTCATAAAAATTGGCATAGTGTCCCATGTTTTCTGCCTCTTGATCAGTATCAGGTTTACAATGGCACCAAAGCATGGGGCCCACACTCAGAAGGGGCCCATAAGAGGATAGCTGCGGCACTGTGGCGGGTCCTGCTTGCCAGATCTCTGAATGCCCGCCAGTGGCCAATGGGGGTGGGTGTGCAAGGCTGGTGGTGGAGTGAGGCCGCAGTGTGCAGGGCTAGGCTGCTCCCCCTGCCAGTCAGTGGGTGCAGCCTCCACCCACCCGTTGTGTGCTGGCTCCAGGGCCGATCTCAGCTCAGCCAGCAGGGCCTCACCCCCAGGCCCATCTCTGGCCAGCTCTGGTTGCATGCTGGTGGCCTCATGCCGGGTGGGGAGGCTGGGAAGATGCGGCGCCAGGTACTGAGAGAGGCAGGCCCGTCCCTGAGGCCCAACTTGGCATGGAGGGCAGAGAGCGCTGGGCAGAGAGGGATGGGGGGGAGGTGTAACCCCCTGTGTGTGTATTCCCTAGCCAGTTCTGCATGCTGTCCCCTACACACACGAGTAATTTTACCAGGTGTCCCGTATTCAGCATAGGGAAATATGGCCATCCTACTCATTGTGCTAAAAGCCTATGTAGATAAGGCAAGTTGTAATTTTAACACATTTTAACTGGGTGAGGTAAACCTTAAGCTCCCTACAAGGTTTTACTGTGAGTGGCTAATATGGGTTAAAATAATAACTGTCTAATCTACACAAGGATGTTAATGCCTTAGTTAACACGTTATCTAATGTTTTAAAACTACACCGTTTTTCCTGATGTAAACATGGCTTTTATGGCCCTAGCCGATGCTATTTACATTTTTAGATTCATATGCAAATGTTTCTCTCAAACTGAAATTTTTAAAACACATAATAAGCTTCAAAATAACAGATAAGAGAACCCTATATAAACAGTGTTTCAGCAAAAGTGCAATTTGGTTCCATTGGCACTAAATTTATTCACTACTACTAGCTAAAAATCTTTTTTTAAACAAAATTAATTTACAGTTCACTATAGGTTTATTTTTTATGAACATGCAGAAACAAAAACCCCATTAAAAATAAAAGCAATTAAGAACCTTTTTGGACGGCTTGAGTCAATATTTTTGCTTATTTTGCATTATAGCCCATTGTACTAACGGTAAACTATCACTGGACTTGAATGATTTTTGGAAGCATTGAAAACTGTATTCTCCCTATGTATCTGTATTACAGAAACATTAATTCCAGATAACTAAGAATATTTAGTGCAATATCACTGCTAGCTATCTCTAGCTCTCAATTTGTTGTAGCTTAGCTGATTCTTGGTAGCAGTGCATATTGGATGGGTTATTTCCAGTCTAGCCTCCTCTCACTCTTTTTTTGTATGAAAGTTAAGATTGTTATCTGAGGTTCCTTATGGATATAATTTTTTTGTACATCTCACCTACAGAAGAAAAGTTGATCAAAAATCTTTCAAGCATGTCCAACAAAGAGAGAATTAAAGCAATCCAGAAGACACCAAAGACAATGAAAGAAAAGAGGGACATCAGGTAAAAGCAGAATGTTTATTACAGCCTGGTATTAACATGAATACACATACCATTTCTGGCATCTACTTAACAGATGCAGGTATCTGGATATTTCATAGCTTCGTTTTCCGTCAGTTGTGGAACAAAACAACTAGAAAGTAACTTTATATTAATATGTTTTTGAAGTAGCATCTGACAAGGCAAGGCAGCATTCAGTAAGGATAGCAGGCTGTGCATTTTTGTTGGATGGGAGCACCATTTAATCTCATTGACAGCAATAGCCTGTTCTTTTACAATATTAATAAGCAATAAAATGTTATCTTAAATGTGGATTGTGGTTTTATTTTTTTTAAGAGTTTCAAAGGAATGTTCAGCAATAGGAGCAGAGAAGAGGCCGAGCAAAAGAGGTTGAAGATGCTCAGGCAGATTTGTCGCTATGTGAACACCCCTGGAGAGGATATCTAAAGTCCATTACCAACAAAAAGCAGGCGTTAGATGAAAGGAAGCTGGATTGGCACCAGTCTTGTCTGTCCTGAGACAGGTTGCCAGCTACTAGAAAGAGAATAAGGAGCGAGCTTTCCTCTAAGTCCAAATTTTAGTAACTTTTTGGCTGCTACTGAGTAGAACTGGATGGGATTTTTTTCACTTTTTTTCCCCCTCTGAAAAATGCTGATTTATCAAAATTAAAACTGTTTGCAAAACCAGGTTGATTTTTAGATGAATATTTTAACTTGACATTTTTTTTAAAAGTATTAAAAATGTAAAAATAATTTTACAAAAATTCATTTTAAAATTTTAAACATTAAAAAGTCTGATTATTTGCTCTGTTTTGAAACAACTGCCTGTTTTGAAATGCGAAACTAATTAGACTGAAAACATTGTTTTTAAAAATTGAAATTTAAATGACATGTTTCAGTGGATCCCAACTAAAAAATATAGTTTTCTTTCGAGGGGAGCAGGTTTCAGCTTGCAAATTTTTTTTTGAGATGTTGACCTTTCTGCCTGATTCAGGATGGCAAAATTTTTCAAATTCTTGAAAATATACTCTGTCCTGCCTAGCTGTGCTCCTGTGATTGTAGCAGTCTGTTAAACACAATATGCTATGTTAACTAAGAAATTCTTCATTATTTTATTCACTCTCCTTCCTGCTGTTTCACAGGAATAAAGTTTTTATGGAGAAATCAAAAAAATCAATGAGCCACAGAACTCAGATTAACTGTTGTACACAGTGTCTGTACAAAATGACATTGGTAAGTATAACCTGCCTTGTTCACAAGTTGGGTTAAATTTTTTTAACAAGAATCTCATTGCTAACTCCAGTATTAGATAGCATATTGCCACATTGGTTATCTTTACTTGCCAGTAGGCCAAAGAACCCGTACACTTTTATTGTCTGTCTGTTTTATTAATTATTTAAATTGGATTATGATAGCACTTAAGAGTGCAAATCAAGGAAAGGCATCCTGCAAATAAAAAGGAGGGAAAATGTTCCTAATTTAAAAATATAAATATGAGAAATGTGGGATTGTCTTGTGTGTCTTCAATTTGGTTACTGTATAAACAAGCGTAGTATCAGATTGCTTGTTCATGATCCTATTTCTGTCTCCTTCTAATGTTAGTCCTATCGGCGATTTAAAAATGGCCTGTCAGAATTTTTTAACTTTTTGCAACTGTGGCAGAAGACTCTGAAAGTCATCGGTGGCAAGTTTGGAACCAGTGTTCTTTCCTATTTTGTCTTTTTGAAGTGGTTACTGACTTTCAACATCTTCTCATTCCTTGTAAACTTCAGCTTCATAACAATCCCACAGCTTATAGTATTGGAACCAAATAACTCTTCATTCAACGGTCTGGAGCTTCTCACTGGGGCTGTAAGTATGTAAAAGCAGACACAAATTAGCACTATGTACTAGAAATATATTTTATAAAATCATCCTAATGTAAAAAACCAGCCACAAGTATTTTCTAATAACAGCTGGGTGGAGTGGCAGAAGTTTTAATAGTGTTCTTATTTTCTTCTAGTAAGTAAATTGGTCATTTCTTCTGGTAAACTGTAAATTTTTTAATTTCACCTATAGTTCCATATTGCACAAAAGTCATAACCGACTAACAGTTGCTGAGTACCTGTACAATATTAATGGATGTCACTCTAATTCCTAGAGCATTTGTGTCCAAAAACTATTTGGTACCTTTTTAACAGCCTCTCAGCAAGTGACTGAATAGGCATGAAGATTGCATTAGCCTGTCCTAAGCACTGACAGCCGTGAATTCCATGCTAGCCTTCCTCTGCTGATATGTTAAGGACTTCAGTTTCTAATGCTGTGAACCTGGCACACTTCATAAGCCCGACATTCTTGATTTTTTTGCAAGGCGCTGGGCAAACCCTGGCATGGAGACACTAGGGCTTTACTCAGGTGGACCTTTAAATCTGTGCTGCGATCTCTATACCATCAAGGCCTAAATACCTAAATATTTCTTAAGTAGATAAACCTAAAGGAAAATATCTCTGTATCCCATACTGTGTTAATTGTAGGGACACTAAGGTACATTTCAGTATCCCATGCTGTGCTAATTTTACTGACACTAAGGTACCCTTGGATTTGGTTTATTTGGTAACCTCCTTTTGGGGAGGTTAGTTTTTTCCCCTCCTGACCATTACAGGAAAGTTGTATCATTTCCACTGTGAGGGGTCTATCTAGTTAAACAATAACCCAGCCTGGTAGTTAAAACAGTCTCAATGGGTGGATGCTATGTTGTTTTTTGAAGACGGATATATATGGACATTCCTGCTGGAATTTTCTTACAAAGTTGCATTTGTGCATGTCAGTTAATGGTTCTCACTCTTCAGTTGTAAAACTGTTTATGCTCCCAAGTTTCTGGGTGCAAAGTGAAAGTACTGTGTTAGGGATTAAAGTAATTACAGAATGCTTCCTGGAAAAGATGGCCAGATAACCTTCAATTTAATGCCTCTTGCAATAACCTTAACTAAGGGCCCACTCCTGCAACACGCTGAGCACTCTCAGCTCCTCCCATTGTTTCCTAGGAGAAGGCTGGGTGCTCCATTGGCCAGAAGAGGCACTCAACACCTGCAAAATTGGGATAAATAGTGGGGGAAATGAAGGGCCTAATCTGGGAAACCTTTACTGGCAAGATTGATCTCATCGGGGTGAATGGGTCTATTCCTGTCAGTCAGATCTTGCAGGCTCAGACCCTGGAGGACTCTGCTATATTCAATCAACAGCCTGTCTTTTGAGTGCTAACCCAATATCTGTATCATTTCAGGGTTATTTTAAAAAAACTGTGCTCTACTACGGTTTTTACACCAACTCTACCATCAGGAAAACCGAGAACAACTCTTCTTATAACATGCAGTTGGCCTATATTTTCACTATCGGGATTTATTTCATCATCTGCTTCTTTACCTTGGTGTACAGGTACAATAACTATTTATTCCTCCACTTTAAAATGGAATATATTTGTATGAAGACAAAAAGGCTATTAACGTTTTAAGAGAGTCTAGTAGTGGTGATATTCTTGGCCACTAATTTGGACATGCTGCTGTTGACAAATTCCTGTTTCTAGTTCCTGATGGCAATAAAGGAATGTGGTGAAATTAAATACACTGCCATCAGATATCCCAGGTTAGGGCTATCTAGTGTCCGAAGTGCTGCCAGACACGCTAGACAGGATACAGAGACACTGCAGAGCCCCCTTGTTCCCCAGAAGAATTCTGGCTCAGTCCGTTGAGTTTAATCCCATTATGAATGCTGCTGTCCATAACTTCCACAAGTGATTTGCTGTATTGAAATGGCCCATCAGACATAGCCATTGCTGACAAGGAATAGGAGAAAAGAAGGCAGGAAGGGGCAGAGAATGTAAGGAGACATGACCATAAAGGGAAAGGGGAATGACTGTATCTGAACTCTACATTCACTAATTAAGGAAGGTAGATTTCTATAGTTTGAAAGACTGATTTTTTTTTTTCCCCCAACCCCTTTTGGATCTTTCCTCTCAAGGACTCCCTGCATTCTCCTAATACTGATCTCCGGCATGTCTCTTTTACTGCAGCATGGCAAAGTCCTTCCGTGAGAACTTCATTAATCCTCAGACTTCCTCGGGAAGTGCTGCCAGGCTTCTCTGCATCTGGGACTTCACTGTAACCAATGACAAAGCTGTGAAACTGAAGCAACGAAACTTCAGTACACAAATAAAGGTACAGAATAAAACGGGTCGGAAAGAAATCTTCTCCCCATGCAAGGAGACCTAACTCTCAGCTTGAACATATGACTTGCTTAAGAAAGTGCCATCTTCCTTCCCCATGAGGTTGACCATATAAAGGTTTTCTGTTCTGAACTATTTACTTACCTGCCACTAGCTTAGTAATATATTTTAAAAGAATTCTTCCCAGCAACTTCTTTTTGTCCTAGCAACTAAATCTCTACAACTGGCATGGATATTTGCCCAACCTTCCCCCTTCCCCCCCCAGACCTATGGACAAATGGTGGCTTTAGCTAGAAGGTGAGGAGGAGCATACTGCTCTTTGCCTGGCATTATCTAGTGTATTGCTGATTTTAACTTGAGATTGTTTCCACACAACATGCTTCTGTCCCTCCTTGTGGCATGTCCTCTATGACAGTGCACGCAACTGAACCGTGTCTTGCACCTAGCTTGTATTTTCTCATTTATTTTTGGCTTTTTTATCATGGTGGGTTTCGGTTTTTTGGTGTTGGACCACTTAAACAGAAAGGCACCATTGGAAGCCGTAGTCCTAACTACGAAGTATAGTGAAACTTGCACAAGAGACTGCCCCAAACTTAGTGAGAACAGTGGTGTTGCCTTCACTAAGAGATCACCTCTAGTCTATCCCTTAAGTGCTCACTTAGGACAAGTGTGGAGAAGGCACTGGACTGGGATTTAGGAGACACAGGTTCTATTTCTGGCTTGGCTCCTGGTCTGCTGGGTGATCTTGGACAAGTCACTTCTCCTCTCTGTGCCTCATTTTTTCCATCAGTAAAATGGGGTTAATGACACTGACAGCCTTTGTAAATCACTTTGAGATCTACTGATCAAACAGCACCATGTATGAGCTAGATATTATTGTTATACTATTGACTAAGGCCTATGCCTATTTAACAATTGTTTGATTGCAGGAATCCCTGTCTGAAGTGAGCCTTGAGGTACTGAACCTTTCGCTAAAGCAGAGAATTGCTCGTATTGCTATTCATCTGATGGCTTGGGTGGCTTCCTTGGGAACAGCAGCTGCTTGTTGTACCGGTGTTTACTTCCTCTCAAGAAATAACCTACGGGTAAGGACCAGCTTTGATAAACTGCTACCCTGGAAACAAAGGTTTCAACATTGGGATGCTGGACTCTTGAGTGCTAATGGCTGTTCATGATTAAGGCTTGAAAGACAATAAGGCAGCATAAATGTCGCAGGTGCCAGCACGCTCATATAACTTTCAATAATTTAATACTAGTTTGAACAATCAAGGCCTAGGAGGCAGTAGGAATAATTGCTTCATTTGGATTCCAGTAGCCTTGTTCCCTTAGGTACTACAAAGAAAAAAATGCAAGGACAGAAAATGCAGTCTCCTTATCTGTCTCTTGTGCACTATAAGGCCCCAGTCTTGCACTCCGATCTGTGATTGCCCTCCCCTTGCCTGTGTGGGGACAGAGGTCCATCTTAGCAGATCCTAATGTGGGATGAGGGCGTATGAAAGCATGACAGCATAGGTTAATTGCAGAGCCATGGGAATGCAGGCAATACTGTGTTAAAACTATTCTGCAAAACATTTCTGAGGAGAATCTCTTATGCTGTTTTTTTGTTGTTTTTTTTCTCCCCCCTTTAAGTTCTTGGAAAGTAACAAAACTGAGCTGGAAAACGAGGCTGCCACACTATTGCTGCCCATTGTGGTGTGTCTCCTCAACCTCCTCATCCCCTTCTGCTATGCCTTGTTTGGACTCATAGAGAAATTCCAGTATCCCAGACATGAGATCTATGTCACTGTTATCAGGTATCTAGTGCCGTCTGCTTCTAGCTAGCAGCACTGTCTGCTGGAAGCTGCACTTTTCTGTTGGCGGGAAGGCCATGACTAAATGGTACTGAAAGCAGCAGTCTGCTATGCATCAAGGCAGTCACTCCATTCAAAGGACATGTGACTCCACCCCTAATGTTGGCAGTTATGTGCTTGGAACTCACTGCAGTGCCGTAGCCCCAGTGGAGGCTAGTGTATCGTTTCCCTCTCTTCCAGGCATACTGTGATATGCTGGGGTATGCTCAGCCTCAGTGCGGTCCCCAGTGATGGAAAATGGAGGGGAGGGTTGGTTACAAGAATACAAGGTGCCAATGTCCCTACTCCATCGAGAGTGTCTTCTAGATCTGGCCAGGGGGAGCCATAGTGTACTTAAAAACTGACATCTATAGCGTAGGATGGTGTGCAAATACTACGGCCTTTCTCCTGCATGGCATGTCACATATTTCACTTGCAAATGTGTTTTACTGAATCAAATGCATTAACTGCATGATTCACATCAGCTTACACCCAAGAAAGGAGTGATGTGCAATTGATGTCATGTCCCCCAATGTTCCCTCCAGAGAATTTATTTAACAGGAATCAATATAGTTACTACTTCTTTGTAGAAATATTTGTCTGAAAATATCAATAATTGGAATCCTCTGCTACTACTGGCTTAACGACGTGGCAACATCGGAGAGAGAGGTAAAGCTTTAGTCACTCGTGTGTACAAATCTTTGCTGTAAAACATGAAGTAAGGAATTAGCCTTAAACCACTTTCATAATATATTGTCTAAACATCAAGAAATATGTCACTGGCTAATGATTGGTGGAGGAAAAGCCATGTGAAAGGTGACAGAGTGTTGGGATGATGTTAGCCTCAGCGCAGAGGGCTACACGTAGACTCTTAAGGGAGGGACGGACTTGCGGGCTTGATGTTCTTCAGTTGGATCCAGGAATCTTTGGAGAAACAAATGCTGGGGTGGGGGTGTAAATGTCATCATATGGTCAGAACTAGTTGTAGCTCACTATATAGACAGACAGTGAACACTGTTGTACAAGGTCAGAGCACATTTTTGAGCTATATCCTCACTGGGTTTTTTTTGGGAGCGTGATTGAGGGAGAGGGAAACTACAGTGAGCAAGGATCTGAGCTCCTGAAGTTTTTTCCATTTGTCTTTCAGTGAGCTTTGGAGCAGGCTCCAGAAGTTCATACACTAGATGAAGATATTTTAATGAATACACTTTTTATTTTTCTCTCTCTTTAAAGTGCTGGGAAAACCTAGTTGGCCAAGATATCTACCGTCTGATTGTGATTGACTTCATATTTTGCTTGCTTGGCTCTTTCTTTGGAGAATTTGTACGAAGGTGAGTGAGATTGCTAGATTACATCCTTACTGATTTGATGTCAACGTTTTAAATTAATGCACAGTTTCTTCCATTGTCTGTCAGAGAAGTATGTTTGCATTTAAATTTTAGCTGCATCATCCTATATAGTATAACTCTGGGCTCAAATGAAAAATGTTCTTTGGCTTCTGTCATCCATGCAGCATGTTCATGAACATCTGTATTTTGCCAAACACAACTTTGTACTTATTCCGCCATTTGCTGCCTAACTAACAAACGGTGCACACTTTTTTTCATAGTGCACCGTTAATATAGATCTGCATATAGTTAGTCATTGTTACTTATATGCAGTAGTTTCCCTTCAGGATTGTTGCAGTTCTATAGTTAATGATTTTGTGTCATTTTCAGAATCATTGGGACTAAATGTTGCAAAAAACTTGGAGTGCCAGAATTTGATATTGCACGAAATGTTTTAGATTTGATATACACACAGACATTGGCCTGGTAAGTGATGAGTTTTCATTCATACTTGCTATGAGATATTAGTATTTATTCCTACAGAGGCACTATGAACAGCCTGGTGATGACATTTGTGACAGAAAAATGCTCTGGAGACCTCACTGAATTAAGTTTAAGTAGCTTTGGGGTTCATTGTATTATTGTGTGCCAGGACTGCATGTAACTTCTTGAGGGGGAAGTGAATGCAAATTCCCACCTCTGGTTATGCTAAAACCCAATCTTTTGAAGCTATGCCCTGAAGAGTGGACCACTGTCTTCCGATTACCTCTTCTGGAAGTCTATTGATCAAAGGGCCAAGCTGTATAAAGGAAAGACTTCTGAGCTAAGGCTGTTATGAACTTGTAACCCTTTGTGGGGTTTGAAGGACTGATTTCTTGCAAGAGCCCTTGTTGAAGCTGGGGATGATCTCTGTGGGGAGAAAGCTTATTAGCATGCATGTAGGTTCTTTTATTGATTTTAATATGTTGTCTCTGTAATGCTTTCCCCTTAAGAATCAACATGGTTGCTTATAAAGAACTATGTGGTAACCTGTAACTGCTGGCAATACACTGGTCATAGCCTTCAACAAAAAAGCAAAGCCCAGACACAGGTCTGTTTAGGGAATCTTGCTTGCTAGAAATAATCCAGCGTAGGCAAAGGACTGGGCAGCCTGAAAAAACACTGGTCAGGAGGGAGAGAGACGTGGCTGAGAATCTGGGAGCCTAGAGTGGGTGCCCTTGGTGAACCAGAGAGGGGGAATACAGATGCATTTGCCCTGAACTGTGACTACGCTTACAAGTGCGTGGCTACCGCAATGGTAAGAATGGTATAAAAACCTTGATAGACATTTTAATCTAAATTTTGTTATAATTATAATTTAAAGGCACACCCATCCCCTGTTTTTTATCATCCTCCGTTCTGCAAAATTAAAATAAAACTAATAACAATGGCTTTCTGCAGGAACTACACAAGGTAGACTTCTTGCTGGCCACAACTGAAAACTTGGGGGTGGAAGGAGATGTAGAAGGAGCATCCTGTATCTTTGACATTGTCTTACTTCCCTACTGAAATAGCTTCACCATCAAAGCTTTTCTAATATCAAATGGTCTGAGCAACAAGGAGGGAAGGAGTCTGTCCAGTGAGTGACAGAATAAGGAAGGAAATTGTTTCCCAGATTCTAAAAGAATATTGCATGCATGTGTATGTGTGTAATGTAATACATGTAAAACAGTGTATATATGTAATAAAATGTTTAGGTTTATTTTTAAGCATAATTTTTAAAAGGTTAATTTACTCTAGTAACATGTTTTACTTATTGGTGCATTTAACAATATTAATATTATAATTAATAACTATTCAAATATAATCTGATATATTCTGTTTTCATAACACGCAGTAAAAACTGAACACTGTTCTCATACAGTTTTGGACTCTTTCTCCCTTACATTTTTTTTTTCTTGTAGGATTGGCATCTTCTTTGCACCTTTAATGCCAGCCATGCAAATTATATCATTTTTTATAATATTTTATGTAAAAAAGGTAAGGAGCTTTATATTTGCTCTCTTTCAAGAACCTGAGCCCTAAGTAGGCCAACATCTCGGCAAGAGCACATTCTTATCTGAGTTTTTAGGAGCAAGGTGGAAGCTTCAGTTTCTCAAAACATGGATCATTGCTGTTAGGAGCCTTGAACGATACTGTATCTATGTCTTGCCTTTGAAGAAAAAGTTCTTCAGGGGGCAAAAAGAAAGATTAAGGGCAAAATGTGTCAGGTGGAGAGAATGAAGAGGTGAAGTGAAAGCTTGGGTAGGTGAATGTGACACATCTGCACAGACCAGCCAAAATCAGAACCCCCCCCTTATGGTATTCACAACTGTATTTTCAATAATTTAACACTCAAACTAGGTCTGTGTATGGGTGCTAGTGCGGCAGTTGTGATGCTGTAGTGTAGACACTTCCTACATTGACAGAAGGGGTTTTTCTGTTGATTGGTAGGTAATCCACCTCCCCAAGCAGCAGTAGCTAGATTAGTGGAAGAACTGTTCCATCAGCCTAGCCACATCTTCATCAGGGGTTAGATTGGCTTACCTACGGTGCTCAGGGGTGTGAATTTTTTCACTCCCCTGAGCAGCGTAGCCAGGGTGATCTCAATTAAGTAAAGACCAGGCCTGAGTCCACTGCCATAGCATATAGCAGTGTAAGCCCCAGCACTGCGAGGTAGGCCTGAACCAAAGTTTACTTCTGTTGAGTCCTTCTCAAACTCAACAAATATTAAATAGGTTGTGGTCTTGAAAGTCGAATTGTACCATTGATCAAAACTCCCTTGAACTTTAGAGGTAAAATGCCTCCTGGTCTGGTTTTCCAAATCCTGACCAACAGAATCTAGTTTTGCCTCTCACTGTTTGAAAGGCTGTACTTTATAATGGAAACTGTTGAATGCTATTCCTATGAATTTGCTAGACATGTAACACAACTCGTGTGTGTGTGTGTGTGTGTGTGTGTGTGTGTGTGTGTGTGTGTGTGTACACATCTTTTTTTAAAGGTCAGTCTGATGAGGAATTGTCAACCACCTCGCAAAGTCTGGAGAGCTTCTCAGATGACAACAGTCTTCATTTTTCTGCTGTTTTTCCCTTCCTTTACTGGAGTCCTGTCTGTAATGGCGGTCACTATTTGGAGGTATGAAAGAACATCAGTATTTGGACTTCACGATCTCTAAACTGAATTACACCTTAATCAGAAACCAAACAGGATGGAAATAGTATTTTGATACATATTAGAGCGAAATCTGCGTTGTCATCCACTGGAAGGTTTTGAGGGCTGCTCATAAATTGTTCAGGACTCTGAAGAACACTATTGCAAACTCCTAGAGTTTAACTTTATCTATTGAAAGATGTGCTCAGCCATTGAAAGAGAGTGGAACTGTGTGTGCTGGTCTCCTCTCTGAGAGATGAGAAGGAAGAAAAGGAAGGCTGGTACTGGCCTGTGACATGGGAGACCCAGATTCATTTCCTTCTTGTGTCATGTACTTCGTCTATGATTTAAGCAGTGATTATAGCGTCTCTAGTCCCGATCTGTAAAATGAGGGATAGCGGAATTTTCCTACTTGACAGGGGTAGTGTGAAGATAAACTCACTAAAGACTGTGTGAGGCACTCTGATATTATGGTAATGGGGGGCCATGTAGCTAGGATAGATAGAAGCTTCTGTTCCTGTTTGTCCATTTTCCTTAAGTCCACTTTCTTCTTTCCTACCTGGAGGAACAAAAGGAGGCCCAACAAACAGTGCAAGACGTGTGGAGGTAGAAAACTTTTATAAGACAAATCAGATAAGCTGTAACCTGTACTTAGTGGTTTGAGTTTGGTTTTTTTAAATGAAGCATTTGCTGTGTGACAGTTTGGCTCTCCCACCTCTCTTTCTCTCAGAAGTTTCTATGACAAACCCATTTCCTCTTCTCTCTTGCAGTTCTCACCCCAGTACAGCAGCCTAGCTTGCTAACTACCAAAAAGTGACTTAAGATCAAGGGCAGGCCGAGAAATCAGGGCACAATTTGGATGTTTCCTAGTAGTTCTTCATAAGTGCTGGGGGGATGGAGGGGGAAGGGGTTCACTGAGCTCACATTTGCATGGCTTGGCTCCATTCCAGTCTCTGCAAACCATCATGTTATCACAAGCATAAATCTTTATTAACGTACCTCATGAACACTAACACTTTTTTTTTCCTAGTTTGAAAATTATTGCTTCTGCTAGGGACTGAGCCACATCCTGTTTTTACCAAAAATCTTAATCTTATCCAACAATAGGGTGGAAAAACATGGTGCTGGTGTTGTGCTTTTTATTAAGCATTCATGATGCATCTATAAAAGCAATGGTTTCTTACATACATAAGTTTACTGCAAAATCTATGTAGCCTCTACTAGGATAGTTAACTTGTTAACGTTAGCTAGAGATTGGCATCTGACAGGTAGTGCTTGCCACTCATCTGTTGTGGGGAGAGTCTTGTGTCTCTGCTCAGATAGTCACCTGGGCCCACATTATTAGGCAAGGAGTCACCAGTGTACAAATTCAAATATGAACATAGAGCAAGTTCTTTATCTGTTAAGATTTGCTCAGGAGTTCACTTCAGTGAGTTGAACTGCATGCTGTCTCCCAAGAAGACCTAGTGCTCTGTGGCAAGGGGTGTAGCTAACACAAGGACGAGGTACCAGAGGAAATGAACTAACACTTTTTAAAATATCCTTTGTCTTATTTTTCCAGACGGACACCTTCAAACCAGTGTGGTCCATTCCAAGGCTTGACCTCCATAATTCATGCCATTTCTGGGTGGATACACATATTGGACAGCTATTCCAGCTCGAAATGGGTGGGGTGGATTTATCGTAACTTAATTGGAAGTGTGCTTTTCTTCTTCATCCTCATAGTCATCGTCCTGTAAGTGTCCATAAATGAAACTAGGTGGGATGGAGAAAATAAGGGAAACTTCACCATGATGCATTCATTATCTGTGATGAAAATGCAAAGTAAATTTTAAAGCTTCAGTGGTGGAAACAATATTGGAATTTAGAAATAATTTGTGGTATATGAATAGAGAAGCAAAGAAAATTTTTCCTTTTTATATGAGCTGCTCAGAACTATTTATAAAGCAGCCTCACAATAGCCCTGTGCGAGACCGTTCTTCAAGTACACCCCTTTATTGGTCTCCAGTTTTAGAAATCCTCTTTCCACTAGTGCACTTACACTTCAACAAAATAAGCAAATATCAGCAATTCAAAGCATCCTGTGTACAACTGGTAGGATGGTTCTTCCTGTTTCACAGGTGAGTAAATTGATAAGTAGAGGGGACAGATTTTCAAAGGCACAAATGACAAGCCAGGTCTACACTAGAAACTTTTGTCAGTATATGTGCAAGTTGCATCTGATGAAGTGGGTTTCTGCCCACGAAAACTTACGCCCAAGTAAATATGTTAGTCTTTAAGGTGCCACAGAACTCTCATAGTTTGTCCGTATAGTCATGTTAACTAGGGAGTAATTTATTTTTGGCGACATTTTGATACTAGCAAAAGCCCTAGTGCAGATGTAATTATGGGGGTGTGGGGTGTCCTTTTGCTAGAACAGCTTCTTTTGTTCAGGGGAATTAGCATAAACTATGCTGGTATAAATTGTGTCTGTGCTAAGAGGATTTGTTGGGTAGCGGGAACCGATAAACCTTTTCTAGGCTGTGGGCTTGCCATCACTGCAAAGCCCCTTAGTGCTGGAGGTGCAGCTTATATTAACAAAAGGAGGGTTTTTTTTGCTGGTATAAGCTGCATCTACACAGGGGTTTGCTGGCAGAGCTATGTCAGTTAGGGGTGTGAATTCCTTCACCACCACCACCACACGCTGCCAACCAACAGAACTATGCCAGCAAAATGTTGCAGTGTAGACCTGGCCTATGTCTACACTACAAACTTCTGCTGGCATAGCGCTGTCAGTCAGGGATGTGATGGCGTGTTATTTGTGATCAGCATAGCCTGTGTGCTTCTTCCCTGCAAAGCTTAGCTTGTTGCTGTACCAGAATAAAGCCCAGCTAGGTTGGCATAGCTACATCTGCACTTGCAGCACATTGGTACTTTTATAGAAAAATTTGAAAAGCGCTGTCAGAGCAGTTATGGGTTTTGCCCAAGACAACGTAAGTCAGCAGGAAAATGGGGAATAGAAGATGAGTCATTGCTCTCAGTCATATGGTCCAATCACATTCCTTTCGAAGAATCAAATCCTGGTCTCCTAAAAATCCGTAACAAAACTCTGAGATTCCACTGGAACCAGGATTTACCTCTATGTGCTAGTTGCTAATGTTCATTAACTGGCAGGGGAAGGGGAGGGACAGTGCCCACAACTGGTACAAGGTTGGCTGAAAACCATGGATTCCTGTTCAGAACTAAAAGGTACCTTGTGGTGTTGACCTGCCTGCTTTGTGTTCGTGTAAGAGCACGTACATCGTTCGGTTTTCCCTGTAGAACTTCTGACCCATGCAATATTTGTCTGACATTACTTATAAGTGATATGATCTCTTTTAGAACAACACTGCACGTTACTTATAAGTGATCACTGTGTAAAACGAACAAGAGCCCTCCTTGTCTGGCAGCGATTCAGAAGAAAAGCATCGCCTGAATATAAAGACTCATTTGTTGAACTTTCTTTTCCTTTCAGAATTATCACATATCTTTACTGGCAGATAATAGAAGGAAGAAAGATAATGGTCAGACTCCTGAATGAGCAAATTATTAATGTAAGTTTATTTTTCAGGTTTCTATTATTTTAAAAAGGCAGCAAACATGTTAGCTGGTTTCCTTATGTCTGTTGCCTATGACACTTGCACACAGGCAGGTTTCTGTTTTGGCACAAGTAAGAAGGAAAAAAAAAAAAGGTCCTCCTAAACACACTTGACTAATCAACCCTGGATGCAGTTTATTTTAAGGTTATGCAGACATTACACAGTTGGCCAGATGCATTATATGTAGCAAGGTGGTAGCGAGCTTTCTGCAGAGGTGTGGTGTCAGATGTTTGCCATGGCTAGGTGTCAGGATGCTGGCTAGCAGGCGCGAATAGTCTGACCTGGCTCTGCAAACAGTGTCTTTGTTAGATTTGTTTGCTAAAGAAACAGGCATTGCACTGATAGGTATAGTTTCCTCAGTGCAAATTCATCCCAGGTGAAATTCAGCCGTTGGCAAAAGTCCTGCGTGTGCTCCTGTGGGCAGGCAGGAGAATAAGAATTGCCGTGTGCCGAGGAAGTGGGTTCCATGCTGGCTCTGAATGTACTGATATTGTGGGCACCACTGGATCTGTCCTAGTAGTCAAGAACACCCAGATGGAGGTGGAGAGGGCCAGCCTGCTGGCTAGAGTAGTGACTGAAGAGGGGCTGTACTACAGGCCTCCTGTTTGCTTGCCTGCAGCTGGAGGAGATGATTAAATTTCTCCTCCCCTCACACCACCTCCCCCCATCCTGTAGCTGCAGGGTAGCTCCGTAGTCTGCTTAATCAGCTTCCTGCAGGATTTGGGAATGTAACTATCTGCATCACAAGTCCTTCTTCTGCATCCTGTCAGCTGCTTTAGGCTGCCTCTCTCCCCACTTCCTCAGTAAACCTTTGGGGATACAGCCCACCTATATAAGAGTTTTCACTATTGGAGTTAGAGTAACTTGGGTTTTATCTACTCTGGGAAATTATTCCAGTATAGATATGTCAGTCAGTTTCTGCTATAGCTATGCCAGCATAACTTTCGTGTGGACATGATATTCTGGAATAAATATGATTTATTTCACTTTAATTATAATTGCTTTGCTGGTCAATTTCCTTGACTAGACAAGCCCTGAGACTGCATTAGGAATGATGTGTACATTCAAGTTAATAACAATCACATTTTTTTAATGTAGGAAGGAAAGGATAAAATGTTTTTACTTAATAAACTGCGTGCCCTGCAGACATCAAAACTAAACCCACCAAAAGGAGAAGACCAGGAGGTTAGTTCAAAGGCGTGGGTGTTTCCATTTTGTTTGCATTCTTTAGATAATGATCACAGTTGTTCCCTTCTGACCTTATCTATGAGCTGCTGATTTTATAAATCAATCACTATTTGGGGGCACATCCACGCTAGTTGTTAACACTTTTGCAAAGGCTAGTCTAGACACTGCCTATACATTTGTTCCAGGCTGTAATTTACCTGGGGTAAAAATCTCTAGTAAAGGCCACCTCCCTGTTGGTGTTTACAAAGGCATAGGAAAACCTTTCTAATATAGATGTGTGTGACAGCCACAAAAGGGTTCATCCACTCTCTGACCTCCACCTCATGTAGACTAAGTGAAAAAGTGCTTTCCTCTTAACTCCCAACTGAGTTAGGTCAAAGGAGCTTATTACTCCACAGAAAACCCTATTCAACATGAGCATGAACAGTTTCTAATGCCTTTTGGCGTGAATTTAGCAGGCCAAGGTTAGCCTGAAATGCGGTTTTCAATCTTTGAATTAGATCAATTGAACTAATTTGACATGAAAAAAGGACGTTTTTTCCTAGTCTAGACAAGGTCTAGGTGAGAGTCTGTCCCTGGAGCAGATTCAGCCCATGAGCGTTGTTCTGATGTTGATATGCTTCTATACTGTGTGCCACTGGTTGTGTATTGTTCCTCAGTATCCTGCTGGGGCAGATGGATGACGCTCTGAAATAAGACAGGAATATTCCTGTCTAATTGCCTTCTATCTCTGAGCTGGTCTCAAGTGCTGGTTAATCAGGTGCTGTATTCTTCCCCTGCCTTCCAAACTCTCCTCTGGGCTCTTTAATGCTAAAACCACTTGTTTCTCTGTTACAGCCATTCTGCTTCTCTTTAGAGTCCTCTCACTTCCTATGTCACCCTCCACAAAGCCACCAGAAAGAAAGGGAAGCAAGCTAAACAAATATTAAAAAAAGCGAACAAATGAAAAGAGCCAAAGACACAAAGAAGAAAATAAACTCCTTTTATCGCAGGAAGCTCAGTTCATCCAAATTCTCAAGCAGCATAGACAGAACAGGCTACTTGCTACAGCTTCCAGTGTAGCTGTCCTAGCTCTGATGTCTTTCCTCTGCAATGCACAGTGCTCTTCTGTTCCACCTAGTTATTTGTAGCTAAAGCAATAAAAGATTCTTGTGGTAACCGATGAATTGTCTGTATAACTCTAGAGGGCCAGATGTACCAATCCAGAGAACAGGAGACAGACCAAAAGCATAGCGTAGTGATAAGAGCAAGGGGCTGGGAGCTCAGATCTGAATTCTATTCCTGGATTGCTGGGTAGCTTTGAGCAAGTAATTTATATCTGTGCCTCAGTTTCCCTACATGTAAATTGGGGGCTATGGGATTCACCGGCCTTTGAGATTATTTAACAAAAGTTTCTGTACAGTGCGTACACAAAGCACTATTGTTGTTTTCAGTATCTCCACAAGATGGAGACTGGCCAAATGAAACTTTCTAGCACCAGTTCCTGAATGAAAGGCACTGACCTGCCTGAGCAAGTCTGTTATGTTGTCTCCAAGACAGCTGGAGGTGTTTGTCCCTAAGATAATGAAATCAAAGCACTTTGGAGACAGGATTACAATTTAGAATGACCTTGATAAATTGCAGATTTGGTCTGAAGTCAACAGATGGAATTCAATAAAAACAAGTGCAAAGTACCACACCTAAGAAGAAAAGATCAATTTGCATAAGTACAAGATGGGGAACACCTGGCTGGGGGGTAGTATTGCTGAAAAGGAGCTGGAGGTTGTAGTGGGTCACAAATTGAAGATGAGCCAACAGTGTGAGACAGCTGCAAAAAAGGGCACTATAATTTCTGGGTGTATTAACAGGAGTGTCATATATAAGGCATGGGAGGTAATTGCTCCACTCTATTTGGCACTGGTGAGACCTCATCTGGAGTATTGTGTCCAGTTTTCCACACTACAGGAAAGATGTAGACAAGTTGGAGAGAGTCCAGCAGACAGCAACAAAAAGGAGAAAAGATTTAGCAAACCTGACCTACAAGGAAAGGTTTTTTTAAAATGGGAAGGTTTGTTGCTGAGAAACAAAGGCCAAGGAGGAATCTGATATGTCTTCAAATATATTAAGGGCTGTTATAAAGGGGATGGTGACCTGTTTGTTCTCCATGTCCATCGAAGGTAGGAGAAGAAATATGGGGCTTAATCTGCACCAAGGGAGATTTAGGTGAGATATTAGGGAAAACTTCCAGTAAGGGGTGTTAAATACTGGAGCAGGTTATTAAGGGAAGTTGTGGAATCCCTGCCACTGGAGGTTTTCCCAGAACAGGTTAGACAAACCTCTGATGAGGTGGTCTAAGTTTACTTGGCCCTGCCTCCGTGCAGGGGGCCGGATTTCGACGACCTCTCGAGATCCCTTTCAGCCCTGCAATTTCTGTGATTTATTATAAAAATGTTTTGGGGGTTATTCTCTAATGTCCCCTCTCCCCCCCCCATTTGTTATGGCAAGAATAGCCTAGCTTTGTGCTTCACAGGAGGAGATTATTTATTTTTCTTTTCTCTCCTCAGTGCACTGCACTCCTTGTTCCCATTAAAGTCTAATAGTAAAACTTCCACTGATTACTCTGGGGCAGGATTGAACTCTTTGTTGGAGCTGCCTTCTGGTTTCAGAATCCCACCTCCCTGGGTAGATAAGGGTTAATCAGGGATTGAAAATCCACCAAGATTTTTTTTAGAGCTTCTGAAAACCTGAACTTCTGCTTGAGCTGGATAGCCCTGTTTCTGACAGTTGAGCGCTCTCTTGCGCGCTCTCTCTGTATTATTCATATATGATAAGCAGGGAAACCCTCACCCTCTATTTCCCCAGAGCCACTTTTCTCTTGTAGTCTGTATCTTGCTCTTCCTGCAGTTTAAAAACATTGGCATCTGGAACTGATCAGCTCTGAAGACATTAGCATAAAAACACTTACGTGACCTTTTCTCTGCCAACACGGATGCATATGGCAACGCAGATGAACCTCTTTGGATAAAAATATGAATACATGACACACCAAAGTCAAATTGAACCTAATGCTTTTGGAAACCTGGAAGATAAAAAATGTCTTTTCTTACCAAAAAAAAAAGACATCTCTGATGCTTGTTCTCCTGGTATTTTCAGCCAAGCTGAACCCAGAAAATGTAGAAATCTAGCAAGGGACTCTGTTAAAATCTTATGATGACTGACTGTGAGTTAATGCTTTCTATTTGAGAGAGAAATATATGCACTTCAGGGTTAAGTGGGCAATTGCAGTGAATGAGCACTGCCTGCTGTCAGGGCATCTCTCTATGTGAACAATGCTGGAGTGAGGCTGTGAGCATTTAGCTCTCCCCAAATTGTAGAATATTTTTAATAGCTTCTAAAATATGCGTTTACCTGTAACCCAGATAGCCCGCTTTCAAATCTAGGTTCCAAAACACACCGCAGGTGGAGCTGGGGAAACAGATCACTGAGAAACAGGCACTTTTTACTCACCTACTTGGTGCCACTCCTGGGGTATGGGAGGAAAGTATTCACAGAACAGCTAGAGTGGTGGGTATGTACATTATTGCTAATCTGACATGCTCTCTTCCAGAGAAGTTCATCTTTGTACCAGCCATTTAGACAAGCTGCTCTGCAAATGCCTGTATCGTTAGCCTACCTAGAAAGGCCGTTTGTGAGAAACAAGAGAGACTCCTATGCTGAGGTATGATAAACTACTCAAAAAGAGGGTCAGTCTAAAGGGTACTTTTACGTACGATGTAGTAGTTGTCATTTGGATGTTGTGATGATAATAGGACCTCAGTTTGCAGACACCCTTATCCCACCAATATGAAAAACTGTTTTTAAAATAAAAATGTAACAAGAAAAGCTGTCAGAACAAAACTCTAGCCAGTTCTTCATAAAACCACGTAAGATTGGGAGAAGCAAAAGATACATTGGTTACAGAGGTTCTCAACCTATTTACCATTGTGGACTGCATATGCAGCTCTCTGTGTGTTATGTACTCTGTATGCACACTGTGTGTGTGTGTGTGTGTGTGTGTGTGTGTGTGTGTGTGTGTGTGTGTGTGT
>ML675626.1:16676140-16833220 GCA_007922155.1 Mesoclemmys tuberculata
TGTGTGTGTGTGTGTGTGTGTGTGTGTGTGTGTGTGTGTGTGTGTGTATAAAACACTATGTGTGTGGCCTTGAGGATGTCACGTGGGCCACAGCTGTATGCTGATTCGACCACAAGCAGCCTGCGGGTTGAGACCCATTGGTTTAAGTGATCAAAGTTCTGCTTTAAATGTAAGGTAATGGGCATATGGGTAGAAAAAATGTGCAAGTAAATATTCTGATTTACTGTGAATTTTGTTTCCAGTCCTACACTGCTGGGATTCCAGAAAAGATTGGCCTCTCTCCTGGTAAGCAATAAACTCTCACCTCAGAGAAAACAACACACAGAAGTTCAGCTTAGTAAGATTTTGAAATACAGTGAGTCAGAGTACCATAACAGCTACAGAATTCTCTCTTCCTCTGGTGAAGGGCAGGAAACAAATAATCAGAATAGGCCGTTAAAGCCAGCATCATCAGAAGCAGCTATTGTTTTTTATGCTTCAGTCTTTGGGTGCTCAACTAGACATCTTGGGCTCCACTAGAGTCCGCTCCTTGTGCTACCTGAAGTCAGTGGGAGCTGTGGAGTTTAATACCTCTGAACTTCAGGCCCGCACTGTCTCAGACTGGGCAGTCAAAATGAGTGGCTACTTTTGAAACTTGGCAGCAGGCTTCTGTGTACCTGAGAAGTGGATTCCTTGAGATCAGTGAAACTCCATGTCCTCTTAGGGGAGTGGGCCTGGAGGGGAGCAGGGGATAGCGTATCACATGAGGGGATGTACTTCACTTTGCATTTGTTTCAAAGAGCGTTATTAAGTGTGCATGGTGGCCTAGAACCGTCATATAGCCAGAAGCAAGACAGACATGGAATCTCACACGAGCTTGCTCTGGTTTGCACAGACAAGTGACTTCATTCCTTGTACTTGAGAGAGGATTGAATTTACCAGTTTAGGGATCTTACAAATGGAGGGTAACCTTGTTCTCCATGCACTCACCAAAGACGATCTTACTTCCTTTGCCAGAAGAAGATGCAGGCGGATACCAGCGAGGGATTTCTGAGAATCTGGCACTGGCTCTGAGAGCCAGACAACAGGCTGAATGGGACATGGAGGACGATGGTGATTACTTTAGACCATGAACAGTATGAAGCAGTTATGCATGCTAACTGCTAGAAGTACTTCTAGTAGAACTTTGCTGTTCTGCACTAATGGCTGGAAACCCATTGGAAATGACTGATGTTTTTCAAATAAGTAGCTAAGGAAAAAAATTAAGCAAGAACACATCGGAAAATGCACTTTGTCAATTGCAGTTTAAATTTTATGATTTCATAGTAAATGGACTGTATTATTTTGTTTTAAAAAATGAAGTCTTAGTAATAGCAATCCTCTCTAGCATCTGGTATGAAATCTTTGCTGAAATATAGCAAATGACCACTATTCATCAAGTTAGGGAGAAATTTTTTATTGTATCAAAGTAACTTGTGCCTGGTAACAAATGCAAATTACAATTCTGTGACCCTTGATGGTCTTATATCTGCCTTGCTTTGTTCAGGCTCTTCTTAACTGTATTTTTTAATAACAGAAATGAAGTATTTATAAAATAAAAAGGATTCTAATCTATTTAAAACTAGTTGTTAAATTGACAGAATGAATATAAAACTGTGAGACCCCGACTGCTGTCAGTTTGTCTCTCGTCACAATTAAACTTACTCATCTTTTGAACCATTGTTGACAAAGGTTGAAGTGTCATTTTGGGAAGGCTACAATGTGATAAACTCTAATCTTGTCTTCAGAGCAGTGTGGTGTGTGTGTGTTGTGTGTTTGTGTGTGTGTGTTTTTTTTTTTTGTGTGTATTTTTTTTATTAGGTCTCTACAGCGGCAGCTTTTACCACTTACACCAGTTGCCACCGAAATCCTTTTTCTATATATTTGTGGCAATTCCAGCTGCCATCTGGAACGTCAAGCTACAAGCACAAACTGTGAACAGAGGTCCATTGTTCCCTAGCTACTCCAGTGTGCATTGGAAATATCTGTTGGGGATTTTATCTATGGAATCTTGTGATGCGTGTTGCTTGGCTTCTTTTACTGCAACTGGCTGCCAGCCACAAAGCCTGAGCCTGGCTATGCTGTCCCAACTTGATTTCTTCCTTTTACCTGGTTTCTCATTTCTGAGACTTTTAAATATCTCTTTGCCCTCCAGGTTTTCGGCTGCTTTCCTAATTTAAGAATTGCCCATCAGTGGAGTTACTGTTGTAACTGTCTTTCTGGGAATTGATTTCTTTCATCTTCTGTTGTCGTGTCTGTCATTTCACATCTTCTCTGCCCCCTCTTCTCAACTCATTTCCCCGGGCTATGCTTTTTGCCTTTTCTTTATATTTTTCCTACCTACCTAATACAATAGCACGTGTGCCTGAGGCTTTAGAAAAAAGACAAATCCCTACCTAAAAGGCCTTACAATCTAGGCTAGAGCTGGAGAGACGCAGCAGCTGAAGGTGTAGGAAGAGGCTAAGATTTACATATGTAAGACTGAAGTGTTGTTATGCTAGTATATATGTAGTCTGGGGCCTGATGCATACATATTTAAGTCCTGGCTTTGTTTTGCAGTGGAGGAAGGTAACTCAGGAGTAGGGTCAGCACTTGAAGACTTATCAAAAGAAAAGGGGAGGAATGGAAGAGGAGGAATGGAAAGTATGGGCTGCATGGCAAATAAGATGTCAAAAGTTGTAGATCTAAGGGGTACCAGGGTTGTCGTGGAAGGTCACAGCATTAATGCTAGGGGCAATTGTAGAGCATAGGACATGGCTGAAGATGAACAATAGGGGCAGACTTTGTTGGAGGGTAGAAAGAGGTGGGCAGCTGCTAGAGTATGCAATAGCAAAGGCTGTAGGAGGGCTCAAAAGGCAAGGCAGATGTCATATGGTTCGAGAGTAGAACTTAGCCAGAGAGAAAGAGGCTGCAAAAGTCCGGGGGGGGTGAATACCAAAGCTGTGGAGCAAACTCAGGACAGTTGGCCACGCACTGTATATTTTTTTTCTCCCTACCCTGTGCTCATACTTCATACCAGAAACTAGCAAAGGAAAGTTTTTTCTGCAGATGGCATGCCATGGCTCAGATCCAAATGGCAAAACTAGCACGTCAAGGTGTGCATCAGTGAGCTGCCAAAGTAGGTAGGTAGCAAATTGGAACACTGGAAAATCTTGTAACTACTACTGCTGCAGAACCATCGACTTATTCACAGCAGCGCCTACTCATGTCGAGTGGTCTGATGCCTGTTTATTTGCAAAATGCATTCAGTCCTCTTCCCAACTAAAGAGAACCTTCTGGAAAAGAGTTTTCTAGAACACATTGTACATTCTCCCTCTGCTCCACCACCATAGAACAAGATGTGCTTATAATCAAACTAAAACTGAAAGGTAAAAATCCTGAGCCAAGATACACAGCTCGAGTTCTGAACTGCGTGACATGTCTCCTTCCAGAACAAAGTACACAAAATAGCAACTTGTGACACAAATTACACATTCATTCAAGTGTATGACCTCAGTGCCCACCATGACAGATGCTTTTTCTCTGCCATTAGCACTACAAAATTGAGTAGGCCTGCCCCATTTAGGCTACGTTCACAGTCCCAAGCCTGTCTGGCTTATTTGATCATTTAAGAAGCTTTAATGGAGAGAACTATCTTCATTCCACTGTACATCTTGCTCATATGGGCATAGTTTCATTTACAAAACAATGCCAAACTCTTCATGATGAGCATGTACAATGATCCTAGTATTTTGTCTGACAGCATTTCACTCTTCTAGGGTACTGCTGTGTTAAGAGACTGTACAAAGTATCAGTTCTCATCAACTTCTTACCTCAGGTACACCGGCTATAAGAAGAATCTTGTCCACTACAGTAATGGCATAGGGCCATAGGCAATGTTTCAAAGCACTTCTTCAGTAGGAAAGCATCATCTTTCATAATCTTGAGTGAAGCAAGCTATATGTGGAAGATCACTGTTTATAATGGCAGAAGAAAAGATGACTTTTTCCCTTTAATGCCATTCAGCTCTGACTTTTAATTAGAACATTATACAAGAAAAGCTACTTCATCTGGTATCAAGTCACCTTACAATGATGTAAGATTAGTACAGATTCTTTAGTCTCAGTCTAGGAGTAACTGAATCCCATTTAGAAGTATCTACATGATAGTAAGCTGGATGGGGGAAAGGAAGCTTTCTGCTCAGTGTATATTACTTAAGTTTTCTACAGATCTCTGAATGAAGGACACAACAGGACAAATTGTCACTTGAAGAAAAGATTTTATTAAAAGTGGACTCAGTGCATACGTGTCCATACTGTTACAAGCCATGCTGCTCTTCAGGAGATACTTTATAACTTCAGCCTTTGATTCACTGTGCAATGATCTGCTTGAACAAGGACTGGGTTGAGGACATACTGGTAATACTGAGAAACAGGAACTCTTGAAAATAAGCTACCTGTGTCTGTTCATGGAAGTTCCTCAGCAGGGACCTGTGTTTTACATCTATTGTCCTATACACAATTAGTTACTATTTTCTGCTGTTATAATAGTCAGATGAGTCTATCCTTGCTTTAATCAACTTGTTAGCTCCTTACGTTACATGCAGCTTTCATTTGAGTCAAGCTGTGCTATAGAACTGTGTACGCAATTAGTGGTACTGGACACAAAACACAGACTTTACCTAATTTATGGAGGTAGATTTCAGTCCCTGATTGGTCATCTGAGATATGCTACAGACTACGAAGAAAGTGATTTTGCCCAACAGTGAGATGTGTATAAGCAGCAGGCATAAGTTACGTACTAAGGAGTGAAGCGGAGGGTTGATCCGTTTAGTCTGCTATCCCAGATTTAAGTGGGGAGGCTACCCAATTCCTATCCCCCAATTCCCATAAAAATGACTAGCCTTGTCCAGTGCTAGCCACTTGTGCAGTACAGGGGCTGACACGAGGCATGGGACAGGGAAAGGTTGGGTTCATACCAAATTAATGCAAGACACCAGCCTGCATCCTAAAGCATGCAATTACCTTTTTATCTGAAAATACACAGTTACACATTGATTGGTTAAAGTTGTTATATTAGACATCTCAGGGATTACCAACAGCAGCAGGTAAACCACTGGTTTTAAGTCAATGTCATTTAAAAGTAGAGACATTTTGTTCTGGAGGTAAAGTATAAAATTGACAGTTGGTTAATTTTCATTGTGCTGTCTCTAATTAAATCAGACCACTCTTATTTTACAGTGGCTCTATCCCACACAGGCTTCCTTGCAGTGCTGTGCCATTCATGAATATTCTCCTCTAGCTACAGGTTGCCCGCCGGGTTCAGCTATAACTGTGGTATTCATAATAAGAACTATGTTGTAGATCTTGACCTGTGAGGAAGACTATCACACCTACTCTCGTGGATAGTACTCATGATACAGGATGTATACCTGCCATACCATAAACTAGCCCTGACCTGTCTTGTTGATGACATGTCTAGACCCCTTTGGTTTTTACAGAAGTATGAAGCCAGATAAGTAGGAAACAGCAGCAAGGGCTAAGATAGTACAGGCGTTGGCTGCATGTTATAGGATCCCTGGGTTGAAACCCAGTGTAAAAAGTGGACCTAGGTTTCCCTGTCACCTACAGGATGTTGGAGACACCACTTAGACAGCTGGTCCAGAAGGCCTGCGATTTCCATAGAAGAGGAGAAACTTCGGGACCTGGCCAGAGGGCCAAGCCATGAACCAGAAGCTGCAACTCTGAGAGCGAGAGGCTGCAGACTGACAGAAGACAGATAGAGAGTGCGCTGAGGAGGGTGCAGCACCTGGCAGAGCTAATACCCTGGATGGCCAGAAGGAGGCACCATGAGCGATGAGGGAACCCTGTCACAAGTGGTGGAGAATGCACAATACACATGGTCTCCCTTGATACAAGAGGACTGTGAAGACAGTGCAGCAACTGACCCTGATACAAGGGAAGGTTGAGAGACTGTGGTGGACTGTAAAGGAGTGACATAAGGCGGTCACCCCTGATACAAGGGGGCGTGGAGAGCCATAGCAGACAAACACAGAGACAATGGAACTGCTGTATGCAGAAGTCTTTTTTGCAGAGAGCACTTATACCCTCCCCCGTTGGACTCCAGAGTCGGTGCCCTTGTAGAAAAGGATGACAAACAGCAGGGATTGATCCAGGCTCTGCTGGCACAAGTGCTGGAGAACCACCAGAGACGGAGGCACATTGGTACCTGGAAGACTATTTGAGAGAGGCTGGCAGAACAGCAGCTCAATTTATACAAGCTCCTGAGGAATGAAATGAGTAGAGGCTGCAGGGAACAAGAAAAGGGAGGTACCAGGGCCGGGAGGTCGGAGGCCTGACCAAAGCACTGTTATGTCAGCGGATGAAGGGGACACCTAAAAAGAGAGTGCCCCTACCTGTACAGGGACAAGAAGCCTCACCCAGAAGGCAGGAAAACAAAGCCTCAAAGAGTCCTAGGTGTAAGGAGAACAGGAAAACAAGTTTTCTTGTCCACAGAGGGGATACCCATATATGAATTATGAGGTGAAGGCTAGCCCAGGAGAAAAGGCGAGACAAGAGAAGGCCAACAGGAGGCCTACTGCCAACGCAAGGCAAAGACTTTGCCTGGGGTGCCATGAGGTTCGTCATATAAGGAGGCACTGCCCTCTTAAAAAAGGGCAGGGTAACAAAGGGGAAGACATAGACTCCAGTGAAATAGGAAATAAAAAAGAGGAGTCTGGGGACCAGAGCACACTCAGACTGTCAGGACAGACAAGAGCAATGATCATGCACCTGGCAGATGGTCATCCCTCATACCCAGCAGGCGGTAACAGAAAAGATGACTGGGACGGAAAGGGCCCAGACAGACACAGGAAGTAACAATGAACCAGAACAAGCTATGGTGGGAACTCAGACCCTGAGTGCAAGGGTCCTGGGGGATCCTGTGGGGTAAGTGAAGGAGCTCCAAGGAAGCCAGCAGCAGAGCAAGCTCTGCAAATAGCTGAAGAAGACCTGGAGTTCCAAAAGGAAAAGCTTCGGGATGCCATGGAGGACCAGCATAATTTGTGTCTCCTGGTGAAAGAAGCAGAACAAGTGAGGGGTAACCTGTGAGCACAGCTCAAGCAAATGCAAGGCAGGAGGTATCCACACCCCCAAGGGTTGCAGGCTTGAGGGAGTGGATATGCGATGGGTTGTCCACTCCGCACAGGATTGGAAGGGGTTAAGATGGCCAGGCATGTCAATTAACTCCCCAGGCTGCAACTGAAGGAGCTAGGGAGCAGGGGTTGATTAAATGAGGCCCACCTGTGCAGGAACAGGAGCAGTTTGTATAAAGCACAGGAATGGAGAGCGGCAGGGGGCTGCAGCCTCAAGGAGATAGTCTAGTTCCTGTGAGGACAGAGGGTGTAGGAAGTCGAGTCACTCCCTGTGAGGACAGAGGGTGTAGGAAGAAGCCTAGGGAACCAGCATCAAGGGCTAGGAAAGAACAGACCTTGGCTGCATGTTACAGGATCCGTTGGCTGAAAGCTGGTGTAGAGACTGGGCCCGGGTTCCCCTACTATCCACGTGGTAGTGTCACAGGGTATTGGAGAAATCAGCCAGCCAGCTGGTCTGGAAGGACTGTGATTTTTTTTTTCCAGGAAAAGGGAGGAATTTAGTGACTTGGTGGGAGGGCCAAGCCACAAACCAGAAATTGCTGCTCCAAGAGAGACTTACAGACTGAGAGAAGAAGTAGAGAGCGCTGAGGAGGGTGCAATGCTTGGCATAGTTAATCCCCAGGACAGCCAGGAGGAGGTGCTACAAGCAGTGAGGGACCCGTGCCACAGAGCCCTTCTATCTGTGCAAACAATTTAGCAGCAACAACAAAAAATGTTTCAGCTACTGCTTAGCCTGTGGCTAACAGCAGCTCCACAGCCGGTTTATGAAGAATAATTCAGGTGCAGTTTCATCAGGAGGAAGAACATTTCTAACCTCCCTCACCCCTTTTAAAAGTCAGGTTTAAGGCTGAAATAAAGGGAGATATTCAAGTTTACCCATCACAGTTTTAGTATTACGTTGGCACAGAAGAGAGACAGTTGTATTCTCTTTCCATACTGTAACAGCACAGACCATCCATCCTTTCCAGCCTGTAGAAGTGAAGTATATTCACCCTCTAACATAACTGACAGAATCGGGTTCAGTTTTGATATGGGAATATACATACCATATGCTCTTAACATTGCAGTAGAGGTACCCCAAACTATTACTTATTGGAGGAGCAGGATGTTTAATGTAGTTTAAAATTAGGCCTTCAAAAGCTGCTGGGTTAAATCAAGGGTTAAATCAAGTAAAGAAATAGTTTGATCTGATGACTTATAAACCACCTGCCTGTATTACTTGTTACCAAATCAGCTGATGAAAACTCCTCCCTCAGACCCCTCCAGCAATTTCTTCTGATATTGGAGGCACTCAACATTTCTCCATGGCCTTAACACTGATTGATTGTGGCTCAGCCTCTTCTAGTAGTGACACAAATGATTTGCAGTGATTTAAGTTCCAATTATATACAGTACAAGCAAACAAAACCAACCTACATATGCAGTCTCATCTGCATTTGTGGAGCCCTAGTGGTGAACTCCGATCAGCCTGAACCAGGATGGCATATTTAAGAGTCCCATACAGCGTAAGTTTAATAGTGAGGATCACAGTCCTCCAGCAAGCTGTCCGTGATGTAGCTGGTCTCAAGAATGGTCTCGTAGTACATTTTTTCTGTAAATGTGTTCACTGTCCAGGCAACCACTTGAATTCCTTTTGAAGACCACTGCCTCACGTACTCTCTGTAAAGAACAAAGACACTGTAAGGAGAAGACAGACTACCATGAACACAGGCTAAAACAAAAGAGCGTTCCTATACAATATACACTCTCCACAGGAGGGGTAGTCAAGGTCTAAATTTCTTGGTCAAGGTGTAGTCAAAGTTGAGAATCCAGAGAAAATTTAAAAAAAACTAATATATAAATAGATTCCGGGGTCCATCCAGAAGCATCTAGCAGGTCAGATCTGGCCCGCAGTCTGCCTATGGGGTACCCCTGTTCCACAATGTCCACATGCCACCTTTTTACAATATCCCTTTAAAACAGGCAACAGCGACTCATTTTCCTCCTTTATTATTAACTTGGGGTGTAGTACGGGGGGTAAAAATATAAATCGGGAGGACAGACATTATAAATATGAAAAAATAAATTGTATATATTACTGAATGACAGACTTGTTTAAAACAGCATTACAGCACACTCCCTAGAAATTCTGGTGTTCGTACGCTTCATACTCTTCTAAATCAATCCCACCGTACCTCTTCCTCCATATTTTATTAGATGATTATCTCTGGACATGTTAACTCATCTTGAAAATGTATGCTTTAACACTTACTGCGAAATGTAATTTTTCTGCATGAGGAAAGCCGAAACCCCACACAGGTACCACAAGAAGGTGTGCAGGCTCCAGTCCTGGATGACGTCCATCATCATGTACCCGTAATGCTTCCAAAAGCAATCAAAGCGAGGTTTCCCATCTCCAAAATGACTAAGACTCCATGGCCTGTGTGTCAAGGCAGTTACAACATTCCTATCAGATTGCCTCATCTGGAAGACCAAGGTGGGAAAGTGATACTTAATAGATGATGCCAAAATGCCGGGGCTACACTACAGAGCACCAGGTTTGTGAATTTGCTGTTTTGGCAGAGTTCTTTTTCCTCCAAGATGACGTTTAACCCCTTTTAAAAAACTATTTATTGTAGCTGTTGTATTGTTTCCTTGGTAATCTCTTTATTGAATAAATGACACGTAGTTTAAGGCCTGAATCCTGCATTGCTTGTGCACACAAGACTCCCATTTACGTCACTGGGAGCTATGGGTGTGCAAGAAACATAAGGTAGTGTCATTAGTCTCAAAGTTTGGCTTGCCAGAAGTTAATGGTTGACCTGCTGATACTGACAAGTGTACAACTTTAGTCTCTGTATAAATAGCTTGCTCTTTAGGACGCTAGGCAGTTTATTTCATCTAGACCAGTTTCTAAATTCTCTAAAGGTTGTTTGACCTCGCACGCTCTCTCTGACTAAACTGTGTTTAATGTAAACAGACTGAATGGTATTGAGAACTATTTCAGCAAATGCCAATTTAACACTACTCAATACAGTTTCAAAGAGCAGTTTCTGAAACCTGGAATGCAAAACTTTAATAAAGAATTTTATCTTAATATCCGAAATCATTCATGGAAAGTGATTTAATATTTCAAAATTGTCAATGCATTGATATTACTGCAGTTTCTCCTACACTTAAAGAGTCTGTTTAAGGTAATAACTTGTGATGTTATCAACGGTTACGGGGCAATGCTGAGCAAATAGAAGAAACTGAAATTCAGCTATTTAACTTGTGGCTCTTGATTGCTATTAAATAGCATAAACCCAACATGTATGTTATTTTATAAAACCAAGAGAAGTGTTTTCATGCTATTTAAATAAAAAATGAAATGCATATTTAGAGCTGGACATTCCCTTGCAGTGCTTACACCCAAAACATTGCACCATTTTGCTAGCATAGGACCTAGAGTGTGAATAAATCTATTTTCACTAGTCAAGCTTAATGAAGCATGCAAACTAAGAAACAGCATAAATGAAAAATAATGAGTTATCTTATCAAAGCTAAAATCGTTAATTGTATTAGTGCAAATAGAAAGTTATTAAAATCTTAATTAAAAAAAAAAAAAGACACTGATGTGTTAAATGCTGACCTTCATACTGCACAGAGGTCACCAACGTTACCAATCTCTTAGCCAAGGACTTATGCATCAATACAGCCGTGTTTAATTTTAGTTCCACCCCATCCTATTGCAAAGCAATCAGTAAAATGAAAGTAACAAAACAAGAAGCAGTATTAGTATCTTGCTTCAGGTGTGTTGTTAATTTCCCTTTACCACTTAGCTTGAAGCAGAGGGATGGATGGAGGGCCAGTAAAGTATCAATGGACTAAGGAGAAGTAGCTAATAAAAAGGGACAACAGGGAGGAAAGAAGAGAGGAGTCCGCAAAGGAAGAAGCAAGGAAAACAAAAAGGAAAGACTGAAAGGAGGTGGACAAAACTAGAGAAACAAATTCAGGAATGCCTATGATTCTGTAAGGTCCGAGGGGAAGGCCAATAAAATGCTGAGCAAGGATCCATGCACGTGGAGAAAGGGGTTGACAGACAGCGGGAATTAGAAGACAATTTGGCTGAATGTATTCTAAACTTTCATAACCATCTGACATGGGTGTAATCTGTTAATAGAGACCTTAGTACCTCAGTGCCAATATTACTCAGTGTCAATTTTAAGTTAATGAACCTTTATCAGTGTAATTCTTACATGGGAGGGAGTTATTCAAGATTCATAACGTGTATCTGATCAGTAGGGAAGGGTCTGACAAGGTGGCAATAGTGAATGGAGATATATGAGGATTGAGAGTCGAATACCCAGTCCTTCCCTCATTTCAACAACTACCTTTAAGTGCGTTCTTAATTACTTAAGAATGAAACCCGTGTACTCTGTGATTGTGACCCGGGTTACATAAAAGTAAAAAACCAAAGTAAACCTTTAGGAAGTTTTACCTTATAGACGACGTCTGGCATGAAAGAACAAACAATGCTACTGTTGTACAAACGAGGATATTCTAGGTAGAGCAGTTTTAGGGCATCAACTGCCTGTCAACGAAAGAGATGTACACAGAATGTACTTTGTAGTCATAGGTAAAATGTAAAGAGTTCATAGGACACAGAAAGACCCCACTTTTTTAAAGTGACTTTTCTATTGTAAAAATGAGATTCCTGTAGTACTTTTAAAGACTAACAAATTTAATTTCTGCAGGTATAAGCTTTCATGGGCTGCAACCCTCTATTGTGTTTTTTCCTGAGGGGTTGGAATTAGAAAGAGAAAGGAAGAAAGCAGCATTTAAGTTAGTCTACAGATCAAGAGCCACATATGTTATTTTCTTATGCAACATTCATAGATTGCAGCATAAAAGAATGTACAGTATTTATTGCACTGGTGCATGCCTCATGTAGAGTGCTGTCAATAGCCCGGGATGTGCACTAAGAGCTAAATGATACAAACCCCTGACAACCTCTATTGCTGTAAAACATTTGGAGCATTAACTGTAGTTTAGTTTTGAACAAAAAACATTTTTCCTATGTATCATGTCAGAGAAAAACTATACAGTTTATAAAGAAGCAAACCATTATCTATCAAAATAGATAGTGCTGGTGCATGCTGCTGTCAACCACAGCCAAGCAGGATAGCCCATCGTGATTTCTCCTCTCTGCACAAAGAGGTGGTGGGAGTCCCAGTTATTCATTCACTTTGATTCAGTGCATGCTTGTGACATTACCAGAGCCCAGCATGCCAGTGAGCCACATTCTAGCTATGGCTGGCAGCATCTTTGTGCAATGGAATGGAAAGAATGAAGATGACAAAGTTGTCTCTGTTTTATAAAACCAAACTCAACTTTCTGCAAAAACAGGCCCCCTATCACACTCACTGAAATGAAAGGGAGTAGTGCCATGGAGTTCAACAGGAGCAATCCAATGACATGCTGAGTGAAGTGCTCTTAGCAAGAATACCTGATTTGCATGGCCTTTGACATCGAAGTAGATTATGAGGTTATAATGCATACATTCCATAACAGCTTCTCTCAACGTAGGTACTTTTTCACCCCGGAAGTCCCTCCTACAGAAAGGTATGAAGAGTTCAGTGGAATGTACCCAATCCAGAAGAAGTCCAAGAACAAAGAGTACGGAAAGATTCCGGTTGAATTGCGCTGAGGGGTACAGTATTTTAAATTTAAAACACCGAACATATAAACACATGGAGCTCCCTCTTTTTAAAATTAGATACATTCACAGTAACATTTTAGGAGACTTATTCTTGTAAATATTCCAGCAAGTGTATATATATATTTGCCTACATATTACAAGAATAGAGATAATTAACACCTTATGGCAGAGTCAAAGGTCTCATGCAAGATCTTCTTGGAAATCCAAGTAATTCCTTTCCAACATCATAACCCTTATGTTCTAGAAAAAAATGAGTTATCCCACCACCATCATACAAAAATACACAGGATCATTTAAATAAACTCATCTAATTAAGAGATGCATCAATAAAATTTACTTTAGAAATAGCTACCCAAGCAAGCTTTGAAAAGTAGCACTAGTCCCAACAAATGAAATGTTTTTTAAGACCAAACCTTGTCCTAAGAAGCCTTTGGTCAAAATCATGCTGAGGTTAATACTGCTTACACATTAGACGTTAGAGAATCTCATCCTCAAAACCAAAATCACTCAGTTCTGCTTCCTGGTTCCCACTTCAAGAAGGGGCAAGGAAACAGATTCTGATCTGCCTCCAATATAGAGCAAGGGGCACCACATGCATGTCAGAGACTGGAAAGTTTCAAGGGGTTTTTAATCATGGATGGATCAAAATCAGTTTTATTTATGATGGATGTTTTGGTACTGCAGAAACATTCTCAGAAATGAGTAGAGGTGTTAGTAGACTGTTGCTGATCTTTTACCATAGTCTGTGTTTTGCAGATGGATTAAGCTTCCTAATTTCGTCAAATGTCAAGTCACGTAAACTCCCAGACCCATCAGTTGTCCTTTCTACTGTATCATCATGCATTAGAATGGGAATGCCATCTGCAGTGAACTCAACGTCCAGTTCCACGCCTGTGGCTCCATTCTCAGCTGCCTTTAAAACAAAAAAGGAAAAGGAAAATCTATTTAAATATTAAGATGGGTGCTACAATGCTTACGTTGTATTCTAATACACATGCCAGACTACTAATATTCTCTAACGTAGTGGGCTTTAGCTAAATTCTTATGAGGCCTTTATTTATAGATCTAATATGGAGATATGTCCTTTAATTCAAATGTTAATTTGCTGAGCAAAAGTATATGTGAAAAGAAGGAACTAAACCCTATATCTACCCCACAGCAAGTGGGTGATGTCCTGGTTGATTACCTATGGCCTGGCCAGGGCAGATTATGGATAAGTTAATTAAGTCAACTGATCTTAATTGGGAAGCAGTCCAGGCTTGTGGGAATTTGGCTGAGTTAAAGTGGAAACCAGTTACCTTGGGCCAAGTAACCAAGGTGTGTAATAAAAGAAACTTTGGTAGCTTTCTTTTCCACCATGCATAGCAAGCATGACATGCAACAATTGTCATTAGCAGCCTGGGAAAAGGATATCCCTCACTGTTCTCTCCCACCCCTAAAAAAAATTCATAGTCCATCAAATAACAGGTATTTTTCTCTGATGATCTAGACTGAATAATTCCTTCATTCAGTACAGTATTTGAGATCTTAGACATTTCTATTGTAAAATTAAAGTGAAAGAAACTCCCATTCCCTCTTTCAAGGGAAAAAAAGCAACTTTGTGAACATGCTTTATAGCAGCTGGTAATTTTTACTTGAATTTGAAATAAATCACATAATCTGAGTTTTAAAATGACGGTGGCAGAGGCATTTTGAATTCCAAGAAAACAAAGACAAATTAAACATTGTCTCTGGCTCTCACTTGATTCTATGAGAACAAGAGAATAAAAGTAAGACTCTAACACAGGAGTCCAAAACGGAAGAAATAATGGAGACTTCAGATAATCATAACTGTAAAAATATTTTAATTTACTTGAGATAAGATCAAAATTAGAAAATTGGGCCACTGTACTCAAGGTGGGCTACCAGATTGCAAGTATTAGCTGCCTGTGAATAAGTGATTGGAATTTGTACCTGTCTCCACAATACTGGGAGATAGTGGGATCAGTTTCTATTGTACACTTCCACGTTCATAAAATCAGAGATGCACTGTGATGTTAATGTTAACTACATATACATATTATGTACAATAGTTATCAAGGAAATGAGGCGAGATTATGATTACATCTGCGCTGAAAAATAGAATATCCTTAATCTAGAATGATCCCATTGTATCTTTTTGTTTTAGTACTTGCCCAATCTTCGGACAACCCTTAAAGAGTTAGAGAATGAGTAGCCAGGTCATCATAAGACTGAATTTTACAATACCGAAGGTGGAGTGTATACATAGCTTTCGCTCTTGGCTAGTTCATTTGTCCCTTCTTTTGCCAGCCCCTTCCATCCCCATTCCCTTTTGTACAGATCTCCTGTTTTCAGCACTTAAATGCTGCTGGACTTCTTTACTGGACCTGGTAGCTCAGTCACACAGATATTTTGAGATATTTAACAAGAAGAGTTTTAGATGACTGACTTTTCCAGAATTTCCTTCCCTTTACCTCCCTGGGGGATAAGTGTAGCCTTGAGTAGCTGAACAACACTGATGTTAGAATAGTAAACAGCATTTACCTTGTAATTTCCAAATTAATTCTGTCACGTATCAAGTTTCTCTGGATTGTCTTGGGCAATAGATGGTTACTATATTTATACTTAATGATTCACAAGTGTTTGTATGATCACTCCCCTGTTGTCTTTGTTTGTTTTAGCTGCTCTACCTAATCCCTATGGTTTGTTGATTAGTGGGAACCAATCAATCCCATTTGTAAAGCTCATAGTCTTTTCTTTGTTTATTACACCTTTAATTGCAATCTTTTGCTTGATTCTAGGCAACAATTTGTTGATGGTTTTTAAAAACAGGAAATAGTAAATGTTGAAATTTTGGTTGTGCAATTTTTACTGCAATGATTTGACTTCTGGTGATGTGTAGATATTCTTATAAAAAAATTAAATTTTGCTCTTAAAGTTTTAAAACAAAAATATAGTCAGCCACAATTTAAAGTCAGAAGGCACCAGACTAGATCATCTGTACATCACAGCCCATCAACAGACCTGCATACTAAATCCAAAAGTGGAAATGAGACCAAGTAAATGAGACCCACAGGAGACTGAACCATTCTGTGCCACAAGCAGAGAATAAAAGGGACCAAGAAGCACCAGTGTTTGAGGCCCCTGCAGTGGCACAGAAGTGATTAAATGAGATCTACCCTGAGAATCTCAGCAAGTGACCCACATGCTGCAGGTGGAGGCAAAAAAAACTCAAAGCCACTGGAAATTTGACCCCCAAAGAAATTCCTTCCTGATCCCATGTATGGCAATCAGCTAGACGAGGGAAACAGGAGCACATCAGCCAGCCAAGCACTTGAAAGAGACAGAATACTGAGTGCCACTTCAAGCATCCTGGCCCATCCTACCCAGTGTCCCATCTCTAGCTGTGGCCATCCCTGATGCTTCACAGGAAGGAGATAACAAAACCTCCCAGAACACATTGAGAGGAAAAATCCCCTCCTAACCCCTTGGTGGCTGGCTGAACCCTCAAATATCAGATGTGTCTGCCACCATCACTTTCCTCCATTTCATAATTTGATAACTAAAGGTGTTTGTTCTTTACCGAAGTGGTTAATACACTTTACAAAATTACCATTTAAATTGTTGGCATCTTTGTTAGAGTTTGTTTTGTCACATCCATTTCAAAATAAAAGCTGAATTATTCTTTTCAGGACATTGCCAAACCAATTTAAAAGCAAAAAGCGTATTACACAATTTAAGAGAGTGCACTCCACTATTTCTGTTGCTCAAAGCTTTCTCAAGGAACAGCAAAGTGAACACAGACCAGACTCCTTCAATTTCTGCTAGTCAGACTTTTCTGGGGAGCAGTGAAACGGACAGGAATTTGGTAGGGTTTAATTTGCTGCTGCTTTGAAAGCAGAGAAGGGTAGTAGAGCTATTTATTTTAAATACACCTGAAAACTGGAGTCTGTGGGGACGGCAAAGTGACAAAAGCCTTCCCCCCTACCATCCTTGCAGCAACTGAGATGGCCCGGCACATCTTAACGTCATATTGTCCATAATTTTCTCTCTCCCCTCACCACTGACCATTTCTAAATGGGAGGCATTGCCAGCTGAGAGGAACCTTAGAACAGTGTTTCCCCAAAGGTGAGTCCTGACCCACCAGTGCGTTGCAGGGAAGTTCCAGATGGATTACGGAGGTGTAGGCATAGAATCATAGAATATTAGAGTTGTAAGGGACCTCAGGAGGTCAATCTAGTCCAAGCCCCTGCTCAAAGCAGGACTATCCTCAGCTAAATCATCCCAGCGAGGGTTTTGTCAAGCTGAGGGTTTGTCAAGGCAAACGCACACTTTTCCCAGCCCAGTACAAGAGTGAGGGAAGAGTCTGCAGAATAACCCCGGATGCGTTCACCTCCCACAAGGGGGGCTCCTATCCTGCAAGGCTGGGCACAATCCCCCCCACAGGCATCGTGACCTGGTACATGGAGTTGCAGTGCCACTCCTGGCTGACCCGGGCAGCACTAGGCCCTAGTGCCCCTCACTCAAATTTGGCCCAGCCACTCCTCCTGCGTGGTGCTGCGACCCCATGTGCCAGGTCCCCATGCCGGGGTGTTTGGCTGAGCCTTGCGGGACAGGACCTGCATTGCTTCACCCTCCAACCCCCCATCCCCAGGGCCTCTCCTCCCCACCAGCCGGGATTTAGGGCTGCTGTGCCGGGGTGGAGGGGCAAAAGACAGCTGGAGAGTGGCCTCATACAGAGTGTGGGAACAGCTGCCCTAGCAGGTACCGCTCCGGGAGAAAGGGGGCAGGGATGGAGGGAAAGCAGATGGGGCGGAGGGTGAAGGACAGCAGCCCTAGCCCCCAGCGCGATAGGGCTCCCGGGGGTCCCCAAGGCTAAGGCACAGGGGCCGGCTGGGGGTACGAGGCAGCTCCGTGGAAGGGAAGGGGTGGGCAGGGGGCTCTCCCACGGGACGGAGGCGGGGGAGCCCCGCAGGTCCCCGGCGGGGGGGCGGCGCTCGATGCGGGCTGTCCGCGAGGATCCCTGGGGAACGCCGGTGGCGGGGGGGATAGGGGCGATCCCGGGCCCGCGGGGGCTCCTCCGGCGGCTGACCTGTCTGATGGCGGCGAGCGTGTTCTCGGGCGCGTCGTGGGCGCCGCCGCGGTGGGCGACGCGGGCGGCGGCGCCGCGGGGGCGCAGGATGTGCTGGGCCCGCGGCAGGGAGACGGGCTCCAGGCTGAAGAGCCGCAGCGCCAGGTAGAGGCCGGCCGTGAGCAGGCAGGAGAGCGCCGGGCTGCGGCTCAGCAGCAGCAGCGCCCCCAGCAGCGCGGTGAAGGCGCCCAGCATGGCAGCGGCGGGCCGGGGCCGGGGCTCGGGGGCGCCCCCCACTAGCCTTCTCGGTCCGAGGGACCGCACAATGATGGCCCCTCACCAGCCAATCAATCGCCGAGGCGTCCCTGCCGTCAGCCAATCAACATCAACCACTGGCGATCGCCAGCCAATCATCATCCAGCGGTCCCCACGCCTGTATCCGTTCCATCAGCCAGCCCTGGAGGATGGAGCCTAGCAGAGCCGGCCCTGGACAGGCTGGCTGAGCTACGTGGCGCTGGCGGGGGGCGGGCCTTGGCCGTGTCCCACCAGCACCGGCAGAGCCGGAGGCATCGTGTGCACTGGAAAGCGTTGTCAGGGCAGGTTACAGCATGGTCAAAAAGCGCTGGCGTTGCAACGTGGGTGCCTGTCCACGCGGGGCTACTTGTGTCCGCAGCGTGCGCTCTAGCATCAACAGTGAGAGCCATGCGCGGTGGGCAGCCAGCCCGCTGTGTAACTCACCACCTTGTGCGGCTAGCAGTTGTGGGAAGGCAGGGTGGCTCACAGGGCATCGTGAGTGCAGGCTCCATGTTCCATGATGCAGCGATTTCCCGCCTGTCGTTCCATGGGCTTCTGACCCTGTTGTGTATAATTTTTCAAGGCCCCCTAGTTTCCTGAGCACCTGCCATTGGTGTCTGAAAGGATGGGTCCTGCATTGCTCTCCCCTGTTGTCGGCAGTGTTCTGAACCCATCATGGCTGGTCATGCAGTATACCATGAGTTCCCAGAACAGGAATCTGAGGCGCCCAGACGGGCTGCGCGCCATGCAAACAATGCCGGGTCCCTGGCCTGACAATCAGGGTGAGTCTGGGAATAACAGCCAGGAAAGAAGACTCCCCACACCCCCATAAATGGGTTCGTATTTAATTGGGAAGCACAGCACAGCCCCCAACCCAAACGACACATCTTTCCGCGCAAGGCGCCACACTGGGGCGGACCCGCCTGAGACCCAAAGACTACTATTCCCAGCATGCAACCCTTGACGTCAAATAGCGCGGGAAAGCATTGCATGCTGGGATTTGTAGTACCGTGGGGGCTCGCTGAGGCGCGCCTCGGGGGAGTGGCCTCCTCCCTCCGGAAGCGCTGCCGAGGGGCGGTTGCCAGGAGCGGGGCTGTGTGCAGTGAGCCCGGCTGCGTGGGGCTTGCCAGTAACGGCTCCGCGCTCCTTGGCGGCCCCGCCGCAGGTACCGGGCCCGGCCCTAGCCGCGCGGGGCGGGGGCCGGTTCCCCTCAGAGGGGTGTGCCTGGGCCCTGCGCCCGATTGCGGGCCTCCCCCACTCCTGGGGGGAGGGGCAGCCCGACTGGGGCGCGCGCTGCGCGTGGGGAGAGGGGGGTTGGCGCGGGGATCCTCGCCCCTGGTTCGTGTGGGGGGGAGGCGTGGCCTCCCCCAGGGGTCACGGCCTGGCAGCAGGGGCGCGTGGGGGGGCCGCGGGCCCCTGCGCGCGTAACTGACGCGGTTCCTCTCCCCCTACCTTCAGAAACCCCCCCCCACCCGACAGCTGCTGCCCCCCGACAGCTGCTGCCCGCTGGCGTGGCTTGGTGTGTGTCCCGAGAGGCCCACTCAGTGGTTAGCCAGAGCTGGTTAAATAGGTGCTGCTCGGCGCTGCACAAAGTGGAGAGTCCCAGGCCCGAGGAGCTTGCTTTCTGTCAGGCAGATGTAGCTGAGGCGCAGGGGTTGGGGGGGAGTTGGGTTGTTCTGTTGGGGTGGAGAAGCCGTTGGGTGGATATGGGTTAGTGCTGATGGACTTCACAGAAAGAGCAAGACTCTTGGGAGACGTTTGAAAGGAGATGGGGAGGGGCTGCTGCCTGGATATTGGGAGGCGGCTTGAAATTTAAGGGAGGGGCAGCTGAGAAGAAGGTAAGAACCAGAGAGAGAAAAACAAAGAGAAGCCAGACTACCCAGCCTTGTGAGTTTTTTGCTTGGCTATGAATTTTTAATCCGGATGGAGGCTCCCACATCAGCATTGTTGAGGGTGGAAACAGTTTTGTAATTTGTGGAGAATTTCCAGTTTCTATCCTATTTGCAAGAGACTCTGACATTTAATATAGGCATTGGGTTCTGCTATAATGAGAACTGATCAGGGAGAAGGGAAATAAGGTGATAGAGGTAGCTCCAAATAACTTGCTGATCCCAGCAATCCTGAAAACAAATAATACACAAGAGCAGTGTACCAGCTGAGGACATTCTCCCCCCCCCCAGCTGTCTTTAGCACAAGTAGAGTGGTTGCTTTTGGGGGCTTTGGTGGAAAAGCCCATGTACTTCAGACTGTGTTATTTTGATAGCAGTGGTCCAATCACTTAAATACAGTGAATTTATACTGTGGCAGAAAGGGAGCTTTGTAAAGATAGGGAATAAGTAATTTTGGTAGTTGTAGCAGAATTTTCTTCTCTCTTCTTTTGTTCTGAGTGCTGGTCTTTGAGCTCCAGGCTCGGGACTCAAGCAGAACCCCACTGGCTTCAAGGTTAATAACTTATCAACCCAGGAATGTATTTTTCCCTTACCTTTGAAGTTATAGGTGATTTGCATCATTAGTAACTCACATTAATGTGACACACTAGTTCTGCCCACAGCTTCCAAAGTTTGGTGAATCTTCCCTTCTCGCAGTCACAGAATTACAGAAATGATTGTACATAAGAGCTAATCTAAGAAAATACTTTATAATTAATAATCATTTTCAGTTGTATGATTTGTACACTGGCATCTGTAGTAAATTTGTAAGTCTACCAGCAATTCTAATAGCATCACCATCAGGAAGCTGGAGTAACTTGTACATGTTGGTTATAATTCCATTTGAGGATTCTGCTCATGTGTGGAGATTTTGTAATAACTATATTTAATATTTGTGAGAACATAAATCATATAAAAGCAATCAGCAAGTAGGAGGGGATTGGCAGGAGGATTTTGTGCATTGGTAAGGGACTGGGAGGAGAGATGGGGCAGTATGTCTTTGATTTGTTTAACCATGTGCTTTGTTAAATAAGATACATAGATCTAAAGCTTGCAGAAACCTGTCATGGGGTTCAGGTGATGTGCAAACTTTCAAGCTCTAATTTTCATGGTTGTATAATGTCCTCAGGATTCACCAATGGAATAACTGTACCAGTTCAATATGTACATGTCAGGGCATGTCATTATTTGCTTTTTGGTTCTCCCTAGTACTTCTCAATCACCTATATTGAAAATGGTTGTCACAGGTGCTTGATTAACTACAGCACCTGCAAATATATGTCTTTGCCTTCTATTGTTAACTTAGGTCGTTTATGTAGTATAACAGTGCATTCTGTGTTGCAAATCTCTATTTTGGTACATCTTAATTAAAGGGAACCATCTATTCTTGTTGCATCATTCAAAATTTATATTGAGTTGCCCATTTCTTTCCTCACCCAAAAAAAGCATTCAAAGGAGAATTAACTTTTTGTGAAACAAAATGCCCCTACATTCATCTTAGACACATGGAGGGCACAAACTATATAGTTTTGTTTATTTTCTAAATTATTACTTTAAAGAAACTTTAGTGTCGTTTCGTGTGATTTTACCTTCCTATAGCAAATGTACAGTGTTAATTTGTTTTCCCAGTTTACTTGTGAGTGAACGTTTTTTCTGATTTAAATGCATAATTCCTGCCCCTCACAAGTTACAATAACAGCATTACCACCTTCAGACCTTAGAACTAGTTCTTCTGATGTTTCACTGCTAAGGTTGTAAAGCATGGCACTGACAAAGAAGAACTGTATAGAATAACAAGGGTTCCAAGTTACTTGGAACTTCAAAGCCTCTTTATTTAGCAGTTTGAGGTCCCAGTCCTGCTCCCACTGAAATCAATAGGAGTTTTGCCATTGACTTCAGGGAGGATCAAGCCCTTTATGAGAGAGCAGTCTATTAGGGACAAGGCAATTTGGGGTTGACAATAGCACAGATTAAAGAAGAACCAATATTTGTTCTTCTTTGTTTCTGGTGGGAAAGACAGAAAACACATTTTAGAGAACAAATTGTTTTTCTTATTCTGTAAACCAAGATTATATTTTTCTATGTGCAGCTTAATCATATTAAAATGGAGGACTATGAGAAGTTCTGTGAAAAGCATCTTGCCAGGATTCAAGAAGAGTCAATTCAAAGAGAAATCTCTTCATCTGCTCAGCAGAATATCTCACTTATTCAATTTCATGGCATTCCTGTGCTTTCACCTCTGGTAAGATTTCCTTGTCAGTTAAGCATTTGTATCCAGAAATGAAAAGGACAGCCATTTTTGTGTAGTTATTTTTATCTTGGTATGACCAATCTTGAGTAGTACAGGAGACAAATACTTGTCTGTAATGTTGAGGTTCAAAAGTAAAACAAGGGTGGTGGGATAGGGGGCTTGTCATGCAATGTGGTACAGGAGAATTTTGTCATTTGAACAAATTAGATAGGGGTGCTTATCATTTGGGGAATGTGTGCTGGATGAATTCTTTTTCTTCCATTCCTCCTATACCCAGTGGTTTTTCTTCCCTAAAGGCTGCTCTTCTGTACCCATTAATACTCTCCTTTCTACAGCATTCTGCTCCCATTATACCTGCCTTGCACCACATCTACCCTAGTAAATTTCATAGCTAGAATTCTAAGGGGGAGCAGTGGTATAAGTTATAGTGTAAATTTAGTGTAGATTTTTTTTTACCACTGTCATTTAACTGTGATCCTTGACACTGCAGCTACTGCTGGTGGAGCTGGACCAGTCAGGGGTTACAGCTACAAAACTGACTAGCATAAACAAAGACAAACTTGCAGCCCAGCAGTATGTGTTCTAGGCTTTTTCTACACAGAAGATTTTCTGAAAATTTTCTGATCGTTGCTCCTAGTATCACCATTGCACTAGTGGAGCTTTGTTGTGAGAATTTGAGAAAAGCCTCTTTGAAGATGCAGCCCCATTTAAACTGTTTCCTACACTGTTGCACAGTGGTCTCTGAGCACTCCTGGTTCTAGACTCAGAGAGTAAACAGGATAGCTTTCTTTCAAACCTATTATTTATTCCTACTGGCTACATTTCCTTTCCTCTTTATTAATCATGCCTGTATGTATATATTTATCATGTGAAAAAGCAGATATATATAAATATATTACTACAACACTATTTGCAGTTGAAAAAAATGCTGTTTTATCAGTTATTTAACATTATTTGGGCTTGTTTAAAATAGTACTGGATGACAAAAATAAGACTGGGAAAACACTATGGGTGGCTGAAAATTTTCGATCAACTGTTTTTCAACAGAAAATTAGGTTTTTGAGTAAATAAAATTTTTCACTAAATCGTTTGCTTTCTGCTGAAAATTTGTACTTTGAAAAACTGAACATCGAAAAACTGAAAAATTCCGACAGAGGACCATGACATTATTTCTGAATCAAAATTTTTGTATTTAAACTAAGTTTTTAGCTGAAAAAATTGAATTTTCCATGCAAAATTCCAATAAATTAGTTTTTCATTTGTCAGTTTCCCACAGGGGAAAATATATTTCCAACCAGCTCTAGAAAATACCTGAGGTAACATGTTTAATCTAATAAAGGTGATTGTTTTTCCTTTCCTCTTCCTCCTTCAATTAAATCTAATTTCTTGCTCCTAAATAAGTATTTGTAGGGACTACTATACAATGTGTATTATTTTAGGTGAATGTGTGTTTTAATACTTTGCAACCTTATCCAACCCCACCTCCTGCCGTTATTTAAGTAAATAATCCTTTCCTTAAGTAGCACTTGAGTAGAGAATAATACTTTTTTGAGCATAAACAGAGCCAGACAAATAAGCTGTCCATCAGGTTATGTGGGGCTGCAATTTATTTACGTTACCTCCTGGCTTCAGTGGTTTGAAATATGAATGTAATGACTGTTTAACAATGAGGTATACAATGTGCCTATTCCAGGGTTTTTGAAGGAAATGAAGACTTAGTATTCCGTAATATTTTGTTCATGTGTAAAATAAAGCAGGAAACATTTTGGCAGTTGAAAACTTTATGTATGTGTAAAAGTTAGTACATTTTTAAAAATATGTGGAAATATAAAAAACAAATGTGAATTTTATAACTTAAACATGGGGCTGAGATTGGATCTGATTTTTTAATTTGATTTGGTGAGACCAATTTTGGCAGATTTAATTTTTTTATATTCTGTTTAAACTGCATCTAATTTAAAAAAAAAAAGTCTTGTTCTGTAATTCCGCATTAGAGACTGAATCATGCAGCATGATTTCTATATTTCATCTAATGTCATAGATTAGATTGCAACTTTTTAAATCACATGTGCCCTGATCATTTGAAGAAATTCATGGCCACGTGCACGTGACTACTTATTTACACTAAGTGTTTGCAAGAACAAGGTCAATGTAAAGATAGTACTATGTGATAGTGAAGCATAAAGTGAATTTTAGCTTTGTAAATTCTTTTACTTCTGCAAGTGCTGTTTCCAGGACGAAGAGGGCAACTAGAAGACAGTAAATTAGGTCAGGAAGAATGATTTATAGGGCCTTGGAAGGTACTTCTATGTTTGGGTCTGAAATTCACGTATGGTATGAAGGTACAATGTGAAGTGCTCACATCCCAGCAATTAGACAAGGCTTAAGGGTAGGGAAACAGGTGAGAGTGGCCATATAGGGTGCTTGTGCACTCTGTACATGCTGTTCAAAAGGTCTTTTTAACCAGCTCTAAGTAGTCTGATGTGGAAGGCCACCAGGTGGGAGGGTCCACATGATTCACTGCTAAATGGATTTTATTAATCTACTTCCTTAATCTCTCTGCACTCCATGTGCATATGCTCCGATTCTTTGGCTTTATGTGGGGTGAGTAAATTTTGCATGTCTTGCCAAAAAATGTTTTTGGTTAAAAAGAGGCTAATCTTCAAACTGCACAAAGTCTCAACAAATGTATGTGCTCTCCCATTACGTATCACATTTTTTAATATTTCTTATATTTAATTTTGCTTTTTGATAAAGAAGAGAAATCACTGATACTTTGTTCTGCAGCTGAGTCTTGAGAGAAAAAAAGAAATGCAACAGGATAAACAAAAAGCACTTGATGTAGAGATCTGGAAGCAGAATGCCAGGAGAAGAGCTTTAATGAATCGTGTTCAGGAGATCCTGGAAAATGTGCAGGCAAGTTTGGTGAAAGTGTTTTTTATTGGGTGTTCTGTTGAGAAGATATTTTCATACACAGTCTGAGGGTCTCTGAAAGCTAGTAAGTTCCCTAATATAAACTTGCAGTTACTAGCAGTTTACTTTCTTTAGACCAATTGCTAGAAATTCATATTGTATGACCTGGTGAACAATTACAGTGAATAAATGGAATAGTTTTAAATGTTGTTTAGTTTTCAGTTGTGGTCAGTGCTCAGTTTAATATTGGTAGAAATCAGCTAGTTTTTGTGATGTAACGATTGTTTTCATAACCCCATTTAAAATAACTACATAATTTCCTTCAGACTGGTCATTAATATAAAAACTGTTGACTAGTGACATTACTCTTTTTTTCCTAATAAACTCTAGGCTAGTGACTAAATTTTGCAAAATAAATTAGTGCTGGTGTATACTTTTAAATTTATATTATAATTATCTTGTTTTCTTGTGCAATGATGGAACAGTTCTCAAGGCTTAGACCAGCAGATACTTTAAATGATTTTTTTAAAATAGGCTTCTTACTACAGTGTAGTTTGGATTTTTTTTAGTAGGATATAATAGAACCCATGAACTAACTCACTGGCTAAATGAACTCAATTTGCATTGGGCTTGTTAAATTTTATTATTGAAGTGGCAAATGTAATGTATTCACCTTCTTGTACTGTTTACTAATGTGTGCATGGAAACTATCACCTGCCTTGGGGTTTGAAAGGCAGATCAAGAGCATATGTTGAGAATACAAAAATAAATGGATTGCTTTCTTCTAGACCCCCTGCAGTTAGTGAGCACTTACGTTGATACAATATGACAACCTTTTATTCTTTACTTTAAATGCCTCTATTCTCAATAGTTGTGCTGCTATTGCCTACATCTAAAAAGGACTATGAATTTATACAAAGGTGCAGATAATACTGAATGGTCTGTACACATTTTTTGTCAGTTGCTTGCCAAAGAAAAGTTGATATTTCTTAGCTCTGGTTATGTAATAATGAAAACAAGAAAGGTTGTCTTGTATGTCTATAAATTTAATTGAGAATTATGTATGTACTCTTTTTGCATAATACTTCTAATTGACAATGGGTTAATCTGAGTTGAAGTATATTTAATGTTAATGCTAAAGTTATTTGAATTGTAAGTCTGAATAAATGCCAATGATACATTTATTTAACATACTATTAAAGAGCAATGTTGGCAGTCATAAAATTACTTAAAGAATATATGTTCAAATATGCCTTTTTCTTTTTAATATAATTTTATCACAGGCAGTTGGTCTGATGATAAAAACTTCTGATGAAGTCAATATTAAAACATATTTATTTTGTATCTCTTCAAATAATGGTTGCCAGTTGGAAAGGTCTGCTGCATTGTAGATGAGTGTGGTTGCCATAGTTCTATTCTATTCATGTTGCATTAAAGTGACAGCAGTCTAACTTCATAGTTCAGAAGGCATATGTACTTCATCTTAATTAGAAAACAAAAGGGCTTTATTACACTGAAATGACATAATATTTTTTAATTTTTCTTTGCAGGTCAGAAAGGTGTCTAATATGAGTGATTTGGATCAGTGGGAGGCTGAGAGTAGGCACTCTAATTCAGAAACAAAAGCCTCAAATGGCTTCACACTACCGAACATCAATTTGCTGAGCTCTACTGCATGCTGTGGTACTATGGACATTGAAAAAACATGGGAAATTATGCCAACAGACACTAATATCCAGGTTACATCAAGTGGAATAGACACACTTAAAGGCTCAGAAGAAGAAATTCCTTCCAAACAAAGCGAGAGCAACCTCTCAGAAAACGTTGCTTGCCCAAAGATTACGTCTCCTAATAAAACACAAAATATGTCTATTTCAAATGCATATGTAAACAAAGAGCATATGGAGGTGCCACCAGCTGATGAAGTACCAGATCCTCATATAATGAATCTTCAAAACCTTCTGAAAAAGTCCAGGGAGTACATAGAGAGAGATCAAACCCGACGTAGCACAAGAGGTCATTCAAAAAGAAGTATTAATGAAAGTCATTCAGATAAAGAAAACGATGCAGTTAAAACAAATGACTTTGGGAAAGAGAGAGCAAGGTTTACAGGTAGGAGTTGTACTGCTCTGACACTTGATAAACCAAGTCTTAATAAATCAAATACTCTTCTCCAAGGTGCCTCTGCCCAAATAAATTGCATGAGTACATCAGCTTCACCCAGCTTTTCTAAAGTGGATATACCTACAAGAGCTGGAACACCCCCAGTTTTGGATTCGGATTCAGATGAAGAATTTAAAAACACCTCTACCTTTGATCACGATGGTAGTATTGCCAGAAGCCTTACAGGTTCTTATGCCAAATTACCCAGCCCAGAGCCAAGTATGAGCCCTAAAATGCACCGAAGACGTCTAAAACCTTCATCAATGGGACACATAGTTATCAATAACCCTGTGAATGCCTATGAACTAAGCCCTAAAAACAAGGGAAGAGCAATTGATTTGATCATACAAGATATCACTGACCAAACCAATGCATCTGAACCTGTGCCAAAATTCACTGCTGACTTCGCTGCAGTTCGTTTTAGCAAAGCTCATGTTGTCAACAAGAATTCTTCAGAGTTTTCAAATCACATGTGTCAGCATTCCATTAGTCAACTAGAGAGCAAAGGAGTGATGGCGTCTTCTGTAACGGAGGGACAGCAAGATTGTAGAAGATCAGACAAAGTGGACAGTGCTACTTGTACTGCAAGTCCAAAATTTCATGAGCCACATGCAGTCAGTCAGTCGATGGTAAATCAAAAGCTAGCAACTATGAATGGAATCAAGCCAGCTAATTTATTAGAAAAGACCAAAAGTACTTCACCAGTGGAACTCAATAAATCTTATGATGTGGAAAATCCATCTCCATTGCTGATGCAAAGCCACAATAAGCATCAGCAGATGGATACTCCAAATGCTTCTTCTGGAAATGAACAGTTTGTAGAAAATGGTTTTGAAAAGGTGAAACGTAGGCTTGATTTGGATATTGATAGTTCACAGAAAGAGAACAACCCATATGTTTTAACAGTTGGAACAGAAGAACAAGAGAAGTGGATATTGCAAGACAGAAGCCTCATAGGATCTGTTTATGGTAACAAGAGTGAAACCCCAGGCAATAGAAAAAACGGTGAGCTAACATTTTTTGAGGTCAGCCTTTTTCAAAGTTAGAAAGTTACCTTTAATTAGAAATCTCAATTTTAGAAAATATGTATTGGTCATGCTAATTTCTGTAAAGACGGTAAAAAAAAAAACAACCTTTTGTTATGCCAGTGTATATCTGAAGAGGCAACTGAAATCAAAGCCCAGGGTTTTGTTTTTCTATAGCCTCCTTTTAATTGCTGCTGTCTTTCATCTGCACCTTGGTTTTTGGATTATTCCTCTAGCTTGTGCATTATTTATGATAAAATGACAGGGTACAGTTCTGTATTTTTAATTCATACACATTAAATAAGGACCCTGTAGTAAACCAAGTTTCTGAAAGTCTTCTGAAAACTGCCTTAGAGTAACCAAAGCTATCTTCCCTGGTTGAAAGTTGCCTTAGAGGCAAAAACCTTATGCCTCCTACTTGATAATGAATGGTACAGGAGTATGTACTTAGACACTTTCGTATAGATTATGGTGTCAGGAAAGGTATTAGTTTTGCTGTTATATAAAACAGTTTCTAATCTGTGTACTAAAAATCACCATTTGCTGCTTTAACCAGAGTCTTTCCTCTTTGGATTATAAAGTTTTAATATTGTTCTATTGAAAATTGTTAATTTAATTATTTTAGAGAGATTAAAAAAGAAAAGAAAAGTGAAAGGCCACTGAATAGAAATTAAAGCTAAACTAAACACGTGCCACTAAATGTGCTTGCTATATCTTGGTGGAACATAAACATTAAGGGAACAAAACTCAACTGAAAAATACAATGAAGATTTCACAAGAGCATGCATGGATTTTGTGTGTGTTTGTGTCTTTTTTTTAAGTTCTCACTCTGTTTTAATCTGAAACCTCCAAAGACACTGGAGAGATTCCAGCAGTACAGACTCACTGTGGGTGTAGAGGGACACCTGTGAAATTTTTGATGACAGAAAGAAAACCTGGGTGAATTCCTGTATGCCAGAAAAAGTCAATTGAAACAGATTCTGTGGAATAAATGTTTTGTTCATTCAAGCAAGTAGTCATATTCTTTTCAGAGCTACTCTCTGCGTGTTATCACTTGAATCTGAGTTTGGTCAGTGCCATTTATGCTGTCCCATCCATGGATGTGCTGATCTCACAACAGTGAATATGAACATGCAGCACTTTTGAGGAACTGCAGTTACTGATAAGTAATTATTCTTTGTAGTTCATTAGTGGGCATCAGAAAGAAAAATGGTACATCCACAAAAATACGAAGTAGACTATCAGTGCTGTATAACACCAGTGGAAAGTGTATTGACAATATCGAGGTCTGTTTATCTAGGGTACAGAACACTTAGAAAATGTGAGAATATATGATTAATGCTTTATGATGCATGTTTTGTTTGTTTGTTTGTTTTTTGTTTTTTTTTCTTTTCAGAAGAGGAGATTTTAAAAAATAAGCTGTTGGCTTTTGAAGAAATGAGGAAGAGACTTGAAGAGCAGCATGCACAACAACTATCAGTACTAATAGCTGAACAAGAGAGAGAACAGGAGAAATTGCAGAAGGTGAGGGAACAAGACATGAAAATGCTGATATATTTAGGGTTAACTACCCAATTTGCTATTTTAGTATAAGGCAGTATAAGAAGAGGCTGAAACATTATAGTCTGTCCCTGCATATCATGCTCAAGATGGATATTTGTCATAAATCTGGCTGAATTTTTGGGAGCTCTTTGAAGAATATGATTGTGTGAAACCATTAGTTGAGCTTTCATTTTGGTCTGACTAGCTACATTAGAGCATTGAGAAAACGGATGTGACGAAAACAGGAGGCTAGGACTATTAACTATTTTAGTATAGAGATGAAAGAGTATTCCCAGGAGAGAGATGTATAATTGATGTATGCTTTTGTGTACCTGGAGGTATGCACAGTATAAGATTTCCAAAGGACTCCGTACTTCCATTTTAAATCTTTTAGGGGTCTACAAGTGAAAAATGCTGAAAACAACTAATAGTAGTTACTGCCTATATTGTATTGAAGTTTATGCCAGGATACAATTGCTTGCTCAAAATGTATTTAAATTCCATTACATGAAATCAAAGACTGATTTTATTTCAGACTTTTAATCTGCAGGAGATAGAAGAGCAGGAGAGAAGGTTAAAAGGAAAGAAGAGTGCCACAGCAGAAACAGAAATACCCAAAATGACCATTAGCAGTGGAATGGACCTGGAGTGGAGAAAAATAAGTGAAAGTGGCTTGCTGGAAACAATGCTGACTCAAGTAGAGACAATCCGTAACACAAACTCAAACAGTTCTGGTAAAAGTGGGAGCAAATAATTATTAAAAGTTTACTGGAGTCTTTAAAGCAGGATATACCAAATGGATTAGCTGGCTCATGTTATTGATAATGGTAACATCTCTGCTTCTTCGCTGGTTGGAATTCAGCCTAGGCAGGAAGTACTGAAAGTTAGCACCTTACAGCTGTTTGGTGGTCTATGTAAAATTAGTGGTCTTAGCAGACTTGTGTCCACTTCACAGGATCAGAAACTACTACTGTAATCAAATTCTGAAAGTACTTTCTTTGATCATATGCCTTTTGGATAAGATCTGGTATAGTATCACTTTACTATCAGACATACCATCTACTGGGGACTTTTCACACACTAGCAAAGTGTTGGACCTTTTTCCACCTTGATTATGGTATTTCTACATTTGAAGAAACATAGGTGACATAAGAATATAGTATATACAACAAAAGAGAAAATGCTAGCAGCAATTTTAGTTCAATATATACCTCCATGTAAAGTAAATTCAGGAGAGATTTCCATATCTCTTTGCTATCTCTGTACACTTTAAAAAAAATCCCAATGCAGATGTAGTCATATAAAACTAGATTTTTGTAGAACTTGTACATGACATTAAGTATTTGAGTAGTAATTTGTGTGCACAGGCTTCCTGTTTAGTACTCATTTGTTTAATCATACATTCTGCTTTTATATAGGTTTTGCCAACACTACCATGCCCGGTAGCTTTGGTTTAACAAATGAAGCTCCATTCTACCTCTGGGGACCATCAGCTAGCGGAATGTCAAAAATATCAGCATCAAGGCCTATTAGGGCCAAAACCAGGTGGTCTCAGGTGTGAAAATAAATTGACTTAAAGCTTTTCTTTTTTTAAACCATCTAATTCTTTCTGGACAATTGCTACTGCAGGTATGCGTTAATAATTCCTAATGCAAAACTAACAATTGATCTATAGTTCTTAGATGGATTTGTATTAGTATACATAAGAAGAGAGCAGAACAATATTTTTCTCATTACAGTACAGGCAAACTAATCATGTAACTACATCTTTATTCTGTTAACCAAATTAATATTATAGACGTCTGGCTAGCCAAAATATATTTGGCAAAATTTAGTATTTGGCTGTTAATACAAGACAGGTGTATAGACATTTTTTGTTAAACAACTAGGAATCAATTTAACTTAGTTGATTTATTTTGAGAAATTAAAATTAAGACATTTTCTATTTTATTAATATCAAATCAAACAAGTTACTAATTTTAATGTTTTTTTTCTCTTAAAGGTCTTCAGTCCAGAGATGCAAATGAAGTTCAATAAGATCACTGCCTTGGCAAAGGGATTTCTTACTCGTAGGCTCATGCAAACAGAAAAATTGAAATATCTTAGGCAAACTGTAAAAGTAAGTAGATAAGTGTAAAGACACTTGCTTTATGCATTTTTTTCCTCCTCCTTTTGGTTTGTGCCACTTCTTTTCAGCTGACAAATAAGATCTAGGCTTTTCTCCAGATCATACTATCTATTTTACTTTCAGGATTAACTAATGAAATTTAAGTAGTATAAGTAGTATAGCTTCGTTCTTTTCAGAGAACAAATTAACTACCCAAAACATAGTTGTGTTCATTATTGCGTGCTGTGCACATACCACTTTTTATATTGTCCCAACAGTACCTCTTCCTGTGCTCATGAAGTGACCTATAAACCATTCTAATACAGATTGTGAAGTTGGGTAATTTTTTCCCGGATATATTATTGATTGTATTGACGGGTGCAATCTTTTAGTTGAAATGAACCTTTCCTGGCAGAATATACCTCATGAAAGTTTGAATATCTGCTATCTTAAAATTTCTATTAATCTGTGTTTTCCCAGATCCTAAGTTAGTACTAAGGTTTCCTGTGTCAAATTTATGTTGTCATTTGGTAGCTTCCTAATTTTTCAAGTAGTTAGATGCTAAAATTAGAGACATCAACTTTAAGATATGTCTTATTCTATTAGAGTCTGCATGTCTTCCTCTCTGTCCTGATTAATTTCAGATGAGGAGAGGCAGCTAAGGACAAGGGGAGAGAAGGGAAAAGAGAGATGAGTGATTTATCCGTGTTGCTCAGCAAAGTAGCAGTAGGGCAAGATGATGAAGTGGAACTCCATCTCCATTAATCTGAATATTTCTAGGGTCTAAGGTGGTGTATTTATTTAGTATTAATTGTTCCTGCACAACACTAGTGTGGAAAATGGTGCATGTAGGTACAAAGTAAAAGGTGTTTGACAGGACACAGAGTATAGAAGAACCCGATCTTGCAATAGTGAGAATGCTAAATTATTTCTGCCTTAGTTGCAGGAGTAAGGCAAAGGAAGAGATTGTCTAAGTGCCCCATTGTTAGAGGATCATGGTTTAAACCCATGTCGGTTTAGCTACTCCCAGTCTCTGCCTACACCACCCTTTTCCTTGGAGCTTTTGAGATTAAGGGAAAAGATTTACTTCCACCCAGTATGAAAGATTAAGCATCATACATAATTTTTTTTTTAGGATACTCTGGAGTTCATAAAAAATTTTCAGTCTGAAGCTCCCTTAAAGAGAGGAACTGTTTCAGCGCAAGATGCATGCCTACAAGAAAGAGTGATGGCTCAAGTAATGTATATTCTAAGCTTTTCTTTTACAATTACTCCATCATTGTAAAAGAAACAAGTTCTTTATTTTGTGTCAACAGAAATATCTGAAGACTTCAGAGGGGCAATATTTGAAATGAAGATTTTAACTATGGCAATTTTGTGCTGATAACAGGGTTTTAAAATGTAGTCTCACAAAGATATTTTCACTGTCTTTGCAAAACACTGCACTCTATTTCTGAAAGTATGGAAACATTAGCTTGATTGAACACTTCATGAAAGCTTTGATTTTTCAGCTGCGAGCTGCGCTGTATGACATCCATGACATATTCTTTATAATGGAAGTATCTGAAAGAATGAATATCCTGCATCATGATCGTGAAGTTCGCAAAGAAAAAATGCTCAGGCAAATGGTATGTGCCAAGTTTTATCCAGTAAGAAACAGTTAATTAGGAAAATGTATTCTTTATCACTAGTTAAATATCTGTTAATAGTGATTGCAGTAGGATACAAATTTTTTCCTGACCTAATAAGAAATATAAAACTTTAGCTTTTGAAAACAGTCTTCCTCCTAATTGTGTAGTTTTAGCTGTGGTACTCCAGTAGTTAAACTTGTTCAGAAAGACTCCAGCCTACAGTAGAGACTTGGTACTTGGATGCTTCCAAAGCATGTGCACGTGCATGAGAGAGAAAGATGATGGAATTATTTTAATAGCAAAGGGGAAAGTGCACCTAAAACTAGATGTTTTTTGTTAGTTATGACAAATGTTATTTTAAATTAAAGTTTGGAATATTAAAAAAAAAAAATTACATCACCATGTAAACCAAAAAGAGTTGAATTAAACCCTTTAAAGGGGATTTTATAATGAAAAGTCCAGATCTTTTAATTAAGGTGGGTAAGAAGGAGCAACTATAATAAAAGTAGTAACGAATATTAGTATGCACTTCTGTATTTTTGTAGGATAAAATAAATACTCCACGAGAGAGGGTGACACTTTCGACAGCTACACAAAAGTCTCTGGATAGGAAGAAGTACATGAAGTATGTATGTATGTATTTAATATTTTTGGTAGCGAGAACTGGAAAGGAAGGAGTTTATTTGTTATGCACAGCTGAATCTTTTAGCAAAATAGTTTCTTACAGATTTTAGAAGACTCATATTTTCTACAAATATTTTTATATATTATTCCTTTTTACATAAGTGTATTGAATTCTGTTTCTTTATCATGGCATTTTTTATATAGACATTAAATATACATTTCTTCTCCTGCTGAAAACAAGATAAGTGCTCCTCATCTTGTTTTCTGGCTTTTATCTAATTCACCCTGAAGTCTGATAACCAGAATCAAGGTTAACATTTATCATTGACCAAATACCCTGTGTATTTGGCTGTGACAACTTAATTTAATTGAACCACATTACTGCAGTTAATGGTGTTGATTAAGCAGGTGACTTTCCTGCTGAGTTAGTAGCAATGACCCAATGCTGCACCATGGTTGTAGGGGAATCTCTTCCATCTGAGAAGCCATCCTTTGGATAAGGTAAAATTTGTCTGCGTATCGCCAATAAAATCCATAACAGTTCTTGCAAACATTAGTGGTGATAGCCAAGGCAGTGGGGCAACACTGTATTTAGGTAACTGCATCCTGCCTTCAAAAATTTCTCTAGTTCTCAGTTGATATAATAATCTTCACTCTAACCTGAGTTTTGTGAGAAATGTCACTGTTTGCTGGTAAGATGCTGTTTCAGTGATGAGTAAAGTGACTCCGGTGTGACTAGTCTGTAGTTGGTTTGCAAAGTGTGAGTGCTTTATTTTTAAATTCTTTTCATGGGTTTCTCCAAAATTAGTTGTGTATGAGATGCATGAACATTGGCAGGAGTGTTGAAAGGCATAATGCATTTCTTCAGTCTGTGCAGTTGGAAAGTATAGTCTTTACTGCACATAATTTTGCCAAAACAGTGGCAATAATACTCTGTTGAGGAGGCTTCCTCTTTTTCAGAGCTGCTTGGGTTACAATTTTATCATTTTTTTTCTTTTTAAGAAATGTTTAAAAATATATATTTGGATACTTACACTTTTTTGTTTCTTCAGGGCTGCAGAAATGAGAATGCCTAATAAAAAATTAATCATAAAACAAAAAACTCCTGAAACAAGGTCAGTGGAAAAATTACTTTTTTGTAATTTACACTGAAATGTTTTTTTATAATGCTGGGTTTATTAGCTGATGGCAAGCAAGCCAAGCAGTCAGTCACTTGTCATTATTGCCCCATGGAAATGAAGAACGTACAGGGTTAAATTATTATTTGAAAAAGTTATTAACTTGCCAACAGTTAATAAATAGTACTTTTTCCAGCTTGTTTCTCAAGATTAATATCCTCAAAGATGACACTTCCTGTCTGTGTTTATTTCACTCATTTCCTCCAGTTTCCAGATCTCTCAAGTGTTAAGTGTAACGGCAGCATCTTTAAACAAATGCTTGTTGCTGTTTTAAAAACAGCATGATGTTGATTCCTCCACTTCCCCAGACATGAATTTTCATGTAGCAAACTGTAGACACTTGTCAAAATGGAGGTTATTTAAAGAGATCCTCAAGCTTCAGTAGCATTCTTGTCTCTAGATCATAGAGAGAGAAGTTCAAGTCCCACACCTTGCCATCCAATACTCTGTGTTAATAAACCCATACTGAACTGTTAGAAGTGCTGCCCTTCAGATGAGGCCTGTCTGCATTAGAGAATATTGGCTAATACCAGTTCAGCTGCCTAGAATGCTTGTAAAATAGTGTGCATACATCAGTGCACATAATGTTTCATAAGTATGCCCTCTACTGGTATGATTGTATTATTTCTCACTAAATCTTAAAAATAACTCTGCCCACTTAATTTCAGACAGTGTCAGTGTTAGTTTGGTCAGGAACCTGAAGCATTGCAGTTGCACTGTTTCAGTTGGGCCAGCCAGGATAATTCCCCAATGACAGCTAAGAGACACTGGTCGTGTCTTTCCTGAACATAATTATACAAAAGTTTAATTTAAAAAATTACAAAAATAATAAAAGCAAGATCGGTCTTCCCAAGCACTGACACACAGTTTGTGATGCTATTTATTGTGAATCCCAGGCCAGAGATCTAGCAGCAGATACAGAGGCAAGTTATGACTTCTGTCATCGCAGCTGTGTAGTTCCTGCCCCCACAATGTGTGCGTGTTGATCTACAAGCAGAACCAAATCATTCAAGTAAACCACTGGAGGAGAGGGGCAGAAACAAAGGCAGCATAATAGTAATAGGTGAAAATGTTTATTATTTGTTTGAACCTGCTCCAGGTTTCTTACTGGAAGCCTTGTGATAAGTACCACAACTCAGAGCCCCGGCAAATGTTGGAGGAGGTGCTGTGTGTTGGTACGCTGTATCAGGGTAATAAGTGTGTTCACACAACCTTTGCAGTATCAATTGGTGCTAGAAATGCATAGTTGCTGTGTTTTTAAATTGAAACAGTTCAGTTCTTTAGTATATATACCTGTAAAACAGGTTTCTTCTTTATGTCTCTGATGGCTATTTCAGTGCTTTTCTTGGGTTTTAATGGTTGCCACACTATGCTCACTGCATTAGCAACATGTAACCAAACAGTGTCCTGGCTTCTTTGGGATACTTGGACTATAGAAGGCAATATACGAAAATCAAACTTTTATTTAAAAATAAAATAAAAAACTAATACAGATTTTGTTTTTAACAGAGTTCTTCAGCCAAATCAAGGACAAAATACTCCAATTCATAGGCTGCTTTGCAGGCAAGGGTAAGAGTACAGCATCTGTTTTAATACACAACTTAAAGGTTGAAAGCAAGTGCAATATCAGAGTCAAATAATTTCCAAGTAAAATTTACATGCATCATTGCAAATATTGTTCAAATGCAAAATGGCAAACTTAAAATTAATCGAGGAACAATTTTTAAATTTCTTAGTTTTTGTGTTTATCTTGTAGTGCAAGGGGAAAAAATGAAGTGGCTTCATGTCCTGTTGTGTGCCATCTTCCATTTACACTGTGTTCTGATATCTGTAACATTCATTCCATTAAGTTTTGCTTCCACTTACTGAAATGAAGTATAATTTTATGAGAAACACACACCTCCTAATTAATGCAATATGTGCTCATTAGATCGGTTTCTTGAATAGAGTAGTAGTAAAATAAGTGGACAGAGTTTCTCCTGTTAATGTGTATGTATTTGCGTAACTCCTAGTAATGTTAATAGGAGTTGCACATGTGCACATTATAGAGGAGACTGAATGTATCACTTACAGATATTTTCATGCCAAGAACAGTTTTATAGTGTTTTTCTTTATTGGATTTTGGATTTTTTTGGATTTTGATGCAAGTGACTTATTAACTCTTTTATATTTAATTAGAACCCCTAAGACCTCAATGAAGGGGGTTGAGCAAAATAGAAAGAAGTCCTCAGAGAGCAGAGTGCCTAACAAGGCAACTTCAGGTGTGTAGAAAATGGGTTCTTGGATCTCGTTTATGATGAAGATATGAGCAAGTTACTAGTATCAAGAAAACTAAATGGGATATCTTTGTTTTCCTTTTCTTGCTGCAACAGCTTTGCTATAATACACTAAATCAACCCATCTTCCTATATATGTTTATAAAAATAAAAAATGTGGGTAACTTAACAGTTCATTTCCAAATTCTGTAAAATAGACCTATACAGTTTAAGATTAGTACTTAAATTCCTTCACTCACTAAATGCCTGATTGCTGAAAATACCCAATTTTTAGTAGCAGATGTAAAACGCACTAATCATAAGGGAACTTTGGAACTAGGGTAGATAGGTGTAGACTGACTTAGCTATTTATATTTTTATGTCTTTTATTCCTATTTATTTATCTACGTAAGACTTGTCTTCCAGAAAGGAAAAATTCAGAGAGGATATGAGATGGATTGTTTCTGAAAATTTATATAAATGTAAATTATATATTATATAAATTCCTCATTTTAAAACATGCTGTAGGATCTTATGTGGTATACTTAGATATTAACAAGGAAGATTTATGACCCTTCCTTCTCTTATATACCCAATGCTGTGCAAATCAGCTTTAAATGTGGGGTAGTCTAAGGTCCATGGAGTTTAGTAGTTATTTTTTTAATAAAATGTGGTTTGGATGGAATGCCTAGCTATGGTTTTGCCAATTCCATACCTTAATAAAACATTTTTTGAAGCAAACATTTTCTGATACTTTTCCACTTCAAAACTTGAATGTAAACAGTTGTCATTAATTAAAACAAAGTATATTTTTAATGAGTTTGTCATCTACTACAGAATATGATTTAGGAACTTAATTCATATAACTAACTTCTAAAATCGATGCAGTTGTTGTTTGGGTGCCTATTAAAAATTAGGGTGAGCTGGGGTCCTATTCAGAAAGGAAAACCATAATTTTGTGGGATGCAACAAGTGAGCCACAGTACACTGTGTGATTTTTTTTTTCTATCCAACCTTGTTTATTATATAGGGGGCAAATTCAAATTCTGCACCCACTGCACGTACAGAGTATCTTTTACTGCAACCTTACGTGGTTCTGCCATGGGCTTTAGGGGTAGTGGAGGTAATAGCAAACCTACATAGGGAGTGCACACTGCTTACTCTGACTTGTCACTAACATGCACAGTCATCTGGGCAAACTTCATTTTCCATAATAGCTTGAAATTTCAAGAGAAGTGTTTATAGAAGTGGATAAAATGAGTAATCTAAACATGCCCAAAGTACCATATTTACCTCAAAGAAAACATAAGTACATCTTACTACTTCAATAATAATCTTACATTTACAGTATATGAAATCTTTCATCCAAAAGATCCCAAAGTAGACTCTACTCATCTGTATGCACGCATATGATAATGTGTGAATGAATTTCCTAAAACATTTTGGTACTAGATGACAATATAAATAAGATCATAAATAAATGTCATTCCTCTCTTTCTGACCCACCAACTCCCTGGAAAGATGCAGTGCAGCCATTGCTAGGATGGAACATGGTAGCTGTTCAACTGTGCACAGTAATGCTACACAAAAACATTGGAAAGGCATTAAAAAATACATCATTATGTACAGAAATACACCCATACTCTAAAACTACACAATTTAGGTAAACAGAATGTAATTACCCAAGCAAGAATTTAGCCATGGAACTACTACAGGGTAAAACTTGTACTCCTGCAAAAAATGCTGTGATCACAAGTTGTCCATGTCCCTTTTTAAATGCGAAAGATGGCATCTCCAGCAGCGTATAGTTAGGGAGCAATATCGACTGACAGAAGAGGCTCATCTATTGAACTGTGGTTATCACTTCCTGCAAGACCCTAAGTTTTCTTTGTAGCTCAGATACTATTTTGCTAATGAGAGCTAACAAAAACAAAGGCCAAGGTAGGCAGGACTTGTTTAGACCTGTAAAGTCACTCAATTAAAATTACAGGAGCCATGCTCCAAGGAGTCAATGAATTCTCTCTTCCTTGCTTGAGCTAGTCATAATTTTTTCATGACCTGGATATCATGACATTTTGATACTCAGCAGTGAACATCATCACATTGGCTCCAAATTTTGTCTGTTCTGCCTTCATGAGCCCTTGATGAATTGCTGTAAAACTACTGAATATCAGATAATAGCCATTTTGAACTTCTGACAGTTGTTTCTAACTGGGTAGATGGAGGTGTGGTTTTAATTATGTAGCACAACTATCTCCTTGTTTCATCTAGAGTGTTTGAACATCATATATCTTTCCATGACATTTGTAGCATCAGCACGTCCATGTTCTTCCAAATAAAAATAATAAATCAGGAAATATCCATCTGTACTAAATTAACCAGAAGTGCATTGTGAGATCATTTTCTGGAAGAAGCCCTAACAAGTTAAAAGAAACAATCCAAATATGTGTGCAGTATTAAAAAACCGTAAACTTTTATGTACCTCATGTTTGAACTAAAGTGAATAGTGAAAAGGTTTACCAAACTACTGAATAATTATTCTGCTTGTAATTAAAAAAGACAGCCACCCTGAATTTGGAAAATAACAAACTGTTTTCAAAAGCTGCCCTGTAAATCATTTAATGTGGGTGAGGCAATAAATAGTCTCCAGGGAATGGTCATGCCCAAAGAAACGAAAATCTTAAACAAAAAAAAGACCCCAAAAAACCAAACTTCAAAAAAAATTTCACTTATACTAAAAAATAAACAAATTCATTCACTTTCTTGTTTTTTATTTTAAATTTGTGAGTATACGCCTGAAAATGAAGACTCATAGCACTGGCTTGCTGTAGGCAGAATATAGGCATATTTCTTCACATAACTCTGCTAATGTATGTTAATACTGACCTACAAACACCCCTGCTGTTTCAGTCTTTGAGCTCCATTAAGCACAGACTGCAAATGACGTGGTGGCTTTGTTGGGTCTTGGATGTGACAATCAGACTTAATCTTACTTCTGACTCAATCAGAACTGAATGCATGTCACTAGAAGTGAAATGCTCATGCACCAACTCATTTACTCTTTCCTCCACTTTCTTTTTTTCTGGACTTGTCATTTGAAATTCCATCCCCAAACCTTGGTCTTCCTATATTTAATACTACTGTTGATTGAATATCTTCCCTCCTTTAATAAGCAAAATAATTTTGTTTTAATTCAGGATCAATAATTGAAGACTTCTGGTTTAGTTGCTGTCTTTCTTTTGTGTTTAACGTTGAGCTTTGGAGCAAAGATGAATTTTAAATTAAGTGTAATGTAATCTATGCCTTCTGCTAGTGAGTTTAACCCCTCTAATACTGGATCTGTATGCCCACTTCTTAGTTAAGATAAAAGTGCTTTTTTAAACTGGAACATCTAAACGTACTGGATATGTTTAGAAATCTAGAGTTGCGCTTCTACTGTACGTAGCTGGTACACCTGACAGAAGAGAATCAGCAAATAGTTGATAGAAAAGTAAAAAGCTATCCAGGTTGGGAGTATAGACTAAAAGCTAAAACCTTAAGGAAAAATCCTATAGAAAGTACTAGAAAAGAGAGAGCTTTTTATAGTTTTGTTTGTTTTTTGCAGTTCTTTAGCTATCACGTAGACATTAAAAGAGAATTATAGCTCTTTTATATATATATCCTTGAATTCTGTTCAGGGTTAAAAATGCTATAAAAAGATGAATTTGTAATAAATTATGTGGACTCATACTAAATTTTTATATAACCCTATTGGTTTCATTCCTACTGAATTCTATAAGACTTTTCCATGAGAAAAGATAAAATTTGTGTTTCTATACACAAACGTATATATGGCTATTTTCAATTGTTTTGTAAATTGATTTTTTAATAGGAAATAGACTGGTTTCGTTTTTTAACGATCAAATCTAGATCAGTGGTGAATATATTCAAAACTGTCAGTTTATTTCCGGTGTGTAGGTTTTCATCCATGTAGGGTGCACGAGCGTTAAGAGAGTAGTGTTGAGGCACTAAAGCACCATAGCCATCAGCCCTGTTACTCCATCTTATTAGACCATGGGTAAGCTGAGGGGTGCAGGCACTGCACATTGTTGGGTCGGCAAGGACAGTAGTGATCAGCTGAGAGAGATACTGGTGTGGTAAAATCTTTACAATTTCTGAAGTTGCCTTGCTCTGTTTCTTCTAAGAGCAGCTCTTAAGCCCCTGTAAGTAGCCACTTCTCCTGGCTGCTAGTAGGAGTAATAGAAAATCCTAAAAATGACATCTACTCACATCATCCTATTCAGTGGATTGCATGCAAGTACGTAACTCATGGCTTTCTCCACTCCCCTTCCCACCCTTCCAGCTCACTGCTTTGTATAAAGGTCCATGTTTGCTCACATTGCTGAGCACTGTGCATATTTAGCTACACAGGTGCTTGACAAATGTTGAGATCTAGCATTTTGCCCAGCGGCCTGTAACAACTGAGACCTTAATCTTGAAAGATGCTTGTTCCCAGCATGGTGGAATTCTGCCAGATTAACGGAATCGAGATATCTCTCCTGAGAGATGCATAAACCAAAACTGTGGCATCTACCAGATCCTTAGTGTAAGAAGAATTATACCTGATGGCTTTGTGAATATAGTACTTAAATTCTGATTGTGAATTTCACCACACGAGAGGCCTGTAATAATAAGTTATCTTCTGAAAAGACAGTCCAACTTCATTAGGGTTTGAGTATTCCTTGACTCGTATATGTTCTCTACCTTTGTCCTAATCTGTTTAGCTCTGTAGCCCCCTTCTTGATGCAGATGTAACTTCTCATTAATTTTGCTAGATAGACTAGTGCTACAGGGATAACCTTAGTGTATGGTCCAGCTCACCTGTTCTTGGAGTAAAACCTGTTAAAGGAGCTTTGGGGAGCAAATCTCCAAGAGGATCTCCTCAGAGTTCCTTCTTTTATTTGGTGGTGGTGGTGCTGAGAGCAGGGTTTGCCTCCACACCCCCATGAAATAAACTGGATGATGTTGCAAGAAGTCAGGATCATTTTCATGAACGTGCTGTGCCTTTCCACTCCCTCCCTCAGCTCCACTGGAGCTGTGCTACCAGGGATGATAATTCATCTGCAGCTGCCTTGGTGAAAAGGGGGCAGAGGAGGAGAGTTGATTTGTGGAAACTAAAGTAGAGTTATCGGGAGAAGAAGGTGCACCTTGCTCCTGGTCTGCCAACTAATTCCCTGTGACCTGTTCAGGCTCGACTCCTCACCCTGTGGGGACTCCATGGGATGGAGTGAAGGGTTGCTATGGAGGGGCTGAACCCCTGTGGCCTCTTACATGCAGAGAGTTTCCTCTGTGCTTGGGTATTTGGGGGAGATCAGATCCATAAATTACTTACTGAAATACTACAATTAAAATGTAAAATGCTACTATATTTAGGTTGTGTATTTATGCTTTGCATTGTTCTTGCTCAGTCTTTCTCTCTTGGGTAGTTCTCTGGCCTAAAGGGTGGGAGTTGGGGGGTCAGGAGGAATGAGTTTCTCTTATATTTCACTTATAGGGGTGTAATGTATTAAAATGATGGTTGGTAGTATTCATTTTATAAAAGTGAATAGTTAGGCAGTTTAGAATAGGTAAAAAATCCATAGTAGTTTAAAATGTTTAGCTAATTTTATTTAATCAAGTAATATAGTCAATATAGAAACTGCCATCATTTCTAATCTTTTAAAAATTTATATATTGCAGTTATAGGTGTTTTGGAGTAGCAGGAAAGCGAGGGGAACACTTACTGAGGAAGAAAATGCTATAATGTAGTTATTTACCAGCCTTTTTACAGCTCGAATAACCTGTTTTATTCATACATTTTAAGGTATTTGAGACATAGAATAAATTATGAAAGTTAATATTGATTTAAAAATGTCTATTTAAAAGCATATTTGAATAAGTTTGTGTATTTCTGTCCTTAAATTTTTCAGTTTTTTAGATAATTCTTTTATAAAAAGAACAGTAACATTAATCACAGAATGTTAATTTTTGTTTCTGCTTTATTTTTAGGAGTATATGCAGGAAGAATCCAAAGAAAGAAGCCAAATGTTGTGACAATTTAAGACGACAGCACTCACTTGGATAAAAAAAAAAAGGCTATTTTAATGTAATGGTCTTTTCAGCATTGGTTCAGACCTTGCATCTCCTATATGTATGTGTATACTTTGAATTGACAAACTTACACATTTAACATAATATTTTCCATATTGTAGGGACATACAGTTGGATTTTGTGGAATGATGTTAAATGGAGAGGACTACAAATAAATTCCGAATTCTTATACTCATGAAAACAAATTGCATGTTACAAACCTGTTAGGTATCCAGAATACTGCATGTATATGTCCTCATTCAAAATGCTTTGCTGTAGAGAAGACTATAGTGCTACATTATGTTTATTTGTATCTTTTTACCATCTCTGACTTATTCTTGTATCTACCATGCACTTTTTTTGTACTACAGGAAATATATTTATTACACTTGCAGTTCATACACACATCAGTCTGCATAACGGATTCCCTAGGTGTGTACATATTTTAGCCTTTTACCGTAGAACTAGAGCAGTTATGCAAAGAAAAAAAACTTATTCAACTCTAACAATGCTGTCCTTTTTTTCTTAGTGTATTTGAGAGCAGCATTGCTGAATGTATCATTTATGAATGTGCTAATTTCTCAGCTTAAATACTAATGACTGATATTGTTGCATTCATTTCTGTTGACAGTACAGACATGGATACGAATTATTGCTGGCATAAATGTGCAATTCCATTTACATTAATGAAGTTGCACCTGTTTACACAGGTGGTGAATTTAGGTCACTATGATGAAACATTCCAGGCAATTTTTTCTCCATACTATCTATGTACTGTATTTTCTAATTCCAGACTATGCTTTTTGGTCAAGATGAAGTATGAGTAAGATGTAGCAATTCTATGACACTGTACAGGAGTTCCAGAAGGCAAGATTTTAATTGTTTGCCACTTCAGACTTGATTATTGCCCTCAGCAAATCTACAGATGACTGTTTCACACCATTGTGTCTTACTGTTTGATTTTTGACATTCTAGATCTACTTTGCTGTCTAAACAAGTAACTTGGAACAGTTTTATTTTTTTAAAAAATTTCTCATCAGTAACAGATCCAAGCACTGAAGCCATGCATCCACGTTCTGAATCCCTAACTTTGCAAGACTTAACCTCCAACAGCATATGCTCCTGTCTTTATGACTATTTCAGCCAGTATGAACATACTTCTTTAAAAAAGGCTTCTTAGTAATTTTAAATTTGCAAATGAGCTTCCTTGAATCTTTTTTTGGTATTCAAATTTCAAATAAAATAGAGAAAATCTTGTCCCTGTGTATATCCATCCTTAAAGGCCAGGTATTTTTCAGTCAATAGCATGCTTGAAGTGCTACTTCTATATCCCCACAGCTTTAAGGGTGACGGAGAGGAAGACTGTTTAAACAAAAAATAAAGGATACATATTTAATGAAAATTAAAATAAAAGATCAAATTCTATTAGTATAAATTTGCTGTAACTCTTAATGTCAGTGGAGTTACGGCAGGTTGACACTGGTGTAACAGCAGACTTTGACCCAAAATATTATCAATATACATTAAATCTCAATAATCAGAATTTAGATTAAATATGTGGAAGGGATAATGCCTTAATACCAAAAATGTGTATATGAATTAATATAATTTGTTTTGAGGGTGGCTTTAAACCTATGAGTTCATTGTATTATAAGCAACCATTACTTATCATGCAGTATTTTAAACTGAGCCAGACACTTGAAAAAGAGGCAATAGAAATATGGATTAGCAGACTGCTCAGTGATTGTGTACTGTGTACTTATTAGAAATACTCAGTGGTTGTGTACTTATTTGAAGGCACTGAGACAGATCCTCAGCTGGTGTTAATTTACACCAGCCGAGAACCTGCCCCATCTATTTAAAGGCTAGTGTTCCTTAGTTTTCTGTCACAATACAAAGATCTTCAAAACTTTTTGTTCTTAACTTTTGCATTACTCTACTATTATCAGTCTTTTAGAAGAAAACATTTCAAGAGTAATGCAGTTAGAATGACATGCATCATAGTTTATAAAGAATTGTAGACTTTTGCAGGTTGCAAAATTTAGACTGAGGCTTATTTGCTGTTTGTCTGCTAAAATTGACTGTAAAGGTTTTCTGTAGTGCTTTATTAATTAGCAGTAGAGGCAATATGTAGAAGTAAAAGTAGGCTTAGTTTGAATATTTAAAAAATGAATGTTCAACTTTTGTTCGGTTTACTTAACTAAACCTTTTTTCACTTTAAGAATGTTTCAAAGTTTGTGTACTAAAATATAATAGCACAAAATTTTTAACTTTCATAAGGCCTTCTTGACAAGTGCCAGAATTTGTTTTTGTAATTTGATACATTTTGTATTTATTTATACATATTTAATTTTCAGTCCAATTTTTTATTTTTGTGGAATGTAATGTCATTATAGAGTGTATTTATTTTTGTATTTTATTTCATTTCATTTTCACTAGTCTTGCCCTTTTAAATATACTGCAAAATAAACTTTTAAATCTTTAAATATTTGTATTTTTCCTGGGTTAAATAAATGCTTGAGACAAATTCAGAAGAAAGCAGACTTGAAATAATACAGGGCCAAGGGCATCACAATTATTTTGAAATCCCAAGAGTTGAAATTTTAGAAGCAGCCACATTATACGTTCACTAACTTGATATGATTCTACCTCCACATAGTCCTGCATTCCTTTTGCACTTAACTCCAGTAGACTTCAGAGAGTATTCTAGCTGTGTGAAAGAATGCAGGATTGGACCCTTACATTGCTGCTTGTTCTGAATGATTAATTGCAAAATGTTCATATTGCATCATTGTTCTCCCTCCCACAGTATATATTTTGTTCTTGTTTTAAAGCCAGACACCAGACTTGTCTAGCTGTGTGGTATTTACAGTGAGTTTATGGGTCAGAGCCTCACCTGATATAAATTGGCTCCACTGATGCAAGTGAAACTATGCTGATTTAAACCAGCTGAGAATTTAGATGTGTAAATTCAGTTGCAGAAGTTGAATGCAAAAACATCCTTTCACAATTAAAGTGGGAATTGCTGGGCAATTATTCCATTTGAGTACATATGACATTGAGCAGCAAATTGCTTATTAAGCTGTGTTCATCATTTCTGTTGGCGTCAGTTGAGAGCTGCAAATGTGAATCCAAAGCAGTACTTTATAAAGCCCCTTTCTGCCACCACAGAAATACAGCCGCCTCCGTGGCTGATCATTGGAGGGGCCTGTGAGCACACACTAACTACACAATAGTTCAGGAGAGGTGCAGTGGACTGATCCTAATTAAACTACAGGAGCGGGTAATTTTAAGAAGGCGCAATGCAATGATCCAAATTACATGGGAAAATCCTGCTTTCAGTTCTGCACGGTGCACCGTGACTAACATGCTGGGCTTCCCGTGGGAACGCAGCTCTGGCCATCTGACTCTGGCCTGCTCATGTGGCGACAGAAAAGCTTTATTCGAACACCCACGGGTGGCCATGGGCGATGGACGTCCCTGCAGCGGGTGGGTGGGGCCCTTCCCCGGGGGCTAGCCGCCAGCCCCCCCGCTGTGCACAGGCGCCCGAGCCCCTCTTGCTTCGGGGCAGCGCCTCCCCCGGCGCGCGGGGGTTTGACTCGAGACGGGCGGCGGGAGCTGCCTTTCCCCGTCCCAGCGAGAAGGAGGCGGCGCTTGGCTTGCTGCCGTCGCGCGCCTGGGAGCGGCTGGTCCCTCGGTCACCAGGGCAACCGAAGGCGGGGAGGCAGCGACCGCTCGCCCGCCTGACTGAGGCAGGCCCCTGGGGAGAGGGCGGTGAAAGACCCCCCCGGAAGTGCTCGTTCCGCCATGTTTGTGCAGGGCGGCGCGAGAGGCGTGTGTGGGCGGAAGTGCTTGCGTTTGTCTCTTGTAGCGATTGGGCACTGGCAGAGGGGTCATGTGAGGAGGCAAGATGGCGGCCTTCCCGTGGTAAGGCCGTTGGGCTGGGGAGGGGGGGTAAGGGCAGGGGCTGGGCCGGGCTGAGGGGGAGGGAGCCGCACCTCAGCCGGGCTGAGGGGGAGAGGCGGCGGGGTCCGGTGCGGGCTAGTGGGAGGGGGAGCAGCTCCCGCTGGGCTGGGCTGGGCGTCGGCTCCCGGGGAAGCGGCTGTCACGTTTCGCTCCGTCCTTTCCTGCGGTCTGTGCGGCAGCCCTGGCCCCGGCAGAGCCTGCTGTGCTGTAGGGGGCTGCCGAGCCGGAACACGTAACCTCCGCCTCGGCTCAGGGCGGCTGAGGCCGCAATGAAATAAAGCCCCAATTCTGCAGTTCGCCGCTGTCTCATGTGGACACTTACATTCGTGCATGTTCCTTTCAGAGACCCTGTGAAAAGACCCTTGAGAATTAAGTTTATATCACGTCTCTGTAGCTAAGGTTATCTGAAAGAGTTTTAAATATATATATATGTATACTTGAACCTCAAATCTGTTTTAATAATATGCGGTTGGTGTTCCTCCTTTTGCATTTTTGTAACGATGGGATAACCCCAAAGGAGTTGCTTTGGGTCGCTCTGGTTCATGTAGAGGGTACATAAAGCCTGTGTATGCTTTTTTTCTGCCCGTAAGCCTGAATTTTCTTCCCCTTGGTGTTTTGCAAAGAGTGCCAAATCACAGCAGTAGTATGGAGGTGCCTGGAAGGCACTGCGTTGAAACCTTTGTTTTATTTAAAAAACAAAAATAAAAAACTACTGTGTTGTTGTGGTCTTTCTTTAAAAAGTTAAAGCTCTGACAAAGTGAGTCAAAACTCTTCAGAAGAGGTAAATAAGCAGTTCTCAAACTAACACTTCTTGACCATCAATCCTCAGAGAATTAAATGTGTTTGAAGCATGTGGTTGTGTGGTGTGGTGTGGGATGGGGATGGTGTAGGAATGGGAGAATGCTACTTTTACAAAGACAGGCCTGTTTACTAACTATTGGGTGCAGTGGCTGGAATGATGTTTGTATGGGTAGAGGTATATTATTGTGCTTGATTTCCTTCCCCCTCCTCTTTCCCCTTCATTGCTTTTGCTCAGTATGTGGAGTAGCTGCTGTCTTTATTTGATTTTTTTTTTTTTTTTTTTTTACATTTTGGATGTAGGAGGCTTTTTGTTTGATGTTGTAAATCTAAATACTGTACTTATATAGAATGACCTACAGAATAAAAGAGTTGGAGAGCCAGTGGAATATCTATGGCCTTGATCTTGCAGAGAGTTACATACATGTTCAATGATACTCACATGAATAGACCCACAGAGTCAGTGGGACTACGTACATGCTGATTATTAAAATTTATTTTATCATAGTGCCTAGGAGCCCTAGTCATGCACCAGGACACCACTGTGCTAGGAGCTGTGCAGACACAGAGCAACAACAAAAAGATGGTCCCTGCCACAAGGGCCTTACAATCTAAGGCTTGGTCTACACCTAAGAATTAGGTAGACATAGCTATGTCAGTCAAGAGTGTGTAAACCCATGTCTGACAGAGCTATGCACCAGTGTAGATGCAGCTATGTCAATGGAAGAATGTATCTATTGATATAACGACTATTGTTTGGTGAGTAGGTGTTCCTACACTGACAGAAAAGCCCCTTCCATCAGTGTAGATTGCATCTGTGCTATGGGGTTATGTTGGCATGCCTACAGGGATGTAGCTATGCCAGTATAGTCGCAGCAGTCTGAATGTACTCAAACTATAAGACAAGAGATGACAGATGGGTACAGACAGACGGGAATACAGTACTAGGAAACAGTGAGCCTATGTTGGTCAGCATGCTAGGCAATGGTATCAGCGTGCTGGTAGCCTATCCATTGTCAAGTTTTTTTGTAGGAGTCGTGACAAAATAGGGTTTTGTGGAGGGTTTTGAACATGGATATTGAGGTAACTTTGTTGATGTACAAGTCTTTACAGAAGCATAACAGAGATTTCCTGTGAACAGATTTTCTTATGGACTGACTTTAAAAACAAGAAAGAACTGTACTTCAGAACAATCTAGAGCAGTCTAAACTTGCATCTAATTAGATTTGTGCTGGATTTTATGAGACCATCTTTTTTTATAGGAGAGGGATGGGAAGGAAGAGAAAGAAGCCAGATAAATAATTCTTTTTCTCTTAGAATCTAGTGAAAGTCCATGTTGATTCATGTTAGGATCCAAATTCAGCTTCTGTAGTAATATGAAATGTTTCTTTATTACTGGAAAACTGAGTGCAGAACAGAAGAAGCTGCAGTACTTGGGAAATAAACTACGCAGTACAGTTTCTGTTAGGGCAAGCAAGACAGGGAAATGATGATGTATTTTTTCTTTTGACAAGATATAGAAAAATATGTGCAATAATTATTTTCCTGCTTCATAAAGTACATGGTTGCTTGCAAATAAACGAATTCCTGTTTCTGAAAGACTTGCTTTCCTGAAGTTTTTGTTCCTTTGAGTAATAAATTGATTTTATTCAACTTTCAGATGGAGATACGGCATTTCTGAAATGAAGGGGTACAAGCCGTTACTTATTAGTGTGCTGTTTCCATTGCTATTAAAGTACCTTTTCAAGATGTTTTACGAATATAAATGGCCCTCTTTTTTATTTTAAAAGGAGCTTGTTGCTTGACCGAATTTCAGTTCGTGCTGAATTTTGCAATGTAGTACTCACCCACATATTTTTAATAATTCAATTTCAAAATGAGACTTCAGGTAGTACAAGTGAGGAAAGAATATCAAGTATTTAGTTTCAGGTCAGAAATGCCCCCTGGTGCCTATTAAGATCCATTCTGAAGTTTTTCTGTTAATACTTTCATTAGGGTTTAGTTACCAGTTAGAGACCACTGTTTAGGTATAATAGTTAAACCATAAAATAATTCTTGGATATTTGCAGAAGAACACTTTATTTTATGGAAATTGCAAGCAAGCTATTTTAAGGAGTCGCTTGTGCTAAAAAGATACATACTAAGGGAGAAAACTAAACAGTTACCTACATATTCTATAAAGAACAGCTTAGTTTGTTAAAGCTGAAACTTTATAAATTTGTATTTTTGTTTTTTGTTTGTTTATATTCTCATTTTAGACAATGAATATGTCTTTGATTAGCCAATTCATTTTTAGTTACACTTTTGGGTTCTCATGTGCAAGCATAATACTGCAGGGATGGTGTTTTTTATTTAAAACAAAACACCTAATTTCAATATTTTTTTAAAAATGATACATCTGTTAAATAAACTGTGGGCCAAATTTGACCTGACAGTGACCTTGTAAAAGGGGGTAATAGAGAAAGCTTTACTTTAAGTGCTTTCTTGCTTTCTGTCCCCTCCCCATCAAGATCCTTTGGTTCCATCTGTTGATTGGACTAAAATCTATTAAGTACTGGTTTAAAATTCACCCAGACAGAACAAACTACCACCTTAATCAGTCTCACTGAAGGCATGCTGTATTCTAGAGGAAGGATATCCCCCTGCTGGAGCATTACAGACATATCACTTGTTGATAAATGATGTTGAGAAGAGTGTCTTGAACTGTAATTTTTACTTAGTGGATAGTGCCGGAGTGGAAGCACTTTTCTCCTCTTCCTTTGCTGGAACCTTTTAAATCTTTTAAACAAGACTAAATGCATACACAGTCAGGGAATGCCTCGTATTACTCTGCAGTATCTCTGTGAAGTCTGCTTCACGTGAATGAACAACCTATTGGGTATGTTTCCCAGGATGTGAAACCTACTGGAGGTGATGATGGAAAACTTTGCTTTCCCAATCTCAGAATACTTACAGAATGTTACATTCCTATTAAAGTGAATTATGTGGCACACCAGCTTTTATAGGTGGGCTACCAAAAAGTGTCTCTTTCATATCTATCGTCATGCAAATCAGCTTGTTTACCCCACATGGTGCCAATTCATGCGCAAATAATAATTTTTACCAAAGTACAAGTTTTGTTTGGGAATTTTGGTAGGTTAGTGTTAACTATTAAAGAAATCCACATTACCACAGTTTTCACATGATTTCATAACAAAACAGTATTAGATGTTTTAAAACTTTGTATATTTATAAATATTTTCTCCAAATACATAAATCCAGCAAGTTTGGGGGGTGAAGGAAAGCTATAGTACTTCAGTAAATTGTGGTTACACTGTTTGTTTTGCAAATACATGGAGATCTAAACATTGCCAATTCAGAACAGTAATCTCATTATTGTGTTACTCTTCTATGGACTATCTGTATCTGATTGGTGACACTGTTGAGATTAAAAGGACTACAGCCTTAGTACCTCTAACAAAACCTTGAATGCCCTGAAGGATTGAGAGTAATCAGTGCTGTTATGAAGAGAAATGGTGTCAAATGGATTTGTTGGCAATCATTGGAATTCTTATTGCAATAATGGTCAAGACAGACTCATTGAACATAATAATATAGGGATAGTAACAAATTCCTCTTTGTTATGTGTTGGAACTGTTGGGGTTTTTTTTTTTTTTGTTTGGCAGAGGGGCACTCCTTTGGCCAGCCCTGAGGCCTGTCAGAAAAATACTGAGAAATAAATCCCCAGGTGGGAGAACAAACACCATCCAGACTGGGGTTGACTTACTCCAGGCCCCCATTGTCAGAGGGGGAAACACTGAGCCCACCAAGATGGAGGAGGTGCCTTGTCACAATACATATATAAATCAAATCCAGTAAAAGGAATGCCTTCCCAACAGACATGCCTTGCTGCTTTTCTTCCTTCATAGCTTTTCTAAGTGTCAAACTCAGGGAGAGCAAGGCAACCTGCCTGTTCTAGGGTAATGCCTGCATGTGGGCATGGCCGTGCACCTTACAGTTGCCCAGAAGACTGGATAAGTCTGATCTCTGATGGAAGCTGGTTCCATAGGCATGGGCTTTCCACCAAGAATGAAAGGTTTAACTTCCTCTTTCCTTCCAGAGTAAATAAATAATTAGCATTTATTAAACCAATCGTGTACTCCCCCTAATATTAATTACCTGCAAGCTGTCTCGATTACTTAGACACATGGTAAATGTAAGTTTTTAAAAATGCTTATAGAATCAAACAGCTCACTCCATGCACATGCACACACAGTGCAAATGTTGCCTTAAAAATAAGTTATAATACAATTGCCTTTAGGCTGAGGCTGTCATGCCAAGCTTCAGCTGTCAAGGACTTTTTTTTTTTTTTTTTACTGCTGATTTAGAATGCCTATAAACGAGATGTAATGGAAATGCTGACAAAACTGTAGTTATAACAGGATAATAGAAATGTTATAATTAGGAGCCAATAAAGACTGTGGGTGACAGATTTTCATACAAATTCTAATTAACCTATGAAGCAAGTGAACAAGGAGAATCATTGAAGCATGGAACAATAGTAAAGTCAAGAAAATACTCATGTTATAATGAAGACAGGAAATTAGAGATAAAACAAAAGGAACAGGCATGTGGGTTTCACTGGACTCTGCTCTTGCTCTGCTTGTCTAATTAGGCTTCAACGCTTCTCCATTGATTAACACAGTTATAACTTTATTCTGATTTCTTTTTACAGAATTGCAATAGCAAGAGTACCACAAAGGCCCACCAGTTAAATAATAATTATAGCCTGCTTCCTTTTTCACTCTGAAAAAGGTTGCCGGCAAAGTTGGGGGAGGACAGGAGGAGGAAGGGAGAAATGCCCTTTCTGTTTTATTCAAGAATTTTTTTCAGCTACTTTTTTTACACTAAGAAATTTAGGTCCCCTTTAGGCTAGAATACTCTAGAATGACTGGAGAATTAGTGAAAACATCACAAGATCCCAGAAAATGAAAGTTGAGGGGGAGAAGGAATTTGTAGACACTTCAGAACACTTCGGCAGGATTTTCAAATGAGCTCAGTTCCTATTTAGGCACATTGTTCACAATGGAAGCTGATGGCTCTGAGTACTTGGTGTCTAAATGGAAGCTGAGTTCTTTTGAAAATCTGGCCTTTTGTTTTTTGTTGTCTTAGCTTCGAGGGCTAGCATTTTCGATAAAGGATATAAAGGACCCTTGTTTGTTCAATTAAGGCATCAGAGTTCCAGCAGACATACTTGAGCTCTCCCAAAAGTCCTTCAGTAATAAAACAGGGAAGGCAAGTTGGGCATTCCTAATATTTCTAAGATAAAAAACAGTCAAAAAAATCTTCAGGGTGGAATGGGCAGAGGGAAAGAGAACCTTTTTCAAACCAGGTCTTGCTGATTGCTGCTGCAATCCCCATCTACACCAGCTCCATTACTGTTGCTCTGCTATTGGAGCTGAATGTGTGGTACCAGTGGTGGAAAATGTTTGCTGAAATGCCTAGTACAGACATTTCTAAATCTCATGACGCTTCCATGAGCTGAGTAGAACTGTACCCACGTATGAAAACTGACTTGCCCTCGAAACAATAACGAAGCTGTTACCGTACTCCCAGTTCCATGTGTGACCACTAGAACACGCTAGCTAAAGGGCTTTGATTTGATGTATTACTGAGTTGGATGATACATTTGAGTCTTTTTAAATGTAACTCTTAGCTCTCCTTCTAGGTCTGTCCAGTTCTGGGTATGGAAACTCCGGGTTTATCCCCCTTCCTCACATTAATGGCACTCCTAAACGATGAACAAGTATTTCTAATTGTTAATGATTAATAGAAACTGGGGTTAATAGTAAAATAGAATGGGGGAAAACTCTTCATTAACGTGTGGCTGGCGTGAAAGCTGCTAGTTCTTTACTGCAAAGCTCTGGAGTGCTTTATCGACATTGTTCTTCAAGTAAAAATCTTTTTCTGTTAGGGAAGAAGGCCTGATTTTGTCAATGGCCTAACAACTCAGATTAAGAATATAAACTGTAAAATTTGAGTTTGGTGTAAATTGTTTCTCTTAAAATATTTTCAGTAAAAATGGAAGACTTTAATACAATGACTTATTTCTTGTTCTTGCATTGCTGGTTATGTTCTTCCTTCCTCTTATCAGCTGGCCACTGCAACTTTAATTGTGAATACTGTGGAACAGCTGGATATTGATTTCCCTAGGTGAATTACCCTATGGGTAAATTATTTGCTAATTCTGACCCTTTTGTTGTTTACATTCAATGGTATGGCGGTAAATCCATCTGTAAATCCAAAACATTGCTCTGTGTATAAAAATGTCCACACTATTTAAGTGTGACACAAATGTACATATTTACAGTCTCTCATATACACATACAATTATGCACCTATAAACTTTTTCTTTATTTTTGTTTGTTAAGGCATGCAAGGTCTAGAAATTACACATCAGAATTTGAATCATGCAGACTGGAGGCTGTGTCTGTGGAATTTGGGGACTACCATCCACTAAAACCCATTATAGTAAGTTCCCTGTTGTGCCTTTGTAAATAACATCATTGTAATAGTGAAAACTCCTGTTTCCTGCTGGCAACTAGGAGCAGTTCCTGTTGAATTTATTAGAAGAAAGTTTAATTTTAAAGTCACTGGCAGTACCAGTAAAATACATTTGGGTTGCTCCAACAGCTTGCAGCCCCCGCCCCCCATTTCTATAGTACCAGGGGTCTATGCTGCTATTTACACAGTGCACAATGCCTTGTGTTACATGCCAGAAAATGTCTCTTACTTTTCAGAAGAACAGTTCAAATCCAGCACGCTTCTTGGTTACATATGAAATGTTTCATAATATATAAAAAAGACTAGATTAGGACCAACTCAGGCAGCTTACTGTTTGATGCAGAACTTGTTGTTTTTGGGTTACCTCTAAACCAGTTGTGATTTTAAACACACTCCATGGAACAATATAAGCCTGCATGGGGCTCTGCAAATGACACAAGAGGCAAGGTCCTTCTCCAAAGAGGTTACAGTTTAACTCATGACTGATACATAGGCAGCAGTTCAAACTTGGGAAGGTCAATAGGGAGACCTGCTCAGGAAAGCTTCTTGAAAGGAACAATCTTTAAGGATGGATTTTGAGAGATGAAAGGAAGGATGATTGGTGCACAGAAAGTGGGAGGCTGTTCGAAGCTTAAGGAGCATCATGAAAGAATGGATAAAACCGAGAGTGAGAGGAGGAAGCAAAGAACAGGTGGGGAAGAGAGAATGAGCTGGTGGGAGGGCAGTAGAAGGAAAGAGGGTATGGATATATTGACTGCTCTACACTTCATGTGTTTAAAGAATAGCTTTTGAAATGCTGACAAAGAGTGCCTTTTGCTGCAGAGAATGGAAACAAAAATGGTAAAAGAACCTCTTAGGACCAGTACTGCAGCTGTGGCATTCCTAGTGGAGAAAGAAAACTGCTGTTTGGAGAATCTGTGCTCTTAATAAGATATTAAACTGGAAATAAATATCTGCATTTTACAACTGAATTTCTTCAGGTTACTGAATCCAAGACCAAGAAAATGTGTCGGAAAGGAAGTACTTCTTCTACCTCCTCCTCCTCTTCCAGTTCAATGATGGACCCACTGAGCAGTGTGTTGGATGGTACTGATCCCTTGTCATTGTTCGCAGCAACATCAGATCCAGTGACCACTGCAGCTAACATGGTAACACGCAAGGGCAATTATCTCAAGTAGATTAGACAAAATAGACATGCAAGAGCTTTTTCAGTACAGAATGTACCATATTAACCAACCAGAGCATTTAATTTGCCTGTTTTCTTTTGCTGTAGTCGTTTTGGTAATATTTGTGTGTTTTAATGTTGTAAATCTGTGGAAAGATCAGTAACCACATGAAACATAGTAGGTCTTAAAATGTATGGTAACCTTTCTCAGCCTTCCCTGTAAACATGAAGCTGAACACCTTGTTTGTGTTCCTCCTAGGATAGTACAAGAAAGAAACGTGATAAAGACGACAGCTTGGCTGTAGGAAGTGACTTTGAACCATGGTCAAGCAAACGTGGTGATATCCTTGCTAGATATACAACAACGGAAAAACTCTCCATTGTAAGTGTGCTTAATGATTTTGTGCAAGAACCTTAATAAACTATGGATAATGTTATGCTTCAGAAATTGAGTACCTTCTGAATATTCCTTTTCTATGTAAAGAAAAGCTCAGTAATTTCATTTGTAGTATAGTGGAAAACCGTACTAGCAGCTCTAGCTTTTAAATATTAATAAAGAAGTCTGACTGATCTTTGGCCTATTGTACTTGATTATTTTTAGAGCCAGCCCAAAAGTGTGCTAGCCACTTCCCAGAACAAATACAGAAACATGCCATGAAAAGCTTACCATCACATTTTATTCTATAAGTTAATGGAGATGTAAATAGCAGCACTGAAAATAATAAATCAACCCACATTTTCTTAAATAATTTGTAAATAAGTTAATACTTTGTAAGTACATGCTTTCTAAAATGTTGTTGTTTCTCTGCAGAATCTGTATATGAGTTCTGAAAAAGGTAAGTCGTTTCTCTATATTGAGTGGTATGGGACCATTATTTTAAGGAGAGAACAAATAACAGACCTGTGGTGCAAACATGCATTCAAATTAAACTTTCCTTCTCCGACTGTGAACTGATTCACTGATGTTGCTCATGTGATTTCCACTTGATTTTTGCAAATGAAAGAAAAATGAAATCGATCTTGCTCCACCTAGTGGCTGCTGGGTGCCTGTTTATATGCAGTTGAAAGAAACTAGAACTCCTGTAATTTACATTGTGGCTTTAAAAAATATCTGGGCAGTTCCTATCCCTACAAATCTCCCAAAATTGCATTGGTATTTGGCTTGTCTATTAATTTTCCCACTTGCTTGAAGGGTACGGGAGGGGAAAGAGAAGGAAGCACTTTGCATAGCTGTTCAACAATTCTCTCAGTCTGGCTGAGAGAGAAGCATTAAAGGAGCTGATTTCAGTATTATGCTGGCTGTTTAGTGTGATACCAAAATTTTAATTTTCAATGCAGTTTTTAAATTGTATTGTTAGTGGGAATAGCTCTGATGAACGCGACGCTGAATAGTAGAGAACTTTCCGTAGGAAGTAGAATCTTGGAATGAGTAAATATACAGAGCTCCGCTGTAGAAAATCGAAAGCCTGTTTTTCTGGGGTTTTTTTGTTTTGTTTTTAGATCAGGCTTCCAATTTTGCAGTTGCTATTCTGTCCCCATTACGAATTATTGGGAGAAAAGGGTGAACGAATTGTTGGCAATATTCATTGTGTGCCTACAGAAATTGGAGCTCTTGTTTGAAAATCAGGTTCCCAGTCTCTCATACTAGCAGCTGAATAGCTGCCTTAGATTATTGATCCACCATTTTGGTCTTGGATACTGTTAGCTTCTTTAAATCTGACTCTTTTCCCCTCAAGTCTTTTTTTCGCACGCACACACAGAGTTTAAGCATTTGAAAACTTAAAAGAACTCAAAGATATAATTACCCACAGGAAAAGCTACAACCCCTGGCTCAGCAGTTTCTGAGAAGGTGCGAACAAGGCTAGAAGAGCTGGATGACCTTGAAGAGGTGAGCAAACTGGCCAGGAAACCTTTCCATTTTAAAAGAAATAAAATTAATGGTGTGAGGTAAAACTATTTAAGAAACTTTCTAACTTATCAGAAAGCCCTGGTTCTGCAAACACTTATGCAGTTGATTAATTTTATGCACATGAGTAGTCCCATTGAAAGTGTGTGCGTGCGTGTGTGTGTGGATATATAGAATTAGGGCTTAAATTTTTAGCTCATTGAAAACCAGTACCCCAAAAGGAGAGACTCTGGGGCTACTGGTATGCTTAAGTACTGAATTGGCACAAAAAGTAATTCTCTAATTCTACTTCAGTGCCTCTATGTCTTATGGTGAACTTCAACGTGGATCTCATGTTTAACATAATATTGTGTTAACCTCATGCTGAATATATAAAATTATCATGTGTTGAAAGTACTATCTACCTAAATATCTGCATGTTAGATTTATTAGTGGAAGAATAAGGGTATCTCAATAATATACGATGTATTCACCATTCAGACTGAATTGCCTAGTCTCACTCATAAAATAGCAATTGCTTCTGCACTTCATTACTCCATTTGTCAATTTTCCTTGTAGTCATTCCTGATACATAGTCCTTTACAGTGACCTGCAGTAGTTCTGACATGATAATACTTAATCATACTTTTTCCTTTTCACAAATGAATAGCTGGGAGCTTTGCTCTTCGAATGTTTTAGCAATAACTTTTTGCCTTAGGTCTGCACACCATTCTGTAACACATTTTGATTGTTCATAAACAGCCTTACAATATATAATAGTGTTCATATGAAAAGGAATTGGAGGGTTAAAGGAACTCAAAGCCTGTTGTACTTGGCCCTAAAGTAACCAAAGGACATTTTATTTCTTCTGCTGCATCTTAATAGCAGTCAACCACAAAACCTCATAAAAATTTAAAGGAATAAATAATTTCAATTAGAGAAAATGGCTTACTGGCATGAGGTCAGTCTGATTATTCTTGAGCTCAGCTTTGTATTTTAAAGACTTTTGGTTAATATAAAAAGAATATAAGATTTGAATGTGCATTGTCAAGTACTACTTGTATTTATTTAAATTTTCAGTATGTTTGCCCTCTTTAGTAGAAGCAGAATTCTTTCCTCCTGATTCTTCTCCCTGTCCTTTCAGTAAACATTGTATAGTAAGTTGTGGGAGCCAACACAACTGCTTTATTTACCTTTGTTGCTACACCAGTGTTACCGATATCAGCAGGAATATTCATAGAAGTTTTGGGAATATATATATAGGCAGAAATGATCTATAGGCCTAAACCAAAGTCCCAGATTCAACATCTCCCATCCCTGGATTTTGGGGAAGTTCACATCTGGTTCTGATCTCCGCAGCTTGGGCTATATTTGTTAGTGAGTTGTTACAGCAAAGTAATAGGAGGAAGCACCTTGAATGTGGTGTTTTGTAGCATCATACTAAAATGTTGGGATAAAAACACAGTTATTATAAGGGAGGGGCTGGCAGCTCAGCCTATTATTAAGGTCCCTGTCATTTCCCATTATAACATTGAGTTTTTTGTATCTTGTAACTCTGCCAAACTTTAATGATTGATTGGGTGATATTTTCCATGCTTGTCGTCTGCCTCAGGCTGACTTTTTTGTTTTTGTTTTTTGGAACCTGTCAGCCAGAACTGTTTAACATGAGGCTCTGTGCCCACTAGAGAACCCACGAGAGCCAAGAATGGGACCCTTGATTCCGGAGTCTCACCATTCCTTTGTTGTCAGCCAATATCTGTGAAACCTGCTAGTCGAGTGTGTGACTCATCCCCCTGTGGCACATAGAGGATGGCGATAATATGTTGTCCTCCACTACTTGGGTCTGGTCTACACTACCAAATTAGTTTGATGTAAGCCACTTTGCGTCGACCTAGTTGTGCATATGTCTGTGCTTACATTTGTCTCCCATCCGTGTAAGTGCCCTTTTATAGCAACACCTCCCTGAGTGATATTGAGCCATGATCAACGTACTGAGGTCAACGCAGTATAACTGTAGACACTGTGTTGACCCTAATAGTCATTCAGCAGCTGTCCCCAATGCCCAACACTGAGTGCTGTGGTCCCAATTGTGAACTGTGCTGACCAGGGGTCATGGAGACCAGAAGCTTCCCCCCAAATTTCCCCCCGCCCCTCTCCCCATTTTTAACACAGCGTGAATTTTTGAAGTGGTTTTCCTGGTTGCCCGGCTTGGTGAGCACACCTACTAGCTTTCCATTGTGGTGTGCAGTTGCCCAGCTGAACATGCCAGCTACATGCTCAAGACACGCTCTGGCCTGGAGTAGACCAGAGATATTGGCTCTCCTGGGCCAGTGGGAAGAAGATACTATGCAGGCACAGCTACAGCCGAGCCATAGAAACGTGGACTTCTACAAACAGATTGCCCGAGGAATGCAGGAGAAGGGATGCAAGAGGGATCGGTAGCAGTGCCTCGTCAAAGTGAAGGTGCTGTGGCTGGTATACCAGAAGGCTAGGGAGCCCAACAGTCAGCCTGGTGCTGAGCTGCAGCCTTGCTGCTTTTGCAAAGAGATGCAAGTCATGTATGGCGAGACCCCATACCACTATGCAGGCCACTGTAGATGCCTCTGAGCAGCCTGAGTGACAGGCTCCTGGCATGAACAGCGAGGATGAAGAGGATGGGGCACATGCCACTGAGGGGTCCAGCTAAGGGCTTGTTTGAAACTCTGCTGCACCCCATTGAGTCCCGGCAGTTGAGCGCGGGGGAAGGAACCTCGGGGTAAGTGTGTAATTGTATTCCTCATTACAATGATGTATGAATGGTGCCCCCAGCATAATCACTTTTCATTAACTTACTCGTACCAGAAGAGGTGGTGGTACACCAGAGAGAGGTAGAGTTATCTGCTTTTCATTCCCCTGTAGCATTAGGCAGGGTGAGCCAGGCGGAGCAGTTTGTTTCTGTACACAGGGCTGTCTCTTGAGAGGTCTCCATGAAACTTTCATAGAGGTACTCTGCAGTCCTCTCCTGAAGGTTTCTAGGTGAGGCAGCACTATTTCTTCCTCTGCAGTAGGACACTTTCCCATGCCGGTTGGTGAGAACTTTGGCAGTCGCCACTGCAGTAACCGGCTAGCGGTATATGGGCCTGGGCAGCTGCAGGACTCCAGCAGCAGCTGTTCTGTCTGTGCCTTTGTCACCCTCCAGAGTGAGAGATCAGTCGAAATCAACACTGCCTGTGGAAAATGGTGCCAGTCTTCAATGCCAATGCCCTATGCTCATAGTTTCATGCAACCAAGAATTCTTTCCTCATTTCTTTTGGCCCTGCCAGATCAAACTCACCATGGCTGGTGCTCTGTGTGTGTGGGGGGGGGGGCGCATGCCCAAGCACAAGCACTCTGAACGAACCTGTCAATAAGCATGTCCTGTTTAAAACATTAGGGGAGCAAGAAAAGTAAATTCTGGATCTTAACTTTCACTTTCCGTCGTGACTATACTGACGGTCGTACCAGTGGGTGTTTTATCTATGACTGATGCTGTTGTGCCCTCGAGGGGTTCCCCCTCCACACCCTTGGAATGCCGAAGCCAGGTAAGGAAGAGAAAGAAGAGGACTCAGGATGACCTGTTCAATGAGATCCTGCAGTGCTGCATCAGACCATGAGCAGAAGGCCGCCTAGAGGGTGAATATTGCAGACTGTATGTAGAAAGAAAGAGCAGACCAGAGAAAGGTGCAGGAAAAGAGAGGGAGATGCATCAGGACATAATGGGGCTTCTCTGGCAGCAAACACAGGTGCTGCTGACTCTTGTGGACCTACAGGTTCAGCAGTCACTGATTCACCTCCCTTTGCAGTCCGTGGAGAACTCCAGTGCAACATTTCCCTGCACCCCCTGCCCAACGTTCCATGTAGCATCAGAAGCTGGGTCTCCACCATTGTCACTCCACCCCAGGAGACATTAAAGACAACCACAAGTCACATACACTGGTCTGTGAGAGTCAAGGCTGATGTGTGTGTAGGTAAAACGGACATTTCCCCTTCATACTTGCCCCTTTTAAGTTCTGGTCGATACATTTATTAAGTTTTTAATGTATTTGCTGTTAACTTACACAGAATTTTTTGCAGTGTGTTTTGTTACTCAATAAAATTCTATTGTTTGGCAAATAATTCATCTTTATTCATTCTTAACATGCCGCAGAATGCCTAGCGGTACTGAAAGCACCCACTTACTTGTTATTGTATAGTGTAACACAACTTGTAGGATCAGTAAAAAACAAACAAACAAGTGTACTATACAACAAGCACCACAAAATTAACAGGTGCATCAATACTGTTCTATTCCTAGATGTACACGAGGTACCACACAATTCCCAACAGACCCCAAAACAGCAGGATCAGGGAGAGCTCAGTACATCACAACAGGTTACTGTGTCTCACTATTAAAGTGCTCTTTCAAAGCCTCCCTTAGCTGTATAGCTCTGGGTTGAGCTTTTCTACTAGCCCTTGTGTCTGGCTGCTCAAACTCAGAAGACAGCTGATCCACCTCTGCCCTTTGCTCCACTGGCAGGTTTTTTTTCCTCCTTTGCTTCACAGATATTATGCAAGACACAGCAGTGGATTTTTTTTTCCACTGAGATCCATCCTGAGTGTAAACGAGGCCAGTATCCCTTCAGTCTACCAAATGCACATTCAACTGTCATTCTGCACCTGCTGAGCTGGTAGTTGAACCTTTTCTTGGCACTGTCAAGGTGGCCAGTGTACAGGTTCATGAGCTGGGAGCGAAGGGTAGGCCAGGTCCCCCAGGATCACTGAAAGAAAGTCCCTGCTTCTAACTTTCTGAATAGTCCTGTGTTCTTAAAAATATAAGCATCATGCACCTTCCCTTACCAGCCAACACTGACGTTGACGAAGCGTCCCCAGTGATCCACCAATGCTTGTATAAGCACCAAAAATTAGCCCTTTCTGTTGATGTACTCTGTGGCAAGATGGTCTGGTGCCAAAATAGGGATTTGAGTGCTGTCTATCACCCCACCACAGTTTAGGGACCCCACTGCTGCAGATCCATCCATTATGTGCTGCATGTTACCAAAAGTCTAAGTCCTGTGTAGCAGGAGACAGTTAATGGCCCTGCACACGTGCACGACAGTGGCCCCCACAGTGAATTTTCCAACTCTGAAATGATTTCCCATTGGTAGCAATCTGCTATTGTAAACTTCCATAGTGCAGTTGCTACTCATTTTTCCACCGTCAGTGCAGCTCTCTGGCGGACAGCGTTGAGGCGAGCTCAGCATGCAGTTTGAGGAATGTGCCCTTGCTCATCTGCAAGTGCTGCAGCCACTGCTCATCATCACAAGCCCGAATTACAATGCAGTCTCACCAGTCTGTTTCTTGGGTCCAGATTCAGTGTTCTGCTATCTCCAGCTGCTCTGTAAATGTCACCAATAACTTTGAATTGGTCCTTGCTTTGTCCCACAGCAATCTGTCCTCCAAGAAATTGTCATGCTCCTCGCTGATTTGATTCTTTTTGCAACTCTGCAAATACCTGAGGATAATGTGTCACAGCACAATTGTGAGGACAATAGGTCACAGCTTCACAGGCGCCACAGAGATGGCGGGCAGCGTGTGTTTGTGGGATTTTTAAAAAAGGCGTGAAAATTATGTGATATAGATGACATTATAGAATGCAGAAAATTGCATCCTAAGAAGTTGACCCCTTGCTCCCAATCACCTCTTGCATGACTTGTTTCTGCCTCAGCACGCATTGCCAAAACCTCTTAAAAGACGGTGCTCTGGACGATGATATTGGGATACCTACCTGTGGTTGACACAAGCACTCCAAGTGAGTACATGCAGCACTGATGCAAGGAGCCAAGTAGGCATCTGCACAAGTGATATCCCAACTGTGGCAGCTTTATGCCGAAATACCTTGTGTTGGCAAAAGTTTGTAGTGTAGACGGCATGTTAGCTCAAGTGGCAGAGCCTGTGCAGTGGATCTAAATGTTCCAACCCTGTTGATGAATCTCAAGTACTCAAAAATTAGGAAATGCCAGATTTAAAGTTAATAGATTGGCTAAGTAATAGGTATCTTCTTCTTCTTCTTGGTTACCTCTTTATTAAATGGTACTGTGTTTTCCTCTCAGGGTTCACAAAAAGAGCTGTTGAATTTGACTCAGCAGGATTACATGAATCGGATTGAAGACCTCAATCAGTCACTGAAGGATGCCTGGGCCTCTGATCAAAAAGTAAAAGCTCTAAAAATAGTTATTCAGGTCAGTTTTTAACTATTTATGTTTTATACAAAAATAATGGTTTGTTAATTTAAAAAACAAAAGCACTAGAGTAAGTGTTAGTCTAGCTATAAGGTTGCTGCAGAAACCTCCAGTATGCTCAGAATTCTGAGGGTAGGAATGAAGTGTGTAAAAATACATTGCTATATGATTATCAGCTTATTCTGGCGATAGGTGGTTGAAGAGTTAGTAAAGTAGAAGTAAATGACATGATGCTTGCCCATCCCAAGGTGCTGATCTAGGCGTGCACTTAAGGGGCTTGAGAGATCTCATTGTGAATAGCTCCACTGAAATCATACTGAAAGTTAAGCATACACTCAAATGCTTTGTTGGGTCAGGGTTTAAGTCTCAAAGGAAGTAGTGAAAACCTCATCACTGAAGATACTTAAAGTTAGACTGGACAAAACACAATAAAAATGCTGTATGGAATAATCTTAATTAGAAAAGGGAATGGATTCTGTGATATCTAAAACCCCCCTCATATTTATAATGCTATAAACATTTACATTGTAGTCAAGTTAGTAGTGATAACATGCATCTTTCTCTTACAAATGGTCTTTTCATTTTTGTTCTGTTTTTCCAATGCTGTGTTTAGAGGATTATATTGAAAACAGTACTCACATCAATGTGATTGGTGCAAAAAATTGGGACTTTGAAAATAAAATACTTTTGTGTTGTAAATTTTAGTACCATTGGTAATTTGACATTTTGACTTTCGTGAATAGGTATTTTGTAAATGTTAAGGGGCAAAGATGAGTTTGGCTGGGTAGGGTGTGAGTGAGTGATTGAAGAAAGATACACAGAATAGGCTGGATCTCTTAACTGTTTAATTCTAGACACTATATCATTTGTTTGGGGTTTTGTTTGTTTTTATTTAAGGAATTTAATATAAAATAAACATATATTGTTCACTGTTCTCCACTGAAACTCACTTAGCTCTTTTTTAAAAGCCAATGGTTTGTGACTAAGATGTTACAAACAGTTTGGTTTCCCACCGTTATTTTTTTTTTACTATGAACTGATAACCTCTTTGAAGTTGTTCAAGTATTAAAGAGATGAAAAATATGCCTAATTGGTTTGAAATACTGGATAATAAAATGAGACTCCGTAATGAAATCAAAATACTTAGGTGAGCAAAGAATGCTTAAGGTATTCTCTCTGGTACACATGTATGGTGTTAATAATTTATAAGCAATAGATCTTCATATTTAAGATGCTTATCACATTAAATATTTCTGGCTTACATAAAATACACATTTATGATTGTTTCACTGCTCTGGCACAAAAGTACAAGCTATGAGCTCATTTAGTGGAAGTGAATGTGCTTATTTCCATTTGAAAGTAGTTGCAAAGGGAGCATGCAGTTCTTTGCACCAGAGGTTTGGAGATGCATCAAGTAGATTTCTGGATCTCCCAGTGTAAACTTTTTTTTCTCATATGACATTTGGCAAACTGTTGCTAGCTTCCTGTCAAAGACTGTTTATTGGCTTACAAAGTAAACATTATCCAAGGAAGGTGATGTCACTTTCCAAAAACATGTGGCATGAGCTGCTCACAGTGTAGATCATATGTGGAAAATATTTGAAACAGCAAGTGTTCTCATCTACATATTTCTCTTGACACTAATTCTGCTTAGATTAATTTATTCACACTGTCTTGATGCACAGAAAGTTTTGAACTTTTTTAGTTTTTGATTCATCTACCTTCAAATAAAATAAAGCCTGTAGGATCTCCTATTAGTCAAATATCAGCTGTATTAAAACCTCTTTCTAGGGCTTCGTCACTGTTGTATCATATGGTAGCTAGGAAACTCTACTCTCTGATGAACATAGTTCCTGCGGTTGTACATGTTGCCTGAAGCTTATGTCACAAATGAAGAGACTATTTGTTACCAGATTTCTTTTATCCTTGTTCATCTTGGTTCATTCCTGAGACTACTGATGGAACTGAGACTACTGATGTTGATGGTAACTGAGCTCCTTATAAATGATGGGGCCCATGCTGATTATATTAGGTCCTTCAACATTTCCTGCTACCACTGATGACAAGAATTGTTTCCTGTGCAGGGCCCGTGCTGTAGTGAATGGTAGAATCTCTGCCGTTTCTGTGCTGTTGCTTAATAAAGTCACAGTGGATAGCGCTGCATAACTCCGCATCTTTCCTGAAGGGTTGGCTTCCTGCAGGAGATGGACCTCTTGGAATGAATGGAGAAAGCTGCCATGCTGAGTGCTCTCATGTTCAGTGATGCCAAATGTAGACTACTGTCCACCTGTGGCAATAACATATCCTGCTTTTGGCCTTGTGATCAGTTTCTAGCAGATATTTCTCTTTAAAGTTCATATCTATTTGATTTGAATATCTAATATTTCAGAGGCAACAAAGGAGTGAAAAATACCTTTACTTTGCAAGTCTTCAGTACAATCAGGAAAAATGAATGAACGTTTCGATGGGAAACTTGTTTCAGAAGGTTTCACTAGATCAAGTCAATTCTGCTGCCTGCCTACCTAGACGGCAAATGTAGTAAATTAACAGCACTGCTTCTCCTACATTTATTTTTCCACTGTTTTGTTTTAAAATCTTATTTATACTATGGTAACACTTAGAGACCCCCCACCATTGTGCTAGGCTCTGTACATACATATAGCAAGAGACAGGCTAAGCCTCAGCCAGTTTAGTCTGACAGACAAGATGCAACAGGTTGATGTGACAAATAGGACAGGGAAACCCCTAATACAAACATGTTTTGGTAAGGGTGGCTGAATGTACAATTCATATGTGCAATATCAGTAGTGGTAATCATGGCTTGGAAGTGAATCTTACACACGATACGTTGGTGTTTTTAGGGATTTTGACTGGGGAGGACATTGAGACCTAAGGAGTAACATGGAAGAAAGTGAAGGTCCTTATGGGAGAAATGAATGAAAGACTGAGAGGCTGTTAAACAGCACATTGGAGTCAGTACATCTGGTTTCTTCACATTTTTATTGGTCACTGCTTGTTTTTCAACAAAATAATGGCTAGTATAAACTGCTGTTGTCTGCCTGTCCTGGCTTAGTAAAGTAATTGAATAATCTGATTAAGATCAAAAACAATTCAGGGGTTTCTGTTGATGATGCACAGTGTTCAAGATGTGTTAATTTGTAAATTACTCTTTTGTGGGGGATGGCATATGACTAAGAATGAGGGCAATTGAGTGTTAAAACTTGTATGAATTGGCTTTAGTTGAGGCCAGAGACAGAGTGCAGTGAAACTGATGTAATGTTAATAGTCATCAGGAAAGGTTACATAAAGTCAGAATTGTTTTTCCAGCAGTGGATCCCCTTTGGAAAGCTGTTGAAGCTGGAAATGCTGGTAATGGTTACACAGGAAATGAAACATAAATCAGAAGTGAATGGAGTTCAGAAAATGATCTTTGACTTTGGATGATTTATGGTTGATTGTAACACCAGGGAATTAGCAATATTATTAAAAAAAAAATTGCCATGAACAGCATGGTGACCTAATAGTATTTTATGAAAAGAAAATACAATACCATATTACAACACTTTTGTTGAGAGGAAAACACAGACAGTAATGTAGTACCTGTGGGATTTCTGTGTACATATTATCACAAAATGATTTTCAGAGGAAGTTGAAGGAAGATTCTAACACATGGTTCTGTGTCAGAGTGTTTTTTTGGAAACCTCTTCAATTTTGATCTCACTCTATCTTGCAGTTTATTTAAAAAAGAACCAACCAACCCCCCCCCCCCGCCCAAAAAACAACACTTTCAGTAGTGCATAAGAAAAATTTCATGCTATATACATAACCACTTCTCACCGATAGGAACCCTCCTTTTATGCAAAAACTCTGTTGTAGACACTAATCTGTACCAGATTGTAGGGCTAGGCATTAATTAAATCTGTATTTTGGTTATTGAAATATTATACCAATTCCTATGGTGATATAAAGAGGAAACTGAATGGCAATAAATTAGTGTTTAAAAGGAGTGTGGATGGGGGATAGCTTTACTGGAGCTTCACAATTGCTTGATCCCTCTGAATTTGTGATACTCTTAAACATGTTACTACTCCCTTGTACCCAGAGGTAAACCATTTCCTAACAAGAGTACAACATTAGGAGCATACTGAAGGGGGCATGTGTTATTCCCAGAATTAAACACTTGTCAATAGGGGACAAAAACCCAGCTGCATCACACCACTAGATATAGCTTGGTTTAGGGCCAGATTGTGAGAGACCCTTATAGAGGAATGGGAAAGTACAGACAGAGCCTTCCATTCCACACCTGCATCCAACAGCTTGTACAGTGCTGTCTGTCCTTGTTTGAGGGAGTATCCTGGAGGGTGCACAGTGCCTCAGGAAGAGTAGAGGATATGGTATTTCCCTTTGCTGATTCCACCACTGACTACCTTTTAAATTGGGTAAACACAAATCTGTATCATCCTGGTAAAATTTTGTTCCTTTTTCTTTCTTTTCTAGTGTTCTAAACTTCTTTCGGACACAACAGTAATCCAGTTTTATCCAAGTAAATTTGTTCTAATTACAGATATACTTGATACATTTGGTAAGTACTTAAAAATGAATCCATCATAGATCCATTGTATTAACTTTTTGTAGCATTACAAACTATTTTAGAAATAAAATCTATAAAGAGTTTTAAGGAGCTCCAACTATTTTAAGGATTTAACTTTTACAAAAAATGTAGATAGTTGTATACAGTATTCCCTGTCTGATCAATCAAAGGTATTAAGTACAAGCCAACACAGCCTGGAGAGAGAGAGACATAGATAGACATGTATATAAAATACACACAGAGTCATATCTATAACAAGGCCCTAGTAGGCCAAAGCTTTTCCAACCCTTCTTCCAAGTGTTCCCAATTGAATGTATAATATATTCTGACTTTGTTATATTCTTCATGGCTAAGACTGACAGGTTCCAGAGTCATCTTTGAGCCCTTTGATTTGTGAGTATCTCAAGTTCCCATTGGATTGTCCTTGTTCTCTTGGCTAGGCTTTAAGTGGTTTCTGGTAAGATTATTGTGTCTTGGGTTCTCTGAGATCCACTCTCTTTAGGTTTGTCTATTCTGTCTATTTAAAGGTAGTAGTTTGGTTGTGATACCATTAACAGGGATTTTCAGTTCATCCCTTAGCCAGCTATCCTCAAAATATGCACAGGTTTACCACTCTCCTCAGTTATCTTTTGATGCTGGAGCACTTACTAGTTGCCCTCATCCTCAGACCATCTCAGTTTTCCACTTTTTTCGGTTCCAGGTGCACCTCAACTCCAGTGAGTTCCTAGATATGTTCCAGTTGGATACAGGGTGCTTTCTGGGGCTGAAACCCATTGATTAGAGGCATAAATAAACTCATGCTCCTATATCAAATGTTTAACCTAAAATAGTTGTTGGGGTCAGTTGCTATATTGGGCCTGGTCGACACTACTGGTGGCCATCGACAGGAGATATGCACGCTATGTACAGTAGCTTGCATATCTCCGATTGGCTTAGTAATAACCCCTTATCATGGGATCTCCACTGTGCTGCGTCGACGGGAAACGCCCTCCAGTCAACATAGCCTTACTCTTTTTGGGGGGGTGGGGGTGGGGGGGTGGAGGGGGGGTAATGGGAATGAGGTGGATTTACTGTGTCAACTGGAGAGCACTTCTGAGTTCGATTGTGCAAGTCTCCAATTGATCCTGCTGCATCGATCCGTGCAGCTCTGGCACAGCCCTGGCAGTGTAGACATACCCTTGGTGATGTTGGACTTCTCAACAGACTTTAATGTGATTGACTGTAGATGGTTGCTTTCACAATTGAATGATATAGCTTCTGTGTCAGGAATTGCTCTCTCTTAGCTCCTGAGCTGATGGGAATCAATTGCTGGTGATGGATAATGCAGAGTTCCTTCAGGATCTGTCATATCTACAAGTTCCTTTGGTTATGTACAAAGCTTCTTAGCAAAGTCAAAGTATCATAAGTATGTTGATACTCTGCAGATCTTGTCCAAGGGCCTTACTAACTTGGCTTCTGGTCTGGAGAGATGCTTAAATGACATTGCTGGGTGGACATGCCAGATCTTTCTCATCCTTAACCCATTTTGGGCAGAAGTGTTGCTAGTTTCGAAGAATTGTTGTTAGGAGGAGTTACTTCCCTTCCTTGATGCCTTTATGTGCTGATGATGTATATTTGAAAATAGTGAACCAGGTTAAGATCTCTAGTGTTTTTGTTTTTATCTTGCAACAGCAATATAAGCCTTTGTAATCACCATAGGCTGTGTGTCAACTAAAGTAATTTCTTATAATTGCTTCCAGCAGTTCTTCTCCGTCACTTGCTAGAACATTCTGTACTATCTGTATGTCTGGTCACTGGATTGAGCAGCTGTGCATGGTCTGCCAGTGAACTGGTGAAATCATTTTTAAGCTGCTCCTCTTGGGTTTTAAAACTTCTAATGAGGAGGAGGCTGGCAGTTATTGAGAGATTCTCCATTAGTCTCGTCCTGGTAGGTTTCTGCCTCTAACACAATCCACTCTTTTAGGATTGTCTCTCTCCTTAGGTCAGTGGGTGATTGAAACTTAGTGGTGGCATCCCCAGTGGATATGAAATTTTCTTCTCTGCCATTGTTATTTTTTATCCTCCCTCCCTAATTTTGAAAACTGACTGGAAACTTTATTTGGATTGTCTAATAACAATACATCCTTGTTTCAGTTTCATTCTGCCTTTGTATAAGACTCCCTTCAGGCATCCCTAATGTGCCCATCACGATGGCATCTAAGTGTCTGCCTCAGAATTGGAATGCACTAAATCTATCCATAAAATACTCTACTCTCTACCCTCCCTTTATTTAGCTGCTAACATTCAAATGACTAGATCTGTTTTTATCATCTCTCTGTGAGAGTGCTGTACTTTAGTCCTTGTTTAGTGAAGGAAAGTTTATGCAAAAAAATTGTCTTGTAATGTGTTCTGAAACCAAAATGATAGCATGTTTTTTTTAATTGTATTTGTCTTTATATTGTTCATTTTATGTTTGTCACTGTTTGGTGCAGTACCTTAAGTCTCTTAGTGAGGGTATGCAAAGCACTTTATATCCTACTTTCTATTAATGATGTTTATATTTTCATTAACTGATTCTTCAGATTTTCATATGATTCTCTTCCCTATTTATAACAATTTTAAGTATGTCAAATGTTTAATCTAAAATAGTTGACTGTCCCTTTTAAAACTGTATTTGGAGTCATCAGAATATTTTCTATTTAATATGTTTGTATATTACTAATAAACACATTTAATTTATACTCCTAACAAAAATAAGCAAGTACATTACTTTGCGGCTTTTGCTAGAAATGTAATAGTTATCAAAGTAAATTCTGAAACCCGACAACCAATTCTATTGCAGGATAAAATATTGTTTCACAGAATAACCTTGAAAAATAAATAATCATAAATACATTTTAAAAAATGCCATAATATGATGAGTACCATTGAAGTGAAGTCATGAGATAAACATCATTTATTATGACTGTACAAATCTCCAGATTTAGAAAACTAAGGAGTCAAGGGAGCAAAAGAATTGAAATGATTAATAGTTGGCTATGTTTTGTTATTACATAAACAATTGTCTCAGTTGGCTGTCTTCTTCTAGGGAGAGTTCATTTCACAACAAATAGAAGAATAATTCTGTGGCATTTCAATACTCATTTTGCATTATGGGTAGATGCTCACACAAATGCAAAAGAAATGAATATTATTTCAAGGATAGCTGGAGACTTGGTATATGTCTCTGGATCAGATCTCTAGGTAGAGTCTCTTGTCATCAGTAAAGCATTTTAAATCAAGAAAATCTATGAGATGGCAGTTATTTTAGGATGGGTTTTTGTGAATTACCAATATGATGAAACATTCATCAACCACACGAAAGTCTGTGGAAATGCCTTAGAGGTTGGCACTAGAATGGTATCTGCATATAATTCTAAGCAAGCAGGAAAAGAACTGGACAATATTGTTGGCTGGACACAGTTGCTTTTTAAATTCTTATTAGGTAATAAAAATATTGTTTTATGCTTAAAGCTTCCTGCTTCTCTAAAGAGGTATAAATAATAAGCCTGTCTTCAAGCTCCTGGAGGTGGTGGTGGTTTCCTTTGGCCATAACAGCAAGCAAACTTAGTCCGACTGAGTTGGAAAATGTAAAGCTATAATTTCAGTAACTTTAAATCCTTATGTTTCCAATCAGGTCCAATGCTTAGATTTGCAAATAATAGCTGTGCACTGCTCTTTTTAGTGGCTTGTGCCCCGGCTCGCTTTCTGAAACCATCTCGTTTGGCCCTGTTCTTACTTGGCAGGGAGCAGAATTAGGGCTCAGTATTTAAATATAGTTCCAGTTAAGTCAGCTTCTGATGCGGTATGTCTGGCCAGTATGGATGAGCATTTCTAAGTTTGAACATGATTTGATTCCATCCACTCACTGACTGGCCAAACTGTGTGAAACTGGCTTAGCTAGGACAAAGTTCAAACATAGTTCCTAGCTCTGTTTGACACCCATTGTAGATGAGGGTGGAGGTGCAGGCGCCCACCTTATTTGACACAGAACAGATGGGAAGCTCTTAATTTATTCAGTGCATTTTAATATTCTTTTAATTGACAAAGAAACCTGACTCCTGAGGTGAAGAAGGAGATTCTCATTAATTAAATTAGGTGCTCTCAGTTTATCTTCTCCATAATTTGTATGTAGGGTCCCAAAAGTAGGTAAATTAAGCATTTAAGCAAACAATAATCCAGATTAATTAGGTACATCATTCTTCAAACAATACTTCAATGGAAGTGTCTTTATTTAAAAAAATAAAATCAAAACATGTTTCTTTAAATCTCCTAAAGAAAAAAGGTCTTAGTGTGTTTAACAATGGGAGGCTAAAACAAAACTATGGGAAAGGTCAGTATCTCTGAACTTTGAAATCTAAAACTGTCACTTAAGTTAAAATAGTGTTACGTAATGTTTTAGGAAATTATCACTTTATCACCTAACAGTTTCCGAAACCTTAATAATGTTTCATTCCATCTCTTCCTGTATGTGGAATAGTTAAACTTCAAAAGCTTTCTTTAATTGCATATGGACTATGAAATGATCAAAATATTTTAATAACTTTTAATCCTTTTAAAGGAAATTGTCATGTACTTCAATTGATCTTGGATTTCTTTAACAATGTGGAATTGATTTATTACAGCCTTTAAACTTGAAATGTATTGTTGGTGTTTAACAGGATGTGCTATGATACAGATGTAGTTGTTTTTCCAGGTTTTATTTCACCTTTATGTCCTTTTCTACTCATTGACAGCTGCTAACAATAATACAAGATTTCTGACTAGCAAAGAAAGGGCACCAAAAGTTAGCTCCTGGCCAACAGAAGACAATTGGAGTAACCTGACCTGTGCACTGCCTTTGCTCTTAGTGGAGCTCAGTCAGAGAAACTACAGTGTGCAAAAATCTGGGTTCAGACCTTCAAATCTCTCATTCGCTAGGGGGCAACATAATGTAATGGAGTTCTAGGAAGCCTTTACGGATGACACATTAGAAACCTGTAGAAAAAATCGTTATTTTACAATTTGCTGAAGATTAACTTCTTATTTTCTTTGCAGGAAAACTAGTATATGAAAGAATTTTATCCATGTGTATGGATAATCGTGGCTCTTTACCAGGTAACTTTGTGCCTGCCTTGGGCTGTTCTTATAGAAATGTGTAAATGTATTGTGTTTACGGAGCTAGGTTTGGGATCTTGAGGAATTTAAACACAAACATATCCTGAAGCAAATTCAGTTTTGCTTCCAAGCTTTATTACAAAATAATATATCTGAAGAGTTTAGTGCACACCTTGATTCCTATGAGGGACAACTAGAGTTTTTAAATAGGGCCAAGCCAATGGTGCAGTAGGAAAAATATGACCTCGCTAATGTCCTCTGAAAAGAAATCAGTCTGCTCACATGTGCTGAGTTTGGATCTAGTTGCTGTTCCTAGCTTTTAACAAAAGAAAATATCCATAATAAGTTATTTTCATCACTCCCACAACTTTATGTAAGTTTACTTCCTTACTGTAAATAACCCAGCATAAAACTCATTACAGTAAAATGTATTAGTTCTCTGTTTTAATGATCCTGAATATTAGCAGGGTGTGTTTGGGGAAGAGAAGGTAACTTCTAGGAGAGGAGGAAATGAAGAAAACTGTTAGGAGTTGTCTAGGATGGGAATACAATTCCCATTCACTCCAGTTATAAAATAAGGAAAAAATCTTTGTTCTCTTCCCTCCTCATAGTCTCCTATTCTGAGCTTCTTTCTACAGTTTTCCAGCATGCTGAGAACATGGTTTTCTCTGTCTGAACAGACAAGAATAAGCCATGTTACTGCATTGTTTGGTCATAACCATGTTTAAATATGGTTATTTTAATGTTGTATATGAGGTCTAAATGTAGCCTCTGCTAATTCGTTATATAATAAAAGTATATACCTTAGATTTCATCATGAGCAGCTTTACAATACTAAATCAGAAGCACCATGAGAAAAAAGTCAGTAAGCCTGTACTATAATTTTTTTTATACCTGTAATAATAGTTTCTTTGGTGAGCTTCCTTTTTTCTCATTGCTGTTTAACACTCTGCCCCTAAGGACAGCTCTGTTTGAGTGAGTCAAGAGTCAAAATATCTTGAAAGAAACCTATACCAGCAGTGTTATCTGGAATGAAATTTTACAATAACATACACACACTCACAATTTCCTATGAAGAGCCCTGTCTTGAGTAGCTGTGTGTAATGAGAACAGTCATTGGTGTTTGTACTCATTCTTTCTGTCCCAATAAGTTTGGAGATTTTGATTTAGCACCAGAGTTCTCTGCTTCCAGGAAACCAAACTACTGTGTAGCTCTTGCTTATTGAAAGATACCTGAGTTAGGTTTGTCTGTGAGGGCACGATTGCAATGATTTTGTGCAATTAATTTAATTTGTTCAGAATTTGCTGATAAAATCAGTATCTTATAGAAAAGAACCTGTCAACAAAGCTGGTCTTCCTTTAAGTAGTAATCATTGCCTTTATTGTAAGCACATGATCAATGTTTATTTTTAGTATGTTCAAGATCTGTAATTCTGTGGTGACTTTTTGCTATAGTTTGAAATATTAGATTTTGAAGGTTGTGTTAATTTCAACTGTGTTTGGGTTAGCACTATTCTTAACTGACTTGGCAGCTTTATGGTGACCAGATGTCCCAATTTTATGGGGACAGTCCCGATATTCTGGGCTTTGTCTTAGATATGCACCTATTACCCCCTACCCAGTCCCGATTTTTCACACTTGCCATCTGGTCACCCTACGGCACACTTGAAATAGAGATGTCACATTCCCATAGTTCTGTCTTATGTAACAGGCTGCTAACTGTGCGTGGTGGATAATTGCACTGTTTCTCTAAAATTTCAACACAGGCTTATGTTCTTAGGAACAGCAGCAAGCAGAGCAGCAGAATAATAAGTAGAACTGGAAAAGAATGCTTCCAGTCAATTTAATTAAAATACTTTTGTTTATATGTATATTTCCTGAGTTCCTGACAGAGGGGCATGGAGATTATGGCTAGAACTTTGTTCTTTGATCATTGTTTCAAAAATCACAAGTCCAGTGGACAAATTGGGGGAGGGGGGGACGACAAATTTTTTTTATTGGCTAACCCATAGCTTGTAGTGAGAAATATATCTGTGTAGAGCTGTGCAGATAGAGAAGAGCCCTTAGAAATACTTTACATGTACTGCAGAAAGCTGATTCATTTAAAGGTGGAAGTTACAAAGAATGAAATATAAACAGAAACAACAAAGAAATGGAGTTTTCTCCCCTGAGAAGACTGTGCCCGTGCTCTCTAAAATCACTAGATTGGTGAAGATGACACTTTTTTAATGATTTACTGTGAAACATGAGGGTGTAAATTGAACAGACAGTAAGGTCCAAGTGGAGGTTATTGTGCAAATAAAGGTTCCACTCTTGCTGAAAATAAATAATTGTTAAGATTGCTTTGAGTTAATGGTAGCAGGAACAGACTCTGTCTTCAAGGGTGGTCACAATCTTGCTAGTATTGCACTGAAGACTTTGGGGTTTGGGGCCCTTTACCTGGTGAAGTCAGAGCTCTGTGCAAAAGATTCTCCTTTCTTCCATTTTTTAGCAGGATGATTTTGGGGAGGAATAGGAAGGCCAGAAAGTCTTTGGATAACACTGCAACATAAAAATTATAGAAATGTGGAGTTGGAAGGGACTGCAGGAGGTCATCTAGTCTACTGCCCCCCCCCCACATTGAGGCAGAATTAAGTAAACCTAGACCATCCCTGACAGAAGTTTGTGTAACCTCATCTTAGCCTCCAGTGATGGAGATTCCACAGCCTCCATACTTACCCTGTTTCATTGCTAAATATTCTTAGTTAGAAAGATTTTCCTAATATTTAACCTAAATATCCCTTGCTGCAGATTACTACTTGTCGTACCCTCCGTGCACACAGAAAACAGTAGATCACTGTCTTCTGTATAACACCCCTTAATGTATTTGAGTCTTTTTATCAGATTCCCGCTCATTCTTCTCTTCGCTAGGTTAAACATGCCAGTCATTTCAACCTTTCCTCATAGGTCATGTTTTCTAAACCTCTTAGCATTTTTGTTGCTCTCCTCTGGATTCGCTCCAGTTTTTCCACATCTTAAAGTGTGATACCCAAAACTGAAACAATGCTCCAGCTGAGGCCTCACTGATGCTGAATAGAGCAGAACTATTACCTCCCATGTCTTACATGTGATACTGCTGTTAACACCTCCCAGAATATTTGTCTTTTTTGCAACAAAATCACATTGACTCATATTCAATGCCCATATAGCTATATTTTCTGTTGCCACTTTCTGTATCCAAGATTTGTTGGGGAGTGGGCATTCATCTGGTATTAGAACAAATATAGGTGCAATATCTATGTATCACATCAGCAAAATGATAGGTCTGGAATCATTCCATCCCTGGTTAGCACTTCCCATGAAGTTGAATTTGATTAAGGACTTTGAACTTTTGCTACAGGTCTCAGATAGAACAATGGCTATATTATGAGGATTCCATTTCAAGTTTATTATTAAACACGCCATTGGAATATATAGGTTTTTGTCAGTATTATTATTCAAAGTGCATCAAATGCCTTTCCTTGAAATGTGGAGTATTCCACCAATACTTGGCAATGCAGCTGCCTCACAGGGCAAGTCTGTCTTTTTTTTTTTTAAACTTTACATTAGTGATGATTAAACCCTTTGAAAATATTGTGTGCCAGTGGTATAAAACCAGCAGGTCCTTATGGCTGGGGACACTTTTTAAAAACTAAACTATAGGAAATCTTACAAGTAAGTTTATTCCTCAAACTGCGTCAGGAACATTGCATATGTACTTTAATGTGTTTGTAGATTTTTGTCCTTAAGTGTTAGGTTTGCTCGTTGATTCAGAGCTTTGACTCTGGGTGTTTGCTTCTGGTAATGTTGGTTGATGGAAGTTAACTGAGGTTGCATGACTGGCAAATTTTTTTTTTAAATACACTACGTAAGCTGGCAACACCTCTGTTAGATGAGGACAGAGGTTCAGTGGCTTGTCTGAAGTCACACAGTGAGCCCATGTCATATCTGGTAATAGAACTAAGGAGCCATGATTGCCAGTCACAGTCTTTAACCACTGAACGAGACCATATTCCCTTCCTAGTGACTTGACAGAGTTTAATTTTAACCAATAGGATTTCAGTATGCAAATTAAAGTTCGGGGGCAACACTTCTTGTTTTAGTCACAATCCCATTATTCAAAAAGTGAGATTTTTAGGCTACTATAGGGAAGGAGGCGAGAGTAAGGAGCAGGAAGATGTGAGAGAACAAAAGCAGATAGGACAAAAAAGAACAGTATTTCTCAGTTCTTTCGTATGAGCATGTCATCGTTATTTGGTCAGGGGTTCTAAAAAAAAACCTGAAGCATATTATGAGCTGTTAGGTTGATACCAGGAGTGAGACCAAATGAAATAAATCAATATTACTATAAAATAGAAGTGGAGCTCTGGTTATCCAGCATTGCTGCTCACTCCATGTTCGCAGTCAAACTGTTGTCCACGTTGCTGGGAAGGAGATCCTAGTATTAAAATACATGGTCCAGTTCATTACCATATGTTTAACTTCTTTTTAAAAGGGAACACTCAGTGCTGTTTTAAATAAATGTAACTAATGTGATTTATTTCAGAACTAAATGTAATGTGCTTGGCTCTGGCTTTGTTTTTACAGATAATTTTACTCCAGAAAGTGTTAATGATACTGCCAAAGAAACCTGTTTAAACTGGTTCTTCAAGATTGCTTCAATCAGAGAGCTCATTCCCAGATTGTATCCTTTTCAAATATTTGCCTCTCAAAATAGTACTATGACGCCGTCTGGCGTATAAGCGATCATTTATAATATTACTGATATCAATATTGCAAAATTACAATGAATCTTACAAAATATGCTATGTTAGGTACCATTGGAAAGGTTATAATTTGCTAAGTATAAAAATGATGTTTAGATATAGGTATCAGTTTTGTATTATGAGTTCTAAATATGTATGATATATTTATGTTTAAAATTTGTGTGGTGTTTCTGGGTGACATCTGTGGCAGCAGCATTAAGCCTGCTTAACTGCCCATCAAGGGAACTCAATTGTACAGTGAATCCAGTGAAAGAACCCAGGGGCTATAGGCATCTTATGAGTCATCAGAACTTGAAGGAACATGTCTGTGGACAGGGGACTCTGAGGCTTTTCCATGCTGTGTAGCTGTGTTTGGGACAAAGAAAATACAAACCTCATGGCAAAAACTATAAAATGCAGCTGTACCATCTCCATCTGGTCTTCATTCCTGCTTCCTCTCAATCTCTGGATCAACTACTCTTCTTTTGAAGCTGTGAAACAGGACTGAGACCTATCCAGATACTGGATGTATCAGATGGAACCGTACAAGCCTGCAAACTCTAATACTGCAAAGAATCTGATGTATATGGACTTTGAAGTCATTTATATGTATCTGATTGCTTTCATCGTTTGCATCTCTTTTCTTGTTTGTTTCTTTCCTTTTATAATGATCCTTTAGTTTTAGTTACTAAAAGATTGGCTGTCAGTGTGGTATTTTGGGTAAGAACCAAACCTATATTGTTCTCTAATGTCACTCCTGACCCTTTGCGGGTCAGGAGAACATTTTGGTAAAGAGAATAGAGTTTTAAATAACTTATCTCTTTACTGGACCTAGTTGCTGATCTTAAGCCAGAGATTGAAATGCAATAAAGGGGTCTATGTATTTCTTGTTGTAGCTTGGTTACAAACTCATCAGAGCTTCCCAGCTCAGAACAAGCCCCCAGTCTCATAGGCCAAGTCTTTTCAATCCTCCCTTAAGGATTGGGACCCTGCTGTGGGATGGGAGTCCTGTCATTTTGCTGGAGCAGGAAGAAGATTGGAGGCAGGTTCAACCCAGGCTTTTATCTAAAGGTATTTTCTTTGTCTGTTTGTTGGTCTCTGGAGAATCCAGTTTGAATTAGTACAGTATATGCATTTCAGGGGGTGGGATGGGGATGGACTTCAAAGGATTGATGACAATGGAGATTAGCATTCCTCCTCCCTAGACAAGAAGGTACATACATTGCCACAACAACACATCAGTGTACATACAGTGTACCCCAAAAGGTGTTAACCCTAATTCAATAAGGTTTAATTTATCTTAATTCCATAAGGTTTGTTCAGTATATTACAGGATATTATCAGTTTGTCACAGAGGTAGTTTTGTTTCTCATGCAAGGAGTACATCTTGAAATCTTTTTCCTTAACTTTGGTTTTGTTGTAGCTATGTGGAAGCAGCAATATTGAAATGCAACAAGTTTCTATCCAAAACGTAAGACTAGCATGCAGTTAATAAATGTGGGTAGTAAATGAATGGGTACATTTTAAAAGTGGTATGCAGAGAATAAAGTATGCAAGTTCCATTATCAGTAATGGCAGGAATCTTCTGTGCTTTTGGAGGGGGGCAATATTGATGGCTTGGGGCTCCGGATATGAATCCCATCAAGGCCAGAATATTAGCTCAGGTGCTGACATACTGATGCATCCACTGCAGACCATTTACATAACTGTAACATGAAGCACCTGAAGGCTAATGATTTTGGGGGGAGGAGGAAGGGTTTATGAAACTGAAAGAAAAGCAAAATGGATGAGATTTGGCTGAAGGTAAAAGAGGACAACGTGTTGAGAGGAATAGGTAGGTGTATAGCCAGGCTAAAGACAAGGTGGGGAAACAAGGCAGAGGCAGTGAGTCTGGAAAGCAGCTGGGGGATAAGCTCCAAGTAGCACTGAATCCATCTTGTTTAAAAATAGCCCTTCAAGACTAATGGGCCTTTTCAGTGAATCGCTAAAATTTAATACTGTCATCTCAATGACTACCGCGATGACAGCTTGATTATTTTTGTGCCTCCTAGTATGGTCCTGACCACACTTGTCTTGTGGAGGGGCAGGAAGAGTATGAGCAGCCCACATAGGGGCTCCACACCTCCTGCATGTAATGGCTCTGTAGTGAGTCCCTCTTATAACCAAAGCAGGTGAGATTGGGACTGAAGTGGGACCAGTGGATCCGTGACTGACTAGGAGATTCCCTGGCCATTGTAGATCCACCGCCTCTGAGGCATTGAGGCTGCTCCCTGAGACTGCATTGCAACCAGAGAGGAGCTTCATTGCTTCTCCAGTCTAGAGGAAAGGATTCTCTCCTTCCCCCAGCTCTTTTGCAACTCTCCAATACATAGCCTGACTGCTCCTAAGAGTAAATAGTATAATTCATATCGAAGATGTTATTTAGAGTACTAGTTCAATTTTACTTCTAAATTAAACTTTGTGCTAATATGACTTTCCTTGGTTCCTATAATTCTTGCTTGGATATAAATTAAAAATGCAGTGATCCGTATGTGTTGTGATGCTCTGATTAATTCTTAAACTTCAAAATTTAATTTCTAAAAAATCTTAACAGGGGAATTTCAGAATGTCTCCCGCGACTAACATCTATGATTAGAGGAATTGGAGATCCACTGGTTGCAGTCTATGCAAGAGCATACCTGTGCAGGGTAGGTTACTGTTTAACATTATTTAAAGTGAGCTTATAACAATGGTATATTTCTTTCTTGCTGCAGCCTCACCTGTCACTAAAGGAAGATTTTCATTAACTGCAGCTTTTCTGTGACCCAAAAAGCAGGCTGTCCCTCCTCTGAGCAAATTGCAAGACAGCATAACTTTTTTCCATTATAATCACAATTTAAAAATCTGCAGCATAACTGCCTATAACAATCATAGTAATTAAAAACTAATTTTCCAAGCTTGTCCTGCTAGTACTCCCTTTTGAGGGGAGGAGAAAATTGGGGACTGAGTCATAAAGAAAGCTTGTAGCTTTGTGGTATTACAAGTTGCTATATGAGCGCTAAGCCTTCCTTTTCAGAGGTATGTACAAGCTTTTCTTCCATTTGAATTCATTGTCTCCCTGTTCATGCCACTAGAGCATCTGCTTTTGGGGGATGGCTTGATGAGATTCATGATGATGGAGTGTTTTAAAAACTATGGGGTTGCAGACTTTGTATCTTGCATAGGCCAAGTTTATTACACAAACTAGGGGCTCCTTGGCTTCCCCATAAGCTCCTTCTGTGCCACCCTCCCTTCTCCTTCTATTTCAGGGACTTCCTGCAACTCCCTCAAGTTACCTGCACTGCCAGGGCTTCTGTGTGCAACCCAAATCGTTCCCATTTCCCATACCATGATCCTCCATTCCCACCTCCATGCCAACAGCTCTCTGCATCTCTTTTCCCCTTCTTCCACATGCCCTCCATTCCCCCTTCCCTTCAATGCTAGGTGCACTGTATCGTACCCCTCCCCCCCATTCAAAGGCCCATATCCTTCCCCCTATGGGAAGGGGCTCTTTGTACCTCCCCATTCTGCCCTGTCATTATACCAGGGTCCCCCATTTTCCCTCCCACCCCACCATGCCAGAGTCTCTGTCTGCCCTGCCTCTCAAGGAGTTCTGTGTGTCCCATTCTCCCTCTCCCTGTGCCAGGTGCGTGCACCTTCAGCCCCTCCCCACCATTATTCTGTCTGTCTGGGAGATAATCATTCAGGGTGCCAGCATATTAAACTCTAGAAGGGGGATGAGCAGAGGTGAGATGGGGGATGCTGTTGTGCTGGAAGGTATTAATGGGTGTCATCAATGAGTTGTTTCATTGATGGACAGTTACAGAGGTGCTTGAAGCTGTGTCTGTGCTAGTCAGATGGCAGCAGCTTCATGTATCCCCTTTTCCTCCCCTTTCAGTTTTCCAATTTTCCCCCAAATCAGTGCAGTCCTGACATCGATGTTTAGAGCATTCCCTGAAATTTTGGAATTGATCAGATGCATCGCGTTACATACGTACATACAGACAGAAATGCTGTCAATTTGGGTGTAAGGCCTTGACAAGTTCAGCCGATGAAATGTTCCAGGTACCATATTGGATGATTGTGGCCTTATAAGTCTGCAACAGAGTATTTAAAATAAGAGATGAAAACTTGGTCAGGAATGAAAGGCAGAAATTAGGGAACTAAACTCCCTCCTAGTAGGAGGTAAAATTGTGACTGCAATTCTGTGTGTTTGGTCACCTACTTGCCCGCTGTTGACACCTAATTAGTTAAGGAAAATTTCAAACTACCCCCAGCTAAGATAGTGGGAATAAAAACTTTCCAAAAAGTAACAGTTTATAAATAATGAAGCTGTAGTGTGGACACAAATAAGATCTGTAAAGCAGCAGCATATCCGAATAGTGGTATCTCTTCTGTTGAATCAAATCAAAGAACTAGTTGTCTCTATGGAAAGCTCATAGGGTAACGTGGTATTTCTCTAAAGCTTATGTGGCTCAACTAAACACAAAAGGGCAACATAAAGAAAGGCAAGAGATGTTGGTTTGGCTGCGTGCTGGGTACCTGCAGCTCCTGACAGAGTCAGTGGGAGTAGCAGGTTCCTCTCAGAATCAGGCCTAGAAGAGGAGTCTTAGGCTATGTCTATACTACAGCCTATGTTGGCAAAACTTATGTTCCTCAAGGGTGTGAACATTCCACCTCCTTGAGTGACATAAGTTACACAGACATAAGCACTCTGACACTTGTGGAGGTGGGATTTTTATGCCGACGAGAGAATTCTCTCCCATCAGCATAGAACATCTTCACTAGATGCGCTGCAGGGGCGCAGCTGTACTGATACAGCTGCACCGCTGCAGCACTGCCGTATAGAGATGGCCTTAGGAGCTGTGGGTTTTTTGTTAATATAACTATGACTGACTGCTCTTTCATTTCTCATTTGTGTTCCACGTTCTCTTCTCTAAAAGCTGTACATGACAGAATTTTTCTGCCTTTTTTCTTTTTTAAAAAAATAAGAAATTACAGTTTAAAAAAAAGCCCTGCATTAAAAGAACATTATTTAGGTTGCAAAGCCAAGCACTCAAAAACTAGGAAATGCCAGACTTAAAATTGCCTGTGTCCCCTTAATTAACCTCCCTACATGTTTATGAATTATAATACAATTAATTATATGGTCCTGTTCCTTTTTTTTTTTCACAGGACCCCTACTTCATTCAGCGCCGAGAATGGATGCACCACAGGGCAATCTTAAATCGGCATTTCCTAACATCTGAATGCTTGATTTTTTTTTCTTTATTCTTACTGTAAATTTTCTGTATATAATAGAACATACTGATATAGCGCAGGCTGTGATGGTGGAAATCCATGTCTTTGCTGGTCATAAACAGCATATTAGGATCCGTTCTCAACAACCTTGTTTAAATACAGTAGTAGCTACCACAGTTCTGGTCTCAGTGGCCAGGGCCATAATATCACTTCTTAGTGAGGTAGGGATAATGATGGGCAAAACGCACTCTATCCAGTACTCTGCTATAATACCTTCATTTTATTGATGTGTTTGTGAATATACTTATTCCCTGATGAATAACTCTTATTTCATAGCTGAATGAGGATACGTGGTCAGATACAATTTTTCTCCTTTGAATTTAGGTTGGTGTGGAAGTGGCTCCTCATCTTAAAGAAAGCCTTAACAAGAATGTTTTTGACTTCCTTCTAACATTTAAGCAGGTAAGCAAATACATTTGTATTTAATGAGTGATGAAATAAGTATGTTCCTTGAGCAACCTATGATGAAAATGCTTTTAGAAATCCCTTTAAACGTACTTGAATCTAAAGTTGTAAATATTTCTTTTAACTGTGAATCAGAAAAAATGTAATTTCACCATACAATAGACGTCACCAGCAAAACAGATGTGAACTACACTGCGTCTTTACCTTTACGTGGTATTTCATATGCTTAGAATGAGAAATACTGCACATATTGTGGTAAATTTAATTACTCTAGATAGTATATGCTCAAATTTTAAATAGGGCCCACTACATGTTTCTTCTTGAATACAGGAAAATATGATGAATACTTGTACATCTATTGAGCAGACTGTATAATTCAGTGACCATGGTCTCTCAAAGCTTTCAGTTGACCTGTAACTTGAATTTTGTTTCCAGTTTCTTACAGCCCTATCCAGACACCTTTTCCTCCCGTCCCAACTCTCCCGTTTTTTACTCTCGTTATAGATGCATGGGGATACTGTTCAGAATCAGCTGGTAGTGCAGGGCGTGGAGATTCCATTGTATTTGACTCTGTATTCGCCTGCTATAGACTGGATCTTACAGTGTATAGCGTACCGCGCTCCCGAGGTAAATGACATATTCCCCATTGAAATAAATGCTTGATAGTTAACTGGAGCAAAGAACGTATAACAATATCTGATTTAAAAAAAATATATTATAGATTCCTATGGTAATTGTTCATTGTTAAGCTCTTTAGTACATATGGATGCAGGACGTGGAGCACAGTATTCAAATTTGAATTGAAAAATGACCAAAGCTTATGTGAATGATATTATTAACAAATGGTTCTAGTGATATAAACATACACTGGACTTTACATAGCTAGCAAAGATACACGCAATGCTCTGAAATGCCTAAAATTTGAATAACCACAAATACTTTCCAGTGGGAGTACTTGAAAAGGCAAAAAGGCCAATATTATAAGGCAAATGAGAATGAGTGTAAGATTACAGAAGACTCAAATAAGTCAACCTGATTATTGCACCAAGCTGATTAAAACTTGGAAGTTTCTTATAAAAGCTAAGTTCTAGATTCCCCTTTCATAGTTTTCATATAACAGATGTGCAGAAACATAACTGTAGGTATAAATAAATAAAAAGCAGGCAACTTCTTCTGTATCCTATATGTATAAAGAGTACTATGTACTTTTGTATGATTTTTTTTTCTTCCATGTCCACTAGTTCCGTCCAGATCTTATGTTATATGACCATCTACCAGTAGATGGCTTAAGAAAAAATCAAAGGAATTGACATTGTCCAACTATTCTGGAAGGAGGACAGGAGACACTGGATGTGGTTTAATTAGGCTGTTACTTTATTCCTAAATATCAGCGAGTACCAGCAGATAAGTGTAGAGTGCAGGTAATTCCATAATCATTTACCCAATCTGGCCCCCTGCTGGGACCTCATCTCTGCATTCCCTCCCTCAATGAGGCTATAAAGGAGGGTCTGACTCCCTGCCATACATGTCAGAGAAGCCCCAACCTCCCACTTATATCCTCTCCTTTAAAGAGTAACTCAGACTTTGAGTTCAGAAGGAACCATCATCATCTAGTTTGACCTTCTGCACAGAACCTCACCTGTCCATTCCTGCAATAGACCCCTAACCTCTGGCTGAGTTACTGAAACCCTCAAATCGTGGTTTAAAGACTTCAAGTTACAGAGAATTCACCATTTACACTAGTTTAAACCTGCAAGTGACTCATGTTCCATACTGCAGAAGAAGGCAAAAAGACCCCAGTGTTTCGGGGAGGGGGGGGAGGGGCAATGCCTTTCTGACCCCAAATATGGCGATAAGTTAGACTCTGTGCATGTCGGTAAGACCCACAAGGCAGATACATTTACTAGTCCATTTTATCTGATCACCATATCCCTTCCAGATGGAGTACCTGTACTGGACGGCTGCCCCACACTTACATGAGTTGTAACATCATAGCGTATTCTCTGTTACATGTGTACCCTAACTAAACTCCCAGCCAGATGTGGGGAAGACGAAAAACCCACTTCACCTTGGCCAATCTAACAGTGAGGGAAAATAATTCCTTTCCAATCCCCCGAGAAAGGAGCAACTTGCGCAGTGCCCACAGTGGATCACGGCAAACCTGGTATTTAACTACACCATGGGTGGGAGGGTGGTTTCGGAGTGCCCAAGGTAAGAATTTTGACTGACTTACGCCACAAAGTTCATTTTCCCAAATAACCTTGTTAAGAGAATCAAGAATTTACTACTACATTATAACTATTTGCTATAGGTAATCCATTTTGATCTGATATGAGTTTATATGCCTTTTAAAACAAGAAAATGATTTCAAGCCTATAACAAGAAGCTGTTTGTGAAGGATGTTATATGGCATTTGAGATATGGCACAGGCATCTGGCAGAATTAACTATTTCTAAAATGATTTTTTCATCCCTTTGAAGGATGTGGAACAGATGCTAGATGAAGATCTATAGTCTGACTCTTGGGGTAAAAATATAGTACTAGTGGAAATCAAAATTTGCACCAGAACAAGTGATTGTTTCTCAACCACAATAATAATAATAAAACCCTATTTTCTTAGGTGATCCTACCAGAAGATCTTTAAATGCCCAACAAAACTTGAATCTGACACCATCATAATCTGAAGCAGAATTCTGAAGAAAGTGGAAATAATAAAAATTGACTTAGGGAAGAAAAAAAAAAAACCTTTCTGAAAACGTAGGAAGCTAGTATTTCCCCTCCGGGTAAAGAAAGGGATCCAGAAAATGTTGCCCTATAAGCTTGACTTCAACAATGGGCAAGGTACAAATAATGTAAATCAAGGGCAGCATAGGGGTAATAGGTGTGTGTATGTCTGAGAGGTGTTAACAAGGTTTGACAATAATCAAATGAGTAATGCCAATATCAAGCCATTCTTGTTGTAATACATGTTTACAGATGGTGTAGAATTGAAATAATGTAAAAGATTTTAAATAGTGAAAGATGGTAAAGACATTTTTAAAGGTGAAACCTCAACCACAGCAAAATGCACATCTGATTGCTTTGTACAGGACTCTTTGCATAACATGTCTCCTGGGACAAATCTAGAGCCCTTTGATTCTGCATCAGAACCACATGATGCTGTTCTTCACACTGCTTTATCAACTTAGGGATGCAAATTGCACCTTTTTATTTATAAACATGATCAACATAATGTTATAACCAGCTTAAAAATAGTCTGAAACAGAAATTAATTTTGAATGAAACATTACAACACTTCAGCATTTGAGAGGAAAACTGAAGGAAGTCCAGTCAAGGGGAGAACTTAAATCTGCTGTGAAAAGGCTTGTTTAAAAAATACCTTGCTGGAAATCAGTTCTTACTCCTATTTAGAGAAGAATAGAATAAACCCTAATAGATATGTGTATGTTTTTAAAATCTTGTATACAGAAAAACATATTTATATTGGAATTAATTATAAGCAATTATATGAAAGCACAGATGAGAACATTTAAATTCATAGTCAGTACTGCTTTTTCTTTCTTACTGTCCTGTTGGTGGTATCATCGTGCTTTCTTGATCTTCTGAGTCCATTCAGCTACATCTGTCATACTGATATAAACTAGTGAGAAAAAATTAGGTGAGCTGCAGGCTTTGTAATTGCTTAACAGAGCCAACAAGCTACTTAAAACTTCAATCAGTATGTCTGCATTCTGCAGTAAAGAGCTAGTGGTTTTCCCCTCTCTTGCCAGACATGATTCATCTTGTCATTTCTTAGAGGGATAACTTTTTTCAGACCTAACTAAAGACCTGGAAACTTGACTTTTATAAAATAAAGTAGCATGTCAGATTACAATGTCACTATACTCATGCATTATAATTGTTTTATTTTGCACCATACACAATATTTTCTTTTGACTAGAGGTAGTGTTAAATAAGATTATTGGAATGTAGTAGCTAGGTAATGAAATTCCCCTCTAGTTAATGTACAATCTTCCAAAAGCTGTAAGAATGTTTTATTTCTGTGATCCACACTTTTTAATTTAATTTAAATCACTTTTATAGAATCTGCTTATCGAGATGATGGAGAGATGCAAGAAACTGGGGAACAAGTAAGTATTAATGCTCACCCAACCATGGATCAGAAATCTAAATCTTACATTACACTCTTTGTATAATGTCCTTCATTTTATTTTTTGCAGAAGTAATTTATTAAACTAGTAAAACTGGATGTGGTATCTCTGCTCTCTGAGGTTTTTTCAACCAAAATTCCAGTGGGTTTGGCTGAGGCAAAAAAGTTAATTGACCCAGTTGTCAGATGAGCCAGAGTTCAGCTAGGATTAAACCTCTTGATAGTTTGGACTCTCAGACATTTCCTTTGAGCGCTACACATGCTGCATTTTCTTCTTTTCCTCTTTTTTACTTTTTCCAATTGGCCAGTAAATGCATACTGCAAGGGAGCTTACAGCGTATCTGACCTGGATTGAGGACAGGTGTGTTTAGGTGACTGAACAGTTCCATTTTAAGGCTAAGAATAGTCTTTCAAGTCTGTCTTGGGAAGGATATGCATTCATTCCTGTCTGAACTAGAAAAATGAGCTGAAAATGGTTTTCAAACACAATTCACCCCATCTCAACGCATTAACCTGAACTTGAATGTGGTTTGGCCTGGTCTGCACAGGTTTAACTGCATTTAGTGACTGATTCAGAGAGGTTACTTACTGGTCTTGAATCCTAATTCTGAATTGTGTGAACATGGTTTAGCCTATGTACACAGGCTGGCTTCAGTTTGGTTTATTAGGTGGTCAGGGAGAAGATCTGTGATAATTACTTGCAAATGTGATTAATTTTTCTACTGCATGCTGAGCTAATGTAATCCGCTTTGAATGAAGGACCAGAAATGCTTTACCCTTTTAACCAAAAGGAAGATAATGCAACACCAATCATATGTGATTGAGTTAAGGGGTGGAGAAGTTGGACTCAAAATCAAGGGTGAGGATGCTCTTGCATTGCTATAATGGGGGCAAAAATCATCCTTTTAAACACCACTGTATTAGGTTCTGTTCATACGTTTTTGGTCCCTTCTGCAGCGTTTCTCTTTAAATTAAATAGTTTCTAGTATTTTGGGTTGTGAAGCTAGACTTTCTGCTTAGTCTGTGCACAGCTCTGTTGTTTGTTTTGCAGCAAGGCAGATTTCACAGTGTAGCACCAAGAGAGCTGAAAAATTTCTGTTGTTTAAATGGAGTGTTAATTTCACTCTATTTTTGACCTTTTAAATGCTTACTCAGTTTAGCTAAGTGGAAATTGAATAACCGAGCTGGGACAATTGTTTTGTAGGTCAACAACATTAAAGGCAAAGTTCTGCCCTCTTATGTGCACCTCATTGAATGATATTTTAGATTTATGTAGTGATTTTCATTGCTGAATTTTGAATCTCAAGCCATTCACAAACTGCATACATGTAATATCACTAGAATTCAGCCATCTGTGGCTGAAAGGTAGCAGCCAACTTGTGGATCATGCTGTGGACAACAGCTGTCATGGAAATGTGTGGACAAGGTTAAGGGTAAATTCCTAGTAAGTGCTATGTGATCATTTATCCCTGTTCATTGTCTGTTCTGCAAAAGACCCACTCACAGTACATTGCACAGTATTCACTTAATTGACTTCAAAAGAATGAAGGACTGAGCATCAACTCTACTGGGGTTACAAATCAGCATGGAAGGTGTACATATGTATCTCAGGGCAGAATTTGGCTCTGAATGTTTGTTTTAAAATAGTATGTCAAACTGAGTTATTTTTTCTGAAGTTGGATTGCCTCTTCAATAGCTACATTACAATATAAATTTTAGTTTTAAATTATTAAATCTGTAGACATTAGTAGTCACCATTACTATAATCATATAGATTTATGACTGTCCTAATATTACCATTTCTTTTTACTAAAAATTGCATTGTCTCCAGTTTGGTGAGTGGTGTTCCTGGATTATAAGGAATTCTGCTCTCAGGTAGCATAACTTAATTATAGCTTAATTTGATCATTATGTAAGAAATCTGATGTAAAGTTCACTTGAAAGACAATTAAATGTTTTCTTTGGAGTTAAGCAAAGAAAGTAAGACTGAGGTTTTCTACTTATTCTGCAGTTAAGTCCAGCGTTGCCAAACTTAATATTTCCTGGTTTTGCCAACAAATTACAACCTTGATCAACAGGTCACCCAAATAGCTGGTGGTAACCTTTTTTTAAAAAAAAGTAGAAACTAAATGGTAGTTAATCATTCTTTGAAGTCCAGATTAATGTAAATTAGACAATGAAAAGTGGCTTAATGTATGGTGAGCTACACCGATTTGTGTCATGTTCCTTTTAGTGCCTTGCTGTTGAATTCAGTGATGTCAGCGTTCAGAGCCGAGTTTATTGCTGCAAGGTCTATGGATTTTATTGGCATGATTAAGGAATGTGATGAGTCTGGATTCCCCAAGGTAAATTTTTGCAAAAGCACTCCTTTTTCATTATCTTGCTGAGTGCTTTATACTTTTAGCTAGTTGTCTAGATAGTTCACATTGGACTGAAAAATGGGAACTCTATGCTGTCTTGAATAAGGTGATTTAAGATCTAGAACACAAAGTGATTTCTGTTCCTGTTTCATTCCTGGGTCCTGAATCTGTTATGAGTGATTGGGATCCAGTGAAAATGAAGACAAGAACTGTCTCTTTTGCAGCAGCAGAAGATGGATTAAAAAGGGGTCTGTTGCTGTTGGGGGCTCTTATTAGCCAGTCAGTCCCAGTGCTGGAAAGAAGTGCTGGAAATTAACTAATTGTGGCTTCCTTCACAAAGCATGTGACTCTCCTCCCTCTACTTACTTGTACTATTTTAAGGGGCTTGATCCTGCCCCATTGAAGTAAATGGGAGTTTTGCTGTTGACTTCAATGGGAGCAGAATCAGACTCTAAACTAGCACACACACAAGTCATTCTTCAGGAATTTGCCAAATAAGCATGCATGTTAAAGAGTAGAACACAATATAGTAGTCTCATTTTTGTCCAACAAAAGCGAATGATTTTAATGCAGAGTATCATTTAAGTATATATGCTCTGATGTTTTTGCTAATTAAATTTAATTGCTTATAGTTCTCCAGCAAAAGACCATTACAGTTCAGTCTTGGAGCCAGAAAATATATGACCTTTGAATGACTTACCCAACTTTATGATTTTGTAGCAGTAGAATTTTGAAGTATTATCTGTTTCAGAGAGAAACTGTAGTTGATAGGATGATCTGATCTTTCCTCAGCATCTTCTCTTTCGCTCCTTGGGGTTAAACCTGGCCATGGCTGATCCTCCGGAATGTGATCGCCTTCAGATATTAAATGAAGCCTGGAAGGTTATCACAAAATTGAAGAACCCTCAGGTGGGTCATTGATAAGATATGAGTACCGGGCTAAGTTGGAACTGATGTTCCTATTTCAGACATAGATGTAGGCAGTTGGTCAAAATGATGTTAAAAAAATCAGAAAATTACATGAGTTTTTTAGTACATATTGAGCATAGCATTGCCTAGTTCATCATTCCTAGACACTAAATAATTGCCTCATCAATAAGCATTCTGGTCATATATTTCATATGAACCCCATCCTTTTGATTTCTGTTTGCATATACCAGGGCCCCATTTTGAAATTTGTAACCACGTAGGTAGGTCCTTGTGCCTGCTTGGATCCAAGTGCAGGATAAGTGCCAAGGTAATTACTTAAGCAGACTGCTGAAAGAGAAATATAGATTCTGAAACTTGATACAGGTTTTGAAGGTGATGCATTCTTTTGACCATAATATTTCTATTTCTAGGATTATATTAACTGTGCAGAAGTGTGGGTGGAGTATACCTGCAGACACTTTACGGTATGTTGGAATTTCTGTCTAATTTTAGCTGTGTAAACAATAAGTAGCTATATAGCAGTTTACGGTGTGAAAAAACAGTAAGTATAATAAATCGCAAACTTTTCTACATATGATGTCTGTACATAACACTTTTTAGTGTGTAATTAATATCTGTTGGGGGCTAGACTTGTTCCTGTGAAACCAGATTATCTCTTACTGTGAGAGCTGAATATACACAAATTAGAAGTTTAAAAGGAGTCCTTTTGATCAGATATGAACATTTTTAATCTGTATTTGGAACATAATTAGGGAAACAGGGAGTGTTATAGTAGGTGGCTGCTGGAATCTTATATAAGTATTGTCTGGTTTCAACGACAACTCTGTAGAAAATATGGGTTTTTTTTTGGTAAATGACAAATTCTCAATCTTAACTTGAACTAACAAAGTGTTTTAGTAATTTGAATTCTGCACCATTTTTTATGCTGAGCTCTAGCATTTAATTTTCGTTACATAGAAGCGTGAGGTCAATACTGTTTTGGCAGATGTTATCAAACACATGACTCCAGATCGTGCGTTCGAAGATGCGTACCCACAGGTAAGAGACTATTTTATTTTACCAACTCTGTAAATAACTAATTTTGTTCCAAGAAAAAGCCCGGAGGGTGCTAAAGATCACTCATGCCCTCTTATAGCGCTTAGTAACTCAGGAAGCTGTTTAGAATAAAGTGAAACTGTGGTATGGTGTTCCAGTTTTATTCAGGGAGGTCAACTTTTAAGTCTAGAATAATTTAAAATAATATAATATAATATAATATAAATAATTTGTTTATAAAAATATATATATTTAGAAGTATATGTTTCCTAGACATTAACTGGAGAAAAATAAACTATACATTGGATGATTTGCAGATCTGCACCAATTCCATCATTATGTACTTAAACGTGCAATTTGTAATGTACTTAATTCTTTTTCTTCTTTTCCTAGCTTCAGTCAATTATTCAGAAAGTTATCACCCACTTTCATGACTTTTCTGTACTTTTTTCAGTGGTAAGTCATGTCTCTGCATTGTTTTCTACAGCTTGATTGCAGATTGTCTTCAATTTATCACACTGTTTTTGTAAGGAAAGCTAACCTAGTTGCTTATGTAAGTCACATGAAAGCTCACATGGTGAGATGCACTTTTTGTCAAGTATAAAACTGTTAAAACACCATGGGAAGTCTTCTCTTGTTACCGTCTTTAAAAAATACATTATTTACATTACAGTCAATCACACTGTTTTCTTCTTAGGGTATAGAATTCTCTAATACTTTCTTATTCTCTAATATTTTTCTTTTAATGCATCAGGAACAACCAGCCAGCCAGCAAATGGAGCTCAAATTGACTAATAACTAAGACAGCCTATTTGTGGGCTGTGCTGTTAATAACTGATGAGTGTTTCAGTATAATGCATACATCTAATGTCATAGCAAAGAATTCAGGGCCAATTCTGGTACAGAGTGAGGAGCAAAGGAAAGATTAGGGAGGCCAAGGGATGGGTTTACATTACCAAGAGAATAGAGGACAGTCTGCTTACCTACTGCAACTTGATTAAGGGTAAAATTTTCACATGTCCCTGAGTGATTTGAAAATGGGATTTTGGTTCCTAAAAGTGACTTAGATACCTAACTGTCAATGAAAGTCAATGGGGCTTAGGCTCCTAAGTCACTTAAGCATTTTGAAAATTTTACCCTCAGTGTATTTTGGGGATGGTACAAAAACTAATTCTCTACATTCTTGAATTCAGCATCTTCAAATGACATCCGAACATTCTAAAGTTTCAAAAATAGCACTGGAAAAATCCAAAGTGGTGACTGGAATTTGACAGATTCCTTGGGACTCTAATACCCTATAACTTGTTCCTGGGATCCTCAGGCTTTCCAGGGAATATCACTGCTGTAACTGTGCTGCTTCAAGCATACTATTGCTTTTATGAAATGTTTTCCATAGTTTTTGTGACGTTTGGCTAAATGAGTTCTGACCTGTTACATGTTTATATTGGATACCCTGAGCCAAAAAGCTATAGGATTTCTCCATTCACACCACCTTGTTATAAACTCTCAGTACCTAATCACTAATTCTCCAGCAAAAATTACTTTCTTCAAAAAAGGTAAAATTTGGTCTCTATACACTCATAGTTGGAATTATTTTAAATGTTCCTAAAATATTTATACTTATTGATTCTTTAGGCAGATTATTCATCTTCAGCACAGAGATCAAAAGCTTTTATGTGTAAAATACCTTAATATACCTGCTTTTTTTTTAATCCATATTTTTAGGAGAAATTCTTGCCATTCCTGGATATGTTCCAGAAAGAGTGCGTGAGAGTGGAAGTTTGCAAGTGCATCATGGAAGCTTTTATTAAGTAAGTAGAAAATGTTCTGATTAAGGGCACTCTAGAGGATCTGGGCAATCTATTGAAAGGTTGCTAGGGGAGAAAGAATGCATGTATTTGTAGTCCATTCAGTATGTATAAGGTATTCCAGGCTCCAAGAAGAAAATACAAACCTGTAATTTTTATTAGTCTTCTTTATTCATCAGTTGCCTATTAATTGTTTTCAGTGAAAATCAGAGCATCTGAGTAGTCTTGTCAGTCTGTGTCTGATAGAAATATAAATTGTATTCAGTGTTGTTGTAGCCATGTTGGTCTCAGGATACTAGAGAGACAAGACCTAAAGAAGATCTCTGTAAGCTTTCAAGCTAGTCTCTCTCACCAACAGAAGTTGATCCAATAAACACATTACCTCACCCAACTTATCTCAGAAATATAACTTAACTTTTCCTGTAATAAACCAGTTAGATTTGTTGTTACTGATTCCACCACAGATTAATTGTTCTCTGTGCTTTCTTCAATATGAATGAGGAAGGGAACAAATGGACATGTTTGTTACAGTAAAATGAATGCTTCCTGAATGGAAAATATCAGAAGATCAGATTTCATTTTCAAACTTCTCTGAGACCAGAACAGTAATTTTTATTAAATCAAAAGATTTTTTTAAAACATTACTTTCCTTGCTTTCCTTTTTCTTTTAAATAGCTACTTGGAGAGCAGCAGTATATGATTTAAAAGTGATATCTGAGGTGCAATTAGCTTTATTCCAGTCAGAAATATTTAGGGTGATAATTCAGGTGTGAAAAAATAAATAGTGAAAAGCTGGCTAGAGCAACTTCCATTAGTCTGTTACAAATAGCAGACTGCTATGATTTCTTGATCACATAGTTGAAACACACTGATTGTTTAATGTGTTTGGACTGCATTATGTCAATTATATATGCCAAGGGTATTGTATGTAGCAGATGGTGCAGTTGGTGCCAGGTTTAGTGTCTTTTATTACTAGTTTTAAATTTTTAAAAAATACAGTCCATTGTAGGTGGCAGAACCCTGCAGATGGTGTTTGACCATGAAGAAAATGCACATTGGATATATTTAAAAACCAAACCAAAACCCAGAAAACTTTATTTGAAGTCCATTAGAAATGTTGGAGTACAGAAAGTGAAATTCGTATGCCTTTTATATATGGTATTTATCATATGGATAGATATCACAGGCTGTCACTGACCCCTTCTGTCCACTTCTACGTGCCCATGTGTTACACTGCTAACCAGTGGTGCCACTTGAAGCCAATGGAACATCCAGGACTACACTTAATGAAGTTTCCAGGCTTACCTCCACTTAAAACAGAGCTGGGGGTGATAAACATTTCCTGTTCTATTCCACTTACAGTGAGATGGGCCTACTCCAGAAATATGTAGTGCACTGTTTTGGTAATGCCCTTTTGTTAGGCAATATATTAAGTGGAGAGCTTGTAATACTACATAGGCAAAGAACACTTAAATAGTGTACACCAGAGAGCTTCAACTGTGGGCCACGCCCCCCTAAGAGGGCACAGAGGAACGTTTGGGGGGAGGGCATAGCTGCCCCGGGGAGGGAGTGCTACCCAGCCCCGCTCGGTCCAGCTTCGGCACCCGGCTGCATCCTCGGCCACCACCCTTGGACCCCACCACCCCTGGCCATGGTACCCAGCCTCGCGGCTGCCCCCCTCCCCAGCTGTAGAGTCTGACCTTGGGCTCCGCTCCCCTGGTCTTGACTCCCTTCCCTCCCACGCATCCCTCCCAGCCCCAGTCTCGGTGCTCAGTCCCTGCCTTGGCACCTTGTTCTTGGCTGCCGGGGCCCTCTGCAGCCCTTCGGACACTATGGTCCACAGGGCTCCTGGAGTCCCTAGGGACAGCCCTGGCCCCAAACACAACCCCTTGACTGTGGCCTATCTGCAGCCCTGGCCCAACTGTAGCCCCAGCCTCAGCTGGGGGGGCTCAAAAGTTTGAGAACCACTGAACTGTACAGTAAGTAAATGTATAGTTTATCACTGGGCATTTGTACAGCAGAAAAAAACATTCAGTACAAATGGAATGAACAGCTAATGGCCCTACTAATATTTCCTAGCAAGGGACTGGTAGAATACAAGACCCGGTGTGGGAACGCAGGGCTCTTCAGCTGTGTCACTCTAAGCCTAGGTGCTTAATCTCTGTATTCATATCTACAGTAATTACTGCGAGCCAGACTGGCAGGTGGTTCTGGTTGGCTCCTCCTAGCATATAAAGGGAGTGAGAGTGTCTCTTTGGGCTATTGGGAAATAAGGAGGTACAGGGGGCTCTGGAGAGGAAGCTTCGGCTGACGTTTATGCTTCATTGTTGTTGGGTTGTCAATGAAGCCATGCCTCAGGAGGGAGATGCAATTGAATGCCAGCAGCAGGGTAGTCTGGCTATGCTGAGGGTACAGTGGGACTTGGTCTGTTCACAGGGACTGTTCTGAATGCTTGGTTACAGTAAAAGATAGTGGTTAAAATACAGTATAGAGCATACATTGCTCATCAGGGTGACGTCTCTTTCAGACTGCCTTGTTTTACTGCACGCTGAATGTTATGCTTCTTTGTCCTTGGCAGTTTTGACTATGCTAGTGCTGAAGCACTTTGGTTCGCCTCCTCTTTTAGAGCTCACAGTACAGGAGAGCAAATTGTTTCTTTCAAAATAACTATTGAAAATGGCGTTGGAGATAGTACCCAGGAAATAGAGTGACATTTCTCATTCCCCTGATAACTCAGGAATTCCATTTTTTAGCATCAGTATTTATCTGTGGCATGATTAATACCTCATGGTGATGCCACACCAAGGTTATATACTTGGTTCTCTAAATATTGCCTGCATGCTTAGATGGAGCACATCACCCATTCTGTGCTATCTGACACGAACCAAGAAACTAGATTCCTTTCTGAGATTTCTTGACTGGTTTTGCTTTCAAGTTCTTAGCTGGGCATTTGTGGGCAATCTGTCTACATTCACACCAATCATAAGGCTTAAGCTGTCTGTGACTTGATAATAACACTGCCAGATAGTCACAAAATATAAGTCCCACTGTCATGTTTGATATTTGTCTATGTATTAACTGTGAAGTTCTGAAATCTATATGCATTTTTGTAAAAAGTAAAATGCCTTGAGGTGTTACACAGTATAAGATGTCTTTTGGAAGTTATTGCTCAGAGAGAGAGCACGTCTTTACCATTGCAATTCTCTGCTCATAAAAGTATAGAAATGCTGCCTGTGCAAAATTAGCATTAAGTGAATTTTAAGTTTCCCTCTGTTTTGTGTCTTGGAGAAACTGCAGTATTTTTATCAAGTGTTTTCCAAAATGTTTTTTAGACATCAACAAGAAGCTACTAAAGACCCTGTCATACTCAATGCTCTTCTACATGTGTGCAAGACCATGCATGATTCTGTGAAGTAAGATCAAATTTGCATGTACTGTAATATAGAACGTGTGTAAATGGTGGATGTTCTGATGCAGTTTTACTCTTTGGGGGTTAATGTTTCAGGGTGGATTTATGCAAGACCTTCTGTTTTGCACTGAGGGGAGCTATGCAGTGAAAACACAATACAAATAAAAAGTGGATAAAAAGTAGCTAGAATCTTCCAGGAACTGCAGTGAACAATACAGTATTTACAGGTTTTCATTACGCCCCTTGCCATTAAAAACACAGCTCCAAAAACGGAGTTGCACTCCAGCCACATTCAGTTATTTGACATTCACAAAGCAGAAACACCTGGAGGATTGCTGGGTGGTAGAGAAACTCCTGCATCATGCCCCTACCCTGTGGCTGTGCAGGAAGTAAGACTGGGATGTGTCTGTGATCTTGGCTGTCATAATGGCTCTCTGGGGCTGTTGGCAACTGTAACATAGACTCATAGACTCATAGGTCAGAAGGGACCAATATGATCATCTAGTCTGACCTCCTGCACAAGGCAGGCCACAAAACCCTACCCATACACATTTATAACAACCCCGAACCCATGACTGAGTTATTGAAATCCTCAAAAGTGAGATTTGAAGACCTCAAACTGCAGGGAATCCATCAGCAAGCGACCCATGCCCCACACTGCGGAGGAAGGCGAAAAACCTCCGGGGCCTCTGCCAATCCGCCCCGGAGGAAAATTCCTTCCCGACCCCAAATAATGGCGATCAGCTAAACCCCGAGCATGCGGGCAAGACTCACCAGCCAACACCCAAAAAGGAATTCCCTGCAGTAACTCAGTTCCCATCCCATCAACATTCCCACAGACCATTGAGCAGACTTATCTGCCGATAATCCAAATCAATTGCTCAAAATAAACTATCCCATCATAACATCCCCTCCATATACTTATCAAGCTTAGTCTTAAAGCCAGATAAGTCATTTGCCCCCACTACTTCCCTCGGAAGGCTGTTCCAGAACTTCACTCCCCTAATGGTTAGAAACCTTCGTCTAATTTCAAGTCTAAATTTCCTAATATCCAATTTGCACCCATTCGTCCTCGTACCTATATTAGTACTAAACTTAAACAATTCCTCTCCCTCCCTAACGTTAATCCCCCTGATATATTTATATAGAGCAAGCATATCCCCCTGGAGCCTTCTTTTGGCTAGGCTAAACAAGCCAAGTTCTTTCATAAGGCAGATTTTCCATTCCTCGAATCATCCTAGTAGCCCGTCTCTGAACCTGTTCCAGTTTGAATTCATCCTTCTTAAACATGGGACACCAGAACTGCACACAATATTCCAGGTGGGGTCTCACCAGCGCCGTATACAACGGCACTAACACAGTTTAGAACGGCCTTCCTTTTTCCATGCAACCCCCTTCAGCTGTGCTGAGTCCTCATAAACCATAGGTCAGAGCTTGGCCTATAATTTTTAGCAGTGATTAGAGGCCAATTTATTTTTAGAAACAGAAAAAAGAGTTGCACATGTGCCAGCAACTTCGCTATGATACAGTACTCTGGACTACAGTAGCAGCTTCCATTTAAGTATCTTAAAGCACTAGACAGATACTAATAATTAAGCTGTACTAATACTAATGATACTGTACTAATAATTAACACCCTTTGTGGAGTAGGGAAATAATATTATCCCAAGTCTGAGGATGAGGAAACTGAGTCACAGTGATTAAGTGATACCCGAAATCATACAGGAAAGCTTTGGGAGAGCTGGGAATAGAACCAAGATTTCCATGCTCCAAGTTTTGTGTCTAAATCACAAAACTATTCTTCCTTCTTTCTATATGGGTTTAATAGAATTATAAGGACACATTTTTTGTGGTGCTGTCAATCGAGCCATTTATAATTTAGTACCAATATTACAGAGGTAATTTACTGCACTTGGAGCCTTTTTAGTATATTATTGTAAGTTTCCTCAGATCATATAGTATCAATGAATGAAAGATACACTGGCAATAGAGGAAATCAGCTTCGGTGTGTAAGTCCAAATGCTTTATTCTAGGTTATATCGTCTTTCTGGCTTACACACATACAAAGGCCTTTTCAATCTTTAGCCACTAAGATGTATTAAAAATAAAATTCATTTTTAAAGAGTCGAAACAGTTGCCCATAGTTGACAGTTTTTCCAATCTTGTTCCCTAATTAGCAATTATTTTAGTTTAGGCAAAGTCAGTTTACATCATTCCTTTGATTCTGTTCTGTCAGCTCTTACAATGACCATTATACATAGTATTATAATAAGTTAAAACTACCTCTTGACACTTTTCACGCACTTTGGTTCAGCAGAGCTTTAACCTAGGGTCTAGCCTTAGCACTACAAAGGCCATTTGAGCAGCTGTTGAATGGTAACAACTTTTAGGCCCAATACCAAGCTGGGTCAGATATGACCAGGCAACCTATATAATTGACCTGTAGATCCCATTACACGTCTCCTGAGCCATCCAGATCACCCTCAGTTCTTTCTTTTGACTGGTAATGTACTAATGAGCTAATCATGCTGAGGTTTTCCTTCCTTCTCTAATGGATTAAAGACACCATCTGGTGTCTGCACTAGGAAAATTGTAAAATGATACGTAGGGGGTCAAAACTGGAGACAAATACGTAATGGTAAAAGGATTAAATGGGATTATTTAATTATAATTTAACTTTCTGTTTATCCATTTTCATCAAAACAGATATGGCTTATTGGATTTCCATGTGGTGTAAAATTGTCTCGTATTGAATTTGGGTTATGCTTTCTGAAAGATCAGATATCTTTGTGGTAATTTTGAAAATAAATGTAACTTTTTATTACAGTTTGTGATAGCAAAACTTCTAAAGAGCAGTGTAATGAGGTAGCAGTAATGGTAACAGAGAAAGGACACAGTTGAGTAATCATAATTTAAAACAAAAAACCTTGTTAGAAATAAAATTTTAGAAAATTAAAGCAGAAAGAATATTAAATATCACGTATAAGGGTTTTTTAAAATTGTTTTCTCTCTCAAATAGGAGCATGAACATAGATTAGCTAATCTAACTTGTTTATAGTCAATTTCTCAAACATGTTTTCATGCTGTAGTACCATGCTGCACCCACTGAATTGCTATTTGAGAATATTAGGCTGGATAAAAGCTGTATCTTCTTTCACTAGGGGCATGTCTTCACTGACGGTGGCAAATTTGCTGCTGTCAGATTGATTTATCCGGCTCGATGGAGCGGAAGTGAAGACCGCTCAATCGAACCGGAAGTCGATTTAACAAAAAAAACCACCTCCAAAAAAAGCATAGTGCTGCAGCGACAGGTATGTATTTCCCATCAGTGCAGTGTAATGGACATGTTGTGCAGAAGAAAATTTAGGAAGTTGATGAAAGTTACACAAGATTCTCTATGTAGCTTGTGTAACTCCAGTTGACTGCCACCGAATTTCCAGTAAGTCTAGACCAGGCCTGAGATTCAGAGTATTTCATAAAAACATTTCTATTGGTCTCTAAATTTTATAAAATCTAATTTTACAGAATTTACATTTTAGGCCAAACTTGACCTGGCAATATCCCTTTAAAAGTATTATTAAAAATGGCTAAAAATCATAAACATAGTATGATTTTAAGTTAGTTTAAACATTATAATTTAATAATGAGTATAAGATTAATGTGTGTCCTTATAATGAGTAGATTAAAATACCTTAGACATAAAAGAAATTTTAAGAATTTGTAAAATGTGTATATAGTTGAGCCTTGGAAGTGTCTAAAGTTATTTGTTTTTTGAAGATGGCTTATCTTATATTGACTCTGTGAACTTACTGTTGTAGTGCACTAACACTTGAAGATGAAAAAAGAACGTTAGCATCTTTGATAAATGGATTTATAAAAATGGTGAGTACTTAATATTCCTGACTGTGTCTGTGAAAACTTTCTGTGACAGATACCCATGTGAGAAGTAGGCATGCAAGTACCACTGATATTCAATAGGACTTGGGCACCCAACTTGCTCAAGGTCTGTTGGAAATCTCACCCAGTATATTTAGTGAAGAAGACATGCAGATGTTTTGAAGAAATGTCATACAACTGTTGATCCTTTATTTGGTATCATGGGGGCCCTAGTTTAAAGTGTAGATATTGCACAGTACATCAAAATCTTCTGTTAAATGTTTTTAAATATCTCATAAAATCTAAAAGTGTTTTAAAGTTGAATATTAATGAATGTCTTGCCTATCATGACAGTCTGAAAGGTCACAGGTCAGCAGCAAATGAACAGTAAAATTAGCAAATTTAATTCTATCACCTATACCTAAGGGGGATCAATACAAAATTAAAAACAAAAATAAGGTTTAAAAAATCAGTTTTGTAAGCCCTCAAGCATTCCAAAATTGAGACTAGCTTAAAAATTAGATTTAAAAAAAACTAAATGCCCACCCTTCAAAAAACACTTTTCATTGGGGACATAATAAACTACAGTGTCAATAAAAAGGTTGATTCATTAATCTGTTCGTAGTGTGATTAGGTGAGTTTTCTGTTAACCTTCTTTTGTTGTTATTAAAATGCAAACCACACCAAACCCCCACTCCCTATAAACATCACTTCAGGAATTCTGTTTGGTATCAGATCCCTTTCCACAATCTGTAAGCAAAGTATTGTATGCTTAAGAAATATTCAGGCCATAAAGTGGAAACCACATATTAGTTTAATAAAAACAGAAAAACACTTGCATACTTCCCTAGAAGCTAAATTATGGAAAGTGAACAGTTGAAGAAGAATCTCTTATATCCCTAATATAGCGGTCAGCAAGTTACTTTGAATTTAACTGCAGTTGAGGATCTTGATTCCAACCCTTTTGAAACAAACAAAAGAGAGAAAGCACTGTAATACAACACACATTATAGAAAGATCAGATAAGCTGGGTGCTGCAGACATGTGATAAGTGTGACTTTTGTTTCTTCCTAACCTCAGGTTTCATTTGGCCGTGACTTTGAGCAGCAGCTGAGTTTTTATGTTGAAGCCAGGTCAATGTTTTGCAATCTGGAGCCTGTTCTTGTCCAGCTGATTCATGTAAGCAAAAATTTAACTGTACATGTTGTCTTCTCAGTGGGTTTTTCCCCTCAGATTGACAACCCTTACATTTACTGTGTTAAGGTCCATTTCAGTAGGCATTCAGGACTAGGTTTTGTTTTTGCCTTTCTTTTCTCACTAAACTTCTGTTCAAGTGTGTGCTTTACCCCCATACTTGGTACCATTGTAATGATGCAGATTAGCTGTGTTTTATTAGATTAATTGGCTTCTTGAATAGACAGTACTACAAGGTCTTCCTCCTGTGACTATCAGCCTCCAATTTCTGAATGCACAGGAAGTATATGAGTGCTTTCAAGGAAAGGATCTGTCTCTGGAACAAACTTCCAGATGAAACTAAACAAATACCAGAGTCTGGCCACCTTTGGGGACCTGCATAATTTTCCTGTTTGATCAAGTTTTTCCACCGGAAGCAGAAAAACATTAAGAACCTCAATCCTCTTCCCTGACACACATACACACACACACACCCCCGCAAAGCAGATCTTTCTATAGCTGCATAAAGGGTAAGAGCCAGAGACCTCATAATTTCCACTGGGACTTGACTGTTTGCATATGAAAGGTGCTGAAATACCACGGTGATTTCTAGCAGTATAAAATTCCTTGATAGATACTTTCTACACATTTCTTCTGAAAAATTTAGTGGTGTTCTAACTGGATTATGAATTATGTAGTAGAAGAAATGGGACATCATTCTTAGTTAAACTTTATTTTCTTTTGTGCTAATTTTTAAATGATGATTATACTCAAGATAGAAACAGAGTATTTAACAAAAATAATTAAAAATAAGACTTTGGAATCCAGGAGCACAAATAAAAACGCACCCAATAAGGTATATTAAAAGATTCTACATTTCAGGCTTATGTATTTGTTCTAACTGCCCATGTCCAGAAATCAGTTTGACAGAATATCAACTTCTACTGAGCTCATGTGACTAGATCAGTGTAGTAAGATGGTTTTGTAATTAAATAAGAATTTTCCCATTCTTGCTTAGTTCAAGCAAACAAGGAAAAAATAGGAATGGAAAAGGTTGAAATGCCAGGACAACAATTCACTGTATAACTTACAAGTGCTGTTTAGCTTTTCAATGCATCCCCAAAACAAACTGTGCAAGCATAACTTCATATTTTTAAATTTAAAACTGTTGGGTAACTGAAAAACAATAGCAACATAATAATCAGCATGGCTGTTTTGGTGTTTGGTGGTACTTGGAGCAGGGAGAATTAATCCACTGCTACAAATTAGATTGGTTTATAAAGGGGGGATTACAAACAGATACTGATTGACTCACTGAATCCTAATTTACAGTTGGCTATCTCCTATAGCAGCACTGGGAGGAAATTCAACCAGTTGTCATTTTTTATTCTTGTTTTTATGTGACAAATAAGTTTAGAAAAGCATTATACACCTGAAGTGCAGGTATGATAAATACTTCACTTCTTGGAGGTTAGACATAGTCCAAATGCTGCACCTAAGGCATGTCAGTATTTTGTGTAATAGCACACATTGTCCAGCCACATTGGAAGAAAGACAGGAGGCAATGGATACGGTTTAATTAGGCTACACTTTTATTCACTTAAAATATCTGAGAGTACACAGCAATGAATTGTACAAAAAAGGTCATCGTTTCCTAATCATTTCCACATAATCCCCAACCTGGTCCCAGCCATCCAGTTGCCTCTTGTCTGAAGTAAAAGGGGGCTAGAAATGGAGGAAAGAGTCAGCTCCCCACTGTTCCAGATGTAGGAGCCCCAAATCTTCCCTTCCTCAACTTTCCCAAGAGATGTTTTCTCTCTAATCCTTTTCCAATCCATTTTATCCAGTGACCATACATACCCTTCCATAACAAGTATCTGCACTGGACATCTGCCATGAGTTTTACATACTAGATTGTGACATTATAACCTAACACCCCTCCTCAAACCTAAAGAGTCCCAGACATGCTTTGGGGAAGGTGAAAAAAAACACCTCATCTCACCAAGTCTCGTGGTGAGGGAAACATTCCTTCTCAGTCCCCAAGGAAAAAGGACCAATTAGTGTAATGCCCTAGCAAATCATGAAGGAATCTAGTTTTTTCTCAGATCACATGGGTGGGAGGGTGGGTGCTGCCAGCCCAATCCAGGTAAAAGAGGTCTTCTACTGGACTGCACAGGGTCTAAACCTCTCCCTCCCTCCACTTCTAGTCAGCAGGAAGGGCAGTACCCCCTCCTGACCTAACCTAGCTGCTTCCTGCTCAGCCCTGTTCTGTCTGTCCATGTAAACTTTCCCCTTCTGCCCCAGTTGCAGAGATGAACCCTTAAAGGGGTCGCAACTCCTTTCTTTCTAGCCAGCCAGACCATGACCCACCAAATATAGTTATGGTGAGCACATTATCCCTGTGGCTACTTCTGTTACCCATATGTTTACTTAACAGAATGATAAGAGTTATGTGCTTATTCACAGACCTGGTAAATCTATTCATTTCTATTAGTGCCTTACTTTTCTTTTTTATATATAGTCTGTAAACCAACTGGCAATGGAAACGAGAAAAGTGATGAAAGGAAATCATTCCAGAAAGACAGCTGCATTTGTCAGGGTAGGTGCAAAAGGCAAACATATTTCTAGATCCCTCATCCTATGTGCATAGACATTACAATAAGCAGAAACCTAGGTTGTAATTTATGCAGAAGAAATAAATTTGTCATTTCCATACAGCTTATCAACTTCATTTTCCTTGTGGTCACTGTTATTTAATTACTAACAGCCAATTGCTGCCATCCTCATTAGACAAAACTTCCGCAGAATCCAATGGGAGTTTGCCTAAGCGATAAGATTCAGTCCTTAAGTGAGGTTCAATACTTTTCATTTGCAACATGATTTTTAAGCCCTCCTTTAAGGAAATTTTGTTTTTCCAAATTAATTGTCACTGGATCCAAACCAGTTATGTAGAGGGGAGAAAATAGTTGCAGCAAAATAAATGGCATGAGGAATGTGCATCATAATCAAAAAGTCTAAGTGGATACTTAAAGCTCAAATAACAGATTATCTTCTTAGTTTAGGTGTGTATTTACGCCAGAACTATGATTCGTATATATCAGTGTGCCAGTTTTTCCCTGAAGTATCCCACCAACTGTGAAACTGTAGATCTTGCTGGGGGAAGGGCTAAGTGGGTTGTGTTGACTCACAGTCAAGTGACTCATGGCCCGTGGATATATGGAAAATGGGATTGACTTTCTGGAAAGAGAAAGGATCTAGGATGTGGCTTGATCACTCCTGAAGGAGGAACTCTAGAAGCGACAAAGTCATCAAAGAAGTTCTGAGCTAATTTTTAATTTTATTGTTTTCACTGTTAATAAAGAGAAATCCCAAGAACTGGGTCAGTTTGAACTTCACATACTTTGTGGGCTGTGTTTTGTAGATGATGGTGTGAAAGAGACCCACTCACATCATATTTTTAAGCTTTTGCTTGAGCATATGAAACAGTAGTTAATAAACATAGCCCTAAAATTGCTATACTTCCGATTTAAGAAATTATTTTAATCATGTTTTCATATATTTTCTTCTTTGCTTAGGCTTGTGTTGCCTTCTGCTTTATTACAATTCCATCTCTGACTAGTATCTTTGCACGTCTTAATTTGTACCTGAACTCTGGACAGGTTGCTCTGGCAAACCAGTGCCTTTCACAAGGTAAGACAGGTGTTTGTGTCATTTGCACAACAATTCTTTCATGCAAGAAAACAGAATATTTCTAGCTGTGGATAATATTGATTCAATTTGAAACTGAAGCTAATTCTTTCATTGTCTTGTTCTTACATTGCTTTAGTCACAATTTATGATGACAGCATATCTCAAAGTAAAATAATTTTAAAATGTATTTTTATAGGTTTACATTTAAAATAATTGAATTGTAGAAAAGAGAGATCTGATATTCAGGTATTTATTTAATTATTCCTTATTTTAGTCTCCATCTATGCTTTTTTAAAAAATCATATCTTCAAAGAAAGCAGTGCTGTTTTAAATAGGGGACTTGAACTTGTGTGCAAATGATATGCTATAAATAAATACTTATTGAAGAGGAGGAAGCTTAGACCAGCTAAATGATTATGCACAGAGATTTATATTCCTCTAAAAAAAACTGTTGGGAAAGAATTAAAACTCTAAGTATTTCAGTCAGGTGCCCTAATAATTGTTTGTGGTGACTTATTTGGTGATACTGGCAGATAGATGTCAAAGCACTGAAGGAATATGTCATGAAAAAATACATTGCTAATAAAAACTTGTCATAAATGGTCCAGGGAAAACATGACTAGTATTGAGAAATGTGTGGAATCAAAACATGTGCTCATTTGAAGTGAATTACTGTCAAATTAATGCCTGAACGTGGTGTTCAGGTAGGGGCTGTGATGTCTAGATAAGATATCTTTACTAGATGTCTTAGATAAGATGTAAAACAGAAATTTTGATCACTTGTAGTTTAAAAAAATATCCCATGGCAAGAGTTATGAGTGTTAGCCCTGGGGTCCTGTTCAAATTTCAACTTGAGCATACTAGCTTAAAAGCAGCTCTACTTTCACCTGGACACAGTGTCCCTCATTCCCTGTCTTAAGCTGTTGTGCAGTTTTTTACTATGTGCTCTTAAGTTGTGATGTTTAGCCTCAGAGATTCCTGCATTTCATTGCTGGGTGAAGTGGTTTCCTACATGCTGTATATGATTTGCATGATGCTTAGGGATTTTTTCATGTTAAACATTTTTTCATATTAAACATTTTTCCTATACTTTTTTTGTGCATTTTCTATAGTGAAAGCCATAAATTGCATTACTATGAAAACATATTCTTGTGGTGGCTGTTAACTCTGATTTTAGCTTTGTGTGTGTGCATAGAAGAATTAATGAAGCTCATGTTGTGACAATTTTAACCAGTACTTGCTGTGTGTGGAAGAGCATCCCATACTTGGCTCATATTGCTGTCACTGCCACCATAACTTGCTATGAAATAATCAGGGGTGTTTGGGTGGGGTGTGAGAGAGCAGACAACAACTGATAAAATCAGGGTGGGTTTTGCATATAAGTTTACAAATCAAATAAAATTTATTTTGAACAACATGAACTTGGCTTGAAGGGTGCGGGCACTTACGCCTACAAAATTAGTTGGAGTTTAAAATTCACATTTGTTTTGCTGTATGCAGTGGTGTTGTAGCCGTGTCTGTCCCAGGATATTAGAGAGACGAGATGGGTAAGGTAATATCTTTTATTGGAACAACTTCTAATGGTGAGACAAGCTTTTGAGCTACACAGCTCTTCCTCAACTTTTCCTTGTCTTGATAACATTCTGTGCCAGAATATTACTTTGCAGCCCATGTCTGTCTGCCCACCTAATAACAGGTGGTTATACCATGGCAGGAAACGTCTGTCATGCATATTTATCTTGAAGGCCAGTAGGAGATAACAGTGAAGTGAAGGTGTTTCAATATTAGTAGTTAAACAAATACCAAAGCTTTAGCCTTACATGTATACTGTAAGTTTTGTAACTGAACTTGTAACTTGACTTGAAAAAAAGCAAGCACAAATAAGTCATTTGCTTGTATGACTGTTAAGGGAAGTGTCTCACATAAAAACTTATGAGAAATTTCAGATGTAAACACCAAGGAGGAAAAGAAATAGTTTAGAATGATTCATGGGGGAATAACTTGAATAACGTGAAGGAATTAAGCAAAGGAAAACAGGCTGAATAGCTGGTGGGAAAAACTCTCGATGAGATCTGTTCTACTGGGAGACTATTTCACAGTTTAAGTGGTGGAAGCCTCATTACTAGTCATTTAAAACTGCAGTAGGGAACAATCCTTCACTTGCATGGAGATAGAACACCACATTTAGCATATCTCTGATTTTTGTGATTCCATGTAAATGCAAGGAAGAATAACTTTTCATCTACATATACCTTGTCTTCCTTTTTGAGTTTAAAACGTTGCCAGAGCTCGGCATTTGCTAGTAAGTTCCAGCTCCACTCACAAACAAGCTGCGTAGGAAGCTGACTAAGGCTTTTAGCACAAGACCACTGTTAGATTTCTTTGTTTGAACATGATGTTGCACATGTAATCAGGGCAGAGGGATTTAGAGAAAAGCTGGCTGTTATATTCAAGTACGTTGTAAAACAAAAGAGTTGCAAAGTCAGTTGTGCAATTGAATTTATGCAGCTTGTTTGTAGATAAACTATGCACAGACCCAAAAATTAAGTCATTTTTCCCTCGCTAGTCTTTTTCTGTTAATTCATTAGCTGTCCCCATATTTTTGTATATTCCTTGTTGCTGGTTAATGGTGAATCTTTTGTTAGAAATAAAATCTGTTCAATACCTGGTTTATCTTGTCTCTTAAGTGCTGTCCTACACTAGCAGGGGCTGGCTTGTTTATCTAATAGTCTTTTCCATCTCTGAATTGCAGGATCATAATTTTTCCACTTCATCTTCATAATCCATCTCTTTCCTCCTCAGGACACCCCTGCAAATGTCCAAATTTCTGTTGTGACAACTTGTAAATAAGAACTCCCATCATTTGATCCACATGTATAAACACTTAGTGCAGTCACTAGACAATATGAATACTCACACAGATATCTTTGTTAATGATGCAGGCACATCTTAGTGTTTGAGTGCATATTACTTTTCATGACTGTTGAGAGGTTAAAACCAAATCCTCTTGCATCTAAGACCCAGAAAATGTAGAATTATAGTTGGACTACCTTAACTCTGCTTCTGTGGTGTCTACTGTCTTCCCTTCTTTACATACATAGTATTGGAAATGTATGCCAGAGATGACTTGGTTTGATCATTTGTTTCATTCACACAAAGCCTCCAGTATTTAAGTGTGATGATTTGTTACTACACTAATTTCTGCATTTCTCATATAAAGGGCTCTAAAATTTCATGATCTGGGCATATGGTGTTTGTATATGAATACACGCCATTTCTGTGACTTTCAGATAACTGGCTAGCATGTGCAAGATGAGACGAATTTTGCAAGGAAGGCTTGGGCAGAATACCCATTGATTCATAGACTTTAAGGCCAGAAAGGACCATCATGATCATCTAGTCTGACCTCCTAAACATTGCAGGCCACAGAACTTTACCCATGCCATCCTTTATTAACTCAGTTAGAGGATATGGATCTGTTAAAGTCCTCTAATCATGATTTAAAGACTTCAGCTTTCAGAGAATCCACCATTTACTCTAGTTTAAACCAGCAAGTGACCTGTGCCCCATGCTTCAGAGGAAAGCGAAAAACCTCCAGGGTCTCTGCCAGATTGATCTGGGTGAAAATTCCTTCCCAACCCCAAATATGGAGTTTAGTTGAGCCCTGAGTATGTCGGCAAGACCCACCAGCCAGACACCTGAGAGAGAATTCACTGTAGTAACTCAGAGCCTGCCCTGTATATTGCCCTATCTCTGACTGTTGGGGATTTTTGCCATTAAAATTGCAGATGGGTCACATGCCATTGTAGGCAATCTCATCATATCAACCCCTCGATAAATTTATCAAGTTCAGTCATTGAACAAGTTAGATTTTTTGCCCCCTGCTCCCCTTGAAAGTCCATTCCAGAACTTCACTCTTCTGATGGTTAGAAACTTTTGTCTAATTTCAAGCCTAAAATGTTGATGGCCAGTTTATATCCATTTATTCTTAGGTCAGCATTGGCACTTCTCTCCCTCTCTGGTGTTTAACCCTCTGATATATTTATAGAGAACAATCATATCTCCTCTCAGCCTTTACTTGGTTAGGCTAAACAGGCAGTGCTCGAGTCTCCTCTTATAAGGTAGGTTTTCCATTCCTCTCATCATCCTAGTAGCCCTTCATGCTAGTAGCACCTGTCCCAGTTTGAATTAATCTTTCTTAAACGTTGGAGACCAGAAGTGTACACACTGTTCCAGAGGAGGTTTTACCAGTGCTTTGTATAAAGACAGTAGCACCTCCCTGTGTCTACTGGAAATGCATCCTAGACTTTCCTCCAGTCTGATAGTTCACCTTTCTGTATGACCCATTGTAGTCCCCTCATTAACCACTTCCTTATCCACCTTTCAGTTTTCTCATTAATCCTCACCTACTGCGAATAGCTAATAATTTTTCATGTGGTACTGTATCAAGTGCCTTAGAGAAATCCAGGTAGATTAGATCTACTGCATTACCTTTGTCTAAAAATTGCAGATTCATTAAAAGCCCTTGCTATTCAGCTTGCAATTTCATGTGCCAGTTTCTTTAATATTCTTACATGGAGATTCTCCTGATTTGATCCCATTAACCTGTTGGAGTTTGACTTCCACCTCAGATGTGGTAATTTATGCTTCCCTATCCTTGTTTCCATTAGCCAGCCTACCACTACTACTAAGCTCCTCATTTCTCTTATTAAATGAATACTTTGCCTCAGTTTTTAGGTGTTGGGCCATGCTTAAAGATTAAAAAGAATTCCCCTCCTTTCCTTCGCACCCCCCATTGCCCCGGTGCTTAGTGGTTTTGCTTCTTCTTTCCTTGTTTTCTTTTTATTTATAAGACATAGAACCTTTTACTTTTGGTTTTAATTTTGTTTGCAGTGTCCAACTGTGCTTGGCTTTTGGCAGTTCTCAGTTTTTCCCTACACTTTCTGACCTCCAAGAGGTAGCTTTCCTTGCTGATCCTTTCCGTTTTCCATTCCTTGTAAGCGTTATGCCTTCTCAGTAAGCTATTTCAGCCAGCTACTTTGTCTCTTAAAGTTAGATAATGTTTTCTGTGAAATAAAAATGGGTGATGCTGGTTTCAACAGGGGCAGGATTGGGGCCTTAGTAGGTATCGCAAAAGAAAGCATAGCAGGCTCAAATATATACATAGCTACTAGTAGAAATGCATAGCAACAAATTCAGAGCTAGTTCTGTACATGAATCAATGCCAGACTGATGCTGATTCACTCAAATAACTAAAACTGCAAATAGCACTGTGTGTTAATAAAATACACTTAGTAGTAGCTCTGAGCTCAAAGTGAAATCTTGCAGCACTGTGTATCTGCACTTTAGCTCTTAGCTGATTTGGGTTGGCTTGAGATAAAATTGGAGGGAGAGACATAACTCTAAGATAACATCTTACTGATCTCATAGACTATATGGTGATGCAGGCAAAACCCTTTTAAAAATTTCATGTGTTTTTCTAAAGATTGTAGATTTTTGGTACTGTCTCCTCATGGAAATGGAATTTAGCTGTTAGCTGATTGGCACTTGAATTTAATTATACAATCAAATTGATAGTTGCTGGATTTATTTTTATCAGTCACTGGAAAGCGTATGATTTCTGTAAACTGTGAATTAATATGAAATTTGGAGAAAGAAGTAAAAATTATCCTCTTAATCTGCTTTTTGATAATATCATTCAATACTCCTGGCAACACTTCACTTCTGGAAGGGATTGTGAGGGTTTATGTACATTGGGGATTTTTGCACCAACATAGCTGGCTGGGTCTACACCCGAAACTTAGGTGGACCTAATAGTGTCGCTCAAGGTTGTGAAAAATATCACTCTGTATACCATAGTTAGGTTGATCCAGCCCCTACTGTAGATGTAGCTAGGTTGATGGAAGAATTCTTCTGTTGATGTAACGATTGCCTCTGGAGGGCGTCAATTTACTACCGCGATGGGAAAATCCTTTCCATTGCTGTAGCAAGTGTCTACACTACAGCGCTACAATAGTGTAGCAAGATTTCTGGCTCACGTAACGAGATGGACACCGAAGTGAGGAAAACAGCTGTTTATTGTCGACAGACTCAGCGGAATCTTTTCCAAAGGCTGAGCCCCGAATATACTGGGGCTTTACCTTATATACATTTAGGAGTACATGAATATTCATACATGATAATACTACTACATTCTATATAACATGATTGGGTTATACCTTAGATAAGAGAATTTCCATACATTGGGGTGTGTGAGAGGATGCGCAGTACGGTTTTCTTTGTCTGGGGTTTTGTTTTTCGAGTAACTTCTTAGAAATATATAGGAGTATGCGCAAAGTGGTTGTTTTTGTTCAAGGCTGTGGGCCTCCTTTAGCTTATCTTAGCCCTTGGGATGGACGCTGGTCCCTTGCTCATTGTGACACGGACTGATAATGGTATCTTATATTACTTAGAACAGGTTTCTTTCTTCTTTCTTGGAACGGGTTTGAAAAACAACTCGTGTGTTGGCTTGAGTGGAAAAATCCATAGGCCTTTGCTTGCCTCATAAGCTTTATATCCAACCAAATAAAGCCAGGGAAAAAGCTATATAATTTGTCTCACTAATACAGCCTGCCTCAATAGTGCTTGTAATGGAGATGTGCTGCAGTAGTGTGGAAGGTGACCTGCACTAGGGAGCTATATGGTGTAGCTAAACATAGGGTATAGATAGGCTGTGAGTTTCCTAGTATTTCAAGCCACACGCCTGCCAACCAATGTAATAATAACATCACAAAGTTCCAATATGAGTGTGGATTGATGATCCAGAAAGGGCTGTTTGTGGAGGGAAGGATCAAAAACGATTATTTCATGATGGCTTGCAGCTCCTCTTTGCAGAGGGTGAACAAATTTTGCCCAGCTGAAGGCTAAATTACTCAGAACTGGATAATTGCAACTACTTTGCCTGTGAAGTGCAATTTGCAGCTCTCTTTGTCCTCAGTGTTGAGGTGCAGCACCAAGAAGTCTACTGGTCCCAGCATGGAATTACTCTGCTTTGATCTGTATAACTTCTGCTCATATCAAGATAGAGCATTGCCTGCTGGGACCCAAAGTCTCCTGATGAGCCAACACCTCATTAATGAAAGCAACTAGAGTTTGCATTGTGAACTCCATCTGCATTTGACATGAAGCCTGCAGCTTGATCCCCTGCAGTAGTTTCTTGGCATATTCACACTGTGCTGTAATGGTTATTTTTGAAAATATACGGCCTGCTTGCCCTTAGGCTAGTATATTACACTGCTCATGTTTTCCAGGACAATGCTAATGGGTCATTGCCACACAGAATTCTTGTGGCCAAGTTATAAAAGGCAGTGTTCAACAAATCTTGTATGGGTGTTTAGATCTTTATTCAGAGTTTTTTCACATTGAATTCAGAGCAGTGAAGAATGTGGAAAGATGAATTTCCTTGGGTGCCTTGGAGAATGGAAGTAAGAGCTGGCTCGAGAGTTGTGAAATCCTAATGTCTGTTGGAGTTTAGTTTGCAGCACATTTGGTAGAATAGTTAGTGTTATGCAGAGGAAGTGCTGCAGACTGCACAGGGAGACGTCTAAACAGCTATGCAGTCTGTAAGCAAGTAGGCATTATCACTAATATTGCAATGTCCATTAATGCTTTACTCATGGGCCTTTTCCTGTACTGATAGAGGCAGCTAGAGTTGCTGGGGTGGGCTGGGCAAAGGCCACTAATTCTGTACTTAGAAGTTTCTGCCTCCACAGTAGCAACGCGTGGCAGTGTTTGAGCTCCAGTGTTATCAATAGCTATTTATTTCAGGAAATTCTAGCAGTTCTTCTCTCAGCTCTTTATCTGCCTATTGAGCTCTCCTTATCCCATTACCTCTATTGCTTTCCTACTGCTTCCTGCAGCATGAAGATCTGGAGCCAAAATCTAGAAGGTGCTGTGTGTAAGAAGTCCAGCCAGTTCAGCAAATCTTCATCCAAAGAGGGTATGGCTGAGCACACCAGCCATGCTATTTAGGAGCTTGTAATCCTCCTAACCTCCTTTGGCCTGTGCAATGTACCAAGTATGTGGGTAGTTCCCCAGTGTCCCTGCTGGAAGATACTCAAATGGAAGGGTACTTTAATTAAACTCTTCACCAAGGAGGTGATCATCTAAATACCCATAATATGTATTTCTGTGGAACCCCTGGATGTCACCTTAGTAAACAAAGTACTGACTCAGGGTCTGTACATATCCCAGTTCAGTTAACTGACGCACTGACAATTCTCCATACCAGCACATTGCCAAAACTGAATAACAGATCCTTATCAGACATGCTTCTTGTCATGGATAGCACTTTTTGCCCAACTGAGATTAAAAGTACACACTCTTGTGTCACTTCTCTGGGTTTTAAAATTCTGGATAATATTTTAATTACATATTTTCCCCCTGTGGAAACGATGCCTCCTGAAAAATGAACAGCATTATTCTTAACTGTAGGTCTCTTACCATTCAGTGTGTGGGTGATGATGAAACAACTTAATGGAGTTGAATGACATTTTTATCCCTAAGGCTGCTTAAGTCCTTGTTTAGCTTTAGGCATAACATGTTGTGCGAATTGAGCTATCCAACCAATTAATTATGTATGACTAATTTCACTAATAGATTGATAAAAAATGGAAATTACATGTGGTGGGTGGTGGTGTGGAGGTCTTCCAGTTTTGCTCAAAGTTCTTAATTTTGTTAGGCACATCTAAATAGAGAGTTCAAAAGTGCATATTGCCGAGGTTGATTTAAAATGTCTGGTTTTCTGCAGTTTAAATCAAGATGGAAACATTACAAAGAAGTTTTTCCCTGGTGGATTGCAAAGTTTTCAAGCTCACCGCAGTTTAGATAGATGGAGGCTGTGAAATGCCTAAACCGATAACATTTTTTTCCTTAGAGAACGTTGTTTCTGCATCAATATTTTATAGGCAAAACCAAGCCTCACTCACATGCAGTGAATATGCCAAGGTGCGAAAATATTTTAATAGTAAGTAGATTTGTTGAAAAATTTCATGGCCTTAAAGTGTTTCCCGTGTTGCATTAAAATAGGCTTTCTTATCAAGCATAATAATTACTAGTTAGCACTAAACAGCTTTTTACATCTTCCATGGCCTTTAGAGATGTGGGATAGTAGGTATTCTCCCCAATTGTGGGAAATTGTGTTAAGGTTAGGGTTAATACTTAGGGCTTTTTGGCTCCGTGTCCTGTGATTTCCCCCTTCCCTTTTTAAGCACTGTCATCCCCATAGGGTAACAAAGCATGTGTGACAGAATCTGAACAAAGAGGATTCACTCTCATCATAAGCATACTGAAGCTGGTATTTCTGCCCCACTGTATATCAGGCTGAATCTTTAGTGACTATCGACTAATTATAATTTATATAATTATAATATATAATTATAATGCATTATACTTACACAATTCTGGCAGCCTGAAAATGGCCTGTATTGTTGTTGGTAGGAGTAAGTTCCAGGATCTTCCTCATGATTCAGTATGTCTTCCATTTACACCTGTATGAACCTTTTGTTTTGTAGTATCAAGTCCTTGTTAGAAATCTAGATTTATAATCCAACTCCTTGTACAGCTAGCATCAAAACGGGTTTCTTCCACATTATTGCATTTCTACCTATATATCATTTACATTATATGTTCGCTTGCCAATATTCAGTTTTTCCATTTCCTTCCTCTACCCTGCCATTTCAAAGATCTCTCTATAATTCTTAGACAAAAAGCTACATTAAAATGAAGTTAAGGATCAGAATGTGTAAGAGTAATGAAAGGGTAAAACACATTACAGGGGTGTAACGTTCAGGGATGTTACAAAACCTTTCTGGTGACCTCAGCAGTGTTAAAGGAGGCTAACTTCCCACATACTTGGAATGTATGGGTAGTCAGATGTGCCAATATGTTGATGCAAGAGCATGTGAGGTTGCTATTAAACTTTACATTAGGTCATAAATTTGATAAAACTGAGGAACATTTTGCTTTTCCAATAGCTGTTGGAGATAGAAGCAAAAGCCTTCAGACATGCTGGAGGGTGTTATTGACAATATTGTAAGAAAAATTAAGGTTACAGAAATGCAGGAGTCTAACTACTGATTCCCCAGTTTTTATTATATTGGGTGGACACGTGTGTCCTGATGCAATCTTAACTATCACTAAATATAGTTTGTATTTGTTAATAAATAACTAGATTTGTTTAAACCTCAAACTCTCTCTCTTTGGATATGTCTTTTAAGATGTGGATACTTTTCTCATCTCCAGTGGCCTCAATTCTCAGACTGTTTTTGGCCAGCCTGAGATTTTATATTCAGGCAATTTAATTGCTATCATTGATGCAAGAAATAGAATTGCAAATTGGATGGAAACTCAGACTGTCACAATTACTTTACGCACCTTATAAATTACAGGCTTTTTTACGATCACACTGATATTATTAAAAGAAAACATCCACAAAGGAATTTCATTTTTCTGTGGTGAAATATTGTCAGTAATACTCAGTCTTAGAGCAGATCATTAGTTCTCTTAGCCTGAAGGTCACCACATATGTGCAGGAGGAAGGATTTATAGATTGTGGTCAGCTGGAATGAAGGAGCTGCTGTGGAAGGATAAATTCAGTGAAGCACGAAGTATGTTGTGTTCGGTGCAGTGCACACGATATTAACTGCAGCCCAGGAAGACTTAATCATGATGATTTGTTGTAATGAGCACTCTGTTCTAGCCTCATCTATCCTTACAGTGGCTCACTTTAGGAGCAGAACTAAATACTTGGCTAACGTGAGAAACTTTCTCGAACAGAAGGAGCTTCTGCATATTTTTATTTACAGGGCTGAAGCAAACAGGATCAGAATAGAAGAAACTGATCTTGCATGGAACAGAGCAGGATGCAACCCATTTCCTCTACTGGAGCACGTACTTTTCTCATTGTACTTTCCTGAGCATCTCATATAAGCCAAAGGGGTTAGTACATCCCCATAACTGTATCTTAAAACAGCTGCACAATAAGATGTTTTATAAATTAGCTGTAAAGATGAGGCCTGTCCAATCATATAGCATTGTAATTATGGTAATTTAAATCTAAATATACATATTGACACATTTCATTTTTAAGGGAATAATTAGCATTTCCAAGATTTCATAGTGTTTACCCTAAACTTACTCCAAACTGAACACTCAATGTGTGTTCCTTCCTTAAAACGCACATAGTTTAACTGCCCTTCTATAAAGGAACAAAAGCAGAATGATTTTGAGAGCAATTTAATTTCTGAACATTCTTATTTTTTCCTGCAATAATGGGAATATCCTGGATCTCAGCTGATTGATTTTATAAATTGCACCTTCTTAGGATGTTCTGGACAATGGTTTAATTCTTGCTCCCTGTAAAGCATATTTGCCTTGGATAGGTGGAAGCTTAGTGTTCCAGTTAAAGAACCATTTTATAATCTGTAATTTGGACAGGCTAGTTATAGGAACAGATGGTCACAAATGATACCCACTCACCTGTCACTGTGCTGAGGCTGAGAACAGCAGATTTAAAATATTGTACAAGTCTCTTTTTAATTAGGGATATAATGGAAGCGCTGAATATAGTTGGAGCCTCCTGGTTGGGAGAGGAGAAATGTAGGAAATATATTGAATGATTGCTTTTCCCCCTTTTTTTACTCTCTGTCTTCCTTCTCTTCGTGCAAAAACCAAACAAAACAACCCGAACTGTTTGAGCACTTCCTCTAAAAAAAAAAAAAAGTTGAGCCAGTAAAGAACATAGGATTTTTAAATGTAGCCAAGTGAGCAAATTGTACCAGAAACCAGGCAAAAAAAAGGAAGCCAAGTCTACATTATGTATTAATCACCTAGTCAGTCCTTCCATTGCTGTTTTCTATTTTTAGAAATACTATCATATCATTTTTGTCTTTAAACAACGACCATTAGTTCTGCAAAGACGAGCTTGGGTGGGACAGGGATAAAACAGCAGATTATCACTCTAAGCAGTATCTTTCTGAAAATGGAGATGGACTTCCTGTCCTTACCAGAGGCTCAAGTAAGTTTCTAAACGGCTACTTAGGAAACTCAACCAGGAGATGGTCATTTGTGATGGCCATTCTACAGGGAAATGGCTCTTGTTCTCCGAAAGAGTAGAATGTTGAGAGAGAATCCATTAAAACCGCAGCTATCCAGTCAGAGTGGTGAGATATATATTTTGGTACTAATGCAAATATTGTCAGGGAAGATTTGCTCCCAGATCAGTGTCTCTTCCTAAGGGAAAGGAGAGAGTAAACCAAGCATACTTTGTCCACAATATTTCTATTTTATTTGTTGGGATTAGAGAGGTACTGCACAGATTTTTACTACCCCTTTAGAAATAATAAAGGCCAGAGTATTCTGCATATAGAAATAGATTATTTGGTGTGCAGAATATTTTTCAGTGATAATTTTTCATTTATCATGTCACATTCCGATTACGTGGTGATGTGGGGCAAATGCATTTTTTAGGGACAGGACAACTGCAGAAGTGATAGCAATTCATTTATTTATTCTAGAATGAGCATCTGCTCCTGCTTTCTCTCTCTCAGTAACATTCTGAGAGAGATTATTTATCTCCCATTAGGCCAACTGTGTAAATTAATATATCTTCAAAACAAATAAAAACATCCCTTTTACTAGAAATAAATATGCGAGCTAAAAAGGAAGCATGTGGTCTGAGCAATGAAAAGCTCGGAAGGTCACACGTGTATGCTGGAAAGAAACAAGTCATAAGAACTAAAATTTTTCTAAAGCAAATGTTTCACTAGTATTCCTCACAAACTTAGTTTTGATATCATGTGGTTCTATATTTAGCAAATTTGCTTAAAGACTCATATGTTAAAGTTGATTTTTCTGGAGCAAGTTTCTGTCCTGGAAACAACACTCTATGCTATCATTGGCATCTCTGGGCTATGCAATATTTTCCATCCTTTCTCCTGGAGTATCTGCTGTTTTCCTTCACTAGGAATATTTAGACTTTTGGTTACTCACTCTGCTGTTGATTGTCTTTCTGGCCTTGCACAAGTCACTATAGCCCAAGTTTTTTTTTAAAGGTATTTATGCATTGCTGTGCATAGCGTTGCAATGCCTAACTGATTTAGAGATCTTAATCTCAATTTCTGAAGGGATTTAGGCACTTAGGAGCCTCAGTTTCCCATCTATATAAGATGGAGACTGGGATAGCATCAACATTGAAAAGTGCTTTTAGGTCCGTGGACCTTCAGTGGGACTTAAACACCTGCTTAACGACTTTGGGGGCAAAAAGGCACTGTAAAGTCATTGCTGCTTGCTAGAACACCCCAGAAAACACATTTTACAAAAGAACTTTGGGATAGGAATTAGTGTTTCCATTAATTTTTAGTAACACATTTGAAGTATAGAAGTTCTAGTTGTTGTTGTTTGGAATTACAGTGTAATTTATTCATAGCTGTGCTTTACTATGCCATTAATGGGTCCATCTTCAAGCTTGTGGAAACAAATAAAAGAAAATCTCAAGAATTCCTGTACTATGATTGGTCTAGTACTACTTTTCATTTGATAATCCTGTTTTAATTAAATAATGTAAATATTTAAGAATGTGATAACTGCATTTACCTCCTTGATTTTCATGGGCCTCTGTATTGGGTTTCAGAAAATCACAGAAGTTAGAGATAGACCTTCTTATTAGATAATTCAGTCCATTATCTCCTGGCTAAAACAGCACGAATATAAAGCAAGGCTGAAAATATTGATAACTTATGTACTGTATTATGGCTGGATTTGAACTGGGAAGTCTGTCATTTTTAATATGGTGCTCTGCTAGTTTAGGTAAAGTGGAAGCGAAAGATAAAATTTTCCAAAAGCGCTTAAGAGGCTTCTTAAATCACTTGAGTGTTTTTTAAAATTTTACTTAAGAACAATTGAGACATTTAATTATATGCAGTGTGGTAGCTATGTCGGTCCCAGGATATTAGACAGACAAGGTGGGTGACGTAATAGCTTTTATTGTACTAACCTCTGTTGGTGAAAAAGAGAAGCTTTTGAGCAACATAGAGCTCTTCCCCCAGGACTGGGAAAGGTGCTCAGGAGAAAGAGGACCTGAGGAAGAGCTCTGTGTAGCTGGAAAGCTTCCCTCTCTCACCAGTAGAAGTTGGTCTAATAGAAGATATACCTTACCCGCCGTGACACATTTAATTATAACAGATACTAAACAATCTTTAGATCACAGGCATGTTTGTAAATTCAACTGCTATGGTGATATTGTAACTATTTTAACATTGTTTTTTATAGCTGATGCTTTTTTCAAAGCTGCAGTGAGCCTTGTTTCTGAAGTGCCAAAGATGATCAATATCGATGGAAAGATGCGGCCCTCTGAACCATTCCTCCTGGAATTCCTCTGTAATTTCTTTTCCACTTTATTAATTGTTCCAGTAAGTAACATTAGTATGAATTGCAATGTGGAGCATTTAATCCTTAAGCTTGAGGTGGCTATTGATATTTTGGCTTGTCTCTTTACTATAGACCAGACCTTATTTTAAATTGAGTGTTTCTTGCATGTTTTATTATAAATACTGCGTCCATTAGTTATTTTTCAATTAAAATAAAAAATACTTGTGTTCTATATCAAGGCATACGAACAATAGTTTAAACACAGCGTCAAATTTACTTGAACACAGTCAGCCTAACTGAAACCTGTAATTGCATAACCGTATACCCCGCTCCTCAAAAGGCAAAATCCTGTGACCAGACTGCCTCAGTCAGACTGAGAGTGGAAGTGAATTTGAAAAAGAGACTGTTGAAATTGCTCTGCCAGAAACTCCCAGACATTCAGATATGGAGATAGCTCTGTTGAATGCCCAGCTGATCGCAACTGGGAGAGGAGAGGTTTTTCAGATAGCTAGGATCCAAAGTGTTTAAATGAGTACAGTTCAGTGTGAACCCCCTTGAATTGTGTCTGGAATTGAACAGTGAGCCCCTGGAATCTTTGATGCCTTGGTAAAATATGCTGTCTGCTCATAAAGGCGTGCTGCTGCATTCTGTGTCTGTCGTCTTAGTGGACTTCAGAGGTTGGTGTGTACAGTGATTTAACTGGGAAGTGACAAAGCCATGGATAATAGTGTCAGGGCCCACATCTGAATCAGTATAATTAAAGAAAAATAGCCGTTAACTGCTTAATCAGAGCAAGTGGATAGGGATGGGGGCAGGATGCACTTCATGCCTCATGAAACTCTAGAAATAAGGAGGAATCCAGAAGTACTCCTAGATGGTGAACGTCTTTGGGACAGGGTATGTGCACTTCATGGATATGGGAGAGGGGCCAGATGCTGACCCCGCCATGTTCTCTGGTTGTCTCCCCCAGTCAGCTGAAATAATCTTTTTTTCTGGACTACGGGCTTGTCTACACTTGAGATTATGCCAGCAAAGCTTTTCTTGCTCAGGGAGGTAAAAAACCGCACCCCTGAGCAACAAAAGCTTTGCTGGCATAAGTGCCAGTGTAGACAAGCCCTAAGTCTCAACCTGCTCGGCCTTATCCAGCCAGATGCCTGGGGAGATATGTCTTGATTCAATGTCAAGCATGCATCAAGCTGAGCGTCATCTCATATAGAGGATACTACATCCCAAACGATGTTTCTCTGACCCCCTGGTGGTGTCACATCCAATATGTACTGAGCCGGAGGAATGAGAATAGAGGCTGCTGCATCCTGCTTTAAAAGAGCCCACTGGGTGGATATGCAATTTCCCCATACCGCTGTGTTCAGTTTCTCTAAAAAGGCGGCTTGGTGCCACTTTAACCATTAATGATCTTCTTCACTCATGGACACAATACCTGCTTGCTTGAGTTATGCCAGCTATGAAGAATGAGAAACTAGGACCTCAGTGAGTGGAAGTTATCCTGAGCTGATAAGGGGTTCGTTCCCCAAAGCAGCTGCCAGTCCAGTCTGAATTTCCATCATCTGTTACCTTTGTTAGATGGTCCTGGATTTACTCATGAAGCTGGAGTGGGGAAAGATGGACATGAAAGGTTTTGCTTGCAGAAAGGCTTTTATAGTTATTGGTGGTGTTAGAGTCGTGTATTGACTCTTTAAGTTTAGAGTTCCCTCGTGGGTTCAAAACTGAATATTCATTACATTTGAAAGAAGGTCTCTGAAGAGAATCCTCGTTATTTTCCTAGTGCATGTCTGCACCCAGTACTCTCATGGCACTTTTTCTCTGCCTAAGAGACTTATAGAACATTCCTTATTAAGTAATAAAATGCCTTGAGGTATTATGAACATCAGTGAGTATAAAAAAGTAATTGAAAGGACCTTCTGTAGCGCAGTTAGAAATATCAGAAGAAAATAAAATGAGAACCAATTTGAGGAAAATGCAAATTAATATGGTATATCTGCATGTTGGATTATTTTTCCCTAGTGTACAGTAGAAAGGGGGAACCTGGAAAGCAGTAATACCTAATTTTGTCTATCCTGTTGGTTAAACACCTGTATTACTGAACCTTCACACTGAAATTAACAGACAGTGAATACGATTTATGCAGATGACTTAGTCTCCAGATTAATTTCATCCTGTTCTACATCTACCATTTTAAAGCCTAGTCAGCTGCTTAATAGTTGGAATTATGGTTGTAATATTGAATCTGTGCCATTAATTCCTTGGCACTGATAGTTCAGTGGTCCTGATGCAAAAAGCTGCTGAATTTTGCTTTAAAAAATCCTGCCTTCTGGTGCCAAAGGGTTAGTGAAAAACAAGTGTGTGTGTGTATATTAAGTCTTACATGATTCAGGAATTTTTAATGTACGCACAATTTGTAAACTTGTAAAGGTGTCTTATTTACCATGTGGCTTTGGCTGTTTAGGATTACTTGAAAACAGGATTAATTTTTTAACTTTAAATCTGTTGATTTATGGATTGCAGAGGGAAACAGGTTGGAAATTGTCAACATGTTCTCTTTTGTAATGCAAAAATTGTATGTGACAGCTTTAACTCAACTATAGAAATACCTTTTGCACATCCATTACCCTTTGTAGGCATAGTAAGTTATCTTCCCTTCTTCCGTGGTTTACAGGGTCTAGAATGAAATTAAAACACAAATCTATTCTCTCTCTTAACTCTTTCTGTTTTTAATATTAAACTTTAGTTTTAGATACTCATCTGTCTTAGGTACTGATGCAAAGTGACAGGGCCAAGGTTGCACAGGACATCCATGACATAGCAGGGATTTAAACATAGGTTTCCTGAACCCTAAACTAGTGCCTTAGCCACTGGATCATCCTTGTTCTCACCACAGAACAAAATAAAACCCATTTTGAAGACTGTCATCTCGGATAGGGTGCAAGGGTTGGTAGGTTGCCAGAAAAGACACTGTCGCTGAAGGACTGTTTCTGCTAAACATAATGTAGACTTAAAGAGCTCTGTGTAAGTTTGAAAGCTTGTCTCTGTCACCAACAGATGCTCATCCAATAAAAGCTATTACCTCACCCACCTTGTCTCTGTAATGTAGACCAACATATTTGTAGGGTCTGGATGTACAACAACAATGGGAAAACAATGCAGAGCTTTGATTTTTATTTACTAGTGTCTATTGTTATGAATTACTTTAACTTCTTGAGGCAGTATCGTTTTAAAGTGGGGCTAATAATGAGGGGCTCCCCTTAGGCATAATTTTTGTTATAAAGAAGACAGATTTTCACAAAACCTTACAGTTGCATTCCTTTCCAGGGTTTGACCCAGGTGCGTAAATGCAGATACATGAAATTTCCCTCTGAACATTAGCAGTTATTACTTGAAGATAAGAAACTATCTTAAATTAACGTTAAAGATCTAAAGATGACACACACACATAAGTGAGGAAATTCAGAAGTTCCATTTTTACTATGAAAATGATGGTGCTTTCAACACAGATAGAAACCAGGATAAAAAACCAATTTACTAAGCAAGTCTCCTTTGGGCCATACTATGAGGCAGACATTCCTTTATTTGGGTTAAACTTGGGCTTGGAGTGAAAACTCAGTAATGCAACCTTAAATGTGGACCATCTAGTACCACGTCTTGACTTTTCTGTTTTGATTTTGTTTTGTTTTTTTCCTTTCTCTTCCTTTTATTGTCTTTAATAAATAAATAAGTAAACAAACCTCTTCTCCTCCACCATGGAACAGGGTTTTTTCCTCCCACTTTTCCTGCTGCCCTCGTTCCTCCTTTCCACTCTCCCTCCCTCTCTGTCCACATGTGTAGCAATACCACAGGCTGCTGTCAGCCCTGCTGATTTCTTTGTTTGCTCACTCTGAGCAATGCATTGCCTGTGCTCTGCTGGAAGGCATAGTGTTTCCCTGCTGGAGCCATGCATTTGAGGCAGTTTGAGAGAGTGCATTGTCTTGAGTATGGAATGTGGGAGAGGAGTGACTAGCAAGCAGTGTGTTGTCCCTCCACTGTGCAGGTGCGGCATTGAAGAGAGGTAGCTTCAGATTTAGACTCTCACTTGGAAAAGTTGTTAGGAAGAAGCATGAAGTGCCCTGGCCTATGGCAGTAATTGGCGCTGATAAGGAGGGCAGGCCCCACCTTTAGATCTGCCTGTGCTGAAAGAGATTTCCAGTGAGAAGCAGGGATTCCAGGTTCATACATTGTCTCTGCTTCCATCCCCCAATGCCTCTGTCCTGTCCCTGAAGTCCTCTCCTCTCTACTCACTCCGTGGAGGAAACCTCCTGTTAGAATGTAGTTGTCCGAGAGGTGCTGGAATGTCACTGCCACATGCCAGCTCATCTTGAGCTCAGTGCAGTGTTGAAACTGCTCTTAAGAAGAATGGACTATTTCTAAAAGTTAGTGTGCTTACAATTATTTCTTTTAATATTAAAAGGCCATTGCCATTCTGTCGCTTTGGTGCCTTCTCAATGCAGGTTTTCTCCCAAGACTCATAATTATGTGAGTAATGTACTTGTTTTCGTAGTGTACTGAAAAAAGGGTTTAAAAAACCCAACCCATATAGCTAGACTGTGTAATTTTGGAAGTTCAGCTGTTAAGAAGTTGACAGCTAATTTTGTTTGCCTCCCCCACAGATTAGAAAGCAAAGGATTTCAAAGATTGTCTGCTGCGGCTGCCTAGACCAGGTTGATTAGTATGGGTCAAAAAGATGTTATAATTTTCTCTTAGAATGTGTTTTAAATGGGTTTGCTAGGAAGCACACTTCAGAAAAGTCACTGACAGCTTTAATTATATTGTCTTTTGCTGTCACAAAGTTGTTGCTGCATCTTAAAAACCAAAAACTTAAACCTCTCTCTGATAATTTGTCTGTCTCTTGGTTGTTCTGTAGGACCATCCAGAACAGGGGGTGTTGTTTCTGGTGCGAGGACTACTCAATGTGATTCAGGATTATACGTGGGAGGATAATAGTGATGACAAAGTCCGGATTTACACCAATGTTTTGCATCTGCTGTCTGCAATGACTCAGGAAACTTATATCTACCATGTAGACAAAGGTAAATTGTGATGATTCTTGTGGGTTCTAGGCTCTACAGCATTCCACATATACAGCTCCTCTATTCCATTGTATCAGTGATTTGCCAATGTAAATGCTAGCTGATTAAAATTGAATCAATAACCTGATACATGCGCAGGAAAATAATCCACTATCTGTGTACTACAATCTAGAGTGACCGTAAGAGATCATTTTGGTTGCTAAGCAGGTATCAAGGTCATATTTAAAATAAAACAATATTCCACAAAGAGCATTTATACTTAATTCACTTGTTTCAAGCTTTATCTGTGCAAATCCTGGGATTCCAAACTGGCTTTCCTCAATGGGCCACCTCAAACATTTGGTTGAGTCCTCCATGTATTTGTTTTTAAGCTATAAACTTAACCCAGGACATCTTCTCATTATGAAAGAAGGTTCTCTTAGCTGCCAGCATAAGAAGAATGTCTCCTGCACATTCCTGTCTAACTATTGTAGCTGCTGGAGGCGACTTTTGTTTTCCCTCCTCTTTTACTTTGAAGAGCCTCAGCGCTTTATCCTTGACCCTCTGCTCTTTTCTGTTTTTATTTTCCTGGGTCACCTCCTGGCTACCGTGGACATTACCTCTGTGCTTTTGTAACTCCACTCCATATCCCCTGGACTCACATTCTGATCCCTCTTATCTCCCATCTATTGGCCAGTCTTTGTTCTGTTGGTTTTGGAACTTTCTAATCCTATGCCTGAAAAGATCATATGCTGCTTTCTGGGTAAAAGTCAATTTTGTGCCTTGTTTTTAACTCTGCTAGTTCTGGAGTGAGCCTGTTGTAGAGTGAATTCTGCAAACTGCTGTAATAAAAGCTGTAGAAAGAAGTTGCTAAGATAGGCTTATTTATTTTGTTTTGTTTAAAGTCCAGATGTGAACTTGAGCTTAGCTGGGTATGTGTAGGTGAAGAATTTTGTTTTATGGACATTCTTTCCTACAACTTGAGGATTCAGTGCCAGCTCTTTGTGAAGGCTTTCTCTGCAGACTTCCTATACCTCCAGGGTTACTCCACTGTGGTAATGTGGAAATGGAAGAAGAAAATAATGATTTTTTTCCAATCTGCCACTTATTATTTGACAAAACACAGCATCAACCACCCAGTAGGAGCTGGTCACTTCTGTTAAACTTCCTACTCTCCCTCTACTGAGATAGTCTTCTGGATTCCATTCTATGGATTTTAGCTTTTTAACCTTTATGGTTTATCTTTTATTTTTGGAGATCACAGTGTGGGCTTAACTGTTTTGTTTTGTACTTTAAGAACTTAAAACGCATTAGAAAAATTAAATATTTCATGCAGTTAATCCTGATTAAATCTATGATATGTAGTGAAAGAGACAAAAAGGAGAAAGTGAGACAACTGGCCCATCCTTTTAAGATCAAAGCACAAGCTTATAAGAACAGCAATAATTTTTTATTTTCAAAGAAAAATTGTAGATGGGTGAATCAGCTTGAATAATTATACAAACTGTATAATTCTCTCCTACAGGGAATTGCAAAGTTAGTGCAATTCCCTGTAGGAGAGAACTTTTCAGATGAATTTCTGTCACAACTTTCAGGCTTTGTTAAAGCTGTTTGATTTACATGTATAGAGGGTCTTTTCTTTTTGTTTGAACTGTGAACATGGCTTAGGCTTGTCAACACTTTGACGCTAAGGAATTGTGCAGCAGAATCTAGCTTTTCATGATGTTTGCAGAGTTGCACCGAACATGAACTGAATGTAAACCAATGCAGTCGGTGGTGCTTTCCAGCCTGCAGACAAGCAGCCTGAAAGAATAGCTTGAAGAGATGTGAACTCACAAGGGTATCAGTGTGCTAACTCTGAAACCTAGTAATGGCATATTTAAATATTAGCATTAACTATTTGACTGCTGCTCACTTTAGCTTATCATGGAAATATCCAGTTAATGCACGGTAGCCATTGTTGAATGTACTGGTAAACACTGATGGGTGAAGAAATAGAGAGGCTAATTGCTTATCGCAGTTTGCTGAGTTATGGAATTAGAGGTTCACACCTTCCAGTCTTCCCAAAAGGAAGGAAGAAGAGAGGTTTCCTATTTGTATTTAAAACAACCTCCCCACTTCCGGTATATCCCATGTGTCAAAGCAACAACTGTCCTTTTCCTAACAATTAAAGTCCCTTTTTTGTCTCTAGCAGTTTCTACAGAATAGTTTTCAAAATCTGTGGCACGTTCAAAGTTGTAAATGTTGGTGATAGTAAAAAATGGTATTTGATATCAAAATCCGCAGCATCAAAGACTGGCTGGCTTCATGTATTTAAAGTAACCTTTGTTGACTTCTTTGCTGCTGCTACTGAATTTCCAGTTTTTGCAGATACGCAGGGCTGATGCTGAGAGATAAGGCTTAGATCATAATCTAAACAACCCAACAAATGAAACATCTATAGAAACATGGCAAACTGCTTTTGGTCAGCAAAGCAAAATAACGTGGCATCTGCCATATTGACTGACCGCAGACATTGTATGACAAAGGACTGAATCAAATCTCCTTGTTCTGTAGTCAGGTTTGTACACTAACTAGCACACTAACTTAGATTTCTAGTGTTCACTTTTTAATGCAGTAGCTGGGTGTACACATACGTACTGGAGCTAGCAGAACGGGGCCTTTCATTTGGGGCCTGCAGGCGTAACTGGTAAAATAGATATTTGCTGTGGAACAAAGGCCACAGATATTTAAAAAGGGTAACGTTTTTTGTATCACGTCTGCGGCTGAATAAAATGTTGGAACCCATGAGCTCTAAAATAATGTCACTTGGGTTGTTGCTCAGCATGTGTTTACTTTTGACTGCAATATTTTTTTTAAAACCTTTCCATTAATAACGGTTAAAAGGTTCTCTAGCACCAGTTGATTCTGGTGCGTCAGTAGTGGTGGTGCCTACAAAGCCATTCTGTTTATTCAAAGCTCTCATTTCTCACATTGTTTTGTCAGTATGCAAAAAAAGTAATTTCCAAAGAGTAATGAAAAAAAACCTTTTAAATAAATGTGTCCCCAGAGGGATGGGGTGACCTACCTCTCCCACTCCCTAATTTGTCTAGAGTATGCTTGTATTTGAAAATTCTTCATGTAATTTATTCTCTTTAAAATGGATGTTGCTTAAAGTGGCTAGGTGAAAGAAGGCTATGTGGTTATTATAAAGCAATATAGCCTTACTTTGAAATTTCCCACTATCTGAATTTAGTCAGGATTGCCTGTGACTTTCTGGTAATCAAGGTTTTACTTTAGAATACTATAACATTTTAAAGTGTATAATAAATATTAACCTGTTTGAAAATGTGGTGTAAGCAACATGCATATGTAATTCGAGAGTCCCCTGGATAGTTGCACATGCCATATTTCCTTATACTTACAGGATTAGGTTTCAGAGATACACAGGGAGCATCATCTAGAGGGGCTAAGCATTGAAGAAAAACATGTGTAACATGTCCCAATAACACATTTTGTAATAGTTAATGATCTACAAAATTGAGGTGAAAATGTCAATCAGCCAAATGTTTGTCCAGATTTTCAGTCTTGCATTCATATAGTAAGTTACAAACAAAAGGCATGGAACAGTTAGGTGAACATTTTAAATGTAGAGCATACAAGGTATGTGCTACAAAACGGGCACAAGTCTTTCGGTTTTGGCCACTTTTTCTGAATTCTTGTTCCATGAACCCTATTGCTCTAACAGAGACAAGTAACTCTTCTGCAGTTGTAAAGCGATATTGTATTATAAAAGGGCTCCAGGTATGTGGTTGCTGGTGTGGTGTAACAGTCTGTAGTTCTATGTGCTGGAGCTTGCATTGAATAAGGCATAAACTGTCCATCAGTTAATCAGTGCTGCTCCTGTTAAAGTCAATGGCAAAACTTACTCAACTTCAGTGGAAGCAAGGGATCTGGCTGTATGGAAGGTGTTTATGTTGTGGCTGTGTGTTGCTTTGTGTTTGCAGTGTGCAATTAAAATCTGCCAATGATAGTAAAAACACAGTTGTCTTTAGGAAAGATTTCATGTGCAGGTGGGGTCGTTTTACAGCTTTCAAAAACAATCTGTTATAAATATCCAGTGTTGTTTTGCAGCAAACACACTTAGATAATATCCAAATTAAACTCAGATTTATTTATGCTTGTCTCTGCAGTTGATTCCAATGATACCCTCTATGGTGGAGATTCCAAGTTCCTGACTGAAATTAACAAGCTGTGTGAGACAGTAATAGCTCAAATTTTGGACCATCTGAAGATCCTTGGGCAGGAGGAGGTATGACTTCTTGTCTTGTTACTATATAATGCAATACCAAATCACTTGCAGAGTTCAATAAGGGAGCCTTTCCAACTGACAGTGTAATATACTATGTTGCTGCTTTTGGAAAGCCCTGTGAACGTTTACAAAGCTGGAGAGGGTTGTATGGTTTTACTGTGACTTAAAAAAACCCCAAAACCCCTGACATCATGTATGCAACAGCGCTGGTGAAGAGATTCAGTGATATTTATAGTCCCACCATTTGCTGCTGTTCTCTTTAAGAAATGACATTTTAGCTGCATGCTGTGCATGGCCTGGACAGTCAGTTATACCAGACAGCATTGCTTTTTGCTAGGCAGTGGATGCTGCTCTCGTGCCAACTCGGGCTGCTGCTTTTCACAAGGTGTAATAAAGTCTCTTCAGCTCCCTTCTGTTCCCATTCCCTCCCAGTTGTCACTTCGCATCTCACCTAAACCAGTTTCCACTTTCTCCCCAGTCCCAATTGCCACCTCTCTCATCAGCCTAACCAGACTAGCCTGGAATAGGCTAATGGACAAAGGGAGAATAACCCATTAGTCTGTTCTGAGCTAAATACAGTGGAAGTTCCTTTGGTTTGTAAAGGCTCTGCATCCCAGAGGATGACTAAGAATGATTTGCTTAGTTGTAGGGAGTACTTTCACTTTTAACCCTATTCTGAATAATAGTTACACTAGTTAAAACAAAACAACAGCCCTTGTCGACTTAATGGGATTCCTTGATTTTTGGTGCATACAGTATGTGAGATCAAAAACAGCTCTATGGGCTCATCTGTTATGAGGCAATGTGACTAGCATTCTCCATGTTACTGAACTCATCACCTCTGTTTGAGAACAGACTATGCCCCTGGTAACATGTCTGTTTCTGACTTTCAATTCCCACAGAAGCAATTTGGTTTTTTTTAACCACCTCTATTAGACTATTGTCTCATGGCATATAGCCTGAAACACAGGGCTAAGTGAGCCTTTGATAGAAAGAGGATAGAGCTGAGGTCCTTCTCTTCTGTCATCACACTTGGCCACTCACCAAATAGTTTAGGTTTCTTTTTTTCTCCCCCTTCTGCTGGGATTACAATTTAGAAATTCTTCTAAAGAGAGAGAAACCCATAAGATTTGCCTCCAAGATTCATTAAGCAGCACACTCTTGAGAGCCCAGTCACGGCTGTTAGAATAGTATTTCCTCTGCCTTTGATATCATGTACTTCCTCATAAAACAACTGTAGAGCTTAGAAATTAACAAATCCCACATTTCTACAGCACCATATTCCAATGTACAGCATAAACTATGTATGTACAGTACCACAATGAAATGCAGCCATCTTTGGATGCAACAGCAAATCAGCACCTGGTAAAATTGGACAAGGACACCAAAGCAACTTCTGCTCATATAAATAGTGCCATGGGATCTTTTTAATGTGCTCACAGAACACATAGGACTGATTTTTTTAAGATACCCTCTGAAACACCAAACACAGTAAATTGTTTGTCCCTGTATTTACCTTGCAAAGACTCAGCCTGTCTTGCTGGGATTGGAACGTGTGTTTCCAGGAAGTCTAGCTTTAGAAATTTGGTATTTAGACTACTAAGGCCCGGTCTACACTTACCTTCCGGATTCGGCGGCAGTTGACGGGAGATACGCAAGTGACGTAAATCACTTGCGTATCTCCCGTTGACTTCACGGCGTCTCCTCCGCACGGCGGCCACACTGCACTGCATCGAAGGGAACAGCGTTCCCTTTGACACAGCACTATGCCACTTACCGGGGTGGTTTTCCTGCATTGCTTGCTGGATCGACTGAGCGGGTCTACACAGACCGCTCAGTCGATCCAGAGCAATCGATGTGACGGCGGCGAATTTGCCGCCGTCACTGTAGACCCAGACGAAGAGAATTCCTCTAGCTAATTCACGGATGCACAGGAGGCATTGTGGGCCAGTAGGTGGGGGGCACTGGACTGAGACTGAAGGGACATGAATTCTGATCCTAGCTCTGTTATTGGCAAACTGTGTGATCCTAGGCAAGTCACTTCACTTCTGTGCCTCACTTTCCCCATTTATGAGATGGGGAGATATTTCCCTTCCTTTACAAAGTGCTTTGAGACCTGTGGATGAAGATCACTATACAGTAACCAAGTCTTTTGCTCTCTTTTTTAAAATGTATTTTAAGGTAAGCTTCTTTGAAGCTGTAGGGGTGATGATTATTATTGAAGTAACATCCATCAGTTCTAAAGCAATACTTGGCAGAAAATCACCTCCGATTTTATTTTGATCACTTGGGTGTTGGTGACCTTTTATTATTTGTCTACTTGGCTGCTCATTTACATGAACAAGCCTCTGCTGATATTGGTTTTCCTTGGTTCATTTCATCTGAAACCCATAAAAGGGAATTGATTTTTGTACAACAAAATGATTTTACCAAATTGCAATTTGAATCGGATGTTAACACAGTATGCTTTTTCTTTCTTCCTATATTACTTTTAAAATATCTTTTTTTAAAGATCTGCTACTTTTGTGAGATTTTAGTGTTTGAACTGAAATGTACAGTCCCAAACTACCTATAAAAATACAAACTGTCTGTGGTCATAGGAGAGTGCACCTCACTATCCAGAGTTTTGCATTTCTGTTTCATTTTGGGTGGGCTGGAAGGTGTTTTTGTTGTTTTTTTCAGTGCAAGATTCTTATAATCCAACCTGCTGCAGTTGGACTGAGTGATGAACAATCAAATGTGTGCATGTTCCATGCAGAACCATTTGCTTTTGATCCAAAACCCAAGTGTTACAGTAGGTCTGCTGTAGCTCATTCTTGTCTTGTTACCCTCTCGTTAGGGTGTTTTCTGTTTCTGTATAGACATTTGACTATCTTGCAGTAAGTCTAAGAGAGGGAATGATGGAAATTGGTCCCTCCAAAGCCACTTGGTATTGGGCCATTCAACCAGAAAGGGTTGCTAGAGTGTGTTCTCTCCCACTTAAAAAAACTGAGCGTGGATTCACCATATGTTACATAACATATAGAGCACCAGATTAGTCAAAGTTCTCTGGAGCCAGTAGCTCTGTGCGCTGATGCAGTTTCATAGCCAGTGTTACATCATGGAGTGAGGTGGCCAGCATTGTGTCCAACCATCTTTGACTGACCTAACTTTGTGGATCAGGTATGCATTTTGCAGCTGGGTGGCCTTTCAGTGCAAAATTAAATGAGACTTGAACTCTCAGCCTTCTAGATTGTAGTCAAACTCCTTAACCACTCAGCCACAGAATCTCTTTACCAGCTTAGATCATGCATTTTTTATTTTAAAGATGCTAAAGATTTAACGCTCTTCCTGAAACAATTCTCTATCATTGCCATTCCAATATTGTTAGTAAAGCCTTGAAACACTAATGGCTTTCGTTAGCTCCTTGGAGCAGGGAGCATGCTTCCCCCACTGTTTGGAAAGTATCTGCAAGCTATAGGAGTTGCCAGAAACAAATACCTGCAATTCCGTTTATCCCGCAGTTTCAGTTACCAAAAGTCCAAACTTCATTCTGCTCTTCATTCAAATCATACATCTCAAAGACAAGGATTTCCTTTCAGTGAATTTACAATGCTTTCAGAGTTTCTAGCAACTTGGTTAGTCTACGACCAGTTAAGATTCTTCATTCCAACATCTCATCTTGCTTCCATAACCCAGAGACATTGAGTGGTCTTATGAGTACAATTGCGATATGTCTAGAAATGCAACTACTTTTTATTAAATGGTCAGTCTGAGAAATGTAGACACGCATCATTGTAGCTTGCAGTTATCTTGGACGACTGCTCAGTGGGAAGTGTCTTGTACTGCTCTTTAATAATGGCAAGAGTGGGAACCCACCTGATCTCTGCTGATAGGGACATCCCTAGCCAAGGGCCTTCAACAAAAGTGCTTCTGAGAGTATCACCTGGGCTCCATTATCCATGAACCCCAAATGGCCATAGAGAGACAAAGAGCTGAGATGCTCAGCTCTACTTTAATGAGGGCTTTAAAAATTAGGGCCAGAGTCTTGAAGTGGATCCTGAATCTGAGAGGTAGCGAATATCGGACTTGAAGCATGAGAGCACTATGTTCTCATCGGTCTGTCTAACCAGGAAAGCAAGCTCCTGCACGCTGAGTGCTGTTTCAAGGGCTGTAGCCACAAGAAAGGATTTAGTCATTTGGCCATCTGAAGAAGGAATTTCTGCCTGCCGCTGCTATTTCGGTGTGCAAGAGCAGTGATGAGTCCAAGAAGACCAGACCCTTAAGACTGTGTACTTACTACCTTAGTAAACAGGGAACTTGTGCTTACAACATTGGTGAGCTCAGGGCTGCTGCTGGTCATTGGTGCCTCTTCTCTTCCAGTCAACATCACCTCTTACTCAGGCTGAGCTTCAGTCAGTCGCCTTACATCCAGGAGCTTTCTTATCCCAGACAGGACAACTGTGGAATGGCCCTGTGGATTACAGTTCTGAGGGCTTGATGTTGCTTGCTTATTGTCTTCCCTAATGGATTAATGTATATGTGAAAAGGCCGCTGAAGGATTCTTGAGGAGAGGAGGAGCTGCCTATTGTGATCTCCTGAGAGGAAGGAGCACATCTTAATGTCTTGTTCCTCACAGCATGAAGTGCGAAGCGAGCAGATTTCAAAGGAAGGTTGGAGTGAATGCTGGGAAGTCGTCACTATCGCTAGCAGTGTTAAAATGCATAATAAGGCTGAAGCCAGGCAAGATCACATGTTTTTCCATCACGCCATATTAAATTAAGGTATTACTCTACTCTTTGCTGGAGGGGATGGGACATGAGGGACATAACTGGTCACACGTTCTGGGGTTGAGTAGTTCTTTCTTTATTCCAGTGTCATCTGTACTCTCAAAGATTATGAAAAATGCCCTGCCAAGTGGGTGCTCAGGGCTCTTTTTGGTGTGGGAGCTGTTCGTGTCATGATTTACATGACTGCCAAAAGTTTGATCCAGTCCTTTAAGTTTGCTGCCCATAAATACATCCTCGTGTGCTGGAACACCCGCCCCAATTCAGTCTTGGTTATGTCAGTGGAGTTGGCAGCGTGTTGATATGGATTTCTCACTCAGATTTGAGGTCAGTGCCATGTTACACACATATTCTTGTTGATCCTAATGCAGAGTCTCGCATGCCTCTCGTTTTTGTTCCTTTTTAAATAATGGCCTTTATTGCATCTTCATTGGAGCCTGTGCATCTCTTCTTTGAACTTCCAATGTATGATTGTATGCCCATCTCCTACGGCTGGGATGATTTAGTTGGAATTGCTCCTGCTTTGAGCAAGGGGTTGGACTAGCTGACCTCCTGAGGTCCCTCCCAACCTAATCTACAATATTTGCAACTGTGTGCTAACCTCAGAATACTGGGAACTGTGATGTACATCCCTTTCTTCTGACTCTGACTGTCCTGAATATCTTGCATCCTTTTTGAAGGAGTGTGTGTGTTTCATATTAGTTGAAATGTCATCAGGCTTTTTTAAATGTTAAATGGAGTGTGGGTATGTACACATGCATATATATTGCATAGAAATACAACGTGGTAGGGATATGGAGGGGAGAGACCTTTGACCACCTCTCCTGCACTCTGCTCAATAAGCTAGCTTCACTAGAATTATTTCTAATATAGTAAATCTGAAGGCACTTTCAAGCAGTTGCTCTGATTTTTGGATTCAAGCAATAACAACTATATATATATATATAAATTATATAAAAATATAATATTAACCTAAGGTGGAGGGGAAAAAATAATCATGAATAGTTCAAATGCTCTAAAGATTTCTAAAGTAGTTCTTAAAAACGTACAAGTACAAAATACATGGTGCGTGACAAAAAGGCCTGGCACCTCATAATTCTCCCATCTCAAATGAATACTGACATGTCACATCCTCATGTATTCTTTCTTTTATTTTTCTTTTGCCCAAAGGTGTTGGTCCTAGTGTAGTGACTGGCTATATCTCAGCTCTGATAGTTACTCTCGAATTACTCATGGTTTCCTGATAGTTTGCTAGATATGTTGTTGCGCTTCCTGTTAGAGTAGTGTTGCTGGGACAGACTGATGGACTGTGTCTCTGTATCCAGAGTTGGCTACATTTCAGCAATGGATGAAGTGATGCTTGAAGCTAAGGCTGTAAAGAGCTTTGGGGGCCACTGGAATGAAAGGTGCTGCAGTATATAAATGTAACTGGAAGCATTTTCTCCTTGACTGCTGCACATAACTCCCTTTAACACTCATGGGGATTTATATACTGATTGAGTGACCCATAATTTTTGTAATAAAAGTTTTTAAGAAAGGGAATTGCCATCTACATATTCCAAACATCACCTCAATATAAAAATGTAATTTATTGAAAAGTAGCCGCTTGTACTGCGATGACTTAAATTCAACAGTGTGATAATCAAATACGCTGATGCTACATGACCTTGCAAATTCAGTATCTTATTTGTCAGTTGTGTAAAAAATCCTCCTATGTATGTAGCAGCTGAACATGTTAATAAAGAACAGAATCTTTTTGTGCAGAGCTTACATTCTAAAGGCACTTATGAATAAAATACAGTGGCCCAAATAATACAGTGGCTTGTTGTCTTCATAGCTAGATGCTTCACTGACAATCACATTGTCCAAAGTTTTCTAAGGTAGTTTGGCATATGTTAGGTTTGGGAGAGCCTCCCAAACTTAGAGGCAGCAACAATAAAAGGCAGTCACAAATGGGAGAAAAATAGGTAAAATAGTAAAGGTCTGATCCTACATTTTACTAACATATTTGCTGGTACTTGTTCCCATGAGTAATCCCACTGACTTGAAAGGGTTGGAGTGTTTATAGGTTGGTCGCTAAATGCTCAGATGGTACTGCCACAAGTGTAGCTTCTTGACTTTGTGCCCTGCTGGAGGGGGATCTTCTCTTGTCCTTATTTAGCTGCAGGAAAAACATTGCTCGGTCCATGCCCTCTCCTTTTTGATTGCATGAATATGTAATTAGTTCTGCTGGCAGTGATAGGAAGCGTTAATTTACTTTCAGTGTCACAGCAATACTGTATACTGGCCACACAATTTACTGGTTGAATTTAGAGAGGGCTCAATGAAGTATGACATTTGTTAATTAATGTGGGGAGTTGCCCAAGCATGTGCACTTACTTCTAACTACTCTTCAATTGATTCAATTACTGTAGTAGATGAGGCTCTCTTTGCCTTTTAATCAACAGTCTCTTTTCCAAGTGAACCAAACACAAAGCACAGATCTAGAAAAGCAATGGTAAATAAATACCTCCTCTGAGACATGGCCTTTGATAATAGCAGTGCCTAGCAATACAGGCATAAGTAACAATACAAGTGCTGTCAGCATTTCCATTATGCAAGCCTGGTGCTGGTGATGAATTTGAGAATCTGTAGTGTAGCTGTGTAAAGTTGCTCAATAAGAGGCCTGATTTGCAAAGTTTATTGCAATTTGTTTTTAAACCTGTCAAGAGGTTTTTCCCCACTGCCTTCTGGGGCCAGGAAGCCCCTCTCCGTTTATTCTGTATTTACTTGGAGCAGACTTAGACCTAGAATCTCCTGTGCCTAATGGTGCATGAGACAAACCATTCTTCCTACTGCTGTCTGTCCAAAGCAAGACATGACTTCATCAAAAGTTGCTACCATGAGGGCAGTATCCTTTCCAATCATTCTCTAATAGGTCATTCTTTGTCCTCCATGCCTTCTCTTTCCTCTGGGTGGAATTCAATCTAAGACATACCTTGAGCGTCTGTCACTGCCTAGGCTGATGATAAAGCAGTCTCTAATTATTGAGTCCAGTCTGTTGACCTGTGCAGCACAATATTTTCTTATTGGTTACATGATCTCTCCAGTGAAGTCCCAAGATTCTTCTTACACAAGGCTGGTGAATGCATTGAGCTTCCTGTTGTGTATTTCCACCATCTGCCACGTTTCCAAGGTGAACAGTACTGTTGAGAGGACGATAGCATTTTACTGACTCATCTCCTCACTCCTCCAGATGTTTGATAGAAGGGAAATGATCTACTGTCCTTACCATTCTTGCCTTCACTTCCTTAGTGAGCTGGCCATTAGCAGATATTGTACTTCCAAGCTAGACAAAGTCACCAACTCTTTTGTTCTCTCCTCCATCAATCAGACCTCCACTGGCGTTGGCAGCATTCACTACTGTCTGGATACTGATACGGAGTCTCACTTTGCAGCTTCTGGCAGGAGAGTTCCAGAAGCAGCTGGGCCACAGTCTTGTAACGTATCTTACCTGCATCTGCCTCTCACTCCCCAAAACACAATTTGACTGCTCTTGCAACCACTAGTCAGCTGAGCATCAGGGCCAGTAGGTTTAGTGCATTGTTCCGGTGTTCCAAAGATCCTTTGTATTCCTCCCTCCCACCCTGACTATAGAAAATGGGAGAGAGGAAACCTCCTGGCCTTAAAAGACAGCAAGCAACTGTTAGGAGGACCTCTGTGAAGATAGTGCTGAAATGCCTGTGGAAGCTGCCACTAGGTGTGAGGAGCTAAAAGGGAGGTCAGGTTACATGAACATCACCCCAAATCTGCTGGAATCTTATAAATCGGAGCTAATATTCACAGTCCTAATAGGACCTTAAGGCCATCCTGATCTCAGTTAAGTTTAGGGTTTTAATAGAACCTTTCAAACGGCACTGCAAGTGACGTGGCAGAAGCAGTGCTCACATTCAGTACCGTGAGTATGCAGTAGAGGTGGTGGTTTCTAGCTACAACCATTCATGTATCCAGGACACAACATTACAAAACAAGTGTTATCCAAATAACAAATATCACAGGCTCTTTTTCAGGGGATAAGGCAACAAGCCATGTTTATTGTGAATACAGAAATTTCTTCATAGTATCAATGATGCAAATACCAAGAAAATAGAATCAACACTATAGCAATACCAATATTGTGCTTTACTTAATGAAATAGTATCAATAATGTAAACACTAGGAAAACAGTATTAACATTGTATCAATACCATAATTACAGAGATTCTTGTTAGTAATAGAATAGACTTTGTTGGCATGTTCCAGTTGGTATTTGCATTCACACTCATACACACTGATAGGCATACACAGATAGGGAGACAGACAAATATAAATGGGGTCTCACAGATGTTATAGTTACCAGCCTCTAGGTGCTCGTGGTAGTCACTGGCCAGGAGACTGTAGCACGAGGGTGAGGAGCAAGGTTCTGCCAATGTGCATTGGTACTCCTGGCTGGTGTGATGTTGTAGACCCGAACCTCCAGCCTTCATCTTTCTGTCCCATTTTATAGGAAGAGGACCCCATGTAACTCTATGGGTTTCGCACTGTCATGCTGCAACTGCATCTTTGGTGTGAGCCTTAGTCACCCACATTGTTGCAAGCCTGATCAGATTTTGTCCTTTGAAATGGGCTGGCTCCAAAGTCATTAGGGTGGGTCCCTCTTCAGCTGTTTGATCATCTTCACTCCTTTCTTCTTTCCTTCAAATGTTTTTAGGTGAGGCTGGTGTTTTCTTGTCTGTCTGACATCCCTTACTGAGATCAGTTGTTCAATTGCTCTCCCTGTCCGCACCCACCTCAATTGCTCAGCCATTCACATTTCAATCACTCAGTGCCAACTCCTAGCTGAAGAATTCACGTATTCATTTTGACAGTGTCTTTTACAATTAGATACAAACATTACATTGCACAGTGTGGCTTTTTGTACTTAAAATAGGAGTTTTACAAATATATATATATGTATTGGAAGCAGGTAAAATTAACAGATAAACTGGCCAGTGGACATAGTACATTTACAAACAATCTCAAAATTATACCAAGTACAGACAGATTTGAATTAATATTTAAAAGGGTAATGTATCAGGCTGAGGTGCCTCTTGGTAGAAAGAGGGGGGAGGGGTGGGGGAAAGGTTCTGTTCAGGGCCAACACAAGTACCAAGTCATTCAGCTAAACTGACATCTGATGTAGGAGCTGGTGTAACTTACACTACTTTTGAATGGGACTGAATGAGTAGATAGGGGTTTTTTTCTCTTTTCTATTTTGAGGACGAATGCATTGAGGACTAGCCCCCAAGTCCTTGCTGCCATTGATAATGCTAGGAATGTGTTACAGAGCATGTGTTAAACTGTTGGTAAAATTCTCTGGAGTGTCTATGTAATTAACAGGATGTCTATATTTGTGCTGATATATCAGACTGCCAGGATGACTGTAGAATGATTATTGTTGTTAATTGTAGACTCTGAAGCGCCAAAGCCAGCTGGCTCTCTACTTCTTTAATAGTATTTTAGCTCATGGAGATCTACGGAACAACAAACTAAACCAGCTTTCAGTCAATCTCTGGAACCTGGCGCAGAAACATGGCTTTGCTGACACCAAGACCATGGTAAGAATAACATGGACTGAGATGGTGTGTGCCATCTTCAGCATTAGTTTTAGGTGCCCTTCCTTTTACCCCTGCTTGTAGAAAGGGTCAGTTTATTAGATTTATTTCCTTACAACAAAAACATGTTCATTTAAATCAAATCAATTTTAAAATTGTTTTGAATTGAAAAATCACGTCTTGTGTATCTGAATACTAATAACACTGTCGATTTTGTGTGCGAGGGCACGTAACATAAATCCAACTTTGAATCAAAGCCTGCTCAAAACAGAAATACAGGGTAGCTTTTCACTTCTTGTGTCCCAGGCCCATGGCTGATAGAGGTCATAAGTAGACTGGAGTGTGATTTATATCCTTTTGCTATTACCAGTGGTACACTTTACAAAACCTGCACCCACTCTGGAACAATAGGCAGCATCTGTTTACAGGAGGCTGGATGCTGAATAGCCAACATTTTATATTTAGAATGCCTTGGTAACTTTCCCAGCATTTTTAGAAGTATGTCATTTATTTATTGGATGTAAGAGAACTGAAAATGCCAGTGCTAGGATAATTTTTTTCAGTACAAAATTCATTCAGAATGAAACTGCCTTCCTGGTTAGTGGAGAAGCAGCATGGCCCAGGCCTGAAAAATAACATTTGTAATACCTGGAAGGTCAGGAATATGTGGTGGTTATGCATGGATTGGACTGCAATACTGAAACCAAGTGAAAATCCTTTATTAAAACTTTCATATGGCTGTCAAGAAATTTGATTCAAGAAAAAGTACAAAGATTTGCATATCTCCTTCCCTGCAGGTGAAAACATTGGAATACGTCAAGAGGCAAAGCAAACAACCTGAAATGAGCCATTTTATAGAACTGGCATTAAGACTCCCTCTGCAGTCCAGGACCTGATGAATGTTACCCTTTCCAGAGTCATCTGTATGGAAGAGCATGTCACCAAATCCATAAAATAGAGGCTTTATGCTGGGCTTTTATTAGAATTAAATGTATTTTCATTTTAAGTTTCACTTAGAGTATGACAGATTGATTTAGACAAAGGTAAAGCTATTCTGACAAAGTGAACTGAATTTGGTTCCAGTGGTGTCATTAAACATTAGAATCGGATTTAAATGTTGAGATTCAGTAAAGTGTATCTTAAAATATTTCTGATGGGAAATAGCATTCCAGACCTGAATCTGACATGACTTTTAACAACATAGGAAGAAAATTATCCACATAAGCAAATTCAGGAGTCCCGTCCTCAAACTTAATTTCATTTAGGATACATTCTTTTCTCCTGTGTGCAAGCAATATATTGATGTAGCATCCTATTTCAAGATTAGCAGGAGTTCTAGATGAGAATTATGCCTGACTTCTTTGTAGACAGAGTTGTTTTCAATATTCAGGTGGCCAGTGTCAGTACAAGGGAAATATGGCTGAGATGTTACTGGTTTCTGGATTTCAGAAATTGTTTCTGTAATCCATTTTCACCAACATGTTTATGTATGCTTTCATTTAGTCTAAAAATATTGTGTAAAACAGAGGGAACCTCTAAATTTAATCTGGCAATCAAGGGGAAGTCTTCAGAAGAAAATGCAAATGTATTTAGAGTCCTATGTTTTCAATGCAAATGTTTAGTATTATCAAATAAAACCTGTTTCTGTGCAGTTTAGTTCATCTTCGTTTATTCCTCAGCACACTATCCACAGCCATCCTGTGATGATTAGTTACACTGGCTATTACACTGCTTAACAAATTCCACTCTGCCACTTCTAGCCCGTGCCAAGCAGCGAGGATGTAAAGTGGCTGCTATTGCCATATGGGCCCTACTTTTGGTTGAGGTTAGGCAATTTACTGAGTTAATCTCTACAATGATTAAAATATTCTAGACAAATTTTGAGTGTAAAGCTGTCTTTTGTTGAGTGAAAATTCGATTATTTGTGCTGTGGACCACTTTTTGTGAATGGAATTCTGTAATAAAATAGCTGCTGTGCTCTATGGCAGGTGTACTGTTGAATGTGTGTAAGGGGTTGTTTTCAAAATATTCTCTGTCATGTTGGGTCTGACGACTGCCTCTTTGATAAAAAACGTGTTATGCCCCAAAAACGCATTTAACTGGACAGCAGAAGTGCCAATCGGTTGATGATTGCTGCAGATCCAGTGAGTAGCATTTTAATACTTTTGAAGTGGGTGTATTAAGAAATGCAGGTGTCCATTTTTTGTGCACCATCATCACACATGCAGGGATTAAAGTGAATGCAGCTTAACTGCTATTTAAAAAAACCACAAAATAACTGACTATAGGCCAGTTGAAGTATGGCTGCTCTGGTTGCCAGGCAACTACTGATTTTTCGGCAACATATTGAGTGCATGGTAATTATATCAAAGAGTCCACTTGTCAATGGACACACGACTACACTATTTGCTGTTTGTAATTTAGTTGGGTATGTGCAGCTCGCAGTGGAGGATTAGGAATAAGTTTTCATCAGAGGCACTGAATGATATTGGATGCTTGTTCCGCAAGTGTAACATCATAAGTGTATCATAGCTATGCAATATGGAGTGGTGCATATATTTGCCTTTGTACGTTTCTTGTCTTTGCTCGTATGCTCTTAATTTGCAAAGTCAAGTCTGTGCAAAACAGAATTACAGGTGGTCAGTGGGAGAGGTATTGCTAATTTAGTAATTAAAAGTTTTTAAGAACTGACCTGATGGTGTGCAAGTGCTAAGCTATTTCAGTCCTCACGCATACAATGAAACGCGGGAGAGTGTGCCTACTCGCCCTACAGCTGCGTTGTCTTGGAGTGTTCCACCTATGGAGCAGTCCCTTTGGCAGTCTGGCCACTCCCTAGCTAAATGTCTGCTCTAATATGTTTAGTGGTATTGTTAATTGGTTTAGTGTGCCCCTGTAGGGGATAATGGGGATCATTTCTTGTTTGTAAAAGTGCAGTGTAGAAAATGCATGCAAGGACTTGAGTCCTGTGGTTGTGCGGCTCATATGGGTTTCTGTGATATATGGATGTGCACAGTGCCATGACCCTTTCACAGAAGGTAAAACACAAATGTCCCTGAAGAATGGAAACCCTGAAAAGCTCTGCAATCTATTTTATGATCAAACAGTTCACAAGTACAAGGCTTGTGAGCCTCAATTTTTCTTAACCAATAGCTTTCATTTAGAGTGCCTGGAGCATTTTACAGTTTCAAGGTTACTTAGTTTTGCAGTTGATTTAAGCCAGGTCCACAAACCCTGCATTTATATAACCTGATGATGACAGCAATGCAGTCTCCCAAAAAATATTAAGTGCTATTTTTCCTTGCTTCATGCCCTGATTTTCTCTTAGATGTTGAGAGAAAACACAGGAGATGACATTAGCGATCAGATTGTAACTAAGTTAATTGAATTAAGACCATGTGCTATGCCATAGCCTTGTGTAGGCTATATTATAGGGGGAAAGAAAAAGTTGTAGGAACACTGGATAACATTTATGAAGTGAGGATGGTGCTTCAGCTTGTCACACAGTTACCATAACCCAGGGTGCACTGCTGCTGTTACCATGTTGTAACTTAACTGTAAAGAATGTCAAATGCACAAGCATGGTAGATGGTGAAATAAATGGCATTATTGCATCAATTTGTACATTGAACTATATGGACCCATATGTTTCCTCACTAGCCATGTAAGATTGTCACCATATTGTTCAATATCATACTTGTTTTTCAGGACCCAGATAGGCATACGGTGACAGACAAGATACCTTTGCTAAATATAAACACCTAATCAGAAAATAAATGAACACACCCAATCTCATTAAAAATCACTGGCTTACTTTCAAAGCATTTCAATGAGGGGAGGAAGGTCACTTCCTACTCATCAGGTGGCTTTACTCTCACTTTACAGGAGGTACCTAAAAAGCCAGTGGAGAACTCCTGAGGTTTATTTTGTACACACAGACCAGACTTTGCCAAGAGACTTGCCCTCTCAAGGAGGTACAGAAGAGCAAGCTAACACTGTTTCAGAGCAATGGCAGGAGAAGCAGAGGAGGAAGGCCTAGCAAATGGGAAATCCTGGCTGGACATTGTCCTGCCTGTCAGTGAGCAATGAGAAACAACTGAGCATCTGCACTTGAACAACAAAACAAATCAGCCAGTAATTGGGGAAAATAACAGGCCATTTTCCTTCTAAACTGAACCATATTGCTGTGGAAATGCTGGATCCAGGAAATAACCACACTGCCATTTTTACAGTCCTTTCAGAGCTATGCTAACACTTATGGAGACCATCTGCTCCCCGGCCCTGTATCCCAATAACAAGTGGCAGGACACAGTGAAAATATTAAACCAGTTACGTGACACACCGCTTTTCAGCATTTCAAGGAGACAATACCATCCCCACTGATTTGGACTCTCTGGAGTTCCAAATATGCATAGATTGCATAAATATAAAATTGCATTTATACAGTTCCTGCTCTCTTGTACAGAGCCAGTGAAATGACTGTGTAACATTAGACACAGGAGTTAATCCAAAGGCTAAGAAACAAGAATTTCATTCATGCAGGTTGTATGGTTCTGAGAAACAGTACTCATTAAAAGTTACTATCTATGTTTAACTGCTACATAGAAATTATAACCAAGATTCAGCTATACAGCTACCATACAGAGATGGTCACTAACTGGGTTTTTGGTGTTTGAAATAAAATGTTGCTTGTGCGACCTTGGGAAGTGAAACTGATTTGGCTTGTGGCATTTTAGAAAAGACAAAAAATACTGACCATTAAAAAAAAAAAAAGCCCATGAGATTTGCAAACAAAAAGTAGCCCATTGATCAAATTTTAGACTTACCTATAATGTCTCTTTCAGTGCTAACAGCCATCATCTGGCACCAAACTAGCAGAAAAATGTAAGAAGATTTTACATAAACTGTAGACAGCAAAGGGATCAGTTTGTTGCCCAGGAGTCACTAAAATGTATTAAAGGGTTTTACACAATCTGCATTCTTAAGAGTCTAAATAAATATTTACAAGATTTAAACTGCCAGAGGCTACAGCTGCAAGTCTCAAATCTTTGCTGAAGGAGATTTTCTCCTCACTTGTAAATAACATACTAGCAGATCTTCAAGATACATTGGAATTTGTCATTTAGCTCAGGTTAGAACACAGTCCAATGTGCACCGAGATTCCTCGTCACAACCTCACGTGCTGTTAAGTGGCAACCTGGGTGCTGAACTTGCAGTTTCATTCCAAGAAAAAAATGTAGAAAGCAAGTCAATGGTTTTTCATCCTGTCATATTGCTGCGACGAACTTTAGTCGTCAAATTTAACAGATCTAGAAGCATATATGTCTACGTGCACTTTTTTGTTGGCAATAGGCTGGAATCCAAGGCCAATTCCTCTGTGTTGCTTCAAGTTTATTGCTTTCTCAAACTCCATTTGCAGGGTCTGCTTTAACGTTTCCTCACCTTTCCTGTTTAGAGCCATGTTTGGTTTTTCTGTGATTGTTGGCGGATCTTGGGTTGAGGCAGAACCCTTCTTAAAGCCACCCATGAGTTTAAGGAACTTTGTTTTTTGGTCTGAACTCTCAAAAGTAGCCGTGCTCCACTGGCCAAACTTTCTATCCTGCTGAATAAAACAAAATGATTAGGTAAAACGTGCTAAAACTTTATCATTCATAAACTCACAGGATCACAACGTTAAATGACACCAGCATTAAGTACGGCAGTCACCAGTGGCTCTAAAGATTGTGGCAAAGTCATCAAAACTGTAGTGGGGCCACAGCACGCCTGGGGGCTGAGCTAAGCAGAGGGGAGGAGAAACTGTTCTCTTCCTATGGCTGCATCCCACCTCCCAGCCTGCTCCACGCTCTACTTCAGAGAAGCGCATGGTAAGGAACTGGCTGCATTAAACCTTTGTAAGCATCTGATGCTCAGAAGCCTCCTTGCCATCTGAGAAGTAGAACTTCTCTGGAGCAGGGTGAGGTGGAGGTTTGAAGGGTGTAACCCTCAGCAGCCAAGTGCATTACCCACCATCCAACAACGCCATGAACCCAATCCCACTGGCTTTTGCAGCCATTAAAATCTACAACAGTCTTGGGGAGACATTTTAAGCATCTTTGAACAAGGCATGTACATTGCCTAAAGAGGCGATAGGAACTGCATGAAAAGATACTGATGGACAACATCTATCTACTATATTTCTTTTAAAAACTGTTCAGTATTTTGAAAGGTGAGTTTTAAATCCTTTCTCCAGCTAACCTCGAGGCAGGCTTGAGTGGTTTCATCTTTCTGGCATAGCCGATCATTAACATCTTCAGTTAATGAAGTAGCATAGAGGGGCTTTGCTGCTGCTCTAGCATTCAGCAATACTGAGGACAAATGTAGGCCTCCACCGAGCAGCCTCAATCCCACACAGCACTGTGCATGACCTGGCCCATGATGAGCTAAAGGAGGAAGAAACAGAAGGTGCAACGAAACATGAAAACAGCTGGGCATCTGTAGGTGCTCAGGACCAATTCCTGAGTCCTTCCTACTGTTTGCGATTTAGTCCGTCACAGATTATTCAAATTATTGCTACCATGTTTTGCACAATTACAACCCCTGCCCACTGTTTTCAGAACTTCAGTACAGAGGAAGAAAAGCTATAGCCTAAATTTAGGCTTTGTCTAGTATTAAGTGCCTCAACTACATAAATTTCTTCCCCTACTAGTTAATTATATTGCATAGGCACAACATTAAAAACATACACACAACCCACAGAACTATTGGCAACTCACATACTTTGTTGTTCTTTAGCTCTCACCTTCCATGCTTCAGCTGCTAACAAAGGCAAGAGGAAAGGAGATCTGCTCCGGTGGTAGAAGCATTCAAAGGTGTTAAACAATGGAGATTGTATCAGCCAGAGTCATCTCCTTTATATTTATTTAAGCCGTACATAGCTCACTCTTCCCAGCTGCAATTTTTCTGTGTGCCAGACTCGACTATTTTGGGGATACACATAGGCCAAATCTGATCTGGGATTGCCCTGGTGTAAAAGCACAATTCAACCCTTTGTATTTATTGACATTACAGGTTACATCAACAGCAAATGCATTCACCTTCATATTTAAGAACACTATTATCTGTAAGTCTCTTTACAAAGTTCCTAAAGGGAGGCCTAGAGTCTCACTGTCATTGTTAACTCCCATTTCTGGCATGACTGACACTCACTCCAGCTTTCCTCTTTGAAAGTGGGGATGACGCTTATAGTGGAACTAACATGCTAGCTGACTACTGATTTGGCATTGGAAGTGCTGGTTAAACTAAGGGAAAATCTGAATTCAAAATGCAGCTTATGTGAATGTCTTCAATCCATCCAATTCAATACTTAGAGCTCATCTGAAACCACCGTCTTCAACAAAATAGCCAAGATGATCCACAGCACACTATACACACTGCAACGTTGGCAGTAAGCTGTGGAGGGTTTTTTGTAAATTATACACAGACAATGGGTGTAGAGTATTTAATTCAGCATAGACTAGTATGTCTGCTTTTAAAAGCAGTCCTACGTTAGTGAGGAGTTTCACTTTGAATAGGATATAAACATCACCATTTCTATTTCAGCTTTTGTAGCAGCATTCAGTTTTGTCATACAGCCAGGGGTGCTGGAGCTAGGGGTTCTGAGTGCGCGGTAGCACTCCGAGGCTTGAAGTGGTTTCCATCACATACAGGGTTTAGAGTTTTGTGCAATGGCTTTCAGCATCCCCACTATAAAAATTGTTCCAACACCAATACATACAGTTGTAAGTCAGTATCTGTGACACAAACATTCTCTCTGTGGGATGGAGGATATATATCAGCACAGATGCAGAAATAATTACAGCTTTTCAAACCCTGTAATTTTTTAAGCTAACTGCTGGCAATTACTGCACATCACTTTTACTGCAGCGTTTCCAGCTTGCTTTTTGTGAAGCTCACTAATTAGTCTTCATAGCTCCTATTCTTCTACGTGCTAATAAGCACTGATAGATTGGCATCAAAGGACTGGGATTCCCTGCCAAAATGTCATTTTCTGATTGACTTCAGAGCCATTTAGATAGTTTCAAAGCATACCTTAAAATAAAAGCAGGGAGTTCACTTCCCAATCTCCCCCACCATGCAAAAATGTACATGTATTTTTATAGATTTCTGCCATTTGTTTCATGTACATTCATATTTTACTGGAAGTGTGGCAGTTTTCTGATGCAACTCAAAGACAGCAGAGATAATCTGGGATACTAATAAGGCGCCCTCCCGTTTCTGAATCCCACTACCTCTGCTAAAGGTCAGCAATTACAGCAGCTGACAGATGTTCCACTCTCAATCTGCCAGGAAGCAGAAGATGCAAAGACAAGGAACCCAGACAAGCTCTATGACTGATGGGGGTAGAGGACATATGCACTACATTTTCTTATTTCCCTTTCTGCCTTCCCACACACTTGAGTTGAAGTACCAGTTTACATTATTTGTTTATAGGAGAGAGCAGGTTTTTCAAATGGATTTGTCAGTTTTTCCATTCCCTCCCTCCACTTCCTTCCCAGAAGTACTTCTGCACCTTGACATGAACAGCAAGCACCTATTTGTGAATGACCATCTTAAAATAAAATGGCTGGATTAGATGCTGCTCAGTAATTTGGCACTAGCTCCCTGCTCTCCATTTCCACCAGAGCAAACTATGTGCTAATTCTAACCCCAGTGACAGCTACATGCATGGGTTACTGTTATTTGTATTCCCCAATAAATAGAAAGTGATTTTGTAGCAAATTCATTTTGGCTAATTCTCCAGGAGGAGCAGGGAAAATGCCACTTTTCAGGACTAATGATGGGAATTAGAGCTCTGTACAATCCCCACTGCTGTTGGAGTTGGCAAGTCTGCTCCCAGTGTCTCTTGGGATTGAACTAATTTGTTCTGTAGTATGACCTCAAATTTGCAATCAGAAAAGAGGGTTGTGCGCCAAGTGGAGTACATGACTAGCATACAGAGAAAGACGAAGTGCATTTTCAAGAGAGTTGCTTTGGACACATTCTTGCATCAGATCAAGCTCTAGGTTCATACGTACAAATTCCACTTTGTTTCTGAAAACCTTTGTTTTGCCAGATTCTCTATCAATCTCTTCTTGCAGAGCTTGCCGTCTAACCTAAAAGGAAGAAAAATAAAACACACAAGATACTGGTTTGTGGGTGAAATTTTGGCTAACTGAATTCACAACATAAGAATGAGATGACAAGAAAAGGTAACTGGTCAAAAACCTGCCTTGCAACTTAATTAAAAGTTAGCATTCTAGCTTTCACATGCTTGATTTCACAAGGTAAAGCCATTCTTTATTTCCACCATTAGCATTTCTTACAAATAACTGCAAAACAGTAACTCTGGTACTTATCAGACTTATTAATCCTTCCACCTGGGACTGAATTTTCTTGGCACAAAGTCCATTGGTAACAAAAACACAACCTACCAGCACTGATGAGGTATGGACAAGTAAGCATTAAATCTGATCAGCTACTTCAAACCCTTTGGCATCCACTGCAGTGGCATTGCTCTAGATTTTACCCTTTAGTGCGTGGCCCATGGAAAGTACAGCATACTCCATTTAGTAAGTAGTACTCTCTCGCATGTGTGCATACAATAATCATCAATGCAGTTCTTACCTGCACACACCATGTCCACCTTCACGTGGCTTGCTAGATCCAGACACACCTACTATTAGAATATTTGACTTTACACAAAGCTACACAATTTACAGAAATGAGACTGTACCTTGTCTATATTTATTTCATCACAGTTTCCTTTCCTTTCCTCTACAATGGTTACATCATCCGTGCATTCCTGCAAACAAAGAAATAAACCTGAATGTAAGTATGAATATTACTCACTTTAACTACAATTTACATAGTGATAGTCACAAGTCTGAGAACATTGTCTCATAGTACATAGACAGTACGGTGTTACAAAATCAGGTAAATGGAAACAATCACATTCTAAACTGAAAGTGATAGCTGAGATTTCCATCAATAGAGAGATAAATCTGCCAAAGCTTTGCACAACAGAACCCTGCTTTTTAAAGAGAGTCTCAGGGACACCTGAAAACCTTGTAAAAGAGGGACTTGTAAAGAGATGGGGAACATACAATAATCTGTTGTGCAGAAGAAGGGGACACAGAAGCATTTCACATTAAATAGTTTGGTAAAAATCAGTTACCATATTTTGAATGTGCATATAAGTTGTACGTAGCCCACTCTTTCCAGATGCAATTTGTGTGTCCCCCAGACTCTATAGAGTTTCTGCTGGAGGCCTAGGACTCTCAATATTACTCCTGTTTTCTATTTCTGTCATGACTGACATACCGGTTTTCCACTTTGAAAGTGGGGATTACTGGGCCAACTTCTTCTGTTAGTGAGAGACACAAGCTCATCTTGGGACCGACACAGCTACAACTATATTGCATGCATTAAAAATGCCAGCATTTTTGGCATTCATGGTAACTATTGCTACCGTAGTTATTTCCTGTTGAAAGTGTACAGAAAAACTATGGGTACCTCTGGGACCTATTCTACTCCCACTGATACCAACAGCAAAACACATTCAAGTAGAACAGGATTGGACTCTCCTGGTAACCACTGGCATATGCTCTCTTACACACATGCCCACTTATGCATTCATTTGGCCGGCAGTGTGGAACACTCCAGTGTTTTAAAGGTAAGTACAGTCAGACCTCAAAAGGAGTGAGCAGTAGGGATGGCTTGACTCCCTACAAGAAATTTGGATTTTAGAAGCTCTGAGTTTCAGCCTTTATTTCTAGACCACAATGAAGAAGCTGGAACATCCTCTACATATCAAGGTCCTTTCTTCCAAAGTGGTGGTTCATACCACTCATGCAAACACTGTGTATATGAGCTAACATTAATAAGGACTTGCTGTCAATCAAGCCAAATTTGTTATAAGTAACTACATTCAGGGAGACAAATGTGAATCTTAGCTACAACTTGGGTACTGCTGTATATAGTCTTCAAAAAACTTGCTACAGGGCTTGCATGAACAAGCAAAGCAAAGCAATGGCTTTTCTGAGATGCAGTGATGTGTGACATGCATTAGGGATTAGAAAATGGTCCAGAACTGTGATGCAATCAAACAGGGGACCAGCACTACCACCATCTATTACAGCAGTGCAACAATAACCAAATTTCTTCAGACCAGCACTACCTGACTTCTAAACTTTCCAAGGAATTTCTTCAGGGTAGTTTATTAATTTACTATTCATGTTCAGTCCTCTGTGAAAGCCAAAACATGCATTTCCCCTCCCCCATTGCATCAGTTGCTTGGAAGGCACTTTGCTGCACTTCATTGTCCAGTAACAATATGCAACTGCCTTTGTCACTGTAAAGCTTATCTTGCCTGCACATGTGTGAGCAGCTGCAAAAATCCAAATAATGTTTAACCATCTCAACAGGACAATTCCAATTTAATTAGAAAATTTATCCTGGCAATAAAACCATCTTGTCCTTTGAAAGGTCAAAAGGAAAAACCTAATAAAGAAGGCTACAGCCCCAGATGTCTTACTCACATGATAAATGTACATGACCCCACAAACATGTAACCTTGAGACCAAAAAGAGCCCATTTCCATGACGTCATGTAAGCTGAAGACTCCACTTGTACGAGGTAATCTACATATGATTGAAAGTACTGGACCTTGGAAGGCTCTGCACGTTTCCGCAGGACACATATCACTGTAGTGAAGACACACCAAAGCGGAGTACCCCAGATTTACTAACATGCTTTGTCTCAGAAGTGAGTTAATTGGAGACGGTGTCTAAAGGACCAAGAAACCTGCAAAGCCCATCATGAACCTAACATGACATAATGTATGTAAAGCTCTTGTAGAGCCTTTAATAAGAGGCTCTGTGGAAGTGCAGAGTATCATATAGTAACACTGTCATCTAGGGTCTGAGTTTTAGAGGTGCTGCACACATGCAGCTCCTGTGGACTTCAAATGGAGATATAGGACCTGAGCCCCTATAACTTTAAAAGGTAAGGAGAGAAAGTGATAAAATGATTGTATAAATGGTAACTCGCTATCGTTACATAGAGTTGAACATTTTGAAAAACTTCAGAGAAAAAAATTTTCATTTGAAAATGCTTCATTGGAGGATTGTTTTACAAGTATATCAAATAAGTGTTTCTATTCATCCTAGCCCTCATCTTATGAGCAAGATAATTTCTCCATGTACATTCCATCCCACAGCCAGTTCATTTGGCCATTAAATGCACCACAGAGTGTAACAATTTTAAGAATCCCTAATGGGATTTCCATTGTTGCAACCATTAGTATAGGCAGCTCCTCCAGTGGTGGCAATAATAGGAGAACCTTAAGGGGAAAAAAGATCTAGCAGAGACAAGGTGCTGATGGATCCTAGCATTGTCACTTCACGTAGACACAGGTCTAGATGGCCTGATGATAAAAAACACTGGCACGCCAGTCTACACTAGAGCTGCTACTATTACTATCATGAGATCAACAGCGGAAGGAATATGAGAAAGTTCAGAGCATAGACACAGCTTTTTGGTTTTGTGTTGACTCCTGAGGGTGGTGCCATAAGTAACTGATGCACTTTACATGTTTGTAATTAAAGCACTAAGCGGCTCTAGCAACAGGCATTAAAACAATAAAATACTTCTCTGCCTCTCGTTGTGCAGCTTAGATCATTTAACTCTGCTCAGGCAGGCTGTTCCTTACAGTTTGACCCCATACCTGACTGCAGCCCCAATGACCTAAATAGGGCCCTGCACAGTCCATCCATGCAGAACAGCTTACAAAATTGGACTCTTCACGTGGCCATAAACAGTTCTGAGCACCTCAGTAGGAAGATAGACAAATGATTATATTTAGTGCTTACCATTGCTTCGTTTTTGTTTTTTTCTATTTTTACTGTGATCTTTTTCTTCTTTTTCAATGTTGGCTCTTCAACAGAGTTCTGCGGTCCCTGTTTCTTTCTTTTCTTATCCTTATTGTCACAGTGCACATTATTATTTTCATGAAGTCCCTCATCTACATTGTCCACTGTGAGGTCTTCCATTGGTTTGGATTTCCTTTTCCTGTTCTTTCTATTACTTTTTACTGGTGTGATCTTTTCACCTTCAGATACTTCCCCATCTTCATCCAAAAGGTTTAAAGACTCAGTAACTTCCTCCTCTTCCTTCTGAATCTTTCTCTTTTTCTTCTTGGTTACTTCACTGTCATCTTCAGAATTCTCTCTTTGTTTTTTACCAGCAAGTGCTTTTTCCTGGCACCTGGCTTCTTTTTTTCTTGGAAGGGGTTTATTAGAAACTTTATGACTTTGGTCAGGATTATCCTCGCATATTAAGGAGGAAATATCTTTGCTTTTCTTCTTCTTCTTCTTCTTGGTTACTTCTCTGTTGCTTTCAGAGTTCTGGACAATGTTCTCTTTTTGTTTCTTACTTATGAATGTATTTTCCTGGGAATTAGTTTCTTGATTTTTTCTGAAGTCTCTTGTTGAAAGGTTCTCATCAGAAACTTTATGATTGTTGTCCTCATTACCCGCCAGGGATAAAGAGTCATGTTTGTCTTTCTTTTTCTTCTTCTTCTTCATTATATCAGAGTTCTGGACAATATTCTTTCTGTGTTTTTTAGCAGCAAAAGCATTTTCCTGTAAAGTGGTTTTATTTTGTTTAATATTTTTATTAGAAACTTCATGATCACTGTCTTGAATTTCCATCAGAGCTAAGGAAGAAACGTGTCTCTCTTTCTTTTTCTTCTTCTTCTTCTTCTTGAATACTACATTGTCACTTTCAGAGTTCTGAGCAACATTCTCTCTGTGTTTTACACCAGTGACTGTATTTTCCTGAGAATGAGTTTTGGGGTTTTTGGGAAGGTCTTGATCACTGTCCTGATTATTCTCCAATGTTAACAAGGAAAGACTTTGGCCTTTCTTTGACTTCTTTTTGAGAACTTTAGATTTCCCCTTTATTTCTTTGACCGATTCAGAATCTGAACTGCTTCCTATGATCACAGGGTTGTCAGAACATGATTTTTTCTTTAATTTGGAGCCAACTTTCTTCTTTTTACTAAGATTTAACTGATCTGAATCCTCTTCTGCAAAGCATTTCTTTTTCTTCACCTTAGCTTTTGCTTGTGTGTTAGACTGGTGGTCTTTTTCAATTCTGATGACAGTTTGGCTCCTGGTGCTCTTCACCTTTTTCTTTTTCTGTGTCATTGCCTCATAAACACTCCCTCCCTCTTCCTTTATCATCATTCTGAAAAATAAAATACAGGTTAGTGCACAGCTGTAGTATTGCAACACAGAACTTTCTGCTCAGTGCTTCATACTCTTTTAAAGTCTTAATTCTACGTGAACCATGGAGAAAGGGGAAAACCTACCAGTCTAATTTTCAGACATACTCAGCACTCATAGCTCCCTCGGCCTAATCTAAAAGTCCAAGGAGCAGCTATGAAGATCAGACCATAAATGTTTCTTACGAGGTTAAATCCATCAGGTGTTTCTTTCAATTAAGGCTCTGTTCACAATCAAATCAGATCTACGCTAGCATGACTTTCCTGCGCCTCATCAATAGGGATTTTTTTTTTGAGCTATGCTGACCCAACCACAAGAGACGACTCTCTGTGACAGGAGGGCAGACTCTGTGCCCTATGTAGGCAAACAAGGATCTTCGGATTCATCCTGTTTTCAGGATGGTGCAGGCAATCCCTGCGTACTAACATTATCTGCAAGCACAAGGTAAGACGGGACAAAATGCACAAGGGTCTGGAACGAAGGGTGCCAACAAATGAGTCCTTGCAATGCTCAAACGTGTGTGTGGGGGGATGGAAGGGGCCTCAGGAGGTCATTGAGTCCAACCCCCTGCTCAAAACAGGGCCATCCTCAGCTAAATCATCCCGGCCAGGGTTTTGTCACGCCGCAGCTTAAAAACCTCTAAAGACGGAGATGCCACCACCTGCCTGGGTAACCCATTCCAGCGCTTCACCACCCTCCCAGTGGAAAACTTTCCCCTAAAGTCCAACCCAGACCCCCCCCATCCCCCACTGCGACTGGAGACCCTGGGTCGGTCACCTGCCACCACTGAGAACAGCCTCGCGCCAGCCTCCCCGGGACCCCCCAGGGAGTTAAAGGCCTAACGGACGTTGTGTTGTTTTCACCCCCCTTCCCGGGGGGGGGTTGGGGGCTCAGACCCTGTCTGGTCCCGCTGGCTAGAGCCAGGCCGGAATAAAAACCCCTTCCTCTGCCCCCCCACCGGGACCTGTTCTAGGGGACTCCGAGACCCCCCGGCAGGGGGCTGCTGTCCCGCGCGCACTTGGCTGGGGCGGCTCTGGGCCACCCCTCCCCCAACCCGCTGCACCCGACCCCCGCTGCGGCAGCGGGCTCGGCGGGGGCGCTCGCCTCTTACCTGCCGCTGAGCCCACGTGCCGCTTCCCCTCCCCCCCCACGCGGCGTGTTCGCCGAGCCCCGGCTCTGACCCGGAAGCGGAAGGCAGGGCCTGGCCCCGGCCCTCTGAGTAATCCCCGCCTGCGGCTTGGCGGTTGCTAGGTAACCGCGCTCCGCCCGCCCCACGCCATGGCTGTAGCTCGCGGAGCCGGGAGCCTCTGGGAGCGAATCTGTGCAGGTGGGAGATACCCCTCCAGGGTCCCTCGGGCGGGGCTCCCCAGGGGAGCCGCCTCGCCTCCATCCACAGCCCCCCAGCCTCCCTCACTGGGGTGGGGGCGGGACTCCCCCTTCAACCCCTCCTTCAACCCCCCCCAGCCTCCCTCACTGGGGCGGGACTCCCCCCTTCACCCCCCCCAGCCTCC